>CM038678.1:69874857-70553676 GCA_021605205.1 Aegilops longissima
CCGACCACTGTTGGAACTATCTCCACCATTTGAACTACCACCATCCCATATAAAATGGTGGATTATACCATGATCGTCGTGCTTAGGTGCACTAGTTTTCACATTTGGATTTGTTCCATCATTAGTGGAACTAGAACCATCATTAGGGTTAGGGGAAGTAGAAGTAGATGCATCATTACTGCCACTAGATGCATCATTGTTGATAGGTTCTTTAGCTCCTTCCTCATCCGTTATATCTTTTTTCTTGGATTTCTTATTATTGTGGAGTTTTTTATCATCATCTTTTTCCCCGTCTCTATTGTATAACGAATTAAGTATCTTCTTAATGGATTGAAAGAATTTCTTCATGATAACAGTATTTTCTGTTACTCTCTTATTGGTGGATTTCCTCCACTTAATTTTGAAATTTACCTAGCCTTTTGAGTACTAGGATCTCCCCCTTATACTAGCAGATCGGTACCCAGACCATATCCTTGGGCAACTCGGATGTATCTATCTTTTCGTTCAGATCACATCATCTCGAGCGCGGAATCTTATTAGTGGATCAGAAGACTATGGTGACCCATAGATCTTCAGATGTTGATTTGCAGAGCAGGGCCAGAATGCGGGGATTGCATTCTTCGAAAAGTATCATATCTTCTTTCCCTAGGGAGAAAGCAGAAATCAGAAACGAGTGGAGGTTCGATCTCTCACCCAAAGCAATTGGGGCTGGTGGAATCTTCCCCTATAGACTCCGAAAAATCATCGTGTACCTTTCCCCAATAGACTCCGAAAAAGCAGCGTGCACCTTTCCCTAAATCCTTCTCCCATGCATGCTATTCTCGTGTTCCGTGATTAGAGACATGTTTCTTGTTTTCTTTGAGGTAATAAACGAGTTGTATCGCGAGTAGGCCGAGCTAGGATGAGAATTCCAATCAAAAATTAAGTATGAATTGGGCCCAAAACCACTACTTTACTACCTATGTCGCGTGTCGCGCCACCTAGTACGATAGACTTTTTGCGGGAAAAGAGCAGGTTTTGCCACAACTTGGACCCAGGGAAACCAAAGAAGAGCTAGTTTTGCCCTGTTTAGTTAGCGGTGGATGAGCTGATTTCTTTTCACTCCTGTTTCAGAGATACAAAACAAAAGTAAAGTGTAGAACGCAATGTTTGAGCTCCAGGCTTTTACGATTCTTCCGATTGACTTCTCTTCTCTGCTCCTAGCTCTGAATGCCAGTATGTAGAGAAGTGATGGAAAGGGTTGTGCTCTTTCATTTGAGAAACTTCCAACCAAAATAGGAATGTTAGAACAGAATATTTAGATACAGGTCCCTTATGAATACTTGATCGAGTAAGATTCATTGAAGAAATGCTTCTCGAAGCAATAAGTTTGTGGCACAAGCATAGTCTTCGATAACCTAGCCTTTCCCATCTTTCTATTAAAATGAATGTAGCTAACATGAACTAAAAGCAAGCTCTTGTTCGAGGAAGTAGAAATTGTTAGTTGTTGCTAGCTTGAACTGAGTTGTTCCTGTTGGTGCTAGGGTTGCCAAGGGAGTTAGAAGCGAGATGCTGCTAATGCAGCTATTTCGATGTCCGGACGATGCAGCGGAAGTGAAAAGAAAAGATATGATGCTTAGACCGCTCGATGGTGATGATGGATTTCTAGATATAGGGTCTATTTGAATGTCCGCCAAATACTTACTTTCGTTATGCTTGTCCTGCAAAGCTGGATCTATGGTTCGGTTGCTTTGAATGTCTGTTCCGCCTCGACCCGACCCTTACCTCTTTCTTGACTCGTTTTTTCGAGGGCATCAATTCTTTTACAAAAGAAACGCCAGTTTAAAAGGAATGGCACCGAAAGGTGTCGATGATGATTGAATGTAACTATTTGAATCTGAAACCGCCGACCCCACTCGTGCTTTTTGGACTCCGCTTTGCAGGATCCTATGAGGCATCAAATTCTTTGGCAAGTCTCTTCTTGCTAGTGTTGTACGCGTTTTATTCCTTCGCCCGACATGCTTTCGTGATAAAAGAATCATAGCAACATAGCGTGAGGTTCCATAGGTTGATGAGTCGATCACGTGTAAGCTATTTACTACAGCCGCCTTCGATGGCCCTAGGTATCCTCTTCGGCTTGATCTTTCCTTTGCTTCGACCGCCAACTTGCACTTCCTTATTCCACTATTGCGATATCTTTGTCCTGGACAAAGACCAAGAGATGGTGCAGGTGAAAGAATAGCTTATAGGGCTGGAGTCAAAGGAGCTTTCATAGACATGGAAATCATAATAGAAAGAGCAGGCCTGCGAGCAGCGAGTGCCCTTTGTAAGTTGCGAGCCTGCCTTACCGCCCCCTTTATTTTTTGAATTAGAAAGAAGGGGATGAATTAGAAAGAAAGAGATCAGGTTATTTATGATCAGAGAAAAGGAAGGGGCGTGGTTGATGTGTCACTGGGGAACCCGTAGGAAGGGGAGATGACCGGCCTCATTCACATCTGAAATCGCCAACATGAACACAAACGAAATCATCTGAAATTCGTATAGAAAGAAAAAAAGGAAACAAGTAAAAAAGTGTGGTCCCCGGGGATAGGTACTTCATCCGGCACGGTATCATTGCTGAGCGATCGCTCGCTATCTGGAAATGGAGTGTTAGTTTCAAATAGAGATTGTGTGGGTGTGAAGTGTACTGAAGATCGATGTTTTTTCTTCTTACTAACTTTGTCAAAGAGGCTAAAAAACAATAAATGACCAACGAAACTTGGAGTGAGTAGGATAAGGAGGAGTAGTCGGAGGATCTAAGAAGGGAATTAGAGAAAAAAGAGCAGCAGCTCAATAATAACACCTAGGCTTTTGAATTAACTTTGTGATTTGGAAGACGGAGGAAATGAAAGTAGAAGAAGTTATCGAAACTTGGAACCACATGTTCAAATCTTTTTTTAGCGGTTTCCCCAAAGATCTTTATCATTAACGCAACCTTCATTTTGCTCATTCATGAAGTTGTATTTAGTACCTCTAAGAAAGATAATTATCCACCATTATTTAGTAATGTGGGTTGGCTTGGATTACTTAGTGTTGCGCGCCTAGGAGGGCAGCGTGCTTGGGATGCGGAGGAGCTATTATCGCCCAGCTCCCTAACCTAATGCGGTTGGACCGCAGGGAACCTTAGCATGGGGGACGTCCTAATCCTTTTGCCACCGCAAGTCCAGCTAATCGTACGCAGCAGGAGCAAGGGAACTCCCCTGGTTCAGGAAGGCACATGAGTCCGAACGCTATTATGAATGTGCGACTGACACTACACTACGTAGGTACCTGTGCATGCAGGTGAGGCGTCGGTCGGTCCTAGAAATGGCGGCAGCTAGCGAGGAGTTAACGACCGGACGTGCTGCAACCTAGGGATCACCAGCAGCTCTTTCGCCTATAGGGATATGGGGGGCATAGCACAGTTCTTCTTGGAGGAGGGTTTTGGTTTGCCCAGGTGACTAATCCTGCCATAATATACTCCCGCCAATTCTACTGCACCGGCAACCGAAGTCGAACATACATACGACGATCTTCATGCGTGAAGGGATGGGAGGAAAGAAAGGGCGGTAGAAGTGACATGTCATGAGTCCCGTTTCGGTACAACCCCCCCTCTAAAACGTATAAAGGGTAGTATAGACATTTCACATATCGTATCCATTTTTGTATGTACGATGGGTTGTCCGCTGAGACGTATACGCCGTATGTTTGTTCATTTGGAGAGCCCAACTCTGCGAATAGATGCCCCCACGCGTCATGGGCTCGGCCCATAAATATTTTCTTTAACATTCTCGCCATCAATATTTTCCTTAACATTTAAAAATAGATGCTGGTAATGAGAATTGAACTCGTTACCTCTCTGTATCGATCCACTGGCAGTTACCAACTGGAACACCTCGAGCTGCTGTACTACATACAACATTTGATTCTACTACTTCTTCATGCGCCAGATGTGACGCTGTGTTCCACTTTTCAGATTTTTTTTGAATTTTAAAACATTTGTTTACATTTTGGAAAAATGTCCATGTTTAAAAAAAAGTCACGTTCTAATATCCAAAAAATGGTCAAATATGTCACTGGTCATAGTTTCTTAAAAGGCCGCGCTGCCAGTTAGTTAGGATGGCTGCCTCATTCTAGTGGTTGTGCTCGTTTCTGTTATTGTGGGAGGTCTTAAGTTCGATTCTTGCTTGAAGCAATTTTACTTTTTTAGGCTTTTCCACTGTTTCACTACTACACACATCGTCGGGCTTTTCCACTGTTTCACTACTACACACATCGTTTGCTGCTGGGCCGGCCCTGTTTACTGTTCCCTGTACGTATTTCGTAAAAGGACCATCCTACCTTTCTTATAAAGGGGTATAGGCAGATCTGGTCCATCGATATGTCTAAGGGGGTTGTACCGAAGAAGAAGTGACATGAGATTCAACTGCCTGGCTAGAACAACTAGGTCGTCCCCGACTCCTCCCGTGTCGCCCCTGCGCGGCGACCGGGGGGAACCCTAGCGCTGTCGCGTCCTCGTCCCTTCCCCGACCTCTCCTCCTCGCCGCCGCCGGGCAAAGCCCGGTCGGCGTCGGCAGCGGCGGGATCTCTTCTCTCACGGCTCGTTGGATCTGGCGCAGGCGGATCACGACGGTTGTTGGCGGCGTGCTGGAGGCGGGGCGCACCGGTGCGGGCTTGGGGGCGACGGCTGGGCTCAGGCTCGCGGTTTTCCCTGGTGTCCGTGGGAGTCCGCTCGGGGCGCGCGGCGGTGGCCCTCGGCAAACGGTGGTGGGCGCTGGGATTTCGGCGGCGCTCCGGCATGTGCAGGCGGCGGTGGTCCCTGTGCGCGGTCGGCGGCTACGTCTCTGACCCAGACGGCGCAGGGGATGGCGGCAGCCCGGCGTGGCCAGCGATCTTGATGCGGTGGTGCCGGTGGCTCGCTGATCTGCTGGTGCTCCAGGGTTCTGCCTGGTGGTGCTGGTGGTGACGGCGGCTCGTGCACGAGAGTTTGATCCCTTCGAACTGATCTGGGTGAAAACTTGCCTTCGGCGTCTGCTAAGGCCGGCGGTGGCGGCGCTATCTACGTCGTTCCCTTCTTGAAGGCATCGCCATGGAGAAGTTCAAGGCCACTCTCTGCTACCTCCGGGGGAAACCCTAGATCGGATGACCGGATGACGGCGGCGCTCTGGTGTCGTTCCTCCCTTGGGAGCATCATTCTTGGAGGTACACACGTGATCGAGGGACCAGAGGACGGATTCTTTGGTGGAGCGGTGATTCATCCTACACACTGATGGCGACGGTTCTTGACGGCGTGGCGCAGTGCAGATTCGGAGTGCGCTGTGTGAGGATGGACTCACGCAGGAGGACAACGCTGTCGGGCATCGTGGTGCTGTTGATGGCAGAGAGACCTGGCACGGTACATGCAACAGTACAACTCTGAAGATGGATTGGTGGCAGATGGCTGCGGCGGCCTCATACCCGGCAGGCGTCCTGGTTGAGGAGTGCGCCGGACTAGTATGTGCCCCATACCCGGCAGGCATCCTGGTTGGGACCTCAGGTCTTAGATGTTTAGGTTTGGCTGCGATGTCTGTTTGGTATTAGGCCCAGACTATCTGCGCCCCTTCATCAATTGGTTAGGTGTAGCGACAGTTGTTGCTTAGACGGTGGCTTTAGTCTTGCTGTTGTATGGCTTTGTAAGGTCTTGTGAGAATAATTAATAAAGTGGTTGTATGCATCGCCCAGATGCAGAGGCCGGGGGTCATCCTCCTTTTCTAAAAAAAAGGTAGCAGGAGGTAGCGCCGGTGCAGCAGTTCGCATACGGCGAGGTTGGCCAGCAAATCCCCCTGCTCGGAGATGAGGGCGCGACCATCGTGGAAGTCACAGGTACTCCAAAGCTCCGGGAAGGGTAAGAATGAACAGGAGAAGTCAGCGGCGGCGAGGGTGAGGGCGGCCGCGACAGCGGAGGGGTGGGGCGGCTGGGCTGGGAGGAAGGCGACCGAGAGGTTCTTTCGCTCGGCCGAGTCGTACGCGAGTACGCCCAGGAGAGGCGGCGGGTGGAGGGCGCGGAAGCGGCTTAGGAAGAAGTGGCCGGCGATTTTTTTTGAAAAATCACCAGGGGGGGGAGCTCCCAACCTGAATATATTTCTTAGTTTTGTAACCTAACGTTTGTCTGATTACAAAGGTGGATTACATAAGCACGTGTAATCGTGATAAGAAATAGGAACGCCATGAGGAGGCGGCCTGCTTATGCGCCGGCTTCTTCATCCAGTGCGTCCATAGCATAAGGTCGTCAATGATTCGCTTAAGGGTGAAGATGCTGTGGTGGTTCTGTTGCTTGAAAGTCATGACATTTCTGGAGTCCCACATCTTCCATAGGATAATGAGGAGGATGGAGTGCCATATTAGCGCGTCAACCTGGCTGGGGAGGCGGCAGTCCCAAAGGTTGTCGATGGAGTTGGGTGGTGATAGTCCGATCCGCTGCCATATTCTCTGGGCGAGCGGGCAGTCGATGAAGATGTGCGAGCTGGTCTCTCCGTCAAACCCACATCGGGGACATAGCGAGTCTGCCACGATGTGCTTGCGGAGTAGGTTGCTTTTGGAGTTGAGTCTTCCACAAAGCAGAAGCCATGCAAAGATTTTCACACGGTTTGGAACGCATGAAGACCAGATGGCAACGACATGTGCATCGTCATCAGTGTCGGCAATGACCAGCTGATAGGCGGCCCGTGTAGAAAAATGGAGGCCACCGTTTAGGTAGCGCTCGTCCGGTCCCGGCGACACCTGGAAATCCTGTAGGAGAGACAACAAAGAGCACATCTCGGAAGCGGCATTAGATGTTAGGCGGTTTCTTAGGATTGATTCTAAACCGTGGTTCGAAACATCAGCCACACGAGCGAGGGGGTAGTGGTATGCGAGTAGAGGCAAGGAAACAGAGTAGCGAGTGATTGTTGGTGTAGCCAAATTTCTAGCCAAAAAGTGGCCGGCGATGATGTGGTGGAAGGAGGCACAACCCGTGAATGCGGGGGCGAGGTCGGTCGGCGTGGGCAGGCGGAGGAAGATCTCCTCGACGAGGTCGTCCGGGAGGCTGGTCAGCGGGGCCGAGGCGTTGCCAGCGTGGGTGCGGCGCGCTGGCGGCCGCGGCATTGTAGTGGGGCGGAGGATGGGATTTCTCGATCCGGGCCCCCTGGTTTCTGTTTCTGCTGTTTCTCTTTTCGTTTTTGACCATGTCACACTTATGGCAAGAACACCGGGCAACACCGGGCTCACTGGTTTCCGGTTATGTTGGAGGAAAACGGACTTTTTCTCTTCTTAATTTTACTAGCAAACATGCCCGTGCCTTGCAATGGGAGAGAAACAATATCACAAATTTCTAATAAGCATGGCTCCACTATTTCAGCAACATACGATTTTAAAAATATTACTAGCAAACATGCCCTGCGTTGTAACGGGAGAGAAACAATATCACAAATTTCTAATAAGCATGGCTCCACTATTTCAGCAACATACGATTTTAAAAATATCATATACCTCAACTTTATTCGGTCAGCTTCAAACCGACTAATTTCTATTTTTTGTGATAAATCGGCTAATTCTTATAAATAGAATTAATAGATTAATTTTCCTTTAAATACAAATGATCATGTTTTATGATGCTTGAATTGGATGGTGAACTTCAAAAAGTTGCCTCATCTCTAGTGTTCCTAAAGTCTACCCCTTTGCTAGTCTCATGAAGATGAGATCTTCGAATAATCGACATAGTACCTCACGGTTGATTTTGAACAATAACAGTTGGGTAAATAGATATGATGCTCTTGTTTACATTAATCTCTCAAAAACTCCGGCAATCCTTTTCAAGTCTCCATTATTAATTCTTAAGGCGGCTTATTCATTTGAACTCGTATACGTATATAAATTGGTGTTATTGTGTGTAAAGACGCAAGGTGGTACTATATTTTAAAAAATAAAACCTATTTCCACAAAGAAAAGATAGGTCAATTGAACAATGTAATGTTATCCGGCTGCAGGTCACGAGCTCGATCCTCACTGTCCTATCAATTTTTGCCCGACTTCAATGTAGGTCTCGATCGACGGCCCAAGCTATCCCATATGAACAAAAGCCTAACTGCGGAACAAGCCACACGTGCGGAATAGAGCATCCACATATTTGTTTTTACATATCAGCTAAATCTGTTTTGTAGAACAATAGAGAGCTAGCCCAGTTGGCTATGTGGTTCCTAGTATAAGAATGGAGGTTAGGAGTTCGACCCCTAGTGTGCCCCTTTTTTTATTTTTATTTTCTGTTTCTAACGTTGGATTGTCTAGCGCGAGGATGGATGACGGACGAAAAAATAACCGACGTACAAAAGGACCTGATGACGAAAAAATGTGGAGAAATAATCCTCCCTATATTAGGTAGAGAGGTAGAGATATATACTCTCTATCCAAATTACTTCTATTTGTCTTAGATTGGAATGTATATAGAAACGTTTCAGTGTTAAATACATCCGTATCTATGCAAATTTAAGACAAGTAATTTTGAAAAAGGTAATATAAAATAAAATAAAATAAATTTCTGTATTATTTTTTGTAGGAAGCAATTTATTTGGTAATCACCTCTCTCAAAATTTCTGGCATATTTTGTTCCCCTGAGACATGGCCTTCAGCAAATTTCTTTGTTGGTATGGAGAACGTTGTCACTAAATTCGTTTTCTTTAATATACTCGCTCTGTAAACTAATTAAGATCTTTTAGATCACTATTTATATGCTGATATCGTATAAATCACATACTAGCGGAGTGCTCTTTTGTCAAATGCCATTTTGATCGATCTTTTCCTTTTAAGATGGCAAATGTGTACGTAACATAAGTTGTTTGGCTACGTCACAGTAAGAAAATCCTTAAAAGAAAAAATAAAGTTTCAAAGGACCTTTTTTTGTGGGTAAAGTTCCAAAGGACTTAAATCCTCATTTTATACTATGAAAATCTTTGAATCGAAACAGCCTCGAGCATCGATGAGCAAAGAACATAACGACTCACTACATTAGATCACATATGAATGACTTGCAACACTAGTTTTTTTTTCTTTTAGAATGAGCTATATATAACTTTGTTCAAACTCGAGAAAACTAGAATGACATTGCTTCAGATAAGGATCCAAAAATTACAAAATAACTGCTATAACTATGAATTAAAATGAAATTTGTCATAATCATCTTCTTCATGATAGCGTGAAAGCATCAGCCAGGATTCAAAAACATGCATAGACACTTTCGCCCCCATTCAGTTCTCCCTAAGTGTGGCATGGATTTCCATCAACTGCTCCGATAACTGTGGCCTTCAGGTTTCGGGCAAACACTTTCTTGGGTTTTTTTTTATGCAAATATCCGTACTTGCATTAAGCTCCGACATTTCAGTCTTGCGTCAACCCATTGAGAAGAGAATATGGATCCCTTAGCAAATATTAGTATTAATCTCTACTAGTATATAACTTTAGTATTGTAGATGCTGATATTTTTAAATATAATTTTAGTCAAACTTTGCGTAGTTTGACTTCAAATACATTTTATGCGTGGAATTAAATGAGAGGTACAATTTCACTATAAGGCTCAAACCATTCATTAATTTGGATTACTCAAACACTCAGGAGGCGTAAATGAATGTTATTTGGGAGCTGGTTTGTAAGCCAAAATCTTGTGGCTGGCTGGGTAATATAAATTTGGAGATTTTCACAACCACACTCAGTCGCGGATCTAGGCCCCAGGCCCGGGGGGGGGGGGGGGGAGGCCCGGGGCGTGAGGCCCATTTCCTTTGTTTCTTTTTTGAGAATTCTCGCCAGTCTTTATTTAATTCAACAAAATGTTTGTGGGTACAAGGTTAGGGTCGTAAGGCATGCCCAGCCAGACATGACGACCAACCGAAAGACTACTAGCAAATTTGGCGAGATCATGGGCCTCAAAATTAAAATTTCTACGTTCGAAAACAAAATTACAAAAAAGAAAGAGACTCCTTCGTTGTGATATTTCATGTAGAATTGATGCATGTGGTCCTCTGCTTCCGGAGTTGATGTCCGCGACCACTCCTTGACAATCATTTGCAATGCATAGCCTGTGAATGTTGAGATATTTTGCCAAGGCCATTGCCTCTCTGCATGCATAGACTTCAAGGATCGAAGGTTCCGTGACGCCCCGGAACACAACAGCTGATGAGCCAATGTACCCTCCTGTGTGATCTCGACATATCGCAGCCGCCACGCCCACATCACCATCAACAGAAACGGCCCCGTCCACATTCAGCTTAGCTACCCCCTCTTCAGGCGGAAGCCATCTATGAGCAGCCTGTGGTTGTGAAACAACTATACGCGCCTGTCTAGGCTCTTTTGGGACGGTTTGTAACTCCTGAAAATAAGAGTTAACAAAAGAACTAGTTTGTTGCGGGCTCTGGAAAATGCCTTCGTGAATCGCTTTTTGCCTTGCATACCAAATAGCCCACAGGGTCACCGCCATTTTGGTGAACTTGTCATGGCTCAAAGTGTCATAGAGATCAAACAGCCAATGCTTGGCACTTGACTGAACATTCTCCCTCATCCCGTCAACAGTCTCCTCATCTGATAACGCCCATGTGCATCTAGCCATCGTGCAAGAGACAAGGGCGTGCCTCCATGAATCTTCTCCTCCGCACAAAGGGCAAGCATCTTGCAATGACATGTTTCGGTTATGAAGAACATCTGTTGTCGATAAAGAATGCCGTGCCAGCCTCCACAGGAATACTCGAACTTTGGACGGGACTTTCAGCTTCCAGAGAGAGCTCCACGCCTTCTCTTCGGTTGAGGTTTCAGAATGGCTCCCGCGTCCCCCCAACCAGCTCTCTCTTTCTATCTTGGTACTGATTGTTGATACGTCTCCAACGTATCTATAATTTATGAAGTATTCATGCTATTATATTATCCATCTTGAATGTTTATGGGCTTTATTTTACACTTTTATATTATTTTTGGGACTAACCTATTGACCCAGAGCCCAGTGCCAGTTCCTGTTTTTTTCCCTTGTTTCAGTGTTTCGAAGAAAAGGAATATCAAACGGAGTCGAAACGGAATGAAACCTTCTGGAGAAGTTATTTTTGAAGGAAAGCAACCCGAGACTTGAGTGCACGCCAGAAAGCAACGAGTGAGGCACGAGGCAGGGGCGCGCCACCTCGGCGCGCCCTCCACCTCGTGGGCCTCGTGGCTCCCCGACGATATCTTCCGCCTATATATATCCATATACCCTAAAACGATCGGGGAACAGAATAGATCGCGAGTTCCGCCGCCGCAAGCCTCTGCAGCCACCAAAAACCAATCTGGACCCTGTTCCGGCACCCTGCCGGAGGTGGGATCCCTCACAGATGGCCATCTTCATCATCTCGGCGATCTCCATGACGAGGAGGGAGTAGTTCACCCTCGGGGCTGAGGGTATGTACCAGTAGCCATGTGTTTGATCTCTCTCTCTCTCTCTCTCTCTCTCTCTGTTCTTGATTTGGCACGATCTTGATGTATCGCTAGCTTTGCTATTATAGTTGGATCTTATGATGTTTCTCCCCCTCTACTCTATTGTAATGGATTGAGTTTTCCCTTGGAAGTAGTCTTATCGGATTGAGTCTTTAATGATTTGAGAACACTTGATGTATGTCTTGCCGTGCGTATCTGTGGTAACAATGGGATATCACGTGATTCACTTGATGTATGTTTTGGTGATCAACTTGCGGGTTCCGCCCATGGACCTATGCATAGGGGTTGGCACACGTTTTCGTCTTGATTCTCCGGTAGAAACTTTGGGGCACTCTTTGAGGTTCTATGTGTTGGTTGAATAGATGAATCTGAGATTGTGTGATGCATATCGTATAATCATACCCACGGATACTTGAGGTGACATTGGAGTATCTAGGTGACATTATGTCAGTGTACAAAAGTAGGGGCTCTGCTTTCAACCCCTTTACTTGTGCACGGGCAGTCAGAGCCTCCCGCCACGGCCACTCATAATAGGGCAGAAAGGGGAAAGCCAGAGAGAAGCCGAAGCCACAAGACGAACAAAGCAACGACAAGGACCAAGGCAACAAAGATCAGATGGATTTGCAGGTTTCCCGGCAAGGACCCTTGCCGGGAGTTTCGGCGGCCCCGCAAGATCCTTGCCGGGCAGCTTCGCCACGCCACCGGCGTGAGCCGCCTTGAGCCCACCAACGCCGACAAATGCGCTGGGCAGGGCTCGGAGGCACCTCCGTGGTGGCATGCAGATCTTTGTGAAGACATAGAATGCTCAAGATCAAATGAGGATAAGAGGGCAACCGTCCCCACCGAAGAAACCCACAAGACCCCCGGCAAGATCCTTGCCGGGGAGGCCAGCGCGCCATGGCAAGATCCTTGCCGGGCTACCCGGCAAGACCCTTGCCGGGCCACCCGGCGAGACCCTCGCCAAGCGCACCGGCAGGACCACTGCCAGGCCCGCGCCAGCTAAGTCTTCACCACCGTTCGCATGCAGTTGCCGACCCAACCAGCTGGGGCAGGCACCTGCATGGCAGCATGCAATCCTTCGTGGAGGTTCCACCACCGCGCCACCTCAGCTGCCTGGCTGCCTACATGGCACCGCATGCATCGCTGGCCAGGGCGCGTGTCGAAGCGAGGAGGAGCGGCGACGGACGGGACGGGCCTCGCTCCCGTTCCCAATAAAGCGAAGGGACACCTAAGCCTCGCATTAAATGCGTCTTGTCCTGTAATACTAGCGATAAACTCACGATGCTGTAGCACTTTCCACCTCCTGTGTGCCATTATGGCAGCCCCTTTCGCCTATAAAAGGATGCCCATGGCACACAGAGAAAGGATTCGGCTCCTTCGAACCTCTCAGCACCTAGAGCTAGTTCGAGAGCTCAAGAACACTAAATACATCCACCAAAGCAGGACTAGGGTTTTACGCATCCTCGCGGCCCGAACCTGGGTAAAATCCCTTTGTGTTGTCTACTAGTCCCGCTCTTCTCACGATCCCCGCGCCCCACAACCGTAGAAGGGATTCCAGTGATCCCATAGGTGTCGTTCCCACCGACATCTTTGGCACGCTAGGTAGGGGGTGCTGTCGGTGTCAAAACCGGCGGATCTCGGGTAGGGGGTCCCGAACTGTGCGTCTAGGCGGATGGTAACAGGAGACAAGGGACACGATGTTTTTACCCAGGTTCGGGCCCTCTCGATGGAGGTAATACCCTACCCCGCTTGATTAATATTGATGATATGGGTAGTACAAGAGTAGATCTACCAGAGATCGAGAGGCTAAACCCTAGAAGCTAGCCTATGGTATGATTGTTGTTCGCCCCACGGACTAAAACCCTCCGGTTTATATAGACACCGGATTGGTTAGGGTTACATGTAGTCGGTTATAATGGTAGGAGATCTACATATCCGTATTGCTGCTTGCCTTCCGTGCCAAGGAAAGTCCCATCCGGACACGTGATGAAGTCTTCAATCTTGTATCTTCATAGTCCAGGAGTCCGGCCAACGGTGATAGTTCGGCTATCCGAACACCCCCTAATCCGGGACTCCCTCAGTAGCCCCCGTACCAGGCTTCAATGACGATGGTTCCGGCGCGTAGTTTGTCTTCGGCATTGCGAGGCGGGTTCTTCTCCAAATTCCATATACTTGTCGAATAGTGTCCGGCTTTTGATAAATGCTGCGCTCCTTGGCCTCTACGCCCAGTAATGGCCATCTTCCACATGTTTGAATGAATGCGAAAAGCCAGGGTATTTTTACACTTACCCCCCTAGCTGCGCAAATGAGCCGCCCATAAAAGGGGCGAGGATCTAGATCTGAATCACACCATCCTCCCTCCGCAAGCTTTCATCGGAGCGCCTCTGACAAAAAACCCATTCCATCATGGACAATGACGCTGCTCCTCCTCTCGTGCTCCCAGCCCTCAGCCTGAAATTGGGAGAGATGCTCACCCGCATAACGAGCTAGTTATACTCCAAACCAAGGGATTTCTTCCCCGCCTTCATGGTTCCGGTTCGAGCCGAACTTGCCACCTACAAGGGCGGAAAGCAAGCGGAGAGTGTCCCGATCCTCTAAAGGAGAACGGTGTGCTTTATCTCTTATCTAGTAAGAGGACTTGGATTTCAATTCATCCGCTTTCTCCGGTGGCTCTTGGAGTTCTACGCCTCCGCTTGCACCACCTTACGCTGCCTCCATTTTGCACATCGCGGGCTTCGTGGCCCTTTGCGAACTGTTCTTGGGCGTCGAGGCTCATTTCGCGCTGTGGAAGAGATTATTCTGCCTTGTACCCCGTTCTCATGAGGGGTCAATATATGAAGTGGGCGGAGCCGAACTATGGCGCATCATCGGGACCAGATATCTATCCGGAACCCCGAAGAAGGCGTCCGGAGACTGGCCTTCGGAATGGTTTTACATGGAGGACATCCCGCTGCCGGATCCTGTTCGGATCGGCCTTCCGGTTTAGCAACGCCTCTCAAGAAGCGCCTAAGCTGGTGCCCGCGAGCCCCTGAGAGGAAAATGACCGACGCCCTTTACTTGATGAGCCGAATAAGATTATCGGCTTTCATGCCGGATTGACCATGACCGGAGTCATGGCAATCTGCATTATGAGGGGAGTGCAGCCGCCCAATATAGGGGCCACCCATGTGGGACTTCAACGGGAGGACGATGCCACCCGCCATGGCCGCAAAGGGCGGGATCGGTCACCGAACTGGTGAAGACCTTGTCCACTATGTACAAAGGGAAGAGGAGGATTTTCTCCGCCAATCCATCGAACGAGTTTGCTTCGAATAATCCTCGAAGTTGGGTAAGCAAATACCTTAGTGGCCTGTCTGATCCATGTTCCCGTGGTTAAATATCTCATTTCATGGTTTCTACGCAGAACCGCGCCGGCCGTGGAGAAGATACAGAGCCCGCCCCACAACCCGAGGATCCGAACGGTCCCTCGATCCGCCTCGAAGAGGATCCGGATATAAAGGTGGAGTTGATCGACGGGGTGTTCCACCAACTTAGCATCGACAATGCTTTGGTTGCCATTACGGCCGATTACCCCGGAATACTTCTAGCCTCACAGGTAACTGAGACCGAGGTCCCGATACTCTGATAATGACCCATCCGTGCTTATTTCTAATCACCACGTATTTGATGGTGTTTCGCAGGGAGTGCCTTCGAGGCAGGAGGCCGAGCCCACGGCGGCTAGCCAACAAAGGGCAGTACGGCCCCACAGGCTAAAAAAAAGTGCGGTCCGGATCGAAACTCCGCCGCAACGGTATAGCGTGTCACCATATCCCCAGGATTGATTCCTGGAAGGCGTACTAATGCTGGTGCTCTTTTCAGGAAAAAGAGCGCTCACCGGATTGAGTCCGGAGAGGTTGCCAATCGAGCCTCCGCCGGCCAGGCTCCAAAGCCGAGTCCAGAAGTGGAGGCGAGCACGAGGCGTGAGTCGGATGCTCCTTCAACAGAGGATGCCGACAGATTGTCCGCCACCAACTCCGAGGTGGAGAGCGCCATGAATCACAGGCACCGCCGGACAATTCTTCGTGACGCATGTTTCTCCCAAGAGGCCTTGAATGCCTTCAATTCGGGAGATGCGCACCTCCGTGCCGCTCAAGATGGTCTAGCCAGAGCCACGGAGAAGTATGTAAAGGACATACGGGTGAGGAAATTTTATAGTTATATATGCCAGTAGCCCCCGAGACTTAAAATAGTTAGAATAACTGATTTAAGGATCATTTGTTATGCAGGATCTTGCAAAAAAGAATACCCGACCGTCTCAGGAGCTCGAAGAATGCAAGGCCCAACTTGAGGCCGCACTAGCCGCTACAAGGGGAGCCACAGAGACCCCCTCTGGTAATATGTGCCTCAAAAGATAAATAGTTTATGAAGTGCGGCGTGTGTGTAAATCTGACAATAATATTGCAGATGGCACCGGACTAGATCCGAACAAGCAACAGCTCTTGCGCCGGTTGAAGGCCGGCGAGAGCGTGCTTACGAGGGTGCGGCAGGAGAAAAATAAACTCCAAGATGCCAACACCCAGCTGGGTGAGGAACTAAAGGATGTTCGCACTCAGTTGTCCGACTTCAGAAGGAGAATCGACGGCTTCGCGGCATTTTCAAGAAGTGCTTGAACGAACTTTGAAAGAGTTCGCGAGGAAGGCGACTAACATAAACATGTATGTAGGTTTGCTCACAGTGTCGCCATGAAGAGGAGATGCCCAGTTCTTTGGGTGATCTTCTTCCCGAATCAAGGCTACCTGCACGAACGAGTTCGGCAGTGATGAAAGGCATCGCCAGCCTTGTGGCCATCTATCTCCCCGCCTCAAGGTATTGGGGAGCTGGCAGAGCGGCTTCAAGGAGCACGGCGCTTCCGATATGGAAGATATCGGCCTGCCGTTAAGGCGCCAGGAGGCTGGGCCATGGTGAAGACGCTGTACACGGTTGTTGACCCAAACCACATGGCCGAGGTCGGACTGTGGGACCCGGCGGGAAGGAGATCCTCAGAAGTTAGTGTACGCCAAGTAGAATTGGCCGCCAAGTATTCCCAAAGAAGATTGTAAATTAGATAGCCTATTAGATGGCATTGAGGAGGAATACAATGAGTCGAGTTGACTATGTAATTAAATATGATATGAAAAATGTCTTCTAGCCGGATTGTAGATCGTTTGTCATAGCGGACCTTTTCGCTTCGACCTCGGGACCCAATAGTCCGGAGTGTGTCCGAATACCCTCGCGGTTATATAAGAACCGGGGAATGCATGGAGATAAGGTGTAGGGGTCATTATTGCTGTATCAGACAAGTGCCCAACTAGTTATGTTATATTACATGGATAGTAAGAAACATCTTCCAGGGAGAATAGTTCCGTTAAGGGTTCCTTTCGCTGGGATGCATGCCCTAAAGTGCATGTCAAAACTGCTAAGAAAGCAGAAAATCATCTGGGGGCAGATGGATAAATAGTTTAAAAATCATCTTTCAGTTCACCGACCAAATATTCCCTTAAGAACGCTAGCTTTCGCTTCACCCACCGAGGTACACATCTGTCTGACCCGCAAGAATAATCACAGAGGTGCTCCTTTACCACCTAGCCGAACAATCGGAACGTAGGGGTAAGCACAGGAGCCAGGCAACCCAGCTTGGCCAAAACTTAAGTCATATCGATGCATATAATGGTGAATAAAAGGTACATGCGGAAGTTTGACACATGTGATGGGCATAAAGCCCGTGTAAATAAGCTTCTGTTCAAGAAGCCCCCAGGTATAATGAGCGCGGACAGCGCATCAAATATGTGCGAACAAAGCGTAAACGAGCCTCTAAAGGCTTCAAGAAGAAGGAGGAGGAAGGAGAAAAATAAAAGACATCAAAAATAGAAAATGTGGACGAAGGAAGGAGACAAACTTGGAGTCCGCGCTTAGGCGAGAATCTTCAGAGACGGGCTGCGCTCCATGGGTTCGCTCGAGTCGGTTATCCGATGCGTTTAGCAGACGGTATGCTCCGCCGGTCGACCTGGTCGATGATGAAGGGACCTTCCCATTTGGGCTTAAGTTTGTCCTTTTCTTGTCCGCGTATAGAACTAGTTCGCCGACGTTATAAGCTTTGGCCCGCATTTCCTCCTTTGATATCTTCGAGCCTGCTGTTGATAGAATGCGGAACGAACTTTTGCCATGTCGCGCCCTCGCCCAATGCGCCCAACTGTCCTGCCGACGAGCTCGGCTTCTCTTTCTTCATACATGCGCACGCGAGGTGAGTCATGAATTATGTCGCAGGCAGGACTGCCTCGCGCTGCACACCATAAAAATGGTGTGAATCCGTAGTATGATTCGCGTGGTCCGCAGCCCCAGTAGTACGGAGTCGAGCTCCTCAACCCAGGTGTGTTAGATTCCTTAAGGGACCGCACTAGTCTGGGTTTAATGCCGCCATGATTAGACCGCTTGCTCGCTCGACTTGACCGCTGGTTTGAGGGTGATAGATCGAGGCGTAATCGAGCTTGATGCCCATGTTTTTGCACCATAATTTGACCTCATCGGCCGTGGAGTTGGTGCCGCTATCGCGATGATACTGTGGGGACGCCGTAACGGTGTACTACCCCGATATGAAGTCTATCACCGCCCGGATTCGCCGCTTTAACAGCTTGGCCTCTATCCATTTGGTGAATTTATCCACCATGACCAATAAGTATTT
Organism: Aegilops longissima; assembly: GCA_021605205.1. NCBI lineage: Eukaryota > Viridiplantae > Streptophyta > Magnoliopsida > Poales > Poaceae > Aegilops > Aegilops longissima. The sequence goes on from CM038678.1 coordinate 69,893,012, forward strand.
TTGCTTGTGGGTTCCTCCCTTAAGGGGTACAACCATGTCAAGCCCCTGCACCGCGAACGGCCAGGTGATGGGTATAGTTTTGAGGGCGGTGGGTGGCATGTGGCTTTGTTAGCAAAAGCTGGCAACCGACGATCGTTGGACTAAATCCTGCGATCTGCCTGGGCTGTCGGCCAATAAAATCCTGTACGGAAGGCCTTGCCTACAAGGGCCCGGGCTGCGGCATGGTGCCCACCCAGTCCGGTGTGAATTTCAGCCAGGAGGTTTCGCCCTTCCTCTTCGGAGATACACCTTTGGAGGACTCTTGTTGTGCTCTTCTTATAGAGCTCTCCCTCATGGACTTTATAGGCTTTGGATCGCCGTACTATGCAGTGAGCCTCATTTTGGTCTTTGGGGAGTTCCTGCCTAGTTAGGTAGGCTAGGAATGGTTCCGTCCACGGGGCGATGACCGCCATTATTTCATGGGCGGAGGGTGTTAATTCGTTGGCAGAGCCTCCGATTGTGTCAGAGTGTTCGGTGTCAGGCAGTGCGGTTGGGTCCGAATTGTTATTTCCGGACTCCACTTCCCATAGTACGGACGACTTGAACAGCCATTTCAGGAAGATGTTGGGCGGGACGACATCGCGTTTTGCGCCGATGCGTGCCAGTACGTCCGCCGCCTGGTTGTTATCCCGGGCTATATGATGAAATTCGAGCCCTTCGAACCGTGCTGACATTTTTAGGACCGCATTGCGGTATGCTGCCATTTTCGGATCTTTGGCATCAAAGTCTCCGTTTATTTGAGATATCTCGAGGTTCAATCCTCGCGCACCTCTAGGCGTTTAATGCCCATGGAGATCGCCATCCGGAGGCCGTGCGAAGGGCCTCAGATTCGCCGCGTTGTTGGAGTCCGTGATACGTTATCTCAAGGACGATTGGACTGTATCCCCGTTGGGGACGTCAGACGACGCCAGCCCCAGTGCCGCCAACATTTTGGAGCCGCCAAAGTGCAAGATCCAATTGAGTATGTGCCGCACTTTTAGGGAGTTCGCCGTCCATTCGCCACGGTCGGCCAAAACCTGCGACTTAATAGCTCGTCGTGGCTTATAGGTTATGTCGAATGGAAGGAGCTCTATGGCCCATTTAGCAATCCGGACCGTCACGTCGCGGTTGTTTATAATGTCGTTAAGAGGTACTTCGGAGGCTACCGTTATCGAACACATAGGCGCCAGGATTTGTTCTTCTTCGGTACCATCACCAGATTTGCTAGCCAGTCCGGATGTTTTATATCTCGATGAATCCGGCTTCGTAAGTTTGGCTAGCTCCTCCCATGGCCTGTCTCTTGGGTTCGAAAAGCGCCAAGAGCCTGTTTGACTGGCTTGAATCCTTTTAAGATATTTAGGCTGTGCTCGGCCAGCCGATGTGGGATTCCTGGCATGTCCAAGGGTGCCAGCAAAATGTCCCGCTTTTCTCGTAGAAATTCTCGTAGTGCAGCGCCTACATCAGGGTTTAATTGTGCCCCAATGGAGGCCGCTTTGCAGGTCCGCTGGTGGACTTGGAATTTGACTATTTCATCCGCTGGTTTAAAAGAGGTGGACTTGGATCTTTATCAAGTATCACATCGTCCCTCGTTTCACCGTGGATCTGCATCGCAGTGAGTTCCTCGGCCGCTAGGGATTCGGATAGTGCCTCGAGGGCTAGTGCGGCTGTCTTGTTTTCAGCGCGAGTGCTATGTTTGGATCACTAGCGAGAGTGATGATTCCGTTAGGTCCGGCATTTTAAGCTTCATATACCCATAATGGGGTATAGCTTGAAAAATTGTGAATGCCTCTCGCCTAATAAAGCGTGATATCCGCTGCTGAATCGGGCCACTTGAATGTGACCTCCTCGACATGTAATTGTCCGGCGAAATAACACTACGCCCAAAGTGATTTTTCCCTGCAGCATGCTTCCCGACTAGGGATTATTCCTCTAAAGGTTGTGCAGCTTCGCTCAATGCGGTTCCAGTCTATTTCCATTTTTCGGAGTGTTTCCTCGTAGATGAGGTATAGTCCGCTGCCGCCATCCATGAGTACCTTAGGGCATCTCCAGCCGTTGGCCCCCCCAGGACGCATATAAATCGCCCCTTGGGGGCGAGCGGCGATACACTCGGCGCTAGGGGCGGTTTTATGCCCAATGCGCCGCCTTTCGCTCAGCGCCAAAATTGGCCCACTTTGCAGCCCAATTTCGGCGAATAAACGGCCCATATGGCCGAGAATAGGCCCATATTCGGCGTGGTTTCGCCGTGTCTCGGCGTTCAATTATCAACTCAATTATTCCTTATCACATATTTCATCACAGAAAAATCAAATACTTCAACAAAATACTACAACAACAAATAGTTCAATACAAATTATATAGTTCAACAAATAACAACTCGTATTTCATCACGCGGCCCCCTTGAGCCTCCATAGGTGCTCAATCAGATCTTTCGCAGCTTGATGATGCACCTGTGGGTCTCGGATCTCCGACGATATCGAGATAGGCAGTCCTAGTTGCCGTAGCTGGTGATCAACTTCGCTAGAGGACCCTACCAGTATGGTTCAAAGTCAAACACCGGGTCTTCTTGCTTCTCTCGATGATCATGTTGTGCAAGATGACACAACAAGTCATGATCTCCCACATTTGATCTTTCGACCAGGTCCGAGCGGGTACCGAACAACAACGAATCGAGATTGAGCACACCAAATGCCCGCCGACATCCTTCCCGCAAGCCTCCCGAAGCTTCGCAAAACCAGGCATTCTTGCCTCCTGCCACGTGGTTTGAGATCGTTTTCACAAATGTCGACCATCTCGAATAGATGCCGCCAGCTAGATAGTACCCTTTGTTGTATTGGTGCCCATTGATCTAGAAGTTCACCGAGGAGAATGGCCCTCAACGAGCTTGGCAAAAACAGGAGAGCACCGCAAAGACGTTGATGTCATTGTGAGTTCTGGCATACCAAAGAAGGAGTGCCAAATCCAGAGGTCCCGTGTGGCTACCGCCAAGCACCACAATCGCAACCGCCTTTGGCGCTTTGTACATCCCCCGCCAACCAAATGGGTAGTTCTTCCATTTCCAATGCATGCAATGATGCTTCCAAGCATCCTAGGAAATCCTCTTGCTGCATTCTCGGCTAGGATCCGAGCAAAGGTCTTCCGATTGGGTGTTCTCAAGTATTGTGGCCCAAACACTGCCACCACTACTCGAGAGAACTTGTAGAAACACTCTAAGCTAGTGGACTCGCCATGCGCCCATAGTCGCCGAGTGAATCACCGGGAGCTCCATATGCAAGCGCCCTCATCGCTGTCGTGCACTTCGGATGGAGGTGAATCCAAGAGCGCCAAAGCAATCCATCTTGCACTTGAAGTAGTTGTCGAACTCCCGGATGGAATTCACAATCTCGAGGAAGAGCTGCTCATCCGATAACGGCGCCAAATGTTCTCTCGCCATGAAGTGGAGCATCGCGAAGTAGTCGCAGAGAGCATGCAAGAGCCTTGCGAGCGATGCCGGTTCTTTGCTTTCACACGCCCGGCGCCGAGCCACCTCGACGCTGCTTTTCATTGCTCGCCAAAGAACTGGGCGAGGGCGGCAAGCACCATCGATGCTCTTCTTCCCGGACGCCGGCCGCGCTTCCTCCTCCAAAGAACGCGGCGAGCTCTTCCTCCTCATCCGAGTCCATCGCCGACACAGTAAACGCCAACACCTTGCGCTCGGTGGGCGGTACCGCCGTTAAACCGCGCCTCCGCGGCGAAACGGCGGCCGAAATGCCCAGCTGCTGCGGAGGGCTGCCGCGATGAAGCGCTGCTATTTTCGGCGGGAATGGCTATCTAGCGGAGTGAGCGGCGGCGCGCCGATATAGCTAGTGGTGGCCGAGGGTGCGGGGTGCGAGGCGAGTCGGGGAAGAAAAACTTGACTTTTCCCCTTGCGGTGTGGGCCAGCGTGCTTTTCCCTAGCGCCGAGCCCCCAACGGCTCCCAAGCGCCCGGGTTCGGCCTGTGACCGCCAGGCGGAAAAAGGTCCGAACCAGCGATTTCAGCGTCCGGTGGCGCGATCGGGTTGCTGGCCGCGCCAAAAAGTGGCCTGGGGGCCTGTTGGGGCGCGGCCGAGGTGCCCTTAGTAAGGCGAAAGACGTCCACTATTGGACTGAGGACCAATGCGGCTAGTGCTCTGGCTGTTCGGAATTTAGGTGCGTCACTGGCATTAAAGGTAATAGCCGTGTCACTCCATGGATTTATTGTTGCTACTTGGTAGACTTCGCAAGGTTGTGGAGTGTTCGCTTCGCATGTTATTTGATGCGAAAGTCTCAAGATCATAATACCGTCTTGGTGTTGCTTGGCTGGGATTACTCGAGGCTAGAAGCTCTTCGCCACTTTGTCCACCGCCGTAGTATCCAACATGCTCAAGGCTATGAGTTGGAGTGGCGCCCTCGTGCTATGAATTTTGCAGGGTCCATTTAGCCAACCCTCCAGTACGGTTCCATACCCTTTAGGGGTTTTTTGTTTTTTGGTGTATAACCCGGGTGCTTGGTGATGCTGCACCCTTTTATTTCGGACTAGGGCTGTATTCGGGCCGGATTATCCCAAAATTTACTTTCAGTTTTCCAAGCACTTCCATCGCACAAGATTTCTTACGTACTATGGTCACCAAGTCAGCAAAGCGTGTAATTTCGTGATTTACTTATGGCGTTTAGGATTCCCTTGTCCGCAATTATTGCAGGAAAGTGAGGCTGCGTCCTCCTCTCGGCAGTCCTTTATCCTGTCCATAACCAGGAGGAATCTGGCCCAATAATGATGTAATTGTTTCAGCGGGCTCTTGCCGAATTCGGGATAGATCGCTAATGTTTGGGTGGGCGGTGGAACTAGATCCGAACCCCGCCCAATTTAGGACTCAGGGCCGAGAAGTTTCGAACTTGGAAGTTTGGATTTTGAATGCTATCCAATGAATTCAACCCGCCACCGACTTTAAGTTCAGTGGCTTGATCGACATCCGTCCCTCTCGGGAATCCGCAGGAGGGGATCGAACCGACGTAGCTAGTCCTTAAGATAGAAGAAGAATTGCCGTGTTGCTCCTCTATCACAACAACATGATGGGTAGCTTGGGAGAGTTGATCTCTCTCGATCGGTTTTAGGCCCGATCGGTCGTAGTCCGTGGCGATTTCCAAGGCGGCGATGCGATCCAAGAGCTCGCCACGGAGGAGAGCTCGATCGATCTAACTGCTCGGCAAGTTCCGAAGTTAACGTGAAGATTGGTTTTGATGACCCGAGAAGTCATCATCGGCGCGGTGGCCGAACTGGCGGTCATAAGAAAATCACCTAGCCGGAGAGTTTGGCCGATAGCCAGAGCTCCTTTAGCAACAGAGCCGTCTTTAAAGACGGGATGAGGCATCCTCCTGATGGCGACAGCACAACGGAACTCTCAATGAAAGCACCAATGTCGGTGTCAAACCGCGGATCTAGGGTAGGGGATCCCAACTGCAAGTCTAGGCGGATGGTAACAGGAGACAAGGGACACGATGTTTTACCCAGGTTCGGGCCCTCTCGATGGAGGTAATACCTACTCCTGCTTGATTAATATTGATGATATGGGTAGTACAAGAGTAGATCTACCACGAGATCAGAGAGGCTAAACCCTAGAAGCTAGCCTATGGTATGATTGTTGTTCGTCCTACGGACTAAAACCCTCCGGTTTATATAGACACCGAATAGGTTAGGGTTACACAGAGTCGGTTACAATGGTAGGAGATCTACATATCCGTATCGCCAAGCTTGCCTTCCACGCCAAGGAAAGTCCTATCTGGACACGGGACGAAGTCTTCAATCTTGTATCTTCATAGTCCAGGAGTCCGGCCAACGGTGATAGTTCGGCTATCCGGACACCCCCTAATCCGGGACTCCCTCAGGCGCAATTGTGAGAATCTGGTCTAGCAGTTGACCTAGCTGTTTCATCATCGCCATGGCTCCTAAGAAGAAGGCGACCACGGCGATACCGGGTTGGTACCGGCACGGATCGGCAGCAGGCCAGTCGCGGAGAGGATGCGTGGCGCGGCCCGCGAACATACACATCGCCCTGATGGTCCCGGCCTGGCGAGCGGCGTCGTTTGCGCGCCGGGTGGCGAGCCACCAGTCACAGGCTCCGGAAACGGAGTCGGGCCCCCCGCAGGCAGCACAGGGCCCTCCAGGGGTGCCGCCGTCCTGCCAGCCGGCGGCACGATGATCTCCAAGACGCCAACGCCGGCGCCCACGATGCGCTCCTCTCAGGTTCTGTGTGATGAACACCCTGCAGGTGACCCTGCGGGCCGTCCTAGGAAGAGTCCAGTGCGTCCCTCACATGAAGGAGAGGGCCAGCATGCGCGCCGAGGTGCTGATGGAGGTGGCGAATGGCTGCGGAGCCGCGACGCAGCCCTTTCTAACATGGTTAGGAGTCGAGGCGCATCGCGGTCCACCCAGCTTTCGCCGCCACCCACGCCAGCGGAAGCCCTAGCGCGCGCAGCTGCTCCTCGATTTTCCTCCCGCCATGGAGAAGCTCGACGAATGGAGGGCCACCGTCTGGAGCCTCGTCGATATTGCCAACAACGACGAGCTGCGGCCGGCGGAACCCGTCGGCCGTCGCTCCGCCGGGCTGCCACGTGCTAGCGGAGGCCACGCCGGAGGCGACGCGGCCACGGTGTACTCCCCACCTCCATCCCGACCGTCCCGGGCGCCGGCCTGTCGCGGCGACGCTCGTGATGATATCTCCATCGCGTCGTCCGACCCGCGAACCAACCGCGATCAGCGCCAAGTCCTTCGGGAGCGGGCTCATGAGGACACTCGAACTACGATCGAGCACTGACGTGACGTGCGCCATCAGTCGGACAGGCGGGTAGGGCCCGCTATGGACCACCCAGCGCCGGGAGGCTACGGTGGCCTACCTTACGAGGTGGGTTGTCCGGCCTTCACTCGTGAGCTGCGGCAGTTCTATTGGCCCTCCCACCGTACGTTCAAGCCCGACGTTGGCGAGAAGTACAATGGCAAGACTCACCCGTCAGAGTTCCTCAACATCTACACCATGGCGATGCAAGCTGCTAGGGCCCGTGACGATAAGGTGCTTGCCAACTACTTCCCGTTGGCACTCAAGCCTAATGTTATGTCATGGCTGATGCACTTGCCGGTGGATTCCATCTCTTCTTGGGAGAATCTGTGCCATGAGTTTGTTGGCGCCTTTACCGGAGGTCACCAAGCTCATGGCCAGGCGAGTGATTTACACATCATCCCGCAGAAGGAAGGAGAAAACCTGCACAAGTACATCCAAAGGTTCAGCCGGGTGCAGTACAACATCCCCGATGTTCATCCCGCCGCCGTGATCGGTCGCTCCATCGTAATACGCGCAATCGCAAGATGCGTGAAGAGCTGGCGATGAACAAGGTTAAGGATGTGGCCGAGCTCTATGTTCTGCCCGATCGGTGCGCTCGTGCTGAGGAGGGAAATAAGTACCCCGGCGAAGATGCTGGTGCGGAAACCTACTCCACTGGCGACACCGCCAGCCCAACGAAGAAGGGCCGACGTCGCAACAGGAAGCGCAAGAGCAAGGCCGTGCTTGCCGTTGAGGGATCCGACGACACCCGCACCACCAAGAAGACCAAGGAGAGCGACCCCGGCAAGGAGGTTGCCGGGTGTGACGCTTGCCAGGCCTTGGCGGCTGCTGGCAATCCAGGAGGCTCCGACAAGCAGTACTGCAAGATCCACCACACCAAGGGCCACGATCTCCAAAACTGACGGCAGGTAGAGCTGCTCGTCGAGAAGCAGAAAGCCGAGTATGAGCGGAGGGACAAGGAGAAAGGCCTAGATGGTGCCGAAGGATCTGACAAGAAACGTGGCGGCCAAGGAGGCCGCCGCGGCAAGGAGAATCAGCAGGAGAAGCCCGCCCAGGGCCGCGACAAGAAGCAGGAAGACGATGATCATGACGAGGACGATGAGTCCAGCGACCACTAGTTTCAGAAAGCCACAGAGGCCATGTGCCTCGATGGTGGCGCCTTGCTGCATTCATCCCACCGCCAACTCAAGCAGTGGGTGCGTGAGATTACAGTGGTGGAGCCATCGTTTGACGCACGGAAGCCACTGAAATGGTCTAGCACGCCCATCATCTTCGACACCGAGGACCACCCTGACAGCACCACTGCGGTCGGGTGCTTGCCGTTGTTGGTTTCACCAACAATCTGCAACCTCAAGGTGATAAAGATGTTGGTCAACGGCGGGGCCGGCCTGAACTTGATCTCGCCTGTTGTGGTCAAAAGGCTGCAGATCCCCGACGGAGACCTCGAGGAGATGGGTACGTTCCAAGGGGTTAACCAGGGGAGGAGCCAGCCAAAGGGAAAGATCACGCTGCCCGTGACATTCGGAAGCGAGCTGAACCACGGGACGGAGAGGATTGTTTTTCATGTAGCTGAGATTCCCTTGCCTTACAACGGGATCCTCGGCCGCCCGGCACTGGGCAAGTTCATGGCAGCTTCACACTACGCCTACAACATGCTGAAGATGCCCGGGCCGATGAACATCATCACCGTCCCCTCCGACAAGAAAGATGCGTTGATCTGCGCCGACCAACTTTACCGGGAAGCAGATGCAGCAGCTGCCGCTAAGGTACCCTTCTCACGAAGCCTCTCCGGGGAGAAGACCGGCGAGACTCCCAGCACCCACTCCGGCAAGAGCACCTCTTCGGGGTGTTGCGCTCCCGTTGAGGACGTGCCAGAGAGCTCCGCCGGCAAGAGCAAGAAGCCCAGAGCCACGCCACCAGAGACTAAGAAGGTGCCCGTCAAAGAGGAAGTTTGGGGGGGGGGAGCTTTTACCATAAGCTCCACCCTCGACGGCAAATAGGAAAGCGAGCTCGTCACCTTCCTGTGGGTGAATGTTGATGTGTTTGCGTGGCAAGCCTCCGACATCCCCGGCGTTCCCAGGGAGGTGATTGAGCACCCCCTTGCTGTCTGTCCTCATGCGCGGCCCGTCAAGCAGAAGGTTAGGAAGCAGGCTCTGGAGAGGCAAGAGTTCATCAGGGAGGAAATCAGAAAGCTAGAGGCGGCAGGCTTGGTGAGGGGAGTACTCCATCTGACGTGGTTGGCCAATCCGGTAGTGGTGCGCAAGGCAAATGGGAAATGGAGGCTGTGTATAGACTACACAGACATCAATAAGGCCTGCCCAAAGGATCCTTTCCCATTGCCGTGCATTGACCAGATTGTTGACTCCATGGCTGGATGTGACCTCTTATCGTTCCTGGACGCCTACTCAGGATACCACCAGATCTTCATGACAAAGGAAGACAACATTCATCAGCCCATGTGGTACGTATTGCTTTTTACGGATGCCTTTCGGGTTGAAGAGTGCTGGCTCGACCTTTGTAAGAGCAGTCCAAACTGGTTTTGAGCCCCAACTACATAGAAATATGGAAGCTTATATGGATGACATAGTGGTCAAAACCAAGGACAAAGCAACGCCAGGCAAGATCTCGAGGAAACATTTGGGAACCTCATGCAAGATCAACCTCAAATTGAACCCTGAGAAGTGTGTCTTCGGCGTCCCATTCGGCAAGCTCCTCGGGTTCTTTGTGTCCCAGCGCGGGATTGAAGCAAACCCAGATAAGATGAAGGCTATCGAGCAGATTGAGGCACCCAAACGGATCAAGGACGCATCGCTCATCGGCTGCGCTGCTGCCATGAGCCGCTTCATCTCCAAGTCTCATGGGCGTGCCCTTCCTTTTTTCAAGATCTTGAAGAAAGCAGGGCCGATGGAGTGGACCCCAGAGGCCGAGGCAGCGCTGCAAGATTCGAAGAAATACCTCTCCTCTACCCCAGTGCTGGTTGCGCCCAAATCATAAGAACCGTTGCTGCTTTACCTAGCGGCAACGAATCAGGTGGTTAGCGCCGCACTAGTGGCGCAGAGAGAAGTTGATGAGGAGACAGCAGCAGCGGCAGAGTCGACGGTTGGCGGGCCGGAACCCTCCCCGGCAGGGCTCAGCCCCGGCAAGACTAAGTCCCCGGCAAGGCTCGGCCCCGGCAAGACTGGCGCCCGTGCGATGGGACCCACGCGACCAAGTGAAGAAGCGTAGAAGAAGAAAATGGTGCAGCACCCAGTTTACTTCGTCAGCTCCCTTTTGCAGGGGGCTAGGTCGAGGTACTCAAGTGTGCAAAAGCTGCTCTTCGCCCTCCTTATGGCTTCGAGGAAGCTGCGCCATTACTTCCAAGCGCATGAGATCACGGTGGTCACCCGCCTCCCATTGCAACGGATATTGCATAACCCAGATGCAACGGGGAGGATCGTGGAATGGGCCCTAGAGCTGTCAAGCTTCGGTTTAAAGTTCGAAAGTACCTCGACGATTCAGAGCAGAGTCTTGGCGGAGTTTGTTGCAGAATGAACCTCGATGCCGGACTAAGAGGTACAAGAGACCACTCTCCGCGGCAAGGAAACGAGTCGCAACTGGATCATGTATTTTGATGGTGCCTTCTCGTTGCAAGGCGCCGACGCTTGTGTGCTGCTTGTCGCACCCACCGGAGAGCACCTCAAGTACGTCATCCAGATGCACTTCCCCCAGGAGATGTCAACCAAGAACACTGCCGAGTACGAGGGTTTGCTTGCCGGTCTCAGGATCGCGGCGGACCTCGGAGTTAAAAAGCTCATCGTCAGGGGCGACTAACAGCTCGTCGTCAGGCAGATCAATAAAGATTATCAAAGCCCATTGATGGAAGCTTACGTAGATGAGGTGAGGAAACTGGAGGAACGCTTTGACGGTATCCAAGCGGAGCATGTCTCTCGGGTGGAGAACGACATCGCCGACTACCTGTCAAAGCGCGCTGCCCTCAAGCTACCTGTGGAACCATGTACTTTTGTGCTTCAGTTAACTTAGCCATCTGTTGAGCCGTCGACCGGGCAGAACAAGCGGAGGAAGCTAGGCCCCGGCAAGTACTTCCCCACCGAGCTCCGCTGAGCTGCCGACAAAGATGTTGCCGTGGATGCCCATTCTGCCATGGGGAGACCAACTCCGGCAGGACCTCAGGTCATGGCCATGGAGGCGGCCGCTCCCGTAGCAGAAGAAATGCCTTTGGTCCTTGTCGTCGAGCCACAGGCTCCGACATGGGAACAACACACCGTCCGATTCCTTCAGAAAGGAGAGCTTCCTGAGGAGAAGGAAGAGGCGAAAAGAGTAGCCCGCCGGTCTGCCCTGTACCAGTTCGTTGATAACAAACTGTATAAGAGAAGACCAAATGGGGTGAAATTGAAGTGCGTCTCCCGGGAGGAAGGACTAAAGCTATTGGCAGATATACATGGAGGCATATGTGGCTCCCACATAGGGTCGAGGGCCCTTGCCGGCAAGGCTTTCCGGCAAGGTTTCTTCTGGCCACCGCCCTCCAGGATGCGACGACACTAGTAACCAAGTGTGAAGCGTGCCTATTCCATTCGAAGAAGCTCCATCAACCTGCTCAAGCCCTCCAAACTATCCCTCTCTCCTGGCCCTTCTCGGTCTGGGGGCTCGACATATTGGGCCCTTTCCCTCGTGCTGTCGGGGGATTTGAGTACTTGTACGTCGCAATCGACAAGTTCACAAAGTGGCCAGATGTGGAAGCAGTGAGGAAGGTGACAACGCAGTCAGTCATCAAGTCTTCAGGGGACTAGTGTGCCGTTTTGGGGTGCCCAACTAGATCATCACCGACAACGGCACATAGTTCACAAGCCATGCCTTCATGCAATACATTGAGGATCTCGGCAGCAAGGTCTGTTTTGCTTCCGTGGCACATCCACTGAGCAACGGCCAAGCGGAGAGAGAAAATGCTGAAGTCCTGCGAGGCTTAAGAACGAAGACTTTCGACAGGCTGCGCAAGAGTGGAAGGCGCTAGATTGATGAGTTGCCGGCGGTTCTTTGGTCGATCAGAACGACACCAAATCGAGCCACCGGCCAGACACCCTTTGCCCTGGTTTACGGGCGAAGCGATTCTCCCACGTAACTCATATACGGGTCACCTCGAGTGCTCGCTTATGATGAGCTTGAGCAAGAGAGATTGCGGCAAGATGACGTGACGCTCCTTGAGGAAGATCGCCTCCGGGCGGCTGTGAGAGCAGCACGCTACCAGCAAGCCTTGCGCCGCTACCATAGCCGCAAGGTTCATGCCCGGAGCTTTGAGGAAGGCGACCTTGTTCTTCGGCATGTTCAGTCGGCCAAGAATTCCAACAAGTTGACGCCGAAGTGGGAAGGCCCTTATCGGGTAACACGAGTCACCAGGCCCGGCGCAGTCCGGCTGGAGACCGAAGATGCCATTCCAGTGAGCAACTCCTGGAATATCGAGCATCTCCGCAAGTTTTACCCATAAGGCGCGGCTTGCAGGGCCTCCCGGCAAGCTACCCTTTTGTACAAGCCTTGCCGGCAAGGCATGTAACCCTTTGTACAAAGCCAGGAGCAGACCCTGAGCATAAATAAACGAAGCGCCGGCGCCCTAAGTTATAGCATGCATGCTAGGTTGAGTCTCGTCCTTGGTTAGGGTTGATAGTGCTTAGCGGCGGCTAACCCCTAGCTTAGAGGTCGAGTGCGCGTCTCTCTGTTCTTCTCTATCTTCTTTGGTTCGCAGGACACATGAATATCCTTGCTGAGCTTCTTTGGAAGAAAGGGGACGGACCGGCATACGGGTCCCGGCAAGCCAATACTGCCGGGGGGCTACAAGGGCGAAGATCCACCCGGGGTAAGCCAAAGTTGCCGGGGGCTGCAGATTCAGATAAGTTCTCTATCCCTTATCATGCGTTTCGTTATGGACTGAGGGATGTGAAACCTCGTTTTACCCTTAGGCTACCGTGCTCTCCTCATTCCGGACCCTAGGACTCATCTCCTGGGACCGAATTTGGTTGTAGTCGCGGCAGCAAGGAATTAAAACAAGGAGCCTAGGCCCACCTCATCCCTGCCTCCGCCAAGGGCGTGAGAAAGGTCGAGCGAAGTGGGGGGACGACAAGGTTTGTTGCCGGGCAAAAAAAACGTTTATCTTAGGATAATGAGGATTCATTCCTTGTCGTGTGTTCCACCCGCGAACGAAAATCCCGGCAAACATCCCTTTTTCATTAAAAAACTTCCCGTACAGGTACAGTTCATACGAAATGAAAAACATGAGCAAGGTGATTACAAGCTTTAAATTCTACTAAGGCCCGAAGGCATACAAACTAAAAAGAGATAAGGTGCCCGTAATCCCTTTCTTGTCCCTCTCCTCAGGAAATGAAACAAGAAAAGCAGGAGGGCAAAAGGGGCGCCTAGGGGAGCTACGAGTGGCAGAAGACACCAAGAGAACATCTTGGTGGCCGTCCAAGGGCTGGATGGTGATGGCGGCGCTGGAGGCAGACCTCGAAGACGAGGTGGCAGGACGTCAGTACGCGATGAAGGCGTCGGTGCCCGCGGACTCCGACTTGACAACCTTGCCGCCCGCCCTCTTCCTCTTCCGCAGCCTCCCTACGCCAGCCACCCAAGGAGATGACCCTAGGAAGTTCAAGGAGCCGGCGACACGGATGATGGGGTCGCCGGTGCCGCTCACAGCGGCGCCCGACGCCTAGTCATAACCGTCATCCTGCCGCCCGCTGCCCTCGTCGTCCCTGCCATTGTCTTCCTCGCCACTCTCCCTCGAGGAGGAATCTTCATCGTCAGAAGAGCTCTCCACGCAGCACCTTACACGAGTCCCGAAGTTCCTGAAGATCTTGACGGAAAGGAGGCCACCCTCCATTAGTTTGAAATGGAGAGTGAGCCCATCCGTCAAGCTGTGGAGGCGAGCGAAGGTCTTCCACCCTCGATGAATATACATGACGTGAGGGGCGGGGAACTCGACGTCGGCCCATTTGCAGCTGTTCCCGCAACTCCTCGTATGCAGCCGCAACGCCTGCGGCGGATCCATCTCCATCTCCCGCGTAAATGGGGTCGGAAGGTGAAAGCACAAGTGCTCCCTAGGTGGTTTTGGTAATTAATGTCAACATATCTCTTGTTGGACTAACACTTTTATCTAGTATGTTTCAGATAAGTTCAACAATGGAGTGTCATGGACTAAAGGATGTGGGAACTCCTTCAAGATGCTAAATACAAAGGATTGGCTCAAGCTTCAAGCTCAAGACTCTTCATTTTACATTTTAGTGATCCAAGATCACATTGAGTCTATAGGAAAAGCCAATACTATCAAGGAGGGATGAGGTGTTGTTTAATGAGCCTCTTGCTTCATGTGCTTAGTGATATGCTCCAAAACCCTCAACTACTTTCCCACTTCCACACATTTGACCTAAACCTAAAGTCAAACTCGGCCCTACCGATTCTTTCTATCCGGCGCCACCGAGTTCAGATGTCATAGCCACTGCCACAAACCCTAGGCAAATCGGTTTCACCGATAGGGATCTCGGTCTCACCGAGATGGGATTGTAGTCTCTCTGTGTATGTCCATCACCAGATTCGGTCTCACCGAGTTTGTGTAATCGGTACTACCGAGATTACAATGCAAACTCTCTGGTTAACTTATTACCAAAATCGGTCTCACTGAGTCTGAGTAATCGGTCTCACCGAGTTTGCCTGACCAACTCTCTGGTTAGCTAATTACCAAAATCGGTCTCACCGAGTTTGTGTAATCGGTCTCACCGAGATTACTTTATGCCCTAACCCTAACCATATCGGTCCTACCGAGTTGCATATCAGTCCCACCGAAAACCCTAACGGTCACTAGGCTTACTAAATCGGTCTGACCGAGTTTGATGATTCGGTCCCATCGAGTTTGGTAAATTGTGTGTAACGGTTAGATTTTGTGTGGAGGCTGTATATACCCCTCCACCTCCTCTTCATTCGTGGAGAGAGCCATCAGAACAAACCTACACTTCCAGCTTACCAGCCTCGAGAGAGAACCACCTACTCATGTGTTGAGGCCAAGATATTCCATTCCAACCATATGAATCTTGATCTCTAGCCTTCCCCAAGTTGCTATCCACTCAAATCTTCTTTCCACCAGATCCAAATCCTATGAGAGAGAGTTGAGTGTTGGGGATACTATCATTTGAAGCACAAGAGCAAGGAGTTCATCATCAACACACCATTTGTTACTTCTTGGAGAGTGGTGTCTCCTAGATTGGCTAGGTGTCACTTGGGAGCCTCCGACAAGATTGTGGAGTTGAACCAAGGAGTTTGTAAGGGCAAGGAGATCGCCTACTTCATGAAGATCTACCGCTAGTGAGGCAAGTTCTTCGTGGGCGACGGCCATGGTGGGATAGACAAGGTTGCTTATTCGTGGACCCTTCGTGGGTGGAGCCCTCCGTGGACTCGCGCAACCATTACCCTTCGTGGGTTGAAGTCTCCATCAACGTGGATGTACGATAGCACCACCTATCGGAAGCATGAAAAAAACATCCGTGTCTCCAATTGCGTTTGAATCCTCCAAACCCTTCCCTTTACATTCTTGCAAGTTGCATGCTTTACTTTCCGCTGCCTACATACTCTTTGCATGCTTGCTTGTTATGTATTGAGAAAGTTAAACTTGTGCCTAAACTCCACTTAAACCTAAAAGAAGTTAAAAACTACAACTTTGGTACTTAGTGTCTAATCACCCCCCCTCTAGACACCTCTTCTCAAGATCCTACAGAAGGCGAAGGCGGCGGCACGGCGGATGGCGCAGCCTGACGAAGAATTCGCAAGGGTTGTCCCCGGCGTGGCCTTCCATCGGAGGAGGGGCAGCTGGAGGGGGCAAAGCGGATCTGTCGCCCCGTCCTCCTCTCCCTCGGGCACCGCGGCGGCCTCGGCCTCGCCCCCTCCCCCTTCCTCTAACGGCCGGCTCCGCCGCTACGAGCTCTTGGGGAGGAGCGACGCGCTGTCTGGCCGAGACCCTCGCCGCCACCGATGATGCATCACCATGCCCCCTCGCCATGGCAGAAAAAGAAGGGAAGCAGGAATGGGGAGAGGCAAATAGCAAAGAGTTGAGAGGCACCATTCCTCCCGCCCCCTCTTTATAAAGGGGCGGGGGCGGGGCTCGGCCGCCCACTCTCGGCCAATCCGGCTGGTTGAAGTGACAGCAAGCGGGGCCGTCGACCGCCCTCCCCGCTCCATTGAAGGCACGTTGGAATCAACCCGCACGCGCGCGACTACCCACGTCCCG
The DNA here is from genome assembly GCA_021605205.1 of Aegilops longissima. Lineage (NCBI taxonomy): Eukaryota > Viridiplantae > Streptophyta > Magnoliopsida > Poales > Poaceae > Aegilops > Aegilops longissima. The sequence goes on from CM038678.1 coordinate 69,909,117, forward strand.
TGCGCCTGTCATTCGCTTTGCGCTATGCATGCATCAAACGTGGCGCAAGGGGCAGGCGTAGTGGGACATGTGGAACAACGGTTCCCGAGCAAGTGCAGTAAATGGGAGGCAGCCCTGCGGTCTCAAAAAGACACGCAAGCCGCCTCTTTACTGTCCACCACAAGGTGACGCCAGCATGCTTCCGTCATGCGCGCGCGCACGACCCCCACGTCGCGCGTTCAACGCGAGTCATGGGGAAGCGCAGCAGACGGAATAGCGGCCACGGTAAAAATCCGCCCCGACTGCCCGCGCACCATTCTGGGCCTAGCCCAACAACGCGCTGTGCTTATGTGTGGCCCAAGCCCGAGGGCTCCTGTCGGTGTACAAAATTAGGGGCTCTGCTTTTGACCCCTTTACTTGTGCACGGGCAGTCAGAGCCTCCCGCCATGGCCACGCATAATATGGCAGAAAGGGGAAAGCTGGAGAGAAGCCGAAGCCACAAGACGAACAAACCAACGACAAGGACCAAGGCCACAAAGATCAGATGGACGAAGCAGGTTTCCCCGGCAAGGACCCTTGCCGGGGGAGCCACGGCGGCCCCGGCAAGACCCTTGCTGGGGCAGCTCGCCCACGCTAGCCGAAGTGAGCCGCCCTTGTGCCCACCAACGCTCGACAAATGCGTTGGGCAGGGCTCGGGAGGCACCGCCGTGGTGGCATGCAGATCTTTGTGAAGACATAGAATGCTCAAGATCAAATGAGGATAAGAGGGCAACCGTCCTCACCGAAGAAACCCACAAGACCCCCGGTAAGATCCTTGCCGGGGAGGCCAGCGCGCCACGGCAAGACCCTTGCCGGGCTACCCGGCAAGACCCTTGCTGGGCCACCCGGCGAGACCCTCACCAAGCGCACCGGAAGGGCCACTGCCAGGCCCGCGCCAGCTAAGTCTTCACCGCCGTTCGCATGCAGCTGCCGACCCAACCAGCTGGGCAGGCACCTGCGTGGCAGCATGCAATCCTTCGTGGAGGTTCCATCACCGCGCCACCTTAGCTGCCTGCCTGCCTACATGGCGCCACATGCATCGCTGGCCAGGGCACGTGTCGAAGCGAGGAGGAGTGGCGACGGACGGGACGGGCCTCGCTCCCGTTCCCAATAAAGCGAAGGGACACCTAAGCCTCGCATTAAATGCGTCTTGTCCTGTAATACTAGCGATAAACTCGCGACGCTGTAGCACTTTCCACCTCCTGTGTGCCACTGTGGCAGCCCCTTTCGCCTATAAAAGGAGGCCCATGGCACACAGAGAAAGGATTCGGCTCTTTCGAACCTCTCAGCACCTAGAGCTAGTTCGAGAGCTCAAGAACACTAAATAAATCCACCAAAGCAGGACCAGGGTTTTACACATCCTCGTGGCCCGAACCTGGGTAAAATCCCTTTGTGTTGTCTACTAGTCCCGCTCTTCTCACGATCCACGCGCCCCACAATCGTAGAAGGGATTCCAGTGATCCCATAGGTGTCGTTCCCACTGACACATTAGGGTTTTGGTTGATTTGTGTCTTAAGGTGTTATTCTAGTATGAACTCTAGGGCTGTTTGTGACACTTATAGGAATAGCCCAACGGATTGATTGGAAAGAATAACTTTGAGGTGGTTTCGTACCCTACCATAATCTCTTCGTTTGTTCTCACTATTAGTGACTTTGGAGTGACTCTTTGTTGCATGTTGAGGGATAGTTATATGATCCAACTATGTTATTATTGTTGAGAGAACTTGCACTAGTGAGAGTATGAACCCTAGGCCTTGTTTCCTAGCATTGCAATACCGTTTACGCTCACTTTTACCACTTGCTACCTTGCTGTTTTTATATTTTCAGATTACAGAAACCTATATCTACCATCCATATTGCACTTGTATCACCATCTCTTTGCCGAACTAGTGCACCTATACAATTTACCATTGTATTGGGTGTGTTGGGGACACAAGAGACTCTTTGTTATTTGGTTGCAGGGTTGCTTGAGAGAGACCATCTTCATCCTACGCCTCCCACGGATTGATAAACCTTAGGTCATCCACTTGAGGGAAATTTGCTACTGTCCTACAAACCTCTGCACTTGGAGGCCCAACAACGTCTACAAGAAGAAGGTTGCGTAGTAGACATCAAGCTCTTTTCTGGCGCCGTTGCTGGGGAGGCTAGGTAAGCGGCACTCACACCCCGTCAACTAAGCTCTTTTCTGGCGCCGTTGCCGGGGAGGTTAGTTCTTGAAGGTATATCTTTAGATCTTGCAATGGAATCTTTTAGTTTCTTGTTTTATCACTACTTTAGTCTACAAAAAAATGGAATTGAGTTTGCCTCATAGCTTCATCTTTTTAATATCTTTCGTGAGTATGATGGAAAGGAAAATTGTGCCAAAGTGTTAGAAGAAGAATGCATTAAAATGTTTGGCACTAAATCTTTGAATGATGAGCATGATTACAATGTTGTTAGTATGAATTTGAACATCCATGATGCTAATGATATGCAAAGCCACAAGCTTGGGGAAGCTATGTTTGATGAAGATGATATTTTTTGTCCCCCAAGCTTTGATGAGCAAATTTACTATGATGATAGCATGCCTCCTACTTATGATGATTATATTGATGAAAGTGGGTTTGGAAGAGTGTCAACTTTAGGAAGTAGCGATCCCACTATTTTGGAGGATGTTGAATCTTATTGTGATAATTATGAAAGTGGATTTGGAGAGGTCATGACTTTATTTAGTGATGAATCCACTATTTCGGAAGAGGTTTCAATTGATTACGATGAGAACAAAGTTGCTACTTATGATGATTATTGTGATGAAACTTATGCTATAAAGAGTAGTGATGATTATATTTATAAAACTTGTCATGATTATGATTACCCTTTTTCTGAAAATTATTCATTTAATGTGGAAACAATTTATAGTATTCGAGTCTCTTATGATACTCCCACTATTCCGAATGAGAAGAATTTGCTTATGTGGAGAGTAGTAAATTTTCTATGCTTGTAGATCATGAAAAGAATGATTTAGGTGCTGGTTATATTGTTGAATTCATTCATGATGCTACTAAAAATTATTATGAGGGAGGAATATATGCTTGTAGGGATTGCAATAATATCAAGTTTCCTCTCTATGTGTTGAAAATCTTGAAGATATGCTTGTTTTGCCTTCCTATGCTACTTGATTATTGCTCCCATAAGTTGTTTGCTCACAAAATCCATATACATAGGAAGTGGGTTAGACTTAAATGTGCTAGTCATATTCTTCATGATGCTCTCTTTATGTTTCAATTCTTATCTTTTATGTGAGCATCATTGAAATCATCACGCCTAACTAGGGGCTTTAAACATTAGCGCTTGTTGGGAGGCAACCCAATTTTATTTTAGTTTTTTTGCTTCTTGGTTCTGCTTAGTAATAAATAATCCATCTAGCTTCTGTTTAGATGTGGTTTTATGTTGTAATTAGTGTTTGTGCCAAGTAGAACCTTTGGGAAGACTTGGGTGGAGTCTTTATGATCATGCTGTAAAAAATAGAAACTTTAGCCCTTCACTGCAGTTGTTACAATCTCAGGGCACCCCCTGCTGAAAAAGATAGAAGATTTCTCTCTGTTTATTCTCTGTCCCGATGCAGCACAATAGGTCTCCAGTAGGTTTGATACCTCTTCAGCTCCATTAACACTTGCCCTGAAAAACAGCAAGCTATCATCCGCGAATAATAGGTGGTTAACTGACGGTGCCGTGGGTGCCACCTTAATTCCGCCGAGCTGGGATGACTGATTTTGTGATTTCAAAAGGCATGAAAGGCCCTCTGCTACCAACAAGAAAAGGTATGGAGAAATAGGATCCCCCTACCGAATAACTTTGGAGGGTTTGAACTCCTCCAATTTCACGCCATTAAATAAAATTGAGAAAGAGACTGAAGATACCAGGTTCATGATGATGGAGACCCATGGCGCTGCGAACCCTAGTTTCTCCATTATGGCTTTCAGATAACTCCACTCAACTCTGTCATAGGCCTTCATCATGTCTAACTTCAACGCACAATAACTGTTGTTCTTTGACCGGTTTCTCTTCATAAAATGTAGGCACTCATAGGCTGAGATTATATTATCTGTGATAAGCCTCCCCGGGACAAAAGCCGATTGCTCCTCTGATATAATATCTGGTAAGATCACTTTGAGCCGGTTTGAAAGGACATTCGATGCTATCTTGTAGAGAACATTACATAGGCTAATCGGTCGGAACTGAGTCAAAAGTGTAGGGTTAGTTACCTTTGGTATTAAAACCAGTAGAGTATCATTTATACATTCAGGACTCTCTTCACCCCTTAGTATACCAAGAACTGCATTGGTGACCGAAGCCCCACAGATGTCCCATTTCTCTGGAAGAAGTGGGCTGGGTACCCATCCGGCCCCGGGGCCTTCGTGGGAAACATTTGGAGAAGTGTGGTTTTTTATTTCCTCATCCTTGTAAGGAGCCATAAGACTTTCATTCATTTCATTTGTTACCTTTGATGGTACATGTTGCAGCACTTCTTCCATGCCTTGAACCCCCTCCGAGGTATATAGCTGCTGATAGAACTGCCACGCCATTTGTTGCATCTCAGTTGGGTCATCCGTGAGTAATCCATCCCGTCTCTGTAGAGATTTGACCATGTTTTTTCTGCGTCTCACCGATGCCCTAAGATGAAAGAAGTGTGTATTCTTGTCACCGCCGATAGCCAGTCCACCCGCGGCTACTCTTGCCACATCATATCCTCTCGGAGGTACGGTTCGATTAAGCGATCATTGATCTTCATCTCGGCGGCACTAGGGCCGGCCCTTGCATTGACATTTCTCAGCCTATCCAACTCCTTTTTCAAACTTCTAATCTCACCTCGAACACTGCCAAAAGTCTGTTTGCTCCATTCTCCTAGATTGCTAGCAAGCGATGCTAGCTTTGATCGAAGTGCACATGCCGAAGGGTTTTGACTGTTTTGATCCCATGCTGATCTCACGGTTTGCTTCAGCTCTGCATGAGAATCCCACATAACTTCATATCTGAATAGTTTTTCTCTCCTTTGGTGCCTTCCTATGGAATCCAGCTTCAAAAGAATAGGCGAGTGATCAGAGGTCGCCGCCGTAAAGTGTTCCATCGCTGCACCCGGGAACATAGAGCTCCATTCTACCACTGTTAGGGCTCTGTCTAGCCTCAACCTAGTGTAAGTGCCGCCCGTAATTTTCTTCTCAAAAGTCCACATCCTCCCTTGGTAACCCAAGTCAATCAATCCGCAAACGTCCACGGCTTCTCGGAAACCTTGCATTTGTGCTTGGCATCTTTGGCCTATCCCATCATGTTCATCCTGTCTTAGTACCTCGTTGAAATCGCCCACGCATACCCATGGCGGAGAGCTATGAGCAGACAACCCCTTCAGGGTGTCCCATGACGCCTGACGAAGGTGTGTTTGTGCCTCCCCGTAAAAGCATGTCAAGCGCCATGGTTGTGGACCAAAATCACAGATTTTTGCATCAATATGGAACCTCGAGTAACCCAAAATTTCCATCTTATTTCATTATTCCAGAAAAGAACTAAACCCCCGCTTCTTCCAGCGGAGTCAACAGCAAAAGACGAATCAAAACCTAAAGTGTTTGCTAGATTTTCTGCTCTAACCCCTCCTATCTGAGTTTTGACTATACAAAGCACTTTAGGGGCAAACTTTACCGCTAACTCGTGGAGCTCTTGAACTGTCGGGGCGTTGCGAATACCCCGGCAGTTCCAGCATAACAAACTCATTGCGCCCGGCGGTCCTCTGCCAAGGAGGCCGCCGATCTAGCATCAACATTCTTGCCCTGTGGGAGGGTCTTCTTCATCACTCCAACAGTACTTTTATCAGCTTGCAGTGCGGGTCTGGACCTTTTGGGGTCCTGTTTTGGAGGCGGGCTAAGAGGAGTATCTCCACTCTTTGTTACTGGTATTATCTCCATGCCCGATAATCCCCCAGGTTATGGTTATGCAGCACCTGACCCGAGTTGCGCTTGCGGTTTTAGTCATTCACATCCATATCAACATCAACTGTCTCTTCCGCTCCTGCACTTTTCTCCTGCTCATTGCCACCCGAACCTGCACCTTGCCTCCATACCTTCTGGTTGCTGTTACGGCGTCTCATCCCCCATGCAGTGGTGGCTGGAGCACGCAAGTTCTCGAAGATCAGTGCCGAAGGAGGGTGGACTCCATCCCCATGTTCCTTAAATTCGTGGCCCATCATGCCACACACCTGGCACTAGTCCGGAAGGCGCTCGTATTTAACTGCAAAAATCTGCTGCTCCCCACCACGGATCAGCGACGTTGCTTTCTTCAGCGGGTTTCACACATCAAGCCTGATCCTCACCCGGTAGAAGTTTCCCTCAAAATCGAAGGATGATGGTTCTGAGTCCACAAACTCACCCAACTTTGATGCCAACGCCTCCACCTTGCCGTGATATGCTATCGGTAGATCAATGATCCTCACCCAGATCTCAAACTTGAACATCTCGATGGACGTGGGCTTTGAGTACCCATCATAAGGAACAATGATAACGGGGTTACCCCTGAAGTGCCACGGTCCCCCCTGCGTGACCCTCTCCTAGTCGCCTAAACAGTTGAACTGCATCTGGAATAGGTTATCTTCTAGGGTTTTGATTTTGACTTGTCTTGCTAGATCCCACGCAGATCGCATGTTTCGGAAGAACCAGTAAGTACTAAAACCCTTATCCATATGCACTCGCGCCAGAATCATCCACCTGAGTTCTTCCTCCGCGGGGGCATCGTCCTCTTCGAAGATCACGTCATCAAGATCCTCTTCCTTCAGGGCCAACTCTTGCATGATGTCCTCTAGCTTTCCCTTCCCCTTTGCTCCTGATCCAGAAGCCTCCACACTGCTTGCCATGATCTCGACTTGGAGATTCGATCGGTCTCACCAGGGAAACCGAACAGGTAAAGAAAACCCTAGCCCCGCCTTGGCACCGCCGTCCTACCCGAGCCACAGGGCGGCCCTAGCAGATGCAGACGTGATCGTGGAGGGGAGGGGACAGCAGGTTCTCAACGTCGCCGCCGGCTGACGAGAGGAAGCAGTAAACCCTAGCTAGAGGGAAAAAAAGGGAAACACCCATTTCCTTTGTAGACTGTAGCTATTGCTACAGTATACAAAGGGGGCCCGGGGCGCTGGGCTGGGTTGGATCCACCCCTGACCACACTCCGTATCCGCTGGCTTTGGTACGAATGATCCGACCCCCCCCCGTCCCGGACTTGCCTTTGTCTGGCTCGCCTTGTAATGACAATGACTGTGACATCTTTGCATCGGCCACCAAGGTTACTGTACGGAAATAAAGCTAAATTTTGGGACTCTACTTGGCTTGAGGGCATTAGACCAAGAGACATCGCCACCAAGATCTTTGACCTCTATCGCAAAAAGAGTTGCACGGTTAATATGGCTATGCAGGATAACTCTTGGGTCCGTCAAATTGACACCCATTGTGGCTTTTCCTTGGAGCACATTCAGGAGTTCGCCAACCTCTAGGAAAATCTTGCTCATACTCACCTCTCTCAAGGAAATCGGGACACTATTTCTTGGAAACTCACTTCCAATGGGCATACTTCAAGTCCTCGGTGTACAAGGTGCAATTTGCCGGCCTGACCTCCACGGCCATGGTCTCTATGGTTTGGAAGGTTTGGGCTCCCCCCAAGTGCAAATTATCTGCCTGACTTGTCATCCAAGATAGAGTTTGGATGGACGATAGGTTGCTCCGACGGCGATGGCCAAATTGTGGGTTGTGCTCTCTTTGTATGCAAGTTCAGGAGTCCACCGTGCACCTATGCCATTGCCGCTACACGCGTCGAATCTAGGCGGAGGTCATTTCTTGGCCTGGACTTCATCACATCATGAGTACGGATTGGCGTCTTATAGCCTTGGTGAAGGAGTGGTGAATTGAGATGGCTACGGCAAGAGACCAAAACAGAAAGTCCATCTCCTCCTTGAAGATGCTTGTTACTTGGGAAATCTGGAAAGAGCGGGATGCCAGAGTTTTCCGCAACCTCAGTGCCCCACGATGGTGATTGTGACGAAGATCAAGGAGGAGGCCTGACTTTGATCATTGACAAAAGGTTTTTTTAGGCTAAATACGCTTCCTCCTTGCAATGCCGCGAGAGTAATTGTCTTTGTATCCCCGTTTTGCGAGGCATTGTCTAAACCTTCTTTCTTAATTAGCAAAAATGACGAGTCTTTTGCCTTGTTTCTTTTTTTTTGAGGGTGGAAAACCAACTTTATTCATGGAAATCCACATGAAGTGGGATACATCTGAGGTCGTGGGGAGCGCCAAACCATACATGGCGTCCCGGGCCCCTGTTCAAACAAAACTTAGTTAATCTATGTGCTTCATAGTTAACAGCACGACTCTCAAAAGTAAAAGAACAATGAAAAAGGGTAGCTTTCAAATTAATCTCACTGATAATCGCTCCGTATTGTCCCTGGGCTCTCCTTGTAATGCAGAAACCACCTGTTGACAGTCAGAAGCCACTACAAACTGGTGGATACCCAAATCTTCGGCGAGGGCTAGTGCCTCCCGACATGCCACTGCTTCCAAAGTTGCCGGATCGGTGACTCCTTCGATCACCAATGCCGAGCTACCGAGAAAGTTCCCCAATTCATCCCTGCATATTGCCACAGCAGAACCTCCTGTTCTCCCTCAGACTCCCGCGTCAACATGTATTTTGTAGTGACCTGCGGGTGGCTTCTTTGGATGCGTGGTTCTTTGCACCGGAATTGTCCGGTCCGTCCTTGTTTGCTCCTGATTGCCTCTGAGGGCTCCCAGCTCATTAATGAAGCTCGTAATGAAACCATGTGTTGCATAGGGGCTCTGGAAGATTGACTCGTGGATGGCCTTGCGCCTTGCATGCCATATTGACCATAGTGTTACCGCCACGGGGACAAACTCATCATGAGAGAGAGACTCCATCAGTGTAAAGAGCCACTTCTTTGCCTTAGGATCGGTAGTGGTTATGATTTTATGTGTGATCTCCTTGCTCGCGAGCACCCATACGCTTCTTGACGAGGTGCATTCTACCAGAGAGTGACGCCATGAATCCCGAGCACCACACAGACTGCACTGGGGAGAGTCCGTCATGTGGCGGCGAGCACGGACGTCGTTCATCGGGAGTGAATGTTTGGCCAGTCGCCATAAGAACATGCACACTTTCCCTGGGACCTCCGTTTTCCACAAACTTTTCCATGCTCCTTCCTCTGCCCTTGAGCTAGACGGCCCCGGTCCCTCTTCAAGCCATGCCTCTCTGCGAGCTCTCGTTGTGACTAACATGTTATAAGCAGACTTCACTAAGAAATTGGCATGTTTTTCGTGATGCCATGCCCAAAGGTCTAGGAGGTTGCGGGTGCACAAAAGGATCCCCAAGATCACTTGAGCTTCCATAGGCAGAAACGTCGCTTGTACCACTTGTTTGTTTCATGATGCTGTGGTGCTCACTATGAGCTCGGACACCAACGTTGGTGGGTTCACTGTCAGACAACCATAAGGCCGTTTCTGCTCTTCCCTAGGTAACCAGTTTTGAGTCCAAATATCCGTGGTGGCTCCATTACCAATTCTCTTGATCAGACCAAGCTTTAAAGCGTCTCTTCCTTCTAATATCGCTCTCCAAACTTGGCTCGGATGGCCCCCAAGATCTGCATCCAAGAAATCCTAGTTTGGATAGTAGACACTCTTCAGAATTCTCGCACTTAGGGACTCAGGATTCTACAAAACACGCCACGCCCGGCGGGCCAGCATGGCTAGGTTAAATAGCTCAAAATCTTTAAATCCCAATACCCCCATGCTTTTTGGCTGGGTCATAGATTTCCAAGAAACCTAATGAGGTTTTCTATTCCCTCTTTACTCCCCCACCAAAATTTCCATATGAGCATGTTGAGGTGTTCACACAACCCTCTTGGTAACTTGAAACACGACATAGAGAAGACCGGGACTTGGTGGGCCACAACCTTAACCAGAACCCCCTCCCCCGCCGTGGACATGGTTTGCTTAATCCAACCCTGCACCTTGCTCCACAGACAGTCTTTAAGATACTTGAAAGCACCGTTTTTTGAATTGCCAATGTCGGAGGGCATCCCCAAATACTTCTCATTTAAAGTTTGATTAGGGATATTGAATGTATCCTTTATTTCTTGTCTGATTGCATCCGATACACCTTTACTGAAGTACACCAATGATTGAGTAGTTAATGCATTGTCCAGTTGCTTGACAGTAAGTATCCAAAACCTGGTAGACCTCGTTGGCCCCCACACTGTTTGCCTTGAAAAACAGTAGGCTGTCATCAGCAAATAAGAGATGGTTCACTGGTGGCGCCCTTGGAGCTACCTGTAGACCATGCAAGTTGGATGACTCACTTTTTTATTTTAGGAGGCACGAAAGGCCCTCTGCTGCTAGCAAGAACAAGTATGGAGATATTGGGTCCCCTTGTCTGATACCTCTTGAAGGGATGAGCTGTTGCAACTTCTTCCCATTGAACAAAACAGAATATTTTACTGTGGTTACCATACTCATGACAATATTCACCCACCTCTCGATGAAGCCCAACTTCAACATTATAGCTTTCAAATAAGGCCACTCTACCCTGTCATAAGCTTTCATCATATGAAGCTTGATAGCACATGACTAATTTTTCTTTGCTTTATTCCTCTTCATGAAATGCAAGCACTCATATGCTGTAATAATATTATCTGTGATTAGCCTGCCTGGGACAAAAGCTGACTGTTCTTCTGAGACTATATCAGGGAGCACTTGCTTCAGTTTATTAGAGATCACCTTTGAAGCTATCTTGTACAAAACGTTACACAAGCTGATGGGATGGAATTGAGTCAGGAGGGTTGGGTTATTTTACCTTGGGGATGAGTACCAAAATGGTGTCATTTATGCATTCGGCCGATTCTGTCCCCTCCACAAGTTTGAGGACAACCGTCGTCACGTCACCCCCACAAGTATCCCAATGATGTTGGAAAAATGTGCCGGGAAGCCATCAGGGCCCAGTGACTTTATCGGGAACATCTGGAACAAAGCGTCCTTCACTTCTTTCTGACTGTAAGGTGCATTAAGAATTTCGTTCATCGCTTATGTTACTTTAACCGGGACTGTGTCCAGCACCTGATCCATATCCTGGACTCCCTCGGACGTGTACAGGTTCTGGTAGAAGTTGGTTGCCATAGCTTCCATCTCCACCAAGTTGTCAGTCAACTATCCATCCGGTCTCTGTAACGCTTTGATCTGATTCTTCCTCCTTCTCCTGCCGGCCCCGAGGTGAAAAAAATAAGTGTTCTTGTCGCGATGCATAAGCCACTCCAACCTGGCCCCTTGTCTCCATAAGATTTCTTCCTTATGATAAAGTTCGGTCAAATTCTCCACAATTTTTAATTCTGCATGAGAAGGACCAAATTTGCCTTGGATCGCGCGCAGGTCCTATAGATTAGCTTTAAGTCGCTGGATATCGCGTCTGATATGACCAAAGTGCACTCTGTCCCACTGGGAAAGATCCGACTACAGCGACTCAACTTGTCACTTAGCTCCTGGACGAGCCACCCTGGCGTTGCGCCCATGCCGTCTGAACCACTGGTTCCAAGGCTGGGTCCCGCTCCCATGCAAGTTCATACTTAAAAGAACGTGGGCCCTCCTGCATGCGTTCTCATGCACGTTGTTTACGTATAAAGGGCAATGGTCGCTGCCTGCTGTAGTTACATGTTCTAGTCGCGCTGAAGGAAACGCGATTGACCACGCCGGATTAGCAGCGCCTCTATCCAGCCTGACTCTTGTGTGCGTGCCTCCCGCCACTTTCTTCTTGAAGGTCCAGTCATTTCCCTTATATCTTATGTCTATCAAGTCACATGTGTCTAGAGCATCTCTGAAAGCGTCCATTTGGGCCTGACTTCTATTTCCCACACCATCATGTTCATGTGCGTGGAGAACTTCGTTGAAGTCGCCCAAGACTAGCCAAGGTACATCATTTTAGCCAACTATTCCCCGGAGAGTGTCCCATGTCCTGTACCTCTCTGACACCTGAGCTTCACCATAAACAAAAGTAACCCTTGTTTTGACATCGACCATTTCATCAATCATTACATCAATATGGTACTTCGAGTAACCAGCAATTTCGAGCTTTATTTCATCATTTCAAAAGATACCGAGACCACCACTTCTACCAGAACTACTAACTGCAAAACTTCTATTAAAACCTAAAGAGCCCATAAAATTCTCAACTCTCGGTCCCTCTATTTGTGTCTCAAGAATGCAAAGTACAGAGGGGGCAAATTGCTTCGTCAAATCGCGAAGCTCTCTAACGGTCGCGGGTTTGCCAGCCCCGCGACAGTTCCAGCACAATAGACTCATTGCGCTTGGTACGACCCCTAAGGGGCCCCGCCAGAACGCGCATCAGAGTTTTTGGGTATTGTCATGTTCTTCCCACTGTTTTTGTCGCTAATCATCAAAGCGGTCTTGTTCCTCTTTGTTTCCTGCTTGGTCGATGGGCTGATTGGTGTCTCTGGGGCTAACAACATCAACAACTTTCCTGACGGATCTGTTGCTGCCGGCTTGGTAGCGGAGACAGAAGGGTCCATCACAGCGGCTCCCCTCGTTCTATTATTCTCTGCCTCCCCCATGGTAACATCCAGGCCTTGGTTAATATCATTGATGAGCTCGCGAGAAGCATTGGTGTTTTGTGTTGGTCCACGTCCTCGTCCTCTTCCCAAGCGGCCAGTGCCTCGTCCACCCCGTGAGCTGTTACCATCATTCGAGCCTCGTCCATCTCCTGGACCTTTGCCCCGACCTTTGAACCAAGATGCCTTCAGGTCCTTCAAAACTAGATCCTTGGGAGCATGAACTCCATCTCCGCACTCCTTGTATAAGTGTCCGAGGTATCCACACGCAGCACACCAATTCGGGAGTCTTTCGTACTTCACCCTGAAGATCTCTCTCTGGATTGTATCCTTCTTTTTGACAACCAGGGATACAACATTCTTGAGCGGTTTGGTTACATCGATCCTCACCCGAACCCTAGCAAAATTTCCTTCAAAATCCTGGGCCATTGGCTCGGCATAAATATACTCTCCCACAGTGGACGCAAGAGCCTTGATCTTTGGGAAGAAGCCGTTCGGGAAATCATGGATCTGTATCCAGATCTCTATCTTGTTGATCTCTATCGACGATGGCTTTGTGTAGCCGTCGTAGGGTTCCAGCACCACCGCCTTACCCTCGAACGACCACGGCCCATCCTGCATCACTCGTTCCCAATCACCCAAGCATGCAAACTGCATCGTGTACAAGTTATCCTCAAGCGGCCGATTTTCGCTTCCTTGGCCAGATCCTAGTCCGCCCGCATGTTCCTAAAGAACCAGTATTGGCTGTAAGTTCGGTCCGTGTGAACCCTAGCTATCGCCATCCAACGAGTAGCCTCCTTTGACAGCTCTTCATCCTCGATCACGACGTCCTGAAGATCAGCCTCCTTCAAACCAAGCTCCTCCATCATTGCCTCTAGATCCGACGTGAAGCCGCCTGATCCAGATGCTGTGTCACCCATAATTCTCTTGCCTGAAGTTTCTTCGATCCGCATGCGTTTGGATCCCAGCCCCTTGTCCCTACGTGAGACGTGGACACCCCTAGGGTCGCCGATCAACGCCGGCGAGAAGGGTTAGGGGGGAGAGATGGATCTCAACGATAGGGCGATGGAATCGCCACCGCCAAGAGGAGTCAAAACCCTAACGAGAGGGGACGGTCCTTGCCTTGTTTCAAAAAGGAAAGATTAAAGCTCCATCAGCTACAAGGCTGAAATGGCCCATTACGGATAACTACATTCAGCCTGCCGGCCCAGCGCTAGTATTGGCTGCTCCATCACACTGTGAGGTACAACCAGGTCTGGAAAGTTGAGCTTCAAGTCCTTCGTATCCTCCCAGGTCGACAGCGAGGGAAACACGGTCTAACGAACCTTGGCTTGTGCGACCACCGAATCGCCCCGTTTGATCAGGCGATGTTCCGTAATTTCTCGCGGCTGTACAATACAAGCAACGGGGACAGTGAGCACATATTATTGTCCTCCACCATCGCCGGCCGGCGCAAGCAAAGGTGGCAGCGGGGATTCGATCGATGAGTTTACCTTGAGGGTGGTGAGCTTGACGCGGCCGTGGAGGACGCTCCCGCCTAAACCCGACGTCACAGCCAACTGCAACACCAGCACGTAGACCGAGCAACAACAGAACAAGGTCAGAATGTCTGATCTACTGGCTAGAAGAGGCTTGGTGGAAGAAGCGACACACGTGGGGCGTCTGGTGGGATCAACGGAGGGGAGCTTACGAAATTGAGGTCGCTGAAGATGAAGCTCATTGCTTGCTGCTGTTTGCCGGCCGGGACGACCTCCAAGTTTTTAGGTGGCGTACGTGCGGTTCCACACACCTCAGAAACTCTTTGGCCAACAATGGCTGCCTTCCCTCTCTTCTCTGTGTTTTTCTCTCACGATTCACCTTATATCAGAACAGAGAGGCTACTTATTATGCGTGCCTATGTACTGTACGCCCTCTCCTACTCGGACACTCGTTTGAATCGGACTTGTATATGGGCTGACAACTGACATACGTGATACAGTAGTAGCTAGTACTATATATATGTCTAACGAAACCTTATACCGGATTCAAATAGGGTTACTTTCCAGAACTTAACGAGTCCGGGCAGGAAGAAAGTTACCCGGGAGGAGGACCTCCATCTCGATTCTAATGACAAGAGGAGACGATGACAGACTCGAATCGATACGATTGCCTACATTACAGATAGGGATACAACACATGACACGAACGCAGATAAGCGTGAACATGATACCCGGAGCATAAAGGTAAGGGATGCTCGGCCCGAACAGGGGATACAACACAGCTAAAACCTACCAAGCCCAAACCAAGTGTGGCAATGCCGAACCAACAAGAGCACCAACATCTCGCGAACCAAAACCGGGGACACCGCGAGCGAGTAAGATGGTGCCTTCAAGAAGGAGCACGACGCCAAGACGCTGTCGCCATCCGGTCTGGAGAGACCAGACCTAGGGTTTCCCCTGAGCTCAATGAGGGGCGCAACCAAGGGCCTTGACAGTGCCTCCAAGAAGGAAACGACATCCGAAGACCGCGCTGCCAGCATCGGCAAGCCGAGCAGGGATTTCTCCCTGGCCTGAGGCTGAGCAATCCCATAGCCGACGTATGTGGAAGCGAAGATGAGGAAGCCAACGCCGGTCGGAGCCACCATGTCGGAAGGGGGTTGGCTGGGCCACCATGTCTCGGCGGCGGTAGATGCAGTTTCCCCTGTGTCGCTAGGTAGGGCGACTCGGGGGCGGAGCGGAGCACAATTACTGCTATTCGGTGGCGCCTTCGTTGCGCTGGCTTTGTTCAGACGCCATCATCAACCCAGTAGTCAGCAGCAACAGCCCCGAAAGCCCCATAAAAGTGAACAACCTCGTCTCTCGTTTCAACTACTCCGACTAGCGGGGAACCTGGCGCCCAGCGAATGCGACATGAACTGCTCTCGAGAACCGGAGGTCGACATGCTCAAGGACCAGGCTGCTCAGTGCTGGTCATTCCATCGAGTACATGCAGACACAGATTGAGGAGGCGGTCAAGGAAGCATGGATCTGTGATCCGGGAATTACGGAGCCTTTCCATCGTCTAGATTTGTTGCTTTGCAACACGGCTCAACATCTCACGGCGTGGGGCCATAAAAAAGTAGGGAATGTAAGTTACAGATTGCGATCCCCAATTGGGTGATACTGCAGTTTGACAGTGCCCTGGACCATCGAGTGCTTTCAGTAGGTGAACAGTGGCTGCGCAACAATCTGAAACTTGCCTCCTTAGGGCTGGTTTCGCTCGAGCGCACGATTGCCCGACAGCGCTCCAGGATACGTTGGCTTAGTGAAGGGGATGCTAACACCAAACTGTTCCATCTTATGGCCAACGGCAGGAAACTTAGAAACTTCATCCCGGCGCTGCATCTTGGCGACCAGATCATCACAGAGCAAGAGGGCAAGGAGGAGGCATTCTATAACACGTACAAGGAGTTGCTGGGCACTTATCAATCTAGGGATCAGACCTTAATTTGGATTTCTTGGACGTGGAGCCTTTAGATCTGCACGAACTAGACAACTTCTATACCGAGGAGGAGATCTGGACTGTTATCAAGGGGATGCCATCGGATCGCGCTCCCGGTCCGGATGGATTCATTGGTCTCTTCTTCTATAGAGTTTGGCAGATTATCAAGGGGGATGTTATGGAGGCGATTCACAAATTTCAGTTGGGCAACGGCAGAGGTTTCGGTAGACTCAACTAGGCTATCATCACTCTCATTCCCAAAAAGCCTGATGCATGCCGAATCGGAGATTTTCGGCCGATCAGCCTTCTTCATAGTATACTCAAGATCAACTCCAAGCTGATGGCATCTAGGCTATGCCCACGTATGGGAGAATTGCTTAACGTGAATCAGTCTGCGTATATCCGTGGGAGGAACATACACGACAACTTCCTCCTCGTGATGCAGGTTGCCCGGAATCTGCATAAAAGGAAGGCCAAAGTTGTCATGATCAAACTTGATATTTCATGTGCTTTCAACTCCATCTCCTGGTCTTTCTTATTTGAGGTGTTGCGAGCAAAAGGTTTCTCAGAGCTTTGGGTTTCGAGGTTGGCTACTCTGCTTTCCACAGCTAGCTCAAGGGTGATTGTCAAAGGCTACCAGGGCAGAAAGTTTCGACATGCAAAAGGGCTACGCCAAGGGGACCCGGCCTCCCCTCTCCTGTTTGTCATTGCCATGGACATAATCTCCTCTATGATGATCAAAGCTCAACAGATGGAGGCGATCAGTGCGATGCCAGGATGCAACCCTCTTCAGAGGCTATCGATTTACGTGGATGATGTAATACTATTCATCAGGCCTACAATCAGTGACTTATGCTTTTTTCAGAGAAGCTTTGCAAATCTTCGGCAGAGCGTCAGGATTACATGTTAACTTTGCCAAGTCCTCGGCGATTATGATCCGATCGGAGGAAGCAGACATGCTGTGAGTCTCACAAGCTTTACCTTGGCGCATGGATTCTTTCCCATGTAAGTATCTTGGGCTGCAACTTTCGATCAAACAGCTCACGAGAGCATATTGGCAGCCGATTGTGGATCAAGTGCTCAACTTCCTTCCGGGATGGCAAAGGGGGATGGTCCTAGTGAACAGCATTGTTCGTGCGAGGCCTACACATCATCTCATGATCGCAGATGCTCCCAAGTGGGCTCTGAATCGGGTGGACAAGGCCTGCCGAGCTTTCTTTTGGGCTGGTTCAGATCAAATCCACGGAGGGAAATGCTTAGTGGCATGGCAGAGAGTTTTCCGTCCCAAACAACTCGGAGGGCTTGGAGTACTCGACCTCAATAGGCAGGGGCTGGCACTTAGAATGCTGTGACGCCCCCGATTCGACCGTACACTAATCATACACGCAAATGTGTACGATCAAGATCAGGGACTCACGCGAATATATCACAACACAATTCTAGACACAAATAAAAATAATACAAGCTTCATATTACAAGCCAGGGGCCTCGAGGGCTCGAATACAAGCTCGATACACAATTGTCAGCGGAGGCAACAATATTTGAGTACAGACATAAGTTAAACAAGGATGCCTTAAGAAGGTCCAGAATAGAGGGGGAAGGCCTAGCCTATCGAAGACTAGCATCTTCACGCAGCTCCAAGCATCTTGCAGCATGTAGAAGAGTAAAGAATAGCAATTTATATTTAACAAACATGTTGTAGCAGCATTGCCAAGAGATCCTTCCTCGACTCCCTGTGAGAAAGCGATCCCGGAGCCACATAACTTAAGTATCCATTTCTAGTTGTATTAGATCAAGATATAAGTCTGAACGTCCATTACCGTGGACACGGTATTCGAGTAAAGATCTTACCTGCAGGGGTGCACCACGTTTTCCAACACGCTCGATCACTCTGGCTGGACACACCTTTCTAGGGTTAATGCCCGGCCTCGGAAGATTAACACGTTGCAGCCCGACCTAGGCTCAGCAGAGAGGTCCCTTCCGGTCTACCTCCTAAGCACTCCGGGGTATGGGCCCATCGCCCGTTGCACTCCGGGTCATTGCGAGCAGGGCGGACCAGGCTCCACCACTACTGGATGGTGCCGGCCCAGCCATGCCGCACTGCTGAACTGGACGTCTGACAAAGCTTCGGCTGATACCACGACGTCGAGGCCCATAACTATTCTCGCGTGGTGGTTGGTGCGAAAAGGCCAAAGGCCAATTCAGAACAAATACCCAAACCATAGTGTATTATTAGCTCGCGGAGACGAGCAGAGACTCACGATAATGTGACCCCATCGCCCCTTCTCGAGGAAATACGGCAAGGGCAAGCCCAGCCCACTCAAGGGCTGCCAGACTTCCCGGCCGTGCCTCGTAACCATCTTGCGGGTGCTCTCCGGGCCCGCCCGACTTTCCCAAAGGTCTCAAGTAATGTCAAGGTAACCGTGTGTCGAAACATCAAGGGGAAAACCAAAGGAATCACCCTCGGAGGATTCCACTCGATCTAATCATCAAGGTGAACATAAGAGGAACCACCCTCGAGGTTCATACTTGAGGGGTTGCACGACAGAGCCGTATCGGGAATGGTGAAGGAGGAAATCACCCTCGATGACCACGACCGAATAGCTACACTACAGAATTATCATCAGGAGTGCGTTATGAGGTATCACCCTCGACACTCGATAGTAGCTCTGCAGAGTCGAACAACTAAAGGGGCGTGATGTGATGTGCGGTGTCGGGCTCTGGTCGTCGATCATGTAGCTCAAGCCGTCGATGAAGAAGCAGGGGCAATAAGGACAAGGTGGAGGTCACTGATGGATCACTATCCAACCTATACTTAGCACTTTAGGATAGGCAGGTAGGTAACAATAGCAGGTACAAAAGCAGGCTATGCATCAGAATAGGAGCAAACATTAACAGTAGCAAAATCTAATGCAAGCATGAGAGTATAGAATGGGCGATATCGGGATGATCAAAGGGGGGGATTGCCTGGTTGCTCAGACAAGAAGAAGGGGGGTCGTCGTCGACGTAGTCGATCACAGCGGCATCAGCGGCAGTCTCGGAGTCTACCGGAGATAAGAGGGGGAATAAACAGTAAATACATAGCAGGCAAGTGCATAACAGGACAACAGACAGAGCTAGACGTGTTCTAGCGCGGTGCTACACGCTACCGGCGAAGGGGGAAACATCCGGGAATGTTTTCCTGAATTTTGGCATTTATGGGCAGACTAAACTAAGGGGAAAGGTTGCATGTTTGCTATGCTAGGGGCGTGTGGCGGGCGAACAGACCGCGTGTTCGGATTCGTCTCGTCGTTCTGAGCAACTTTCATGTATAAAACATTTTCATCCGAGCTACGGTTTAAATTCTATGATTTATTAAAGTTTTAGCAATATTCTGAATTTATTTATTAATTCGAAAATAAATAACTAAAATGCTATGGGTGCACAGAAGTGTACCCAACAACATGCACATGCAGCTGACAGCGGGGTCCAGAGCATGCTGAGTCAGCATGGTCAACAGTCAATAATGACTGGGTTGACTGGTCAAAAAGGGACAATGGGGCCGATTTGTCATTGACTGTTTTAACAAACTAATAGATTTAATCAACTGACTACGTAATTAGGCTAATTAAGCAGGTTAATTAACTTAATTAATTACATTACTAATTAATTAATTATTAACTTTAATTATTTATTTTTCTTAAAAAAATGTTCCAGGGGCGTGGGGCCCCGGTGTCAGAGACCCTAGTGGCTTAGTGGGCGACGGGTGCGGGCGTGCGTGCCCGAGGCCACCAGGGGCGGGGAGCACTCGGGAGCCCAGGAGGGCGCGCGGCCGGCGCCATGGCGCTGCTGGTCGAGCCGCGAGGACTAGGGCGGCGAGGCGCTGGGCCTGCGTGGCGGGCTGTGGGACGTGAGGTCCGGCGGCCACACACGACGCGGGCAGCAAGCAAGAGCGGGGCGACAAGGCCACAGCGGACCAAGGCGCGGCGACCACGGGACGGCGCTGGGGATGCACGGGAGCACGGGCCGGGCAGCATCCGCAACGGGGAGCGGCGGCTACGTTCGACGAGGGAGACGGGTGGGGGGGGGGGTCGGCGAGGGGCTCACATCTGGGCGTAGGGCACGGGGCAATGGTGCTCGAGGTGGGGGACGGGGACGGCGGCGTCGGAGATGAGGAGGCAGTCCGGTGGGGAGGCGTGGTCGAGGCGGCGGGGTGACGAGCGATGGGCGCGGTGTCGGCAGGCATTGGCTGATGAGGAAGAGGCGACGGGGCGCGAGGGAGGAGCTGCGAGGCATCCGGCGAGGTAGGGATATCCGGGCGGCGGATGGCGGGTCGGGCCCCTGAGCACGGGCAGGTGCCTAGATCGAGCAGGGGGAGGGGGGTGGAGCGCTGCCCTGATCCAGATCGGGGGAAGGGGAGAGAGGCGTGGGGGAAGCGATTGGGGGGGGGGGGGGAGTGGGTATCGGTTAGGGTTTCGGGTGGCAAGGGGGCCATATAGGCCAGGGAGGTGCGGGGTGGGCCGGCCTGGTTGGTCCAAGGCCAGCTGGGCCGAGGCCCACAGGGAGAGGGGGCCTCTCTCCTTTTTCTTTATTTTTTTTGTTTTGTAACTTTCTCCACATTTTGTATTAAAAAATACCAAATAAGTTTTGTTGACTCCAAAACTAGTCACATAACTCAAGCACATTATTTCTAGGAGTCACAAAAAGTTTGAGGCCAAAAGGAATTGCCTAACCATTTTTAAAAACTGAAAAAGTCAATTTAATTGTTGCTGGACCAAAAATTAATTCCCAGTGGCATTTTGGGAATTCAAAAGAGGTTGGTTCCAACATGACAAATATCCAGGGATTATTTTCCACCCTTTGAACATTTTAGTTTTCATGTTTGGCAATTTGAATTTTGGACTTTGATTTGAATTTGAATTTGGATTGCGATTTGGATCAACCAAGGATTAGCAACAGTAAGAGTGGTGACGTGGCACTATTAACTTGGGATTACTGTAGCTTAGTTATCCGGGCATCACAAATGCGCAAGGAATGGTTGAAGCACACGGACCAGGGAAGGCCATGGCAGGGTCTCTCGCTTGTGATGGACAAACAGACACATGCGGTCTTCACCAGTCTTGTGCAATGGAACGTTGGAGATGGGCGCCACATACTCTTCTGGAACGATAGATGGCTCAATGGATCCACCGTTGCCGAGCTTGCGCCAATGTCTTGTGCTCGGGTGCGCACGCAAGTAGCAAATCAGAGGACTGTCTTGGAGGCTTTACAACTCCATCTCTGGGCCAATGATGTGCGCGGAGATTTGTCAGCTGATGGAATGGTGCAGATTGTTCGCCTATGGGAAATTATGATCAACATTCAGCTCGATCCAGTACATTCAGATATCCCAACTTGGAAGTGGAACAATCTAGGGGTTTACTCCTCGGCATCTACCTATGCGATGCTGTGGGAAGGGAGTATCGGCTTCGCCCCGGCAAAGGTGATCTGGAAGTGTTGGGCGCCTCTTTCTTGTGAGCTGTTCATGTGGCTAGCCACGCAATATCGACTCTGTACGGCGGATCGTAGGTTCAGTATGGGCTCCAGGATGAGTGATCACCATGCTACATTTGTGCTCAGGATGAAGACACGGTGGACCACATCCTTATCCAATGCGTGTTCACTCGTCAAGTTTGGCACCGGTGTTTTCAACAGGCTAGAGTGCATATCTCGCTGGTCCCTACGACGATGGATACTCTAGAGGCCTGGTGGATGGCAAGTCGCGCTCAAACTCCAGCCGATCACAGGAAAGCTTTCGACTCACTGATTATGTTGATCTCCTGGCAGCTTTGGAAGCATATAAATGGGATCGTGTTTGGTCTGAGAACTTCGATAGATACGGTGTAACACTTCACCTCGCAGATATTCGAGATTCTTCGCACTTGGGTGTTAGCAGGAGGCCGTGGAGTTACCATCTTCTGTGAGTACTAGAGTTTAGTTTCAGGAGTTGAGTTGGGGGTCCCAGGCAACGGTCTTGTCGTGTGGTAGGACATACCTCCTTGTTGTAAAACTTCTTGTAAATATTTCTGCCTTCTATAAAGCTAAGGTACGCGATTGCGTACTCTCTAAAAATGTGTTTACTGATATGGTGTCCCTTGCTTTACTTTAGGCACAAATAGAATGAACATTATGTACATTCATAATAACTACTGTCTCGGCTTCGAATTATAAGATGTTTGAAATATTTCAATACAGATTACATACAGATTCAAATAAGTGAACACACAAACTAAAACATGTCAATATATATCCGATTCTAAGAAAAGTTATTTTTCCAAAAAGGAGGATTAGAGCATCTACAGTTGGGCACCTCAAACCCTCCGCAAACGTCCGGGGGGCCCACCCGATCACTGACCGGTCACGATTTTTTGACCCAGACGGATGTCTCAAATGGACCTCAAACGCCCGGGCTGACCAACACCCCTCATATCCAGCCCAAATATGGGGCGCCCGGGCATCCCCCCATGTCAGACCCGACCCATGCTGGTCCACCCGACTCCACATATATTCATCCCCATCCGCTCACCGGACCAAACCCTAGTCACTTTGCTCCATTCCCCTCCGCCACCCGAGCTCACCTCCGGCGATTTTCCGGCCTTCTCCGGCATGGCAGGCAGCAGATCTGATTTTGATTAGTCCGGATCCGTCACCTGGGGTGTCATTCCATGCGGGTTGGAGGAGGCAATGGCGGTCCGCATTGCACTCCGACGCTCCCGGAAGGACAACGCCCGACCGACGGCCGGATCTGTCCGCCGTGACTCCATAGCATCGGCTCAATGGGCGCTTGGATCCTTTGGGGTTGGATCCCCGCGGTCCCGGCAGCCAGAACCCCTCTCCTTCCCCATCACCGGCCGGGCAGACTAGGAGTCCCACCGAGAACGAGCGGTCCGCCGTCGGAACGAGAGGATAAGGGCCGCCAAGGCCTGTATCGCAGCGAAATGGCGGCGACGGAGGCGGCTGATGCTGCATCGCGGGCAGCCGCAGAGGAGTAAGCCATCCGCGCTCGCATTGTGAAGAAACAGCAGCAGAGGAACACACATACACTCGCCTGAGAGCAAAATCCAGCGGTTCGTGCCATGGCCGGACTGCCACCGAAAGAGAAGGAGGACAACAACGACGAGGACAACTCCAGCGACGAGCAGATCCGGCTCGATCCGTACTATGCCTTTGACCGGTACTTCTGCAAGAAGGATGGCAAGAGCGTCGGGAAGGGCAAGGGCAGTCGTGGATGACCGACACCATAGCCAAACATGCCAAATTTTGGTAGTCCGATGGCATGTTTAGTTAGTAGCGATGGAGTAGCCAAACGATGTGTGCATCGACGTAGCTGCATGAGTTTGTATGGATTTGAGGTATGATAAGGTGTCCGTATGTGGATTACATTATTTGAGGGGTGCCCGGTCAATGCCCAAGGACGCGCCCGGGCGCGTCCGCGGGCTTTTGAGGGGTCAGATTTGCCTATCGCAACTGTAGATGCTCTTACGTCCGGTCTCTACACTAAGCGATGCACATAGTCATTCTATTAAGTAATATAGCAACAAAGTACAAAATTCCTCTTAGGTACGTAAGCAACAACAAAAGATAAGACAGGATATCACAACTGGCAAAAATAGGACACAATGCCTAAACATCTATTCTATTATTGGTTCATCATCCAAATCAGTTGTATGTAACTCTGCTACCATCTCTCAGCGGTTGCACCCAAAAGTCATAAGCTCCCTCACTTTCGCACGGCTGAGTAATGACCACGTATGGATCTACCAGACGCATGGAAGATAACCTACAAAAAGTTTATGACATTGGTTTGATTAAAGACAACGTCATTCCGACGATATCAAATGGCCTTAAATAATGAACAAACTCCCACATGAATCCGTGCCGCTCAATTAGGCTCCACCCCATTTAAAAAAATTACCAACCAAATTGGAGATGCTACTAGGTGGAAAATATCAAAGAACACATGTATTGTTTGTCACATTAACCTGGCTAGTGGGCATTTGAGAAAAAGATGTTGAATCGTTTCCTTCTAATCACAAAAATAACATCATTTACTACTCTTCTTCCACCTACGTTTCGTCAAGTTGTTCTTAGTCAAAATCACTCACTTGTGCACAAACCGCATAAAGACCTTGATTTTTAAAGTTACCTTAAATTTTCAAATATGGATCGACCTAGGGATTTGTCCAATATTAATCAAATCGACGTACATAGATTTGACTGAGAATATGACTGAAACTGAAAGTTTCCATCGTAATTTATCTGGCATATTAGATATGTTGGCATCCATCAACCTATGCACTAAATGTAGCCATCTATCCCATCGTTCTCCCACTAGTACCGGCCTAAACTGAATGTTTAAGGGATATAAGGCTAGAGGTGTCTCATCTAGCCAGGTATCCTCCCAGAATCTAGTAGTGTGCCCATCGCCATCGACAAATTTACTCATGCTAAAGAAATCGACCTTTGTCTTCATTAACCCCTTTCAAAAAAGGAGAATAATTCGGCTGGACCATAACTTGTGCTGAGTTTTGGAATGTAGGTATTTGTTACACAATGACTGTCTCCACAACCAATCCTCCTCTACCAACAGCAGGTATAACGATTTACTAAGTAGACAAAATTCTTTACTTGAGATTCTCAATACGCAAACCCCCTTGGTCTTTTGGTTCACAATGTATGTCCCACTTAGCCGGTCTATACTTAGTTTTATTCCCATCACTTTGCCTCCAACGTTTTTTGTATCCCTATGAGTACTTCAAAAAAGGATAACAAGAGCATCGACATACTTGTAAGCACAAAATTAGTAAGAATAAGCTGACCTCCATAAGACATAAGCTTGCCCTTCCAATAACTTAGTTTTTTTCCCCAAACGATATTCAATACACTTTCATGCTTTGTTAGTCAATTATTGGTGATGGATTGGGATGCCTAGATAGCTAAAAGGTAGGGATCCAAGTGCACAACCGAACAACTGGTTGTAGTTTTCCCATTCCTCAACGCGCCCAAAGTAGAATAGTTCACTTTTATGGAAATTTATTTCCAAGCCGGATAATTGTTTGAAGTGACATAAAACCAACTTGATATTTCTAGCTTTTGCCATTTCATGCTCCATGAAAATAATTGTGTCATCAACATATTGTAGTGTGGATACCCCCTCGTCCACAAGATGAGGGATGAGCCCCACTACCTGGCCAGCCTCTTTGGTCCTACCAATGAGGATCACTAGCATATCTGCAACGACATTGAACTAGAAAGGAGACATCAGATCACCTTGCCGCACCCCTTTTTTGTGTGGAAATAATGACTTATATCATCATTTACCTTTATATCGATACTGCTCGTTTGTATAGAGGATTCGACCTGCTTCCTCTAGGCCGCATCACAACCCTTCATACGCAAAGCTTGCTGCAGAAATGACCACTTCACTTTATCTAAACCTTCTCGAAATCCACTTTGACACAATTCCATCAAGTTTCTTCTAATGAATTTTGTGCAAGGTTTGCAGCAGGACGACCACCGCTAAAATGTGTCACCCAAACATGAACATGGTATGAGTCGGCTGAACCACAATATGTGCAACCTGTGTGAGCTGATTAGTACTCACTTTGATAAAAAAATCTTAAAGCTAATTTGAGCAAATAGATCAGTCTGAATTGCTCATTGCGAACCACCTCCTCCTTTTTCGGCAATAAAGTAAATGTCACAAAGTTAAGTTTAAATAGGTGAAGCTAAAAAGATCATGGAACATCAACTCCCCTTTAATAATATCCCAACACTTCATACAGAACTCCACCGAAGATCCATCTGGTCGCTAAAAAGAGGGTTAAGCACATCATTATCATCGGCACCGATTTGTGGTATATCCTCAACCACCCCCTCATCTAGGGACACAAAATTTTCAATTGGGGCCCCAAAGAGTGTTTTTTATATAAAAGTTTGAGGTGTACAATTTAAGGTTCTTGTGCCCTACAATTGTACCCTTATCTTGTTCAAGTTAATTTTTTTTGTTTTCTCTATGTCGGGGGTATGAACCCCGGGCAGGCAACGGAACCTGGATCCTTTTGAAAAACACCGGGGCCAGCAATGCCCCTCAATCTGGCTCGCACTCGGCTGGGTTGCTCAACCCGGCCCCAACGGCTGGCACAAGACTGCCGAACCCGGCGCGACCAAGACTTCTCAAACAAGCTAGCCCTCCCTTGGCGCGTCCTCAACCCAGCCATGGGTCAGCTCCCATCCCATCCCGACCATACGATGGGACGAGTCTCCATTCAGGGATGAGCGCGACAACAGCGCCCCACCAACTCCTCTAGTCAGCCGGGGCGTGGCAACAGTACCCCACCTACCCTGCTGACCAGGGCCGACGTGGCTACAGTGCACCCGTCGTCACTGCTGGCACCAGCAACCGGTGACCTGACGGTGCGCCACTGTAGCGGACTCGACCCGGCCACTCCGTGACGATCGACAAGACGGAAAATAGTGCCCCCTGGCGCACGGGGCCCATGCCCGGAGAACCCGACGAGCCCTGACACCCGGCGGGTGGCTTCCCGAACAATGACAACCCGGACCCACGACCCTGTAACATTACCATTGTACCCCTGGGGGTTGACCTATAAAACCCCCAGGAGCCCTCAAGCGTAGCGGAAGCACTCAAGCACGAGAACCACCAGACTAGCCACACACACAAGGAGGGGGAGTAGCCTAAGCCTTGGCCCGTCTTCCTCCTTCTTCAGCTCGAGGAGCAACTCTGTATTGTTACGTATAAACCACAGTCGGCAGGACTAGGGGTGTTATCTCTCCGGAGAGCCCCGAACCTGGGTATGTCTTGTGTCCCGCGCTCGCTCATGCCGACCTCGCCTCTGGATCCCACCGGTGCCTTCGAGGCTCCTCCGCTCTTTAGCCATCCCTTGGCATCTACCGTGCGCCCACCACGACAGTTGGTGCCCACCGTGGGGAAGCTTGAGGTTCCGGCCGGAGCCATGTTCCATACGAGGCCCCTCTCTGACTCTGACAAGCCCGTCACGCTGGTAGACGAGTCTTCGACGCGTTCCCCACCTCCTTCGCCGCACTCCGCATCTTCGATGCGCCTGCAGTCGATGAGTACCCCAGCGAGGTACTTGACATCTCAGACTCCCCCATTTCCCTCGGCAGCGACGCTCCCGCCAAGGCGATGGACCTCTGCGTGGAGGTCTTCGTCACCGACACCGGCACTTCTTCCTCGTCCAGCGCGGCGAGGAAGGCCGCCGAAGCCAGGGCCGCGACGGATCGGGCCGGCTCACCCAACCCGTTGTGCGCCATGATGCAGAGCCTTCGCGTCCCCATCACCACCGACATTGATGCCTCCAACGTCGCTGAGGCCCAAACTCGGCTCGAGGAGGACCGCCAGTGCCTGATGGACCTGTCCGAGACGCACGCTGCCACACAGCACCGCCTGGACTCCGCTCAGCTGGAGTGCAACGCCGCCTCCGGCTTCACGCCTACCGCAGCCATGCCAAGCCGGGTCGCCGACGTACGGGCTCGAGGCGGCGCGATCGGCCGTGCCTTTGACGCAATCCCTCCCGTTTACGACACTCCCGTGAAGAACATGCGCGCCACCCAGGCGGCCGCGGTCGGCCTGGACCAGCTCATCGGCGAGGAGCTGAAGGACCGCATGAAGTGGGTGAACGACCTCCTCGACGCGGCCAACGCACAGTAGGACCGCCTCAACCAACTCACCAAGCCGGCGGGGTCCGTCTCGATCCACACCGACGGTCCCAAGGACCAGCGGAACACGGCGTCTTCGCTACCCAGCGAAGTGCACTCCGGCCGCCCCCGGACCCGGCGCAGCCGCGTCCCGACGAATACTGGTGGCTTGGGCGACGAACCGGCCCCGGATGACTAGCGCCAGCCTGATCCTCCCTTGCAGCCCGGCCGACGTCTGGCTTCAGCCGACCAGGCCCCCCGCGGCATGGTCGCCAGCCGGCTGGGCCCGTGGGCCATCGATGACACGAATGCCACCGCCTCGACCAACTCGCCCTCTCCCTGGAGCTGGAAGAGAACAACGCCGTCGGACCGGGGTGCTTCGGCCCGCGCATCCGGGATGAGCCCTTCCACAAAGGGTTCACGCTCCCCCGCGACACCCCCATGTACAATGGCACCTTCAAGCTGGAGGACTGGCTGATCGACTACACCACCACCATCGGCATCGTGGGCGGCAACCGCCATCTCGCCGTGCACTATGCGCCGCTCATGCTCCAGGGTTCGGCCCGCACATGGTTGAACAGCTTGCGGCGGGTAGCATCAACGCATGGTTCGACTTTGAGCAGGCCTTCGTTCACAACTTCACCGGGACCTACAAGCGACCCAGCCGCCCCAGCCAGCTCGCCATGTGCGTGCAGGGGCCGATGGAGACCAGCCGTGAGTATGTAGCACACTGGACCGAGCTCCGGAACAGGTGCGAGGGCGTCCACGAAGTCCAAGCCATCCAGTATTTTGTCAGCGGGTGCCGAGACGACACCCTCCTCAAGCACAAGCTCTTGCGCTCCGAGCCGGCCGCGATGGCCGCGCTCATGGTGATGACGGACAAGTACGCCAACACCGACTCCGCCATGAAGATCCAGGTGGCTCTGGACGAAGCCGGCAAGGCAAAGCCTGTTCCCCCTCCCAAGCTGGCCGGCGAGAGTAGCCAGCAACAGCACAACTCAAGGAAATATGGCCTAGAGGCAATAATAAAGTTGTTATTTATATTTCCCTATATCATGATAAATGTTTATTATTCATGCTAGAATTGCATTAACCCACTAATAGGGAAAAGCCTATACACAAAATCTTACCAGCAGCGCGATCTAAAATAAGGCGCTGCTGCTAATTAGCAGCAGTGCTTGATATAAAAACGCGCTGCTGAAAGGAAAGTAGCAGCAGCGCTCCCACGAGAAACCGCGCTACTGCTCTAATTGCCATGACCTCGCAAATCAGTTAGTCATAGCAGTAGCGCCCTATAGTGAACCGCGCTACTGCTATAGAAGTTAGCGGTAGCGCGCTTCTAAGAAAATCGCTACTGCTACGATCAGCCCACAAGTTTAGTCCCACCTCGCTCTGCGAACAGGGTGTTTACCACCTTAAATATGTTACTTCTGAAACTATCACAACCAGTTGGTCTTCACTGAACTCTATGTGTAGAATTTGTGGCGCAATATGAGTCCTCTCCAGTTCCTACCGGAGTGGACTCATATTGACAATTCAGATTGTACATAAAAACATCATTGATGGCCAATGTATTTTTTTTATGCGTGCTTAGACTTAGCAGTAGCATTTTTCCGTAAAATGCGCTATAGCTACATTAGCTATAGCGCGGTTCCTAAAGTGCGCTACTGCTAGTTCGACTAAACCCCGCTCAAAATTTCACTAAGTCCTCCTCCCCCTGTTCCCCTACTCCTCTATCGCCGCCGCCCGAGCCCGAGCCTGCCCTCACCACCGCTGCCCGAGGCCGCCCTCAACCTCACCGCTGCCGCCCGCCGCCGCTCTCGACCTCACCGTCGCCGCCGCCTCCCCCACCCCCTCCGCTCTCGACCTCACTGCGCCACTCTCGTCCTCACCAGCGTCTGACGCCACCGAGGTACTCCCTCCTTCCGTGCCTCCTCCTCCCACCGCACCCTCCTCCCTCCTCCTCCCACCATGCCCTCCTCCCTCCACCTGCGGCCGCCCCCTCCCTCCTCCTCCGGCCGCCCGCTCCCCTCCTCTCTCCTCCCTCCCTCCCTTGTCCCTGTTCTTGCAAATCGTAGGTGTTTTGAATAAAATAGAAGTAAGAAAATTTAGGGCAGTATGATTAATAGTAGTTGTACTTGAACTATTTTAGTTATAGTTGAACTAGTTTAGTAAGTAAATTAATAAACTAGTTGAACTAGTTGAACTAGTTGAATTAATAGAACTAATGTATTTTTAGTAAGATAATTAATATAACTAGTTGAACTACTTTATTTTTAGAAAGAACTAGTTTTTTAGTAAGATAATTAATATAACTAGTTGAACCACATATTCTATTTATAGTAAGTTTATATTTAGTAAGAACTATTTGAATTAATAAAACTAGTTGAACATGTCATATTTGTTGTTATTTTTTAGTTTAAGCAATTATTCGGGATGTATTAGTGATAACTTATACGGTTTTTGCTTTTGCAGAAATCAAGGAGCCCCTCCATCATCCCAGCCGTCGTCCCCGTCACCGACCCCCTCCAACATCGAGGTGAGACCAGCCAAATATCCATGTATATCTTTTGTTGCTCAAATAGGATAGTGATTGCCAAGTGGCCATTCATGTTCAGTTTACACCTCCGAGTGGCCTATGTTTTGCCGGAGTGTTGATTAATTTCCGTTCCGGCAAATTTCAGGCGCTCGATATGTTCTTTTTTTAGCAAAGGTCATGCCAGATTTTTCAGACCTATGTTTTTTAGTACATATATTTAATTGTACAAGTTTAATCTTTGAATTATGAACGTAGGAAATGTCGTACTCGGACGACGACAGTCTCCCGGGGGAGTGCAGCTGGTGCCACGACGATCGAGGTATGTGCGACAGGTTCGTTGAGCTGGACGAAGATCGGCGCTTCAGCATTAAGCTCGAGGAGACCTTCGATGTTGAAACGGTGCGCAACAACGACAAGAGTTTTTTTCGTAATTAAGCATGACTTCAACTATTTCAACGTCTAATTTTCATCTTTTACAATTCGACTAGCTTATCCCATGCCATGCAAGACACTATGTCTTGGAGAGGATGGGTTTTGAAGACCATGAAAATTTTGAAACAAAGAAAATACACCTAAGGACACATCATGATATGGATTTTGAAGTAAATCTGTACAATGCTCAGAGCGTAACCCTTTTTTGTTGCCAAAATTGGGAAGCACTTTGAAAAATGTATGGTTTTTATGAGGGCATGATTGTCACGATGGATCTTGGTGATCCTGACATCGAGCAAGACAATATGGACATTTGGGTCCTTGTTGATACGCTTCTGATTCTACCGCAATGTGAGTTTCTCAAACATAGTTATTAACTAATTTATATTGTTTATTTCAAAATAGTTGACAGCTTATTTCCATTGACATCTTATTTTGAATCTTCAAAGAATGCGCAGAAGATGATAGACAAAACCCACTACAGTGGTGGCTCCGAATTAACTTATAAGGAGAAAAATCATCTGATCACATTTTGTACTTTCTTTGAGAATTACAATACCTATTATCGAACTCCTCCAAATTATGGTGAATACGTGCCACTAGTGCACGTGTTGAACCACGATAACTTCTATGGAGATACCTGGTAAGATTTTTTACTATTACGACATCCGCAGCATCTTTTGCATACTTGAAAAACTAGTACATCATTGCTAACTCAAGGTTATTACTATGTTTTTCAATAGAAAATCCCGATGGATTGTGTGCCTCATCGATGTATTACAATGGTCGCCTTGAAGTTCGAACATACAGCCAGGTCATCCTACGGATCTCACTGTGCATATCGGATTTCTAAAACCGTGAACACATGCTAATCAAAGAATGGAAAAATGTTTGGACATTCGCAAGGAAGTTCTTGGAAGTAACATTGCTTAAAGGCAAGAATTGGAGACAGGATAATCTCCATTCTCCATAATGGAGAGTCAGGGGCTATCTTGTTTTTTGCTATTTTACCTTAGAGAATATAGTAGGTCCTAAGAGAATGTAGTAGGTCCTATGAGGTACAATATGTTTATTATGTGATACAATGTGTTAGAGTTGATGATGAGGAGTACTTGTGATTACGACTAGTGACCAATTTGCTATGTGATGTCTCATTGATGAAAACGATGATCTTGAGGAGGTGTTATATGACAATGATGTATTATGATGATAAGTTGTTAATGATATGATAATGATGATACAATGTGTTTGGGTGAAAGAACCGTGGATTAGTTTCAAGTGGATGTCCATCCACTTGAAACTAGTCCACGGTTGTTTCACCTACTCATTATGATGTAAAAACAGTCTCTAAATTCCTGTTGTATGAAAACTTGTGTAAAGGTGTATGAAATACAACATGAAATAAAAAAGAAATAAAATACAAAATAATAGTAGTAGCGCGGGCAAGGAGGAGCGCTACTACTAATTACCAGCAGCGCCGCTCAGGAGAAGCGCTACTACTAGATCATTTTAGCAGATGGCGGGTCCAAAGCGCCATCGCTAAGCTTTAGCTGTAGCGCCTTATCGAGAGCGCTCTGGCAAGGCCATCGATCGGCCTAAAACCCACGCTGCTGCTAGGCTTTTCCCTAGTGGTGACCAGAAACTTAGTACATGTGTGAATACATAGTCAAATAGAGTGTCCCTAATATGCCTCTACTAGACTAGCTCGTTAATCAAACATGGTTAAGTTTCCTAACCATAGACATGTGTTATCATTTGATTAACGAGATCACATCATTAGAGAATGATGTGATGGACAAGACCCATCCATTAGCTTAGCATTAATGATCATTTAGTTTTATTTCTATTGCTTTCTTCATGACTTAAACATGTTCCTCTGACTATGAGATTATGCAACTCCCGAATACCGGACGAACACTTTGTGTGCTATCAAACGTCACAACGTAACTGGGTGATTATAAAGATGCTCTACAGGTGTCTCCGATGGTGTTTGTTGAGTTGGCATAGATCGAGATTAGGATTTGACACTCCGTGTATCGGAGAGGTATCTCTGGACCCTCTCGGTAATGCACATCACTATAAGCCTTGCAAGCAATGTGACTAATGAGTTAGTTGCGGGATGATGCATTACGGAATGAGTAAAGAGACTTGCCGGTAACGAGATTGAACTAGGTATGATGATACCGACGATCAAATCTCGGGCAAGTAACATACCGATGACAAAGGGAACAACGATGTATGTTGTTATGCGGTTTGACCGATAAAGATATTCGTAGAATATGTAGGAGACAATATGAGCATCTAGGTTCCACTATTGGTTATTGGACGGAGATGTGTCTCGGTCATGTCTACATAGTTCTTGAACCCGTAGGGTCCGCACGATTAACGTTTGATGACGATTCATATTATGAGTTATGTGATTTGATGACCGAAGATTGTTCGGAGTCCCGGATAAGATCACGAACATGACGAGGAGTCTCGAAATGTTCGAGAGGTAAAGGTTCATATATTGGAAGGTTACATTCGGACACCGGAATAGTTCGGGACATTTCGGATGAGTTTCGGAGTACCGGGGGTTACCGGAACCCCCTCCCCCCGGGAAGTTAATGGGCCATCATTGGCCTTAGTAGAGAAGAGAGAGGGCCGGCCAAGAGGTGGCGCCCCCCCTTGCCAGTCCGAATTGGACAAGGGGTGGGGGCGGCGCCCCCCCCCCCTTTCCCTTTCCTACTCCTCCTCTCTTTCCCCTTTGCTACTCCGGAAAAGGAAAAAGGAGGGGAATCCTACTTGGACTAGGGAGTCCTAGTAGGACTCCCCACACCTGGCGTGCCCCCCTTGGGCCGGCCTCCTCCTGCCCCCTCCTTTATATACGTGAGAGGGGGCACACCAAGTCTTCCCTCAGCCGTGTGTGGTGCCCCCCTCCACAGTTACACACCTCAGCCATATTGTCATAATGCTTAATTAGGCGAAGCCCTGCGCTGGTAACTTCATCATCACCGTCGCCACGCCGTCGTGCTGACGGAACTCTCCCTCGGCCTCAACTGGATCAAGAGCTCGAGGGACGTCATCAACCTGAACGTGTGCTGAACACGGAGGTGCCGTACATTCGGTGCTTGGATCGGTTGGATCGCGAAGATGTTCGACTACATCAACCGCGTTACTTAACGCTTCCGCTTTCTGTCTACGAGGGTACATGGACACACTCTTCCCGCTCGTTGCTATGCATCTCCTAGATAGGTCTTGCGTGATCGTAGGTAATTTTTTTGAAATACTGCATTCCCCAACAGTGGCATCCGAGCCAGGTCTATGCGTTGATGTTATATGCACGAGTAGAACACAATGAGTTGTGGCCGATAATAGTCATACTTCTTACCAGCAACGTCTTACTTTGATTCGGCAGTATTGTTGGATGAAGCAGCCCGGACCGACATTACATGACAGCATTCATGAGACTGGTGCTACCGACGTGCTTCACACACAGGTGGCTAACGGGTGTCTGTTACTCCAACTTTAGTTGAATCGAGTTTGACTACGCCCGGTCCTTGCTGAAGGTTAAGACAACACACTTGACGAAAAAACGTTGTGGTTTTGATGCGTAGGTAAGAATGGTTCTTGCTAGAAGCCCGTAGAAGCCACGTAAAACTTGCAACAACAAAGTAGAGCACGTCTAACTTGTTTTTGCAGGGCATGTTGTGATATGATATGGTCAAGACATGATATATATAAACTATTGTATGAGATGATCATGTTTTGTAGAAGTTACCGGCAACTGGTAGGAGCCTTATGGTTGTCACTTTCTTGTATGAAATACAATCACCATGAAATTGCTTTACTTTATCACTAAGCGGTAGCGATAGCCGTAGAAGCAATAGTTGGTGAGACGACAAGGATGCTACGACGGAGATCAAGGTGTCAAGCCGGTGACGATGGTGATCATGACGGTGCTTTGGAGATGGAGATCAAAGGCACAAGATGATTATGGCCATATCATATCGCTTATTTTGATTGCATGTGATGCTTATCCTTTATGCATCTTATTTTGCTTAGTACGGCGGTAGCATTATAAGATGATCTCTCACTAAATTTCAAGGTATAAGTGTTCTCCCTGAGTATGCACCGTTGCTACAGTTCGTCGTGCCGAGACACCATGTGATGACCGGGTGTGATAATCTCTATGTTCACATGCAACGGGTGCAAGCTAGTTTTGCACTCGCAGAATACTCAGGTTAAGATTGACGATCCTAGCATATGCAGATATGGCCTCAGAACACTGAGACCAAAAGGTCGAGCATGAATCATATAGTAGATATGATCAACATAGTGATGTTCACCATTGAAAACTACTCCATCTCACATGATGATCGGACATGGTTTAGTCGATATGGATCACGTGATCATTTAGATGACTAGACAGATGTCTATCTAAGTGGGATTTCTTAAGTAATATGATTAATTGAACTTTTAATTTATCATGAACTTAGTACCTGATAGTATTTCATGTCTATGTTGTTGTAGATCAATGGCCCGTGCTACCGTTCGTTTGAATTTTAATGCGTTCCTAGAGAAAGCTAAGTTGAAAGATGATGGTAGCAACTACACGGACTGGGTCTGTAACTTGAGGATTATCCTCATTGCTGCACAGAAGAATTACATCCTGGAAGCACCGCTAGGTGCAAGACCCGCTGCAGGAGCAATTCTGGACGTTATGAACGTGTGGCAAAGCAAAGCTGATGACTTCTCGATAGTTAAGTGTGCCATGCTTTACGGCTTAGAATCAGGGCTTGAACGACGTTTTGAACGTCATGGAGCATATGAGATGTTCCAGGAGTTGAAGTTAATATTTCAAGAAAATGCCCAAATTGAGAGATATGAAGTCTCCAATAAGTTCTACAGTTGCAAGATGGAGGAGAATTGTTCTGTCAGTGAACATATACTCAGAATGTCTGGGTACCATAACCACTTGACTCAACTGGAAGTTAATCTTCCTGATGATAGTGTCATTGAGAGAGTTATTCAATCACTGCCACCAAGCTTAAAAGCTTCGTGATGAACTATAATATAAAAGGGATGGATAAGAAATTTCCGAGATTTTCGCGATGCTAAAGGCCGCGGAGGTAGAACTCAAGAAGGAGCATCAAGTGTTGATGGTTAACAAGACCACTAGTTTCAAGAAAAGGGCAAAGGGAAGAAAGGGAACTTCAAGAAGAACGACAAGCAAGTTGCTTCTCAAGTGAAGAAACCCAAGTCTGGACCTAAGCCTGAGACTGAGTGCTTCTACTGCAAAGGGACTGGTCACTAGAAGCGGAACTGCCCCAAGTATTTGACGGATAAGAAGGATGGCAAAGCGAAAGGATATTTGATATACATGTTATTGATGTGTACCTTACTAGTGCTCGTAGTAGCGCCTGGGTATTTGATACTGGTTCTGTTGCTCATATTTGGAACTCTAAACAGGGGCTACGGATTAAGCGAAGATTGTCTAAGGACGAGGTGACGATGCGCGTGGGAAATGGTTCCAAAGTCGATGTGATCGCCATCGGCATGCTACCTCTACATCTACCGCCGGGATTAGTTTTAGACCTGAATAATAGTTATTTGGTGCCAGCATCGAGCATGAACATTATATCTGGATCTTATTTGATGCGAGACAGTTATTCATTTAAATCAGAGAATAATGGTTGTTCTATTTATATGAGTAATATCTTTTATGGTCGTGCACCCTTCATGAGTGGTCTATTTCTGTTGAATCTCGATTGTAGTGATACACATATTCATAATATTGAACCCAAAAGATGCAAGGTTAATAATGATACTGCAACTTATTTGTGGCACTGTTGTTTAGGTCATATTGGTGTGAAGCGCATGAAGAAACTCCATGCTGATGGGCTTTTGGAATCACTTGATTATGAATCACTTGATGCTTGCGAGCCACGCCTCATGGGAAAGATGACTAAAACTCCGTTCTCCGGAACAATGGAGCGAGCAACAGACTTGTTGGAAATAATACATACTGATGTATGCGGTCCGAAGAGTGTTGAGGCTCATGGCGGGTACCGTTAATTTCTGACCTTCACAGATGATTTGAGCAGATATGGGTATATCTACATGATGAAACATAAGTCTGAAACATTTGAAAAGTTCAAAGAATTTCAGAGTGAAGTGGAAAATCATGGTAACAAGAAAATAAAGTTTCCATGATCTGATCGTGGAGGTGAATATTTGAGTTACAATTTTGGTCTTCATTGGAAACAATGTGGAATAGTTTCTCAAATCACGCCACCAGGAACACCACAGCGTAATGGTGTGTCCGAACGTCGTAACCACACTTTATTAGATATGGTGTGATCTATGATTTCTCTTACTGATTTACCGTTATCATTTTGGGTTTATGCTTTAGAGACGGCTGCATTCACGTTAAATAGGGCACCATCTAAATCCGCTGAGATGACACCATATGAACTGTGGTTTGGCAAGAAACCCAAGTTGTCGTTTCTTAAAGTTTGGGGCTGCGATGCTTATGTGAAAAAGCTTCAACCTGATAAGCTCGAACCCAAATCAGAGAAATGTGTCTTCATAGGATACCCAAAGGAAACTGTTGGGTACACCTTCTATCACATATCCGAAGGAAGGATATTCGTTGCTAAGAATGGATCCTTTCTAGAGAAGGAGTTTCTCTCGAAAGAAGTGAGTGGGAGGAAAGTAGAACTTGATGAGGTAATTGTACCTTCTCCCGAATTGGAAAGTAGCTCATCACAGAAATCAGTTCCAGTGATTCCTACACCAATCAGCGAGGAAGCTAATGATGATGATCATGAAACTTCAGATCAAGTTACTACTGAACCTCGTAGGTCAACCAGAGTAAGATCCGCACCAGAGTGGTACGGTAATCCTGTTATGGAGGTCCTATTACTTGACCATGACGAACCTACAAACTATGAGGAAGCGATGATGAGCCCAGATTCCGCGAAATGGCTTGAGGCCATGAAATCTGAGATGGTACCATGTATGAGAACAAAGTGTGGACTTTGGCTGACTTGCCCGATGATCGACAAGCCATAGAGAATAAACAAGAAGAAGACTGACGCTGATGGTAATGTTACTATCTACAAAGCTCGACTTGTTGCGAAAGGTTTTCGACAAGTTCAAGGAGTTGACTACGATGAGTCCTTCTCACCCGTAGCGATGCTTAAGTCTGTTTGAATCATGTTAGCAATTGCCGCATTTTATGATTATGAAATTTGGCAAATGGATGTCAAAATTGCATTCCTTAATGGATATCTCAAAGAAGAGTTGTATATGATGCAACCAGAAGGTTTTGTCAATCCAAAAGGTGCTAACAATGTGTGCAAGCTCCAGCGATCCATTTATGGACTGGTGCAAGCCTCTTTGGAATATACGCTTTGATAGTGTGATCAAAGCATATGGTTTTATACAAACTTTTGGAGAAGCCTGTATTTACAAGAAAGTGAGTGAAGCTCTGCAGCATTTCTGGTATTATATGTGGATGACATATTATGGATCGAAAATGATATATAATTTCTGGATAGCACAAAAGGATACTTGAATAAGAATTTTTCAATGAAAGACCTCAGTGAAGCTGCTTATATATTGGGCATCAAGATCTATAGAGATAGATCAAAGACGCTTAATTGGACTTTCACAAAGCACATACCTTGATAAAGTTTTGAAGAAGTTCGAATTGGATTAGTCAAAGAAATGGTTCTTGCCTGTGTTACAAGGTGTGAAGTTGAGTCAGACACAATGCCCGACCACTGTAGAAGATAGAGAGAAAATGAAAGTCATTCCCTATGCTTCAACCATAGGCTGTATTTGTTGGGGAACGTAGTAATTTCAAAAAAAAATCCTAAGCACACGAAAGATCATGGTGATGCATAGCAACGAGAGGGGAGAGTGTTGTCCATGTACCCTCGTAGACCGGAAGCGGAAGAGTTAGCACAACGCGGTTGATGTAGTCGTACATCTTCACGATCCGACCGATCAAGTACCGAACGCACGACACCTCCGAGTTCAGCACACGTTCAGCCTGATGACGTCCCTCGAACTCCGATCTAGCCGAGTGTTGAGGGAGAGTTTCGTCAGCACGACGGCATGGTGACGATGATGATGTTCTACCGACGCAGCGCTTCACCTAAGCACCGCTACAGTATTATCGAGGTGGACTATGGTGGAGGGGGCACCGCACACGGCTAAAAGATCAAACGATCAATTTTTGTGTATCTAGGGTGCCCCCTGCCCCCGTATATAAAGGAGCAAGGGAGGAGGTGCGGCCGGCTAGGAGGGGGCGCGCCAGGAGGAGTCCTACTCCCACCGGGAGTAGGACTCCCTCCCTTTTCCTTGTTGGATTAGGACTGGAGGGGGAAAGAGGAGGGAGAGAGGAAGGAAAGGGGGGGGGGGCGCCGCCCCCCTCTCCTTGTCCTTTCGGACTAGGGGGGAAGGGCACGCGGCCCTGCCCTGGCCGCCTCTCCTCTTCTCCACAAAGGCCCACTATGGCCCATTAAGCCCCTGGGGAGTTCCGGTAACCCCTCGGTACTTCCGGTAAAATCCCGATTTCACCAGGAACACTTTTGATATCCAAATATAGGCTTCCAATATATCAATCTTCATGTCTCGACCATTTCGAGACTCCTCGTCATGTTCGTGATCACATCCGGGACTCCAAACAACCTTCGGTACATCAAAACTCATAAACTCATAATATAACCGTCATCGAAACTTTAAGCGTGCAGACCCTACGGGTTCGAGAACTATGTAGACATGACCGAGACACGTCTCCGGTCAATAACCAATAGCGGAACCAGGATGCTCATATTGGCTCCCACATATTCTACGAAGATCTTTATCGGTTAGACCGCATAACAATATACGTTGTTCCCTTTTGTCATCGGTATGTTACTTGCCCGAGATTCGATCATCGGTATCTCAATACCTAGTTCAATCTCGTTACCGGCATGTCTCTTTACTCGTTCTGTAATACATCATCCCACAACTAACTCATTAGTTGCAATGCTTGCAAGGCTTAAGTGATGTGCATTACCGAGAGGGCCCAGAGATACCTCTCCGACAATCGGAGTGACAATCCTAATCTCGAAATACGCCAACCCAACAAGTACCTTCGGTGACATCTGTAGAGCACCTTTATAATCACCCAGTTACGTTGTGACGTTTGGTAGCACACGAAGCCTTCCTCCGGTAAACATGAGTTGCATAAACTCATAGTCATAGGAACATGTATAAGTCATGAAGAAAGCAATAGCAACATACTAAACGATCGAGTGCTAAGCTAACGGAATGGGTCAAGTCAATCACATCATTCTCCTAATGATGTGATCCCATTTAATCAAATGACAACTCATGTCAATGGCTAGGAAACATAATCATCTTTGATCAACGAGCTAGTCAAGTAGAGGCATACTAGTGACACTCTATTTGTCTATGTATTCACACAAGTATTATGTTTCCGGTTAATACAATTCTAGCATGAATAATAAACATTTATCATGATATAATGAAATAAATAATAAATTTATTATTGCCTCTAGGGCATATTTCCTTCACTCTCCCACTTGCACTAGAGTCAATAATCTAGATTACATAGTAATGATTCTAACACCCATGGAGTCTTGGTGTTGATCATGTTTTGCTCGTGGAAGAGGCTTAGTCAACGGGTCTGCTACATTCAGATCCGTATGTATCTTGCAAATTTCTATGTCTCCCACCTGGACTAGATCCCAGATAGAATTGAAGCGTCTCTTGATGTGCTTGGTTCTCTTGTGAAATCTGGATTCCTTTGCCAAGGCAATTGCACCAGTATTGTCACAAATGATTTTCATTGGACCCGATGCACTAGGTATGACACCTAGATCGGATATGAACTCCTTCATCCAGACTCCTTCATTTGCTGCTTCCGAAGCAGCTATGTACTCCACTTCACACGTAGATCCCGCCACGACGCTTTGCTTAGAACTGCATCAACTGACAGCTCCACCATTCAATGGAAACACGTATCTGGTTTGTGATTTAGAATCGTCCGGATCAGTGTCAAAGCTTGCATCAACGTAACCATTTACGATGAGCTCTTTGTCACCTCCATAAACAAGAAATATATCCTAAGTCCTTTTCAGGTATTTCAGGATGTTCTTGACCGCTGTCCAGTGATCCACTCCTGGATTACTTTGGTACCTCCCTGCTAAACTTATAGCAAGGCACACATCAGGTCTGGTACACAACATTGCATACATGATAGTGAAGGAAATATGCCCTAGAGGCAATAATAAAGTTATTATTTATTTCCTTATTTCATGATAAAAGTTTATTATTCATGCTAGAATTGTATTAACCGGAAACATAATACATGTGTGAATACATAGACAAACATAGTGTCACTAGTGTGCCTCTACTTGACTAGCTCGTTGAATCAAAGATGGTTAAGTTTCCTAGCCATAGACATGAGTTGTCATTTGATTAACGGGATCACATCATTAGGAGAATGATGTGATTGACATGACCCATTCTGTTAGCCTAGCACTTGATCGCTTAGTATGTTGCTATTGCTTTCTTCATGACTTATACATGTTCCTGTAACTATGAGATTATGCAACTCCGCTTACCGGAGGAACACTTTGGTACTACCAAACGTCACAACGTAATCGGGTGATTATAAAGGAGTACTACAGGTGTCTCCAAAGGTACTTGTTGGGTTGGCGATTTGAGATTAGGTTTTGTCACTCCGATTGTCGGAGAGGTATCTCTAGGCCTTCTCGGTAATACACATCACTTAAGCCTTGCAAGCATTACAACTAATGAGTTAGTTGTGAGATGATGTATTAAGGAACGAGTAAAGAGACTTACCGGTAACGAGATTGAACTAGGTATTGGATACCGATGATCGAATCTCGGGTAAGTAACATACCGATGACAAAGGAACAACGTATGTCGTTATGCGGTTTGACCGATAAAGATCTTCAGAGAATATGTAGGAACCAAT
Organism: Aegilops longissima; assembly: GCA_021605205.1. Classification (NCBI taxonomy): domain Eukaryota; kingdom Viridiplantae; phylum Streptophyta; class Magnoliopsida; order Poales; family Poaceae; genus Aegilops; species Aegilops longissima. The sequence goes on from CM038678.1 coordinate 69,950,898, forward strand.
ATGGGCATCCAGGTTCCGCTATTGGTTATTGACCGAGAATGGTTCTAGGTCATGTCTACATAGTTCTCGAACCCGTAGGGTCCGCACGCTTAACGCTTCGATGACAGTTCATTATGAGTTTATAAGTATTGATGCACCAAGGTTGTTCGAGTCCCGGATGTGATCACGGACATGACGAGGAGTCTCGAAATGGTCGAGACATAAAGATTGATATATTGAAGCCTACATTTGGACATCGGAAGTGTTCCGAGTGAAATCGGAATTTATCGAGTACCGGAGGTTACCGGAACCCCGGGAACTTCATGGGCCCATAGTGGGCCTTGGAGGAAAGGAGAAGGGCAGCCCTAGGTGGCGCGCTTCTTCCCTAGTCCTATTAGGACTAGGAAAGGTGGGCCGCCCCCTCTCTCTTTTCCCTCCTAATCCTAATCCAACTAGGATTGGAGGGGAATCCTACTCCCGGAGGAGTAGGACTCCTTAGTGCGCGCCCCCCTTGGGCCGCCACCTCCCCTTGGCTCCTTTATATACGGGGCAGGGGCACCCCATAACACACAAGTTGATCTACGGATCTTTCCTTAGCCGTGTCGGTGCCCCTTCCACCATATTCCACTTCGTCATATCGTCATGAGCTTAGGCGAAGCCCTGCGCGGAGAAGTCATATCGTCATGAGCTTAGCGAAGCCCTGCGTCGGTGGAGCATCAACATCGTCACCACGCCGTCGTGTTGACGGAACTCATCCCGACACTTTGCTGGATCGGAGTCCGGGATCGCCATCGAGCTGAACGTGTGCGAACTCGGAGGTGCCGTCACGCTCGGTGCTTGGATCGGTCGGATCGTGAAGACGTCGACTACATCAACCGCGTTGTTATAACGCTTCCGCTTTCGGTCTACGAGGGTACGTGGACGGACACTCTCCCCTCTCGTTGCTATGCCATCACCATGGTCTTGCGTGATCGTAGGAAAATTTTTGAAATTACTACGTTCCCCAACAAAGGGCATCCGAGCCTGGTTTTATGCGTTGATGTCATGTGCACGAGTAGAACACAAGTGAGTTGTGGGCGATACAAGTCATACTGCCTACCAGCATGTCATACTTTGGTTCAGCGGTATTGTGAGATGAAGCGGCCCGGACCGACATTACGGTGCGCTTACGCGAGACTGGTTTCACCGCCCGAGCACTCGTTGCTTAAAGGTGACCGGCGGTGTCTGCTCTCTCACTTTAGTTGAATCGAGTGTGGCTACGCCCGGTCCTTGAGAAGGTTAAAGCGGAGTCTATTTGACGAAGTATCGCTGTGGTTTTGATGCGTAGGTAAGAACGGTTCTTGCTCAGCCCGTAGCAGCCACGTAAAACTTGCAACAACAAAGTAGAGGACGCCTAACTTGTTTTTGCAGGGCATGTTGTGATGTGATATGGTCAAGACGTGATGCTATATTTTATTGTATGAGATGATCATGTTTTGTAACCGAGTTATCGGCAATCGGCAGGAGCCATATGGTTGTCGCTTATTGTATGAAATGCAAAGCCATGTAATTGCTTTACTTTATCACTAAGCAGTAGCGATAGTCGAGAAGCAATAGTTGGCGAGACGACAACGATGCTACGATGGAGATCAAGGTGTCGCGCCGATGACGATGGTGATCATGATGGTGCTTCGGCGATGGAGATCACAAGCACAAGATGATGATGACCATATCATATCACTTATATTGATTGCATGTGATGTTTATCCTTTATGCATCTTATCTTGCTTTGATTGACGGTAGCATTATAAGATGATCTCTCAATAAAATTATCAAGAAGTGTTCTCCCGAGTATGCACCGCTGCGAAAGTTCTTCGTTGAGACACCACGTGATGATCGGGTGATAGGCTCTACGTTCAAATACAACGGGTGCAAAACAGTTGCACACGCGAATACTCAGGTTAAACTTGACGAGCCTAGCATATAACAGATATGGCCTCGAACACGGAGACCGAAAGGTCGGCGTGAATCATATAGTAGATATGATCAACATAGTGATGTTCACCATTGAAACTACTCCATCTCACGTGATGATCGGACATGGTTTAGTTGATTTGGATCACGTAATCACTTAGATGACTAGAGAGATGTCTATCTAAGTGGGAGTTCTTATGTAATATGATTAATTGAACTTTAATTTATCATGAACTTAGTCCTGGTAGTATTTTGCAAATTATGTTGTAGATCAATAGCTCGCGTTGTTGCTTCCCTATGCTTTTATATGTTTGTTTGATATGTTCCTAGAGAAAATTATGTTGAAAAATGTTAGTAGCAATGATGCGGATTGGATCCGTGATCTGAGGTTTATCCTCATTGCTGCACGTAAGAATTATGTCCTTAATGCACCGCTAGGTGACAGACCTATTGCAGGAGCAAATGCGACGTTATGAGCGTTTGACTAGCTCAATATGATGACTACTTGATAGTTTAGTGCACCATGCTTAAGCGGCTTAGAATCGGGACTTCAAAGGCGTTTTGAACGTCATGGACCATATGAGATGTTCCAGGAGTTGAAGTTAATATTTCAAGCAAATACCGAGTTGAGAGATATGAAGTCTCCAACAAGTTCTATAGCTAAAAGATGGAGGAGAATCGCTCAACTAGTGAGCATGTTCTCAGATTGTCCAGGTACTTCAATCGCTTGAATCAAGTGGGAGTTAATCTTCCAGATAAGATAGTGATTGACAGAATTCTCTAGTCACCATCACTAAGTTACTAGAACTTCGTGATGAACTATAGTATGCAAGGGATAACGAAAACGATTCCCGAGCTCTTCATGATGTTGAAATCGACGAAGGTAGAAATCAAGAAAGAGCATCAAGTGTTGATGATTGACAAGACCACTAGTCTCAAGGAAAAGGGCAAAGGAAGAAGGGAACTTCAAGAAGAACGGCAAGCAAGTTGCTGCTCGAGTGAAGAAGCCCAAGTCTGGATCTAAGCCTGAGACTAAGTGCTTTTGCTACAATGGAACTGGTCCTTTGAGCGGAACTACCCCAAGTATTTGGTGGATAAGAAGGATGGCAAAGTGAACAAGGGTATATTTGATATACAGGTTATTGATGTGTGCTTTACTAGTGTTTATAGTAGCTCCGAGTATTTGATACTTGTTCGGTTGCTAAGATTAGTAACTCAAACAGGAGTTCTGAGAATAAACAGAGACTAGTTGAAGGGAAGTGACGATGAGTGTTGGAAGTAGTTCCAAGATTGATATGATCATCATCGCACACTCCCTATACTTTCGGGATTAGTGTGGAACCTAAATAAGTGTTATTTGGTGTTGAGCATAAATATGATTTGATCATGTTTATTGCAATACGGTTATTCATTTAAGTAAGAGAATAAATTGTTGTTCTGTTTACATGAATAAAATCTTATATGGTTACACACCCAATGAAAATGGTTCATTGGATCTCGATCATAGTGATACACATATTCATAATATTGAAACCAAAAGATGCAAAGTTAATAATGATAGTGCAACTTATTTGTGGCACTGCCGTTTGGGGTCATATCGGTGTAAAGCGCATAAAGAAACTCCATAAAGATGGATTTTCGAAATCACTTGGTTATGAATCGTTTGATGCTTGCGAACCGTGCCTTTTGGGCAAGATGACTGAAACTCCGTTGTTCGGAACAATGGAACGAGCAACAAACTTGTTGGAAATAATACATACCGATGTATGCGATCCAATGAGTGTTGATGCTCGTGGCAAATATCGTTATTTTCGACCTTCACAAGATGATTTGAGCAGATATGGGTATATCTACTTGATGAAACATAAGTCTGAAATAGTTGAAAGGTTCAAAGAATTTCAGAGTGAAGTGGAAAATCATCGTAACAAGAAAATAAAGTTTCGCGATCTGATCGTGGAGATGAATATTTGAGTTCTGAGTTTGGTCTTCAATTAAAACAAAGTGGAATAGTTTCACAGCTCACGCCACATGGAACACCACAACATAATGGTGTGTCCGAACGTCGTAACCGCACTTTATTGGATATGATGCGATCTATGATGTCTCTTATCGGTTTACCACTATCATTTTGGGGTTATGCATTAGAGACAGCTGCATTCACGTTTAATAGGGCAACATCTAAATCCGTTGAGGCGACACCGTATGAATTATGGTTTAACAGTAAACCTAAGCTGTCGTTTCTTAAAGTTTGGAGTTGTGATGCTTATGTGAAAAAGTTTTCACCTGATAAGCTCGAACCCAAATCGGAGAAGTGCGTCTTCATAGAATACCCAAAGGAAACTGTTGGGTACACCTTCTATCACAGGTCTAAAGGCAAAACATTCGTTGCTAAGATGGATCCTTTCTAGAGAAGGAGTTTTCTCTCGAAAGAAGTGAGTGGGAGGAAAGTAGAACTTGATAAGGTAATTGTACCTTCTCCCTAATTGGAAAGTAGTTCATCACAGAAATCAGTTCCAGTGATTCCTACACCAATTAGTGAGGAAGCTAATGATGATGATCATGAAACTTCAGATCAAGTTACTACAAAACCTCGTAGGTCTTCCAAGTAAGATCCGCACTGAGTGGTACGGTAATCCTATTCGGAAGTCATGTTACTAGACCATGATGAACCTCGAACTATGAGGAAGCGATGATGAGCCCAGATTCCGAAATGGTTTGAGACCATGAAATCTGAGATGGGATCCATGTATGAGAACAAAGTGTGGACTTTGATGGAGTTGCTCGATGATCGGCAAGCCATATTATATAAATGGATCTTCAAGAGGAAGACAAATGATGATAGTAGTATTACTATCTACAAAGCTCGACTTGTCGCAAAAGGTTTTCGACAAGTTCAAGGTGTTGACTACAATGAGATTTTCTCAAGCAGTAGCGATGCTTAAGTCTGTCCGAATCATGTTAGCAATTGCCACATTTTATGAAATCTGGCAAATGGATGTCAAAACTACATTCTTTAATGGATTTATTAAAGAAGAGTTGTATATGATGCAACAAGAAGGTTTTGTCAATCCTAAAGGAGCTAACAAAATGTGCAAGCTCCAGCGATCCATCTATGGACTGGTGCAAGCATCTCGGAGTTGGAATAAACGCTTTGATAGTGTGATCAAAGCATATGGTTTTATACAGACTTTTGGAGAAGCCTGTATTTACAAGAAAGTGAGTGGGAGCACTACAGCATTTCTGATAAGTATATGTGAATGACATATTGTTGATCGGAAATAATGTAGAATTATTCGCAAAGCATAAAGGAGTATTTGAAAGGAGTTTTTCAAAGAAGGACCTCGGAGAAGCTGCTTACAAATTGAGCATCAAGATCTATTGAGATAGATCAAAAATGCTTGATAAGTTTTTCAATAAGTACATACCTTGTCAAGATTTTGAAGAAGTTCAAAATGGAACAGTCAAAGAAAAGTTCTTGCCTGTGTTGCAAAAGGTGTGAAATTGAGTAAGACTCAAATCCCGACCACAGCAGAAAATAGAAAAGAGAATGAAAGTCATTCCCTATACCTCACCATAGGTTCTATAAAGTATGCTATGCTATGTACCAGACCTATTGTATACCTTGCTCTGAATTTGGCAAGGGAGTACAATAGTGATCTAGGAGTAGATCACTGGACATTGGTCAAGAACATCCTTAGTGAATACTAAGGAAATATTTCTCGATTATGGAGGTGATAAAAGAGCCCGTCGTAAAGAGTTACATCGATGCAAGCTTTTTACACTGATCCAGATGACTCTAAGTCTCAATCTGGATACATATTGTAAGTGGGAGCAATTAGCTAGAGTAGCCCCGTGCAGAGCATTGTAGACATAGAATATTTGCAAAATACATACGGCTCTGAATGTGACAGACCCGTTGACTAAACTTCTCTCACGAGCAAAACATGATCATCCCTTAGTACTCTTTGGGTGTTAATCACATAGCGATGTGAACTAGATTATTGACTCTAGTAAACCCTTTGGGTGTTGGTCACATGACGATGTGAACTATGGGTGTTAATCACATACGATGTGAATATTAGTGTTGAATCACATGATGATGTGAACTAGATTATTGACTCTAGTGCAAGTGGGAGATGAAGGAAATATGCCCTAGAGGCAATAATAAAGTTATTATTTATTTCCTTATTTCATGATAAATGTTTATTATTCATGCTAGAATTGTATTAACCGGAAACATAATACATGTGTGAATACATAGACAAACATAGTGTCACTAGTATGCCTCTACTTGACTAGCTCGTTGAATCAAAGATGGTTAAGTTTCCTAGCCATAGACATGAGTTGTCATTTGATTAACGGGATCACATCATTAGGAGAATGATGTGATTGACATGACCCATTCATTAGCCTAGCACTTGATCGTTTAGTATGCTTCTATTGCTTTCTTCATGACTTATACATGTTCCTGTAACTATGAGATTATGCAACTCCGTTTACGGAGGAACACTTTGGTACTACCAAACGTCACAACGTAATCGGGTGATTATAAAGGAGTACTACAGGTGTCTCCAAAGGTACTTGTTGGGTTGGCGTATTTGAGATTAGGTTTTGTCACTCCGATTGTCGGAGAGGTATCTCTAGGCCTTCTCGGTAATACACATCACTTAAGCCTTGCAAGCATTACAACTAATGAGTTAGTTGTGAGATGATGTATTACGGAATGAGTAAAGAGACTTACGTAACGAGATTGAACTAGGTATTGGATACCGACGATCGAATCTTGGGTAAGTAACATACCGATGACAAAGGGAACAACGATGTCGTTATGCGGTTTGACCGATAAAGATCTTCGAGAATATGTAGGAACCAATATGGGCATCCAGGTTCCGCTATTGGTTATTGACCGAGAATGGTTCTAGGTCATGTCTACATAGTTCTCGAACCCGTAGGGTCCGCACGCTTAACGTTTGATGACAGTTCATTATGAGTTTATAAGTATTGATGCACGAAGGTTGTTGAGTCCCGGATGTGATCACGGACATGACGAGGAGTCTCGAAATGGTCGAGACATAAAGATTGATATATTGGAAGCCTACATTTGGACATCGGAAGTGTTCCGAGTGAAATCGAATTTATGCGAGTACCGGAGGTTACGGAACCCCGGAACTTCATGGGCCCATAGTGGGCCTTGGAGGAAAGGAGAAAGGGCAGCCCTAGGTGGCGCGCCCCCCCTTCCCTAGTCCTATTAGGACTAGGAAAGGTGGGCCGCCCCCTCTCTCTCTTCCCCTCCGGAATCCTAATCCAACTAGGATTGGAGGGGAATCCTACTCCCGAGGAGTAGGACTCCTTGTCGCCTCCCCTTGGGTCGGCCACCTCCCCTTGGCTCCTTTATATCTGGGGCAGGGGCACCCCATAACACACAAGTTGATCTACGGATCTTTCCTTAGCCGTGTCGGTGCCCCTTCCACCATATTCCACTTCGGTCATATCGTCATGAGCTTAGGCGAAGCCTGCGCCGGAGAAGTCATATCGTCGCGAGCTTAGGCGAAGCCCTGCGTCGTGGAGCATCAACATCGTCCACCACGCCGTCGTCTTGACGGAACTCATCCCGACACTTTGCTGGATCGAGTCCGGGATCGTCATCGAGCTGAACGTGTGCGAACTCGGAGGTGCCGTCGTTCGGTGCTTGGATCGGTCGGATCGTGAACGCGTCGACTACATCAACAGCGTTGTTATAACGCTTCGCTTTCGGTCTCACGAGGTGCGTGGACGGACACTCTCCCCTCTCGTTGCTATGCCATCACCATGGTCTTGCGTGATCGTAGGAAATTTTTTGAAATTACTACGTTCCCCAACAGATAGAGCCTATGGCTGCAGCATAGGGAACATCTTTCATCTTCTCTCTATCTTCTGTAGTGGTCGGGCATTGAGTCTTACTCAACTTCACACCTTGTAACACAGGCAAGAACCCTTTCTTTGCTTGATACATTTTGAACTTCTTCAAAGCTTTGTCAAGGTATGTACTTTGTTAAAGTCCAATTAAGCGTCTTGATCTATCTCTATAGATCTTAATGCCCAATATATAAGCAGCTTAACCGAGGTCTTTCATTCAAAAACTCTTATTCAAGTATCCCTTTATGCTATCCAGGAATTCTATATCATTTCCAATCAACCATATGCCATCCACATATAATATCAGAAATGCTACAGAGCTCCCACTCACTTTCTTGTAAGTACATGCTTCTCCAAAAGTCTGTATAAAACCAAATGCTTTGATCACACTATCAAAGCGTTTATTCCAACTCCGAGAGGCTTGCACCAGTCCATAAATGGATCGCTGGAGCTTGCACACTTTGTTAGCTACCTTTGGATCGACAAAACCTTCTGGTTGCATCATATACAACTCTTCTTCCAGAAATCCATTCAGGAATGCAGTTTTTACATCCATTTGCCAAATTTCATAATCATCAAATGCGACAATTGCTAACATAATTCAGACAGACTTAAGCATCGCTACGGGTGAGAAGGTCTCATCGTAGTCAATCCCTTGAACTTGTCGAAAACCTTTTGCAACAAGTCGAGCTTTATAGACAGTAACATTACCTTCAGCGCCAGTCTTCTTCTGGAAGATCCATTTATTCTCAACGGCTTGCCGATCATCGGGCAAGTCAACTAAAGTCCACACTTTGTTCTTATACATGGATCCCATCTCAGATTTCATGGCTTCAAGACATTTTGCGGAATCTGGGCTCACCATCGCTTCTTCATAGTTCGTAGGTTCATCATGGTCTAGTAACATGACTTCCAGAACTGGATTACCGTACCACTCTGGTGCGGATCTTACTCCGGTTGATTTACGAGGTTCAGTAACAACTTTATCTGAAGTTTCATGATCATCATCATTAACTTCCTCACTAATTGGTATAGACGTCACAGGAACCGGTTTCTGTGATGAATCATTTTCCAATAAGGGAGCAGGTACGGTTACCTCATCAAGTTCTACTTTCCTCCCACTCACTTCTTTCGAGAGAAACTCCTTCTCTAGAAAGGATCCATTCTTAGCAACGAATGTCTTGCCTTCGGATCTGTGATAGAATGTGTGCCCAACAGTTTCCTTTGGGTATCCTATGAAGAAACATTTTTCCGATTTGTGTTCGAGCTTATCTGGTTGAAGCTTTTTCACATAAGCATCGTAGCCCCAAACTTTAAGAAACGACAACTTCGGTTTCTTGCCAAACAACAGTTCATAAGGCGTCATCTCAACAGATTTCGATGGTGCCCTATTTAACATGAATGCAGCCATCTCTAAAGCATAACCCCAAAACGATAGCGGTAAATCAGTAAGAGACATCATAGATCGCACCATATCTAGTAAAGTACGATTACGATGTTCGGACACACCATTAAGCTGTTGTGTTCTGGGTGGCGTGAGTTGCGAAACTATTCCGTATTGTTTCAAATGTAGACCAAACTCGTAACTCAAATATTCTCCTCCACGATCAGATCATAGAAACTTTATTTTCTTGTTATGATGATCTTCAACTTCATTCTGAAATTCTTTGAACTTTTCAAACGTTTCAGACTTATGCTTCATTAAGTAGAAATACCCATATCTGCTTAAATCATCTGTGAAGGTGAGAAAATAACGATACCCGCCGCGAGCCTCAACATTCATTGGACCACATACATCAGTATGTCTGATCTCCAATAAATCAGTTGCTCGCTCCATAGTTCCGTAGAACGACGTTTTAGTCATCTTGCCCATGAGGCATGGTTCACAAGTACCAAGTGATTCATAATCAAGTGATTCCAAAAGTCCATCAGTATGGAGTTTCTTCATGCGTTTTACACCAATATGACCCAAACGGCAGTGCCACAAATAAGTTGCACTATCATTGTTAACTCTGCGTCTGTTGGCTTCAACATTATGAATATGTGTATTACTACTATCGAGATTCATCAAAAAATAGACCACTCTTTAAGGGTGCATGACCATAAAAGATATTACTCATATAAATAGAACAACAATTATTCTCTGATTTAAATGAATAACCATCTCACATCAAACAAGATCCAGATATAATGTTCATGCTCAACGCTAGCACAAAATAAAAATTATTTAGGTCTAATACTAATCCCGAAGGTAGATGTAGAGGTAGCGTGCCGACGACGATCACATCAACTTTGGAAGCATTTCCCACGCGCATCGTCACCTCGTCCTTAGCCAGTGTCCGCTTAATCTGTAGTCCCTGTTTCGAGTTGCAAATATTAGCAACAGGACCAGTATCAAATACGCAGGTGCTACTGCGAGCTCTGGTAAGGTACACATCAATAACAAGTATATCACATATTCCTTTGTTCACCTTGCCATCCTTCTTATCCGCAAATACTTGGGGCAGTTCCGCTTCCAAAGGACTAGTCGCTTGCAGAGAAGCACTCGATCTCGGCTTAGGTCCAGACTTGGGTTTCTTCTCTGAGTAGCAACTTGCTTGCTGTTCTTCTTGAAGTTCCCCTTTTTCTTCCCTTTGCCCTTTTTCTTGAAACTGGTGGTCTTATTAACCATCAACACTTTATGCTCCTTCTTGATTTCTACCTCCGCAGCCTTTAGCATTGCGAAGAGCTCAGGAATCGTCTTATCCATCCCTTGCATGTTATAGTTCATCACGAAGCTCTTGTAGCTTGGTGGCAGTGATTGAAGAATTCTCAATGACGCTATCATCCGGAAGATTAACTCCCAGTTAATCAAGTGATTGTTATACCCAGACATTCTGAGTATATGCTCACTGACAGAACTATTCTCCTCCATCTTGCAGTTGTAGAAATTATTGGAGACTTCATATCTCTCAATCCGGGCATTTGCTTGAAATATTAACTTCAACTCCTGGAACATCGCATATGCTCCATGACGTTCAAAACATCGTTGAAGTCCCGGTTCTAAGCCGTAGAACATGGCACACTGAACTATCGAGTAGTCATCAGCTTTGCTCTGCCAGGCGTTCTTAACGTTGTCAGTTGCATCTGCAGCAGGCCTGGCACCCAGCGGTGCTTCTAGGACGTAATTCTTCTGTGCAGCAATGAGGATAATCCTCAAGTTACGGACCCAGTTCGTGTAATTGCTACCATCCTCTTTCAACTTTGCTTTCTCAAGGAACGCATTAAAATTCAATGGAACAATAGCACGGGCCATCTATCTATAATCAACATAGACAAGCAAGATACCATCAGTTACTAAGTTCATGATAAATTTAAGTTCAATTAATCATATTACTTAAGAACTCCCACTTAGATAGACATCCCTCTAATCATCTAAGTGATCACGTGATCCAAATCAACTAAACCATAACCGATCATCACGTGAAATGCAGTAGTTTTCAATGGTGAACATCACTATGTTGAGCATATCTACTATATGATTCACGCTCGACCTTTCAATCTTAGTGTTCCGAGGCCATATCTGCATATGCTAGGCTCGTCAAGTTTAACCTGAGTATTCTGCGTGTGCAAAACTGGGTTGCACCCATTGTAGATGGACGTAGAGCTTATCACACCTGATCATCACGTGGTGTCTGGGCACGAAGAACTTTGGCAACGGTGCATACTCAGGGAGAACACTTTTATCTTGAAATTTAGTGAGAGATCATCTTATAATGCTACCGTCAATCAAAGCAAGATAAGATGCATAAAAGATAAACATCACATGCAATCAATATAAGTGATATGATATGGCCATCATCAGCTTGTTCTTGTGATCTCCATCTCCGAAGCACCGTCATGATCACCATCGTCACCAGCGCGACACCTTGATCTCCATCGTAGCATCGTTGTCGTCTCGCCAAGCTTATGCTTCTACGACTATCGCTACCGCTTAGTGATAAAGTAAAGCATTACAGGGTGATTGCATTGCATACAATAAAGTGACAACCATATGGCTCCTGCCAGTTGCCGATAACTCAGTTACAAAACATGATCATCTCATACAATAAAATTTAGCATCATGTCTTGACCATATCACATCACAATATGCCCTGTAAAAACAAGTTAGACGTCCTCTACTTTGTTGTTGCAGGTTTTCCGTGGCTGCTACAGGCTTAGCAAGAACCGTTCTTACCTACTCATCAACAAAACCACAATGATAGTTTGTCGAGTTGATGATGTTTTAACCTTTGCAAGGACCGGGCGTAGCCACACTCGGTTCAACTAAAGTTGGAGAAACTAACACCCGCTAGCCACCTATGTGCAAAGCACGTCGGTAGAACAAGTCTCGCGTAAGCGTACGCGTAATGTCGGTACGGGCCGCTTCATCCAACAATACCGCCGAACCAAAGTATGACTTGCTGGTAAGCAGTATGACTTATATCGCCCACAACTCGTGTTCTACTTGTCCATATAACATCAACGCATAAAACCTGGCTCTAATACCACTGTTGGGGAACGTAGTAATTTCAAAAAAAAATCCTACGCACACGCATGATCATGGTGATGCATAGAACGAGAGGGGAGAGTGTTGTCCACGTACCCTCGTAGACCGAAAGCGGAAGCCTTAGCACAACGCGGTTGATGTAGTCGTACGTCTTCACGATCCGACCGATCAAGTACCGAACGCACGACACCTCCGAGATCAGCACACGTCCAGCCCGATGGCCTCCCTCGAACTCCGATCCAGCCGAGTGTTGAGGGAGAGTTTCGTCAGCACGACGGCGTGGTGAGGATGATGATGTTCTACCGACGTAGGGCTTCGCCTAAGCACCGCTACAGTATTATCGAGGTGGACTATGGTGGAGGGGGGCACCGCACACGGCTAAAAGATCAAACGATCAATTGTTGTGTATCTAGGGTGCCCCCTGCCCCCATATATAAAGGAGCAAGAGGGGAGGTGCGGCCAGCCTGGAGGGGGCGCGCCAGGAGGAGTACTACTCCCACCGGGAGTAGGACTCCCTCCCTTTTCCTTGTTGGATTAGGAGTGGAGGGGGAAAGAGGAGGGAGAGAGGAAGGAAAGGGGAGGCGCCTCCCCCTCTCCTTGTCCTATTTGGACTAGGGGGGGGGGGGCGGACCTGCCCTGGCCGCCTCTCCTCTTCTCCACAAAGGCCCACTATGGCCCATTGAGCCTCCGGGGGGTTCCGGTAACCCCTCGGTACTTCCGGTAAAATCCCGATTTCACCCGGAACACTTCCGATATCCAAATATAGGCTTCCAATATATCAATCTTCATGTCTCGACCATTTCGAGACTCCTCGTCATGTCCGTGATAACATCCGGGACTCCGAACAACCTTCGATACGTCAAAACTCAAAAACTCATAATATAACCGTCATCAAAACTTTAAGCGTGCGGACCCTACGGGTTCGATAACTATGTAGACATGACCGAGACACGTCTCCGGTCAATAACCAATACCAGAACCTGGATGCTCATATTGGCTCCCACATATTCTACGAAGATCTTTATCGGTCAGACCGCATAACAACATACTTTGTTCCCTTTGTCATCGGTATGTTACTTGCCCGAGATTCGATCGTCGGTATCTCAATACCTAGTTCAATCTCGTTACCGACAAGTCTCTTTGCTCGTTCCGTAATACATCATCTCGCAACTAACTCATTAGTTGCAATGCTTGCAAGGCTTAAGTGTTGTGTATTACCGAGAGGGCCCAGAGATACCTCTCCGACAATTGGAGTGACAAATCCTAATCTCGAAATACGCCAACCGAACAAGTACCTTCGAAGATACGTGTAGAGCACCTTTATAATCACCCAGTTACGTTGTGACGTTTGGTAGCACACAAAGCGTTCCTCTGGTAAACGGGAGTTGCATAATCTCATAGTCATAGGAACATGTATAAGTCATGAAGAAAGCAATAACAACATACTATACATCGAGTGCTTAGCTAACGGAATGGGTCAAGTCAATCACATCATTCTCCTAATGATGTGGTCCCGTTTAATCAAATGACAACTTATGTCAATGGCTAGGAAACATAACCATGTTTGATCAATGAGCTAGTCAAGTAGAGGCATACTAGTGACACTCTGTTTGTCTATGTATTCACACAAGTATTATGTTTCCGGTTAATACAATTCTAGCATGAATAATAAACATTTATCATGAAATAAGGAAATAAATAATAACTTTATTATTGCCTCTAAGGCATATTTCCTTCACTATCATGTATGCAAAGTTGTGTACCAGACCTGATGTGTGCCTTGCTATTAGTTTAGCAGGGAGGTACCAAAGTAATCTAGGAGTGGATCACTGGACAACGGTCAAGAACATCCTGAAATACGTGAAAGAGACTAAGGATATGTTTGTCGTTTATGGAGGTGACAAAGAGCTCGTCGTAAACGGTGACGTCGATGCAAGCTTTGACACTCATCCGGATGACTCTAAGTCACAAACCGGATACATATTTAAATTGAATGGTGGAGCTGTCAGTTGGTGCAGTTCCAAGCAGACTGTCGTGGTGGGATCTACGTGTGAAGCAGAGTACATAGCTGCTTCGGAAGCAGCAAATGAAGGAGTTTGGATGAAGGAGTTCATATCCGATCTAGGTGTCATACCTAGTGCATCGGGTCCAATGAAAATCTTTTGTGACAATACTGGAGCAATTGCCTTGGTGAAGGAATCCAGATTTCACAAGAGCACCAAACACATCAAGAGACGCTTCAATTCCATCCGCGATCAAGTCAAGGAGGGAGACATAGAGATTTGCAAGATACATACGGATCTGAATGTTGCAGACCCGTTGACTAAGCGTCTCTCACGAGCAAAACATGATCAACACCAAGACTCCATGGGTGTTAGAATCATTACTATGTAATCTAGATTATTGACTCTTGTGCAAGTGGGAGACTGAAGGAAATATGCCCTAGAGGCAATAATAAAGTTTTTATTTATATTTCGTTATATCATGATAAATGTTTATTATTCATGCTAGAATTGTATTAACCGGAAACTTAGTACATGTGTGAATACATGGACAAGCAGAGTGTCCCTAGAATGCCTCTACTAGACTAGCTTGTTAATCAAAGATGGTTATGTTTCCTAACAATAGACATGTGTTGTCATTTGATGAACGGGATCACATCATTATAGAATGATGTGACGGACAAGACCCATCCGATAGCTTAGAATTAATGGTCGTTTAGTTTTATTGCTATTGCTTTCTTCATGACTTGTACATGTTTCTCCGACTATGAGATTATGCAACTCCCGAATACCGAAGGAACACTTTGTGTGCTATCAAACATGACAACATAACTGGGTGATTATAAATATGCTCTACATGTGTCTCCAATGGTGTTTGTTGAGTTGGCATAAATCGAGATTAGGAGTTGTCACTCCGTGTATTGGAGAGGTATCTCTGTGCCTTCTCGGTAATGCACATCACTATAAGCCTAGCAAGCAATGCGACTAATGAGTTAGTTGTGGATGATGCATTACGGAACGAGTAAAGAGACTTGCCAGTAACGAGATTGAACTAGGTATGATGATACCGACGATCAAATCTCGGGCAAGTAACATACCGATGACAAAGGGAACAACATATGTTGTTACACGGTTTGACCGATAAAGATCTTCGTAGAATATGTAGGAGCCAATATGAGCATCCAGGTTCTGCTATTGGTTATTGACTAGTAGGGTCCGCATGCTTAACGTTCGATGACGATTTGTATTATGAGTTATGTGATTTGATGACAGAAGATTGTTTGGAGTCCCGGATAAGAGCATAGACCCGACGGGGAGTCTCGAAATGTTTGAGAGGTAAAGATTTATATATTGAAAGGTTACATTCGGACACCGGAATAGTTCGGGACGTTTCGGATGAGTTTCGGAGTACCGGGGCTTACCGGAACCCTCCCAGGAAGTTAATGGGCCATCATAGGCCTTAGTGGAGAAGAGAGAGGGCCGGCCAAGAGGTGGTGCCCCCCCTTGCCAGTCCGAATTGGACAAGGGGTGGGGCGGCGCCCCCCTCCTTCTCCTACTCCTCCTCTCTTTTCCCCTTTGCTACTCCAGAAAAGGAAAGAGGAGGGGAATCCTACTTGGACTAGGGAGTCCTAGTAGGACTCCCCACAAATGGCGCGCCCCCCTTGGGTCGGCCTCCTCCTCCCCCCTGCTTTATATACGTGGGAGGGGGGCACCCCAAAGGCACACCAAGTCTTCTCTTAGCCGTGTGTCGTGCCCCTCTCCACAGTTACACACCTCGATCATATCATCATAGTGCTTAGGCGAAGCCCTGCGCCGGTAACTTCATCATCATGTCACCACGCCGTCGTGCTGACGAAACTCTCCCTCGGGCTCAACAGGATCAAGAGCTCGAGGGACGTCATCGAGTTGAATGTGTGCTGAACGCGGAGGTCCCGTACGTTCGGTTCGTGGACTGGCTGGATCGCGAAGACGTTCGACTACATCAACCGCGTTACTTAACGCTTCCTCTTTTGGTCTACGAGGGTACATGGACACCCCGCTCGTTGCTATGCATCTCCTAGGTAGATTTTGCGTGATCGTAGGTAAATTTTTTGAAATACTGCGTTCGCCGACCAAACGGCTCGTCGCGGCCGCCGAACGGGCGCCCCGGGCCGAGCCGGCCGCCAAATGCCCGCAAACCGGCAAGACAGCGTGGCAGCCCGCCATGAGTGTTGAGTAGATGCTCGGCGCTCCTTGAAAGCACCACTACGGCGTGATGCCGTCCATGCACACGCTTTGGCAGTGCGCCAACACCAAGCGCATTATGAGGGGCGGCATCCCGCCCCCGTCGACTCCGGCTCCGGGGGGCGGGGCTGCCGCCTCTGCCTCCTCCTGCTCCGCCCCCAGCGGGTGGAGTGATGTGCGACGACATGTAACCTGACAGAACGCGACCTACATCATCTTCACCAGCCTCGGCGACAACAAGCGCAGCGCACGCCTGCTTCGGCAGGAGGTGAACACCGTCATCCCGGCCAAGCCGGAGTACATGCATTGGTCGGATCTCCCGGTCACCTGGACCTGGGAAGACCACCCGATCGTCATGCCGAACGCGGGAGCTTACACCCTCGTCCTCAACCCCACCATTGTCGCGCCTCGGTGCATGTGCAAGTTCTCCTGGGTCCTCATCGACGGCGGCAGCAGCATCAACATCCTCTACCGTGACACCATGACCAAGCTCGGCCTCGAGGCCAAGGACCTAGAACCGTCCCGGACGATCTTCCACGGCATCGTTCCCGGTCTCTCCTGCTCCCCCATCGATCGGATCCGGCTAGACGTCCTGTTCGGCACCAGCAACCACTTCCGACGCTAGCCACTCTGGTTCGAGGTGGCGGATCTGTCCAACACGTATCACGCACTGCTGGTCCAACCCGCACTCGCCAAGTTCATGGCGGTCCCCCACTACACCTATCTGAAGATGAAGCTGCCGGGTCTGAAGGGTCTCATCACCATCACCGGCGACTACTGCAAGTCCTTGGAGTGTGCCCAAGACGTTGCCAGACTGGCCGAGTCGCTGGCCATAGCTAAGGAGCGGTGCCAGCTTGCGCGGATCGTCGCCCTGGCCAACGGGATGCCGGCCATGCCGGTTCCGGCCGAGGAGCCGGCCGATGAGGCCTCGTTCAAGCCCTCCAAGGAGACCAAGAAAGTCAGGCTGAACCCAGAAGACCGTAGCTGCAGCAAGTACGTTATCGTGGGCACCCGCCTCGACAGCAAATCGGAAGGCGAGCTCGTCAACTTCCTCCGTGAGAATCGGGATATCTTTGCATGGACCCCAAAGGACATGTCGGGTATTCCGAGGAGGTATGCCGAGGTCAAACTCCATGTTCGCAAGGACGCCAAGCCTGTCTGTCAACCCTTATGTCGTTTCTCCGAAGAGATGAGAAGAACCATCGGTTAGGAAGTCATCAAGCTTTTGGCGGCCGGCTTCATCATGGAAGTGTTCCACCCCGAGTGGCTGGCCAACCCAGTCCTCGTCCTAAAGAAGAACAAGACCTGGCGCATGTGTATCGACTACACCAGCCTGAACAAGGCCTGCCCCAAGGATCCGTTCGCCTCCCGCGAATGGATCAAGTCATCGACTCCACCGCCTACTGTGAGCTCCTGTCCTTCCTGGATGCTTACTCCGGCTATCATCAGATAAAGCTGGACCAGGCCGATGCCCTGAAGACGTCCTTCATCACGCCCTTTGGGGAGTATTGCTACATCACCATGTCATTCAGCCTGAAGAACGCCGGCGCCACATTCCAGCGCTACATTCCAGCGCTACATGTAGAAATGCCTGCTGCCGCAACTCGTCCGCAACATCCACGTCTACGTGGACGACATCGTGGTGAAGACCAAGCAGCACCTCACGCTCCTTGATGACCGGAAGGAAACCTTTGCCAACCTGCGCGAGTACCGAGTGAAGCTCAACCCGGAGAAATGTGTTCTCGGCATCCCAGCCAGAAAGCTACTCCGCTTCCTCGTCTCGGAGCGCGGCATTGAGGCGAACCCGGAGATGATGAAGGCCATCGAGCACATGCGCAAGCCGGCTCGGCTGCGCGATGTCCAGAAGTTCACCGGCTGCTTGGCCTCGGTCAGTCGGTTTCTCAGCCGGTTGGGCAAGAGGGCCTTGCCCCTGTATCAACTGATGAAGAAAACGACGCCATTCGAATGGAATGACTAGGCCAACGAAGCTTTCTGGGATCTCAAGCGCATGCTCTCCACTGCACCCGTCCTGGCCGCACCGGACGAGAAGGAGCCACTGTTGCTCTACATTGCCACCACCTCGCGGTCGGTCAACACGGTGATGGCGGTTGAGCGACCAGTGAAGGGCAAGATCCAAGCCGTCCAGCGCCCGGTCTACTATCTGAGTGAGGTGCTCTCCGCCTCCAAGCAGAACTACCCGCACTACTAGAAGATGTGTTACGGCGTGTATTTTACCGCCAAGAAGTTGAAGAAGTATTTCCAAGAGCACGTTGTTACCGTGGTCAGCACGACCCCTCTCGGCGAGATCATCGGCTGACGGGACGCCTCTGGCCGGGTTGCCAAGTGGGCACTCGAGCTAGCCGGCCACTCATTCCTCTATGAGCCCCGCTCCATGATCAAGTCCCAAGCTCTGGCCGACTTCCTCGTCGACTGGACCGAGACCCGGTACCTACCACCGCCGCCGGATTCGACGCACTGGTGCATGCACTTCGACGGCTCCAAGATGCGCCTCGGCCTTGGGGCCGGCATCGTGCTGTCTTCCCCAAAGGGCGACCGGCTTCGGTACGCACTCCAGATCCACGTCGCCGCCTCCAACAACGTCACCGAATAAAAGCCCTTGTGCATGGCCTCTGGCTTGCCAAGGAACTCAGCATCCGGCGAATCCTATGCTACGGCGACTCGGATTTAGTGGTACAACAATGCTCCGGCGAGTGGGACGCCCACGACTCCAACATGGCAAGCAACCGCTTCCTCGTCCAGCAGCTGTCCGGCTTATTCAACGGGTGCGAGTTCCTCCACGTCCCGCGTGCGGAAAACGAAGCCGCCGCCGCGCTAGCCAAGATCGGCTCATCCCGGCAGTCCATCCCATCCGGCGTCTCCCTCGAGCACCTACACAAGCCGTCCGTAAAGCCATCTCCGGACTCCGAGTCCATCTTCATCCCGGATAACCCAGCCGCACCTCTACCCGGCCTGGGGACTAGAGAACCCGGCCCGGGGACTGCCGAACCCGGCTCGGGGGCTGCAGCCATCAACCCGGCCACCCTCGTTCTCGACCCGGCCTCCGTCCTCCTCAACCCGGTCGTCGCCGTCCCCGACTCGGGGGCTGCCGTCCCAGAACCCGCCATGGTTGCCGTCTTTGCTGTGGTGACGGCCCCGTCGTGGGCCCAGACCATCTTGGAGTTCCTGGAGAACAGGGTTCTCCACATGGAAAAGACCGAGGCCCGGCAGGTGCAGTTGTCGGATTTCAGGTTCCGGGAGACCCTTGAGGTTCGAACACTGGGGTGCGCGCGGAGATCCAACCCTCCACCGTCTCGCACCTCGCCGAATCGCTGGGACCTAAACTACTAAACGGAACAGCACAAGAGACATGAGATTTATACTGGTTCGGGCCACCATTGTGGTGTAATACCCTACTCCAGTGTGTGGTGTGGTGGATTGCCTCTTGGGCGAGGAACAATACAAGGAAGAACAGCCTCACGAGGGTCTGTTCTTGGTAGGTGCGATGAACTGCTAGGTGGTGTTCAGTCGCTCTAGCTACTGGTTTCTTGATGAGGATTCGGATCTCTCCCTTCTCTCCCTCTTCCAGATGCCCCTAGCTCTGAGTGTGGCTACTCCTATTTATAGGCGAAGGCCCTGGGCCTCTTCCCAAATATTGAGCGGGAAGGGCGCCAACAATTGGCCATTTTGAAGGGGAACAGCGGGTACACTTATCCTGACTAAAGTTGGTCCTCGCCTGCCAAAGGCACTGGTGATGACGCCTGCTTGGGCTCCACAATGACTCCCTTCCAGCCGTTGGGCTGGTCTTGGTCTTGTTGCACCAAAACGGATGCCTTTGCTTGATGCTCTCGCATGCGCTTGCTCCCTTTGCACCAAATTGGAAAGGAGGACGCTGCGCGGGCTGGCGCCCGACTGGCTCCCTTGGTCGTCATGGCTTGCGTCATAGGCACCTCGCGAGGTACCCTGCCTTGAACTCTCCGCCTCCTCATGAGCCAGCCTAACGAGGCCGCGCTCGAGGAAGCTCCTCGTCGTCCGTCCCCATGAGGCTTGGCCTCGCGAGGGTCTTGAGCTGCGTTGATGAAGATGGGCCGCACTGGGCCTCCTTGAGCCATGCCGCAGGCCGCAGTGAGCAAGTCTGGGGACCCCTGTTCCCGAACGCCGACAAGATCCCCGGACCCACTGCACGCCCGAACTTGGCCGGCGAGAGGCGAATGGGCAAGTCTTGAAGCGTCATGAGCCCTAACGCATCATGGCCTTGGGCACCGTGTGGCGGTTGATTGGATCGTCGCCTCACGCAACCGCGTGAGTTGATAACAGAGCGGCATCTTCCTTGCCTCCTTTACTTTCTCCAGTTGCTGCTCAGATCCCCTTTCTTGTGCCTCTCCTCTCTGCTTCCAAGATCTTTAGATCCACTCCGCCTGCGTGCCCTAGCCAGTCATGGTGCCTCGCCAAGCCCCATGGTCCTGGCCGGCGAGGATCTGGCGACGGTCCTCCAGTCCTTGGTTGGGGGTGATGTGGCGAGACTGTAGGGCGCCCCCGCGCCCTTGTTCCTTCGCGAGGATTGGGAGCAGGTAGTGGGGCCCATGCCTGTCTTCAATGGGGATGGGCCCGTGCTCATGGAGGCTCCAGAGGACCTGGTTGACGTGTCCTCTGCCGACTCCAGCGAAGAGGTGGAGGAAAGATAGCCGGGAGAGGGGGTTGATTCAGGGGCGGAGTCAAGGGCTCCTCCCCTTCGGCGTAGGTCCCGCACTCTCCGCCTCCCCCAGAGTGACGACGACGAGGATGAGGATGGGGAGGGAGGCAGAAGCCTGCCCCCGATCCCGCAGAAGGACCCGATTGGGCTGGTCCCCCGCGGGTCCGCCCCGGCCCTGGGGCGATCCACAGACGCGCCTCCTCCTCCTGGTCCCCTTGAAGCTGATCCCTGCAGCCGGCTCTCGGGCTTCAAGTATGGCCGGAGGTTGCTCGAGTCCACCAGCGACGACCAGTAAGTGCTTGATTCTTGTTTTATTCCTTGCTTTGTCGCTGAGGCTTGATATCTGTATCTCTTGGCTAGGCTGGCCTGCTGTGTGAAGAAGTCAAGGGGGCTCTGAGGCTTCATCAGGGCGGTGCCTCTGCCCGAGAAAGAAGTGACCGTGGCGCACAGGCCTCTCTGCCCCGGGCGTCCTCGCGAGGCCCCTGGCTGAGCCGGCTGGGCGAGCTCAGCCCCTTGACCCAAGGCGACTCCCGAGGTGCCCTTGCTTGGCGCTGCCTCCATCAAGTTGCCGTGGCGCCCAGCTCCGCCTCGAGCGTAGTGGTCATGCAGCCGTCTTCTCCTCCTACTCCACCGACCGTTGCTCCTCCGAATGCTGTTCTAGATCGCGCCGTTGCCGGACTGGACCGCCTGCGGCAGGATCTTCTGGGCGCCGACTCCCGTCTGATGGCTGGGCGTTTGGAGCTGGCTTCTGGCTGGATTCTCTCCGATGCTTCGATTTGGGCGGCGCTGGTCCAGGTCTCGACGGCTTGCGACGAGGAGAAGCAGGCTGTCCGTGAGGCGAAGATTGCCCGCGATGCTGCCCTGGGGTGGGCAGCTAGCATCCAAGGGCGCTGTGAGGCGCCGGAGAGCGAGCTGAAGGGCTGCGCAGAACCAGCTTGCCGAGGAGGCCCGCCCGCCAGAGCAGGAGGAAAGCTGAAGGCTCGCGAGGCGGCCGCTGGCGACCGGAAGGCCAGGCTCAAGAAGCGCCGCGACCGCCAGGCGCGCTGGAGCAGGAGCTGGGCGTGGAAGGTCGAGCTGGGCGACAAGGCGTGGGTTCTTCGCGAAGATCGCGTGGCCTTCACGGATATGGAGGTGAAGGCTCGCTCTTTCTGAAGACGCTTTCTGACGGCGCTGGAGAGTCCGGCTGGCGGCGCCGGATGGTCCCGCCAAGCTGCTTCCCTTCCTGGTTCGCTCTTGAAGATGTCTCCCTTGGCCTTGGCCCCACGGCCGAGGCCGAGGCGCGGTCTTGTCTTGGCGGCACCGACGCGGATCCTCACCCACATCTACCTTCGCGATCCCAAAGATCGACCGGACAGCCTCTTTGGAGCCAGCAAGCGGCGAGCATGCAGCTGCCGCTGCGAGGCTGTGAAGGGTCGCGAGGCTCTGTTGGGAAGTTCCGGGCCTTGAAGACCAAGCTGAAGAGGCGCTGCCGCCTGCTGCTGCTCGAGGCGAGCCCACCGCGCTGCTCCACCGCCGACAAGTGACTCCGTTGTGGCTCCTATCCTGCTTTTAATTCCTGCACATGCATCATGCCTCGGGGAGGCGTTTAAACTTGCATTTGGTATTGCGATAACAGTGTGGACTGTAGTATTTGCTTTTGAATTCCTTGAAATTTGCGCTTCCTACTTGCTTATGTTCTACGCCGGCAGAGCCCGGCCCGGCCTATACCTCAGCCGCCGTTAGCCCCGACCGGAAACTAGGACGGGACCAAGGAGTGAGGGGCTACGTGACAAGTTAGGCTCCTGAGTCGCGATTCTCAGGAGTCCCCCTTGGCGCATGAACAGCAAGTAGGGAGGTGAGACGCGGGCGGATACACCGTTCTACGCTCAGAGAGCCCGCCTCACAGATACCTCAACCGCCGTTAGCCTTTGGAACTAAGGGGCGAGGGGCTACGTGACCAGTTAGGCTCCTGAGTCGCGATGCTCAGGAGTCCCCCTTAACGCTCAAACGACATTCGTACCTTGGCTCCGCTCGGGGAGTGACGTGCGACGAACCAGGCCCGGGGGGCCTGGCTAGGTGGCGTGCATCCGGGCGTGACCAGGCGCAGCCCGTGCCCGCCCCTCACGCGGGCGCTCCGAGGGAGGCGTTGCGATGAGGCCGACACTGAGCTCTGGCTCCTCGAGGTTGATGCGACCGGAGGCCACCTCGGTTGTTTATCACTAGCGCGAGCTGGCGCTTCCAGCATGCGTATGGGCATAGCCGCTCCTCGGCGGTGTCGTCAGCCAGTAGGAGCATGGTGCTTCCAGCGAGTGCGTGGGAGGGGCTCCCCTCGGGAGGAGCCCTCGGGCGTATACAGCCCCACCACGACACGTGGCTGGCGCGTAGGGCTGGGCGAGGTGTCTCGGGCACCCGTGAGCTAGCGTGGGACTCACGGGGCCCTACCTCAAGCGGGTTGCGCTGGCTCTGAGCCTTATCTTGAATGTGTTCCTGCAAATTTGGCGGATGCGGTGCTCTCGTCTTGGTCCGGCTCTCGGGCTGGTCTCAGCCGTCGTTGGCAAGCCAGTCGCGATGCCATGGACAAGACCATATGGTGAGGGCGGAGAGCGGTAGGAGCCACGAGTCGCGATGCTCGGGCACCCCCTTTAACGCTGTGAGCTGGGTTAGATGACGAAACTCTCGTCCTCGGGTCCGGCTCTCGGGCTGGTCTCAGCCATCGCCGGCAAGCCGTCGTGATGCCATGGACTAGACCAGAGGGTGAGGGCGGAGAGCGGTAGGAGCCACTGGTCGCGATGCTCGTGCACCCCCTTTAACGCATAGTGAGGTTAGATGACGAAACTCTACGTCCTCGGGTCCGGCTCTCGGGCTGGTCTCGGCCGTCGGCCGGCAAGCCGGTCGCGATGCCATGGACAAGACCAGAGGGTGAGGGCGGAGAGCCGGTAGGAGCCACAGTCGCGATGCTCGAGCACCCCCTTTAACCGCATAAGCTGGGTTAGATGGCGAAACTCGTCCTCGGGTCCGGCTCTCGGACTAGTCTCGGCCGTCGGCAAGCCAGGTTGCGATGCCATCTACAAGACCAGAGGGTGAGGGCGGAGGCGGTAGGAGCCACAGTCGCGATGCTCGGTACCCCCTTTAACGTGCAAGATTATGTCATCCGGAAAAGGCACCAAATAACAAGCATGGTGGAATGAGAGCATAATCCTAAGGAAAGCGTAAGAAGGATACATGCCCGCTGGGACAGGCCCGGCGGCTTGGGGATGATGTAGCCGGGCGCCCCCAACGAGATAGGCTAATGACATGAAATAAAGGGATATATGCCGCAGGGCGGACCCACGCGGCACAGGGAATATCTTGACCTGAAGGCGCTCCGGCCAAATAATAAAACTTAAAGATGTCACTGATGATGTTGGGGACGAAGGGGTGTTGGTGTAGCAGACTCGGTGGGCTGCGGGGCCGATCCTCACGAACACCCGGCCCGGGGCCTCGGGAGGCTCGGGAGGCGCGGCTCCTCGGGGCCATCTCCATCTCTGCCGGGCTGTGGCGTGCACGACCTCTCGAGCCTCGGGATGGCCCTCATGAGATCTTGGTGCGCAGCAAGCTGCGTTTGGCAGGCCGTGAGGCATGCGCCGCGTGGCTGTGGGGCGGGCCTGGCAGCGTCCCACTCGCGAGGACCAGGCGCTCTTGAGGCGCTGCTCGGTTGAGCCTGGTATGTCGATGCAGACGCGCATCCCACCATCCTCGCTTTGGATGGGGGGCCTATGAGTGGCGGCTGCCCCTCATGACCCTTGACTCCTGTAGCTCTGAATGGCCTTGCCGACGAACTCCCGAGGGTTCAGCCCCTCCTTGCCTTGCTCCTGCTGTGGGAAGCGTGCTTGGCACGCCTCACGTGGTGCCCAAGCGCCTCCCTCGTGACCTTGGCGAGGTCGGCGGCCCTCGAGGAGAGCCCCGAGCCCGGCTGAGGAGGCGCCGAGCTCGCTTTCCTATCTGCGATGGAAGGAGGCTCCCCTGCCGGCGGCGGGCCTGAGGGCCTGCCTCTTGAGGAGCCGGGCGGCCGATGTCTTCTTCTTCTTGGGTGCGGCCTCGGGAGGCCTCCTGCTTCTTGTAGTGCAGGTCTTCTAGCGATCGGCCTGAAAGGCTCTGTGGCGCCCCGATTCAATCGTACACTAATCATGCACGCAAATGTATGCGATCAAGATCGAGGACTCACGGAAGATATCACAACACAACTCTACAAATAAAATAAGTCATACAAGCATCATAATACAAGCCAGGGGCCTCGAGGGCTCGAATACAAGTGCTCGATCATAGGCGAGTCAGTGGAAGCAACAATATCTGAGTCTGGACATAAGTTAAACAAGTTTGCCTTAAGAAGGCTAGCACAAACCTGAATCTGAGATCGAAGAGGAGCAGGCCTCCTGCACGGGATCCTCCTAGCTACTCTGGTCGTCATCGGTAGGGCTGCGTAGTAGTAGGCACCTCCGGTGTAGTAGTCGCCATCGACGGTGGCGTCGCTCTGGGCTCCATCGTCTGGTTGCAGCAATCGAGTATAGATAGGGAAAGGGGAAACAATGCAACCGTGAGTACTCATCCAAAGTATTCGCAAGCAAGGAGCTACACTACATATGCATGGATATATGTGTAAAGGGCCATGTCGGGACTGAACTGCGAAAGCCGAAATAAGAGGGGATAGCTAGTCTTATCGAAAAATACGCTTACGGTCACCTGTCTTGCAACAGGTGAAGAGGGCAAACTGAAGTCCTCAAGTAACATCACATAGCAATAATCCTACCGCGATCCCTCCTCATATCCACGAGAGAGCGACCACCGGTTGTATCCGCACTTGGAAGGGTGTGTTTTATCAAGTATCCGGTTCTAGTTGTCATAAGCTCAAGGTACAACTCCAAGTCGTCACATTACAAGATCACGGCTATTGAATAGATTAACTTCCCTGCGGGTGCACCAACTTACCCAGACGCAGATCCCATTTGGCGGACACACTTTCTGGGTCATGCCCGCCGCGGAAGATCAACACGTCGCAGCCCCACCTAGGCTGTGAGAGGCCAGCCACGCCGGTCTAAACCTAAGCGCCGCAGTGCAGGCCCATCGCCTCGAGCACACACTGCGTTCTGCGAGGGCGAGGCGACCCTAGCCTAGCAGCGCGTACCAGTCCAATCCGGTAGCGCCCGCTCCGTGTGACGTCTGAAGTGCTTCGGTGATACCACGACGCGGGATACCCATAACTACTCCTGCGTAGATGGTTAGTGCGTATAAGCCCGTAGCCAACTCAGATCAAATACCAAGATCTCGTTAAGCGTGTTAAGTATCCATGACGCCGAGCAGGCCAGCCCACCTCTCTCTAAGGCGTGCCCTAACGTGGTATGGGGTGGTACGGTTAAGGGGTAACATCAGGAAAGTATTCCGGTGTTTAGTGTTTTAGGCGGTGGGCGGAGGGGAAAGTTGCGGGTTCGATAGGTTAGGGGGTGTGGCGGACGAGCAGATTTGCGTATCCGGATTCGTCTCGCCGTTACGAGCAACTTTCATGTTGAAAATATTTCAATCCGATTACTGGTTAAAGATATGATTTTCTAAAGATTTTATTAATTTCTGGAATTTAACTAATTAATTATTTAATTGAAAAAATGAATTTATAGCGTCGGCATGATGTCATCTGGCGTCGACAGATCAACATGGTTGACTTGGTCAACTGACAGTGGGTCCTGTTAGTCATACTCATTAGTTAATTAACGATAGTTAATTAGGTTATTTAGCCATTAGGTTAATTAATCAGATTAATTAAATTAATTATTTACTTACTTAATTAATTAATTAATTAATTTTATTCATTTTATTTTCATTAATTATATTTATTTAATTATTTTATTTTTAATTCCCCTTTTTTAAATCGTTATGGGCATGGGGCCCATCATCATAAACCCCGGGGCCATAGCGGAGTGTGGGCTTGAACACCGGGCGCTACCGCCCATCCCGAGCAGGCGAGGATCTGATCAGCCAGGCGGGCCTGCCGGCGAGGGGCAGCCGAGCAGCGGTGATGGCAGCAGCAGAGCCGTCTTGAACCCTGCGAGAAAGGGAAGGGTCCCGGGCTGGGCAGGCAGCGGAGGCGGAAGGAGTCGAGGCGCGGACCTCGGTGCTTGGCGGCAATGGAGCAGCCTTGGCGCGATGAGGAAAAAGGGGGGGGAGGCTCGGCAGTTGGTGCCAGCGTGCCAGGCGCGGCCCCCCTGTGAGCCTGGGCCGGAGCACGCGAGGCGCGGGCGGCAGTGGGGGCAGCTTTCTGGGCGCGATGGCCATCGAGAGAGCGCAGGCGAGGGAGGCCATGGCGAAACCTGCCACGGCCTCAGCGCCGGTGACAGGGGAGAGGGAGAGGAGCACGGGAGGCGCTCACGGTGGCCGTGGGGTTGAGCAGCGGGCTCGAGGGGGAGGTCGGCGGCGACGCGCGGAGGAGAGGCAGGCCAGCGGGAAGGCGCTCCGGGCGGCGGTGGCGAACGGCGATGGGCGATGGAGTCGGGGTCGAGGCTGCCCGGCAAGGAGGAGATGAGGAGGAGGACGGCGAAGCGGCGACGGGGTCTACGATGAGGTGGCGTCGGCGCGACGACGACGGGATGGGCGCGGGCGGTGTCGGGGTCGGGCCCCTCATGCCTCGATCCGGTCGAGTGGGGGGGTGCGCCTGGGAGGAGGCAGGGGGCGGCGTTCGATGGGGTGGAGTCCGGCGGCGGCGGGCGTCGTCAGGGAGACGGGGTGGGTCGACCCCGATCCAGTCTGGATCGGGAGGGGGAGAGGTGGCGTCGTGGGGGGTGGGGTGGTTGGAACCTAGGGTTCCTGTCGGTGGGGGAATAAGGGGAGAGCGGGTTGGGCCGGTTGGGCCCAGTTGGGCTGGACGGCTGGGCCGTTTGGCCCAATTTGGGGGGGGTATGTGATTTTGTTTTGCCCTTTTCCTTTTATTTATTTTCTGTTTCTATTTAATTTAGTTTTACAACCTATAAATCTAGCCCCTAAATTAGTACTAATACTAATAACAATGCCATAATTAATTTGGCACCCTAAACAATTATTTTATATTTGTTTATTATGTAAAAGGCATTTAAATATTATTCTTACTGTTGTTTTAATTAACTTAGTGCAGTTAACTATTTTATATAAAAAGACGTTTTCTCCACTATAATTACCTATGCAATATCTGGTTCACTCTGAACAATTTTATTTCTTTAAATTTTTCATTTGAAAACTTTTATTGTCTGCTTGATTTTTAAATTGAATTTAAATCGGTTTCGAACTAACACGAGATTAGCCTCCGTAATCAAGGTGACGTGGCATCATTAGCAGAGGTTTACTGTAGCTTGATTCTCCGGGCGTCACACTCTCTCCAGGGAGCACACTGCGTCTCTCTCTTCACAGGGCACCGTGATGACCCCGCCGCTTCCTGGCATCTTGAGGACGTTGTAGCCATGGTGGGTTACGGCCATGAATTTGGCCAGCGCCGGGTACCCGAGGATGGCGTTGTTTGGCAGGCGAATGTGGGCGACGTCGAAGTCGATGAGCTCGGTGCGGTAGTTGTCGCGAGCCCCGAAGGTGACAGGAAGGCGGACCTGCCCGATCGGGACCGTGGAGCCGTCGGTGACTCGGAGAAAGGCTTGGTTGGTGAAGTCGATGTAAGGCACTTGAAGATTGTTGAATGTTTCCACGGACAGGACGTTGCGTCCTGCCCCGCCGTCGATGAGGGTCTTGATGACCAGCTTGTTGCTGATGATTGGGGAACAAAGCATCGGGAGAACTCCGGTTGTGGCCGCGCACTTGAGCTGATCCGCTGAGCTGAACGTGATGGCGCACGTCGACCACCTGAGAGGGCGCGTGGCCTCGAGCTTGGGGAGGACTGCATTCACTTCGTGGGCGAACTGCTTGAAGATGCGCTGAGAGGCTGGGGCTTGAGCTCCGCCCAGGATGCAGGCGATCGCACACGGTTCCTGGAAGCCTCCAGCCCCCTCGTCCTGATGACGGTCCTCAATTCTCCTTGGCTGCGGCAGGAGTGGGGGGAGGTCTGCGTTCCCCTGCGGGCGATCCTCGCGAGGCTGATCCCTCCAGCCTCCCTCGCGAGGCGGGTCCTGCCAACGGTCCTCGCGAGGTTGGTCGCGCCACCCTTGGCGCGGGCCGCGGTCTTCCCAGCGTCCTGCATTCCTTCTATCACGCCCAATATGCGACCCTATCCAAAAGAAACTCGAAGGTCCCACCAAGGATAGACCCGCATATTGAAACGCTTTTGCAAGGTGGATATCATTACATCAACATTACATAATAGATGGGGATACATCCAAGACATACAATGTCACATGAATACAATAATACATCATATACAAGACCAACATCCGGCTACGAATGAAACATAAACAGAAACTCAAACGACATCCACCATGCTAGCCCAGGCTGCCGACCTGGAACCTATCCCCTGATCGAAGAAGCAGAAGAAGAACTCCAAAACAAGTAAACATCGCTCTCGCGTCATGATCATCGCAAACCTGTACCTGCAACTGGTGTTGTAGTAATCTGTGAGCCACGAGGACTCAGCAATCCCATTACCATGGGTATCAAAACTAGCAAAGCTTAATGGGAAAGGAAGGGGTAAAGTGGTGAGGTTGCAGCAGCGACTAAGCAAGTATGGTGGCTAAACATACGCAAATAAGGGCGAGAAGAGAGCAAGCGGAACGGTCGTGAAACTAGCAATGATCAAGAAGTGATCCTGAACTCCTACTTACGTCAGACATAACCCAGAAACCGTGTTCTCCTCTCGATCGACCCCGAAAAGAGACACTCACGGTTACGCACACGGTTGGTGTATTTTAGAAGAGTTTACTTCAAGTTTACTACAACCGGATATTAACAAATTCCCATCTGCCACATAACCGCGGGCACGGCTCTCGAAAGTTTATACCATGCAGGGGTGTCCCAACTTAGCCCATGATAAGCTCTCGTGATCAACGAAGGATATTCCTTCTCCCCGGGAAGACCCGATCAGTCTCGGAATCCCGGCTACAAGACATTTCGACAGTAATAAAACAAGACCAGCAAAGCCGCCCGAATGTGCCGACAAATCCCGATAGGAGCTGCACATATCTCGTTCTCAGGGCACACCGGATGAGCAGTCCGTACAACTAAAACCAGGCCTCAAGTTTCCCCAAGGTGGCGCTGCAAAGGGCTCTAGTTTGGACCAGCACTCGAAGGAGAACTGGCCCGGGGGGCTAAAACAAAGATGACCCTCGGGCTCCGGAAACCCAAGGGAAATAAAAGGGCATAGGTGAGGCAAATGGTAAAACCAATGTTGGGCCTTCTGCCGGAGAGTCTTATTCAAAGCGAACTGTCAAGGGGGTCCCATAAATCACCCAACCGCGTTAGGGACGCAAAATTAGGGAACATAATACCGATATGACGGAAACTAGGGCGGCAAGAGCGAACAAAACACCAGGCATAAGGCCGAGCCTTCCACCCTTTACCAAGTATATAGATGCATTAATAATATAAGAGATATTGTGATATCCCAACATAATCCTGTTCACCATGGAGCAATCTTCAACTTCACCGCAACTAGCAACGCTATAAGAGGGCTGAGCAAAGCGGTAACATAGCCAAACAATGGTTTGCTAGGAAGGGTGTCAAAGGTTAGAGGTTCATGGCAATTTAGGAGGCTTGAGGAGCAAAAGATAGGTAGCGCAGCATAGCGATAGAACGAAGCAACTAGCATAGCAATGATAGTAGTGAGATCCAAGGTGACGGTCATCTTGCCTGAAATCCCGCTAGGAAGAAGAACGAGTCCATGAAGAAGATGAAGCCATGAAGACGAACCAAGCGTAGACGAACGAATCCTCACGATCGCATCGAAGTGGGAACTATCGAGAAGAAGCACACAACATGGTAAACGCACCACACAAGAACAAGACATGATGCTCAACCAAGTATGATGCATGACAAGGCTACATGAAGCTACTCATGGCAAGAGATGATGCATACAAGAGCAACACATAAAGGCAAGTTTAAATGAGGCCGGAAACAACATAGAACAATTCCGGTAAGTCCTCATATGCAAATTTCGAAATTGGTCCAGATCTGAATAAACCTTAAGTTGAAGTTGTTAAACAGCAAGTTAATATGCACCACGATGATCTACACGAAAATCTAGTCAAGTTACATATAAAGTTCATTAGATTCGGAGCTACGGCCTAGAAGATATGAGCAAAACAAGATAAGCATGGCATTGATGCAAAATACATACAAACATCAAGCAAACACCTCAAAAAAAGGATGCAACAGGATAATATGAAACTACATTCAAAATCAAGAAAGTTTCATATAGAGCACACTCAAAACGGAGCAACGGTTCAACACATACACTATATACAAGTTATAGCAACAATCTGTCCAAAATAGCAGCTAGGCATATTGCAAACACCAAAACAACATGCTACAGTACGACAATATAAAAACAAAAGGCATGGACGTGATGTACAGGTAAAGCATGACAAAACATGAACACTGAGCTATCTCCAGAAATCACTAGAACATGCTCAAAAAGACATGGCAAGATTGCAAATAATAACAGTTTCAGACTTTGCAGATATTAACATCAGGTTGCAATGTTTAGAGCTATCAAACAACATGTTACAGGAACTTATCATGGCAAACAAAGGCATGGCATGGATCTACTAATTGCATATAACAAAAGTCCTTTACTGACCATGAGCCAAAAAGGATCAGAAGATATGATGGCACCCATGTAAACATGGCAAGTTATTTTACAGATTCATACATGGCAGGAACAACGATAAGTAGGCATGTTGGTGAGCTTGAACCACTCACCACAGAGCAATAAATGGCATGGAAAGGCAACCAACAGTAAGAAGACATGTCTATAAAGCTAAGCATGGCAATATCAAGTTCATAGGGTGCATGGATCACTAACAACAAGCATGGCAACAACTGAACTTAATGTTAACAGGCTGACAGCAACATTATTTACCAATCTCGAGGGCAAGATAACAACAAGTTACAGCAGACTATAATTGCAACAAAGGGCATGGATGGATAGAGCAAGACATGTGTAACAAAACATCCTTAGTGAACATCTCCAGATTACGCATAGAATGATTTGTAGCAGCAGGTTTACATAGCATCATAATATAACAGAATCAGCCTAGCAAAATAGCAACAACAAGTACCCAACTTAACAAGCTCGATGCACTCACTACAAGACCCAAAAAATTCCATGGATGGCACCACTGTGAATATGGCATGACATAGTTCAAAACACATGTAGATCTCATGCTCATAGGATGCACACATCAATCATGGCAAAAATGACAAATGAGCAAGTTCTGTTAATAGACAGCAGACAACATCATATAGCACTCTTGCAACGATGATTCAGGCATCAATATGAGCTAAAATGAATATGATGCAATGTAAATAATTAAGTACTCGTCGAGACGAACAATTTGACATATTACACGCACGAAACGGAGCAGTATGCAGCAAGTTATGATGCGATGAACATGGCATGATAATGCTAAAAATTCGGGACTTAGTGAAAACGGGGGCAACCTCAGGATCTGGAACTGGGCGGTTGACGAGGCGGCGGCGCGAGCTCGCCGGAGAGCGGCCGGAGGGAGGTCGGAGGAGGCGCCGGGCGGAGGGAAGCGCGCCTCTGCCTCCACTCCGCGCCTTGCGATGCGGGCTCGAGGCGCTGGCGGCGCACCAGGCGGGCGGCGGCGAACAGCCGGGGTGAGGAGGCCGATGCAGGCGGAGGCGGCAAGGCCCAGCGGGCGGCGCGCGCGGCGCCAGGCGGTTTTGGGCGGCGCCGAGCTCGGGCGCTGGGACGTGGCGCGCTGTGGGCGGAGAGGGCGCGGGAGGCCAGGTGGTGCGGTGGGATTGGCTGCGGGCGGCGGTGGCGGACATGTCCGGTGGGGCGCGGACATGTCCGGTGGCTGGAGGAGGAAGAAGCTAGGGTTAGGGTAGGATTTCATCCGCGAATTTCGGGGGGAGGGGCTAATTTATAGGTAGAGGGAGCTAGGAAAGTCCAAATGAGGAGCGGTTTTCGGCCACGCGATCGTGATCGAACGACCGAGAGCATGGAGGGGAGATAGATGGGTTTTGGGCCACTTTGGAAGGGTGTTGGGCTGCAAAGAGAGAGGGGCTTTACGGTTACCCGGTTAACCGTTTGAGTATCAAACGACCTCCAAATGGCACGAAACTTGACAGGCGGTCTACCGGTGCTATACCAAGGCCACTTGGCAACCCTCGGGCCATTCCGAGAAAGTTTAACACCCGCTCACAACGAGAGACGAAAGGGGAAAGCCGGGGAACATAGGAGCGCCGGATTGCAAAACGGACAACGGGGAAAAGGCTCGGATGCATGAGACGAACACGTATGCAAAATGAAATGCACATGATGACATGATATGAAATGCAGATGATGACATGGCAAAGTGCAACACGCGAGCAAATGACAAGGCAACGATGGCGAATAACTGAAGGACACCTGGCGCATCGAATCCGAGGCGTTACACCTTCCTCCTCCTCGGCCGTAGCCCCGGTCGCTGCGCTCGGGGCGTCTGCCGACCCTTCCTTCGCGTACGGCCCGGAGCTCTTGGCATTCATTGGTGTTGTGGGTGTGGAGGTCGTGGTACACGCAGTACCGACTGACCTTGGAGGACTCGGGCTGATCTCTGCCTCGCTTGGTGTCTGGTTCGGCCGCGAGTACGGCAGCCCCCTTGCGCTTCATGTCCTTGGCCTTGGACTTCTTCTCTTCGGGATCCGCGGCAGGCAGCTCGAGGAGAGAGAGGCGCCCCTCCTCAGCCTTGGCGCACTTGGTCGCCAAGTTGAACAGGTCCAAGGAGGTGCACAGATCTTCATACATCGCCAGCTCCTCCTTCATCTTGACGTCGCGCACGCCGTCGGAGAAGGCAGAGATGATGGCCTCCTCCGTTACCCTGGGGATCTTGAGGCGTGCGTTGTTGAAGCGCTGGATGTACTTTTGCAGGATTTCCCCTGGCTGCTGCTTGATTTGGCGCATGTCGCTCACGGCGGGTGGCCGGTCGCGAGTACCCTGGAAGTTGGCGATGAAGCGGGTGTGCATCTCGGCCCAGGAAGAGATCGTGCCTGGGGCCAGATTCAGGAGCCAGGTGCGGGCTCCGTCCTTGAGCGCCATGGGAAACCAGTTCGCCATGACCTTTTCATCCCCGTTGGTAGCCTCGATGCCCAGCTCGTGAGCTGGAGGAACTCCGTGGGGTCAGGCTGTGTCGTCAGTGGCGAGGTGCCGTGTCTGCTTGAACTTGGCGGGCCACGCAACGGTGCGCGCTTCTCGGAGGTGAAGGCGCGGCAGCCCGCCCGTGGCATGAGGGGCCTCGGATGACAGAGAGCTTGGTCTTGCGGGCCTCCTGCGCGCGCAGCTGGGGCAGCGCAGGTCTGACGTCTTTGGGCGGGGATCGCTCGGGCAGCTTCTCGTGGGCGAGGAACGTCTTGACAGCTCTGCTCTTGCCGCGCCGGCGCCTGGCGGAGCGGGTTCCGCCCAGGGGCCGCGCGCCTTGGGGCTAGGGCGCCTTCTTGAGGAGGAGGCGGCTGAGGCGCCCCGGGAGCTTCATCGCCCGCGCGGGGCGGGGTGCGGTGCAGCGAGACGGACGGTGCTGGGGCGCCTCCTGCGGCGAGGACGAGCTCGGCGACTCGGTCGAGCTATTCTTCGTAGACGTCATCGACGGGGCGGTAGCGCAGGAGCTCGTTTGCCGCGATGAGTGCAGCTCGGGCCTCCATGGCCGCGCGGGGCGCGCGTGACGAGGAACCAGTGGGGGTGAGTGAAGGCGTGGCGGTGCGGCCGTCCCGCCTCATGGATGGGTGCTGGGACGATGCTTGCTGCTCGTTCCCCGCCGGGCCGGTGGCGGCGTTGACGGCAGGTGACCAGAAACGACGAGGGCACCCACCGACGGGAGATTTCTGGGCGACATGGGAGGCGAGGGCGGCTCGGCGCTTGGCGCGGGCCCAACGGGCGTCAGACATGGTTGCGGTGGTCGGGGAAGAACGGAGCGACGAAAGGCAGATTCCGGCGCACCCCTACCTGGCGCGCCAAATGTCGGATTTCAGGTTCCGGCAGACCCTTGAGGTTCGAACACAACGGTGCGCGCGGAGATCCAACCCTCCACCGTCTCGCACCTTGCCGAATCGCTGGGACCTAAACTACTAAACAGAATAGCACAAGAGACACGAGATTTATACTGGTTCGGGCCACCATTGTGGTGTAATACCCTACTCCAGTGTGTGGTGTGGTGGTTTTCCTCTTGGGCTGATGAGGAACAATACAAGGAAGAACAGCCTCGCGAGGGTCTGTTCTTGGCAGGTACGATGAACTGCTAGGTGGTGTTCAGTCGCTCTAGCTACTGGTTTCTTGATGAGGATTCGGATCTCTCCCTTCTCTCCCTCTTCCAGATACCCCTAGCTCTGAGTGTGGCTACTCCTATTTATAGGCGAAGGCCCTGGGCCTCTTCCCAAATATTGAGCGGGAAGGGCGCCAACAATTGGCCATTTTGAAGGGGAACAACGGGTACACTTATCCTGACTAAAGTTGGTCCTCGCCTGCCAAAGGCTCTGGTGATGACGCCTGCTTGGGCTCCACAATGACTCCCTTCCAGCCGTTGGGCTGGTCTTGGTCTTGTTGCACCGAAACGGATGCCTTTGCTTGATGCTCTCGCCTGCGCTTGCTCCCTTTGCACCAAAGGGGAAAGGAGGGGCCTTGCTGGCTGGCACCGATCGCGCCCTTGGTGCGTCATGGCTTGCGTCATGGGCACCTCGCGAGGTACCCTGCCTTGAACTCTCCGCCTCCTCATGAGCCAGCCTGACGAGGCCGTGCACGAGGAAGCTCCTCGTCGTCTGCCTCATGAGGCTTGGCCCTCGCGAGGTCTTGAGCTGCGTTGATGAAGATGGGCCGTCTTGGGCCTCCTTGAGCCACGCCATGCCGCCCGACAAGAAAGGCTGGATGTCCGCCTACAACATCATCAACAACGAGCTTGTCAAACGCAGCTGAAGGAAATATGCCCCAGATGCAATATTAAAGTTATTATTTATTTCCTTATTTCATGACAAATGTTTATTATTCATGCTAGAATTGTATTAACCGGAAACTTAGTACGTGTGTGAATACATAGACAAACAGAGTGTCACTAGTATGCCTCTATTTAACTAGCTCGTTGAATCAAAGATGGTTAAGTTTCCTAGCCATAGACATGAGTTGTCATTTGATTAAAAGGATCACATCATTAGAGAATGATGTGATTGACTTCACCCATTCCGTTAGCTTAGCACTTGATCGTTTTGTATGTTGCTATTGCTTTCTTGATGACTTATAGATGTTCCTATGACTATGAGATTATGCAACTCCCGAATATTGGAGGAACACTTTGTGTGCTATCAAACATCACAACATAACTGGGTGATTATAAAGATGCTCTACATGTTTCTTCGATGGTGTTTGTTGAGTTGGCATAGATCGAGATTAGGATTTGTCACTCCGTGTATCGGAGAGGTATCTCTGGGACCTCTCGGTAATGCACATCACTATAAGCCTTGCAAGCAATGTGACTAATGAGTTAGTTGCGGGATGATGCATTACGGACGATTAAAGAGATTTGCCGGTAACGAGATTGAACTAGGTATTGAGATACCGGCGATCGAATCTCGGGCAAGTAACATACCGATGACAAAGGGAATGACGTATGTTGTTATGCGGTTTGACCGATAAAGATCTTCGTAGAATATGTGGGAGCCAATATGAGCATCCAGGTTCCCTATTGGTTATTGATTCGAGATGTGTCTCGGTCATGTCTACATAGTTCTCGAACCCGTAGGGTCTGCAGGCTTAACGTTTGATGACGATTTGTATTAGAGTTATGTGATTTGATGACCAAAGATTGTTCGGAGTCCCGGCTGAGATCACGGACATGACGAGGAGTCTAGAAATGGTCGAGACGTAAAGATTGATATATTGGAAGGCTATATTCGGACATCGTGAAAGATTCCGAGTGATTCAGGTATTTTTCGGAGTACCGGAGAGTTACGGGAATTTGTATTGGGCCTTAAAGGGCCATACGGGAAAGGAGAGAAAGGCCTCAAGGGTGGTCATGCCCCTTCCCCATGGAGTGGTCCGAATTGGACTAGGGAAAGGGCGTGCCCCCTTCCTTCCTTCTCCTTCTCCCTTCCCTTTTTCCTATTCCATGTGGGAGGTTGAATCCTACTAGGACTAGGGAGTCCTAGTAGGACTCCACACTTTGGGCGCACCCTATGAGGGCCGGCCTCCTCCTCCTCCCTCCATCCTTTATATATGTGGCCAGGGGGCACCCCATAGACACACAAGTTGATCTTTTAGCCGTGTGCAGTGCCCCACTCCACAGTTACACACCTCGGTCATATCGTCGTAGTGCTTAGGCGAAGCCCTGCGTCGGTAACATCATCATCACTGTCACCACGCCGTCGTGCTGATGAAACTCTCCCTTGGCCTCAACTGGATCAAGAGTACGAGGGACGTCATCGAGCTGAACGTGTGCTGAACTCGGAGGTGCCGTGCGTTCGGTACATGGATCGGTCAGATCGTGAAGATGTACGACTACATCAACCGCGTTTATAAAACGCTTCCGCTTTTGGTCTATGAGGGTACGTGGGCAGACTCTCCCCGCTCGTTACTATGCATCTCCTAGATGGATCTTGCGTGATCGTAGGAATTTTTTTGAAATTACTGCGTTCCCCAACAGCAGCTCCACCGGCATCTTTCAGCACTGCATCGAGCAAGACAAGGGCATTGAGATCCTGCTCGACATACACCAGGGCGAGTGCAGGCACCATGCCGCCTCCATGTCCCTGGTGGCCAAGGCTTTTCACCATGGTTTCTACTGGCCCACGGCCCTCCAGGACGCCGAGTCGCTTGTCCTCAAGTGTGAGGGATGCCAGCGCTTCATCAAGTGCAGCCACCAGCCGGCCTCAGCACTCCGAACCATCCCGATCACCTGGCCTTTCGCGGTATGGGGACTCTACAAGGGGGGGGGGGCTGATAATCCCCAAGTGCAGGGAATCATTGTAGCAATTCCCAAAGGTGGAAGTGATAAGTATGGAGTGTCGAACCCACAAGGAGCTAAAGGTAAGATCAATATTCTCTCAAGTCATATCTGCCACTGATACGACTCTACGTACACCGAACGTTTGCTTCCAACTAGAAACGAGAAATAAAACTACATTGTGGGTATGAAGAGGATAACTTTGCATGATATCGGAGAGCTAAAACATAAAAGTAGGTGCTATTATCATAAAGTTAGAATATATTACTAAATATTATAAATAGCGAGCCTGGAATAATGATGGTTCGGTGTGCGGAATTATCCTAGGAAATTGTTAACAAGACCGGTAATCGTCATTGCAATTTCATATGAGGGAGAGGCATAAGATAACATACTTTCTCTTCTTGGATCATATGCACTTATGATTGGAACTCTAGCAAGCATCCGCAACTACTAAAGATCATTAAGGTAAAACCCAACCATAGCATCAACATATCAAGTCCCCTTTATCCCATACGCAACAACTCCCTTACTCGGGTTTATTCTTCTATCACTCGAGCAACCCCCTATATATAAGCGAATCATGAACGTATGGCAACACCCTACAGCGGGAATCCCTCACGCTTGCGTGACACGAAGGGCACAATAGGACGGCACCAAAATAAAACATACAACTCATACCAATCTAGATCATCAATCAACCCGAAGACAAATGATATCTACTCAAAACATCATAGGATGGGAACACATCATTGGATCATAATATGTGGCATAAAGCACCATGTTCAAGTAGGGATTACAGCGGGGTGCGGGAGAGTGGACCGCGTAAAATAGATGAGGATGGTGATGATGATGGTGATGTTGATGAAGATGATCACCGCGGCGATGATTCCCCTCCCGATGGCACTCCGACGCCACTGAGAGAGAGGAGGAGAGATTCTCCCCCTTGTGCTTCCTCCTTCATGGCCTCCCCCTTGGACGGGGAGAAGTTCTCCCTCTGGATCTTGGCCTTCAAGGCGATGATGGCCCCTCCGGGATCATCCTCCATGGCCTCCGGTGATGATGGCCTCCTCCGGCAGGGTGCCAGAGAGGGCCTAGATTGATTTCTCGTGGCTACAGAGGCTTGTGGCGGTGGAACTTCCGATATAGGTTATTTTCTGGAGGTTTGGGCATTTATAGAAGAGGTTGGCGTCAAGAACAAGTCAGGGGGCCCCACAGGAAGTCCACGAGGCACAGGGGCACACCCTCCACCCTCGTGGGGCCCACGGGACTCCCCTCCAGTAACTCTTTGTTTCCATTATTTTTACATTTTCTAGAAAAAATCTCCGTTGATTTTCAGCGCATTTCGAGAACTTTTATTTCTGCACAAAAACAACACCATGGTAGTTCTACTGAAAACAGCGTCAGTCCAGGTTAGTTCTAATCAAATCCTACCAAAATCATATAAAACAATAGTAAACATGGCATGAATACTTCATAAATTATAGATACGTTGGAGACGTATCAGGGACCCTTCAAAACCACTCGAGGCGGCATGACACATTTGCTGGTGGCGGTGGACAAGTTCACCAAGTGGATCGAAGCTTGGCCGATCAAGAAGCTGGATGGGCCAACAGCCGTCCAGTTCCTCAAGGATATCGCGGTATGCTACGGCATGCCGAGCAGCGTCATCATGGACAACAGCACCAACTTCCCCAAGGGCGCGCTCGCACAATATTGCTCCATCTCCGGCATCCGCCTCGACCTGGCTTCTGTGGAACACCTGCAGTCCAACGGCCAGGTCGAGCGGGCCAACGGCCTCATCCTATCCGGCATCAAGCCACAGCACGTCGAGCCGCTCATCCGCTCACCCGGCAGCTGGCTTGACGAGTTGCCCGCCATCCTCTGGAGTCTCCGCACAACGCCCAACCGGTCGACCGGGTTCACCCCGTTCTTCCTCGTCTACGGAGCCAAAGCCGTCATCCCGACCGACATCGAGTTCGACTCACCCTGCGTTGTGATGTACGCTAAAGCCGAAGCCGAGGAAGCCCGCAAAGATGACATCGACCTACTCGAAGAAGAATGCCTCTTGGTGCTCAGCCGATCAGCCATCTATCAGCAAGGCCTAAGGCACTACCACGGCAAGATGATCATGCCCCTCACGTTCAGCGAGGGAGACCTTGTCCTCCGACTCATCCAGCAGCAAGCTGGCCAACACAAGTTGTCCTCCCCATGGGAGGGCCCCATTATCGTCAGTAAGGCCTCATGTGACCGCAACGCCTACTACCTCATCGACGCCCGCAAGTCAAACAAGCGCAGGAGAGACACCACCGGTGAAGAAACAACTCGGCCATGGAACGCAGAACTCCTCCGCCCGTTTTACAGTTAGCTGTGTGCACGTATGTATCGCTGCCTTTTGTAATCATATGAATACTATGGAGTCCCCGAACGACGCTCTGGGGCTGCCGCCAAATTCTTGTGTCTCACACACTTGTGCGATTTCTCTTGAACCAACCCCACCACCGGTTCGACTCGCTCAACCCGTGGGCTCGGGGGCTGGTCGGCTTGGTCACCACCCGCCGCCTTCCTTAGCGGTTCCTGGCGTGTTGAGGTCGTTGCAGTCCTACACTTCGCCCTATGCCACAGAACCATCTTCGGCTGTCAGCTGGCAAGCAAAATGGGCCAAAGCACCAGCGCGCTATGAATACTAAGTCAAGGTCCGTCGGATTTCCCAACCTGGCCCCGTCACCTTAAGTTGCCGCACGACCGACTGCTCGCCAACCGGCTTCGCCGGATTGCCGCCAGCCAGCCCAATGGGTGTTTCGCTCGAGCTCAACGTTTGAAAAGCCTAAGTACCGCTCGTTCCTTTCAAGGGCCGAACTCCTTGTCAAGGGGCCGGAGACCCGGCCATTTGACTCGCAGGGGGGGGGAGGCCCAAGAAGGGAAGCAAGCAAGAAAACGGTTTAGAAAACAAAAAGCGGGGGCGCAAACATTCACGAAATATTTACATCATAATTTAAAACAGGCCCAAGGCCATAGTTCATTACACCCAAAACATCCCCAGTGGGTCGGTGGACCTGCTACCTAACAAATTTTTTTACTAAGATAAACACGGCAGCCTCAGGCATCCCCAGCGCAGGGTCACACAGCTGCTGGATGGGGAGAACTTCGACCTTTGGATCTTGGCCTTCACAGTGATGATGGCCCCTCCGGGATCCTCCCCTCCAGTAATGATGGCCCCCTCTGGAAGGGTGCCAGAGAGGGCCTAGATTGATTTCTCGTGGCTACAGAGGCTTGCGGCGGCGGAACTTCCGATCTAGGTTATTTTCTGGAGGTTTGGGCATTTATACGAGAGGTTGGCGTCGAGAACAAGTCAGGGGGCCCCACGGGAAGTCCACGAGGCACAGGGGCGCGCCCCAGGGGGGCGGGCGCGCCCTCCACCCTTGTGCGGCCCATGGGACCCCCCTCCACTAACTCTTTGTTCCATCATTTTTTATATTTTCCACAGAACTTCTCCGTTGATTTTCAGTGCATTCTGAGAACTTTTATTTCTGCACAAAAACGGTAGTTCTGGTGAAAACAGCTTCAGCCCGGGTTAGTTCTAATCAAATCATACCAAGATCATATAAAACAATAGTAAACATGGCATGAATACTTCATAAATTGATGAGGACATCAATACCATTGTTACACCCACAACCCCTACTGCTACATATACTGGACCAATTACTAGAGCTCGCGCACGCCAATTAAATTATCAGGTACTTTCGTTTCTTGGTAATGATTCTAATGTTCATGAGAATATGATGCTGCCTAAATTGGATACATTTGTTTTGCTTACAAATGAAGGGCCTGGCATGGATAAGAGGGATGAACACTGGAGCAAGACCAAGCCTGGAGATGGTGGCATGCGCAAGGGGAACAAGAACGGAGTTACAAGTGATGATTTCAAGACTTTGAATCCACCATAAGGAGTGCATGAAGCCTTGGATGAAATATACAAGATGCCACTTCATAAATTTTGTCCAGAGGCTATTCTAGGTGTTGCGTCACCTTATTATTGGGCCAGGCCCATGTAATTTCGAAATACTTAAGTATAGGCTGTTTTTAGAGTCCGTATGTGTGGGGAAACAAGAGTTAGGGTTGGTTTCGGACCCCTTCCTCAAGGGCCATGAAATTCCCCCCTCTTCCTCCATATATACAGCCCTTAGGGCGTCGCTTAGACTTTGGGTTTTCTTTATATTAAAGTTCGCCATAGCTGCAACTTTGCATACTTCGTTTGTGTTCAACGACCAGACAAAGTCGTCACAGAACCCCACCTTGATCAATAAAGCTTTCCTCTTATATTCACAATATCCAGATTGCAATCTTAGTTTCTTTCTTGTTCTTTGTTTGCCTGCAGGAAACAGACCTTCGTGGTTAGGTTGATCGTGCTCTGGCGTGGTCAATAACCTCTCGGAGTTGGTTAGCGATTGCTAAGGCACGACGTCCTCACACGTTCGTAGTCGGATCGTCAAAGTCGACTTCCTCCAAAACGATAGCCACCATCTCACCGAAAGATCGGGACCCTCGCCTCTATTAAGTGGTATCAGATTTCCAGGTTGCTCGGTGTGATTTTACAGTTTTTCATAGTTTAGAGCGAGTCTGTTCTATGAAAAAGCCAAAAAAATTAGGGTTAGTTCATCATATCCGAACCAATCTGAGC
Organism: Aegilops longissima; assembly: GCA_021605205.1. NCBI lineage: Eukaryota > Viridiplantae > Streptophyta > Magnoliopsida > Poales > Poaceae > Aegilops > Aegilops longissima. The sequence continues at coordinate 69,993,916 of CM038678.1, forward strand.
CTTTGCATAATCTTTTCTGTATTTGCTTTGTTGAATTTGCGGTTGCATCGTCGTGTCAAGTTGTTGGTCTTAGCGTCTAGTCCTTTAGAGTTTCGAGTTCTGTTCACAGGTTGTCACGTCGCCGCTGCCATATATCACCACCGCATCATCATCATCGCTGCTGCCATATACCACCACCGCACCAACTTCATCGCCGCTGCCATATACCACCACCACATATTCACCACCAATCCGAGTCCATATACGCCACCACATATCCGCCGCCATCACGCCGATCCGAGTCCACCTGCAACATATATCCGCCACCAGTCCGAGTTCCACCAGATTCATCTCCGCCATTAGTCCGAGTTCCACCAGATTCATCTCCTCCACCAGTCCTAGTTCGAGTCCAGTATTTCGTTACTCTATTTTGGATTTCCATATCACGCCATACTCCGAGTCGTGACAGAGTAGGACTCCCGAACTTTCGTGCTACCTGTACAAGAAAACTAGTTCCAGTTTCAAAAAAAACTAAGTCTGGAAAATTCTGGCTAGCCAGTTTTTAGGCCATTTGTAGACTTTTTTGAAAAAAAATGTTGCGCAGCAAAAAAAGGGAAACATATAAAATAAACCTTGAATTTATACACCAAGTCTGAATCAAACCTTGTACACTTAATCCCTAAAATCAGCACCCTGATCATATTGATCCCGGTTAATTCCGACCCTATTTTTGTTTGGCACAATAGGAAAACATCTGATCCTGGTCGGGATCACTTACGTTTCTAGTCAAAAGTCATTTGCCTAAAAATATCTATCGCTAGTCATTCTCTCTCTCTCTCATCTACATTCCTAGGGGCACGCGCGGAGGCGAACATCCAGACTGGACCCTCCACTCACTGGAGTAGCAATTGTGGATGCCGGGAAAATCAAAAGGAATCACGAATTACCAGGAACCTAATATTGTGGTGGGAATTCCGGTGAAGATGTGAAGATGGCTGGCGGCAAAAGTTTATGGTAGCGAGACGCTTCAGTTGAGGATGGTCGAAATTGATTGAGCGTCAAGCCGTCAGCAGAATTAGACTAAGAGCATCTCCAAATGCGCGTGAAATATTCGACATGCTGGATAAACCACCAATTTGGCGCGCGAGAGGCCACGCGGCATGCTCCAGCAGACCCGCGAATGTTTGAGCGTGAAAAAGATGTGCGTGTAGGGAAAAAGCGGCAGCGCGTGCAGCAGTTTTGGCACGCGTTGCCCAGCACGCTGGTTAAAAGCCGTGCGCAAGCGCCCGCCGCCACTCTTTCCCTCCTGTCGTGCCTTCTTCCTCTCCTCTTCCAGTGCCCCGCCGCCGCCGCGCCTTCTCCCCTCGCCTCTTCCAGTGCTCCGCCATGTCGCCGCACCCCTGGAGCAGGTCGGGCTACCACGACGTCCGCCCGCCCCTCTGGCGTGTATCACTCGGAGATCTGCTCCGGCGATACATGCCTCAGGCTCGGCACGTTCGAGATTGCCCACTAGGCCGCCCGTGTGTACGATGCGATGGCGTGGCGCCCAGGCGGCCTTATTCACAGATGAACTTCACCGATGTGCGGATGCGCGAGCAGGCGCAGGAGCTCGCGTCTCCCCCCGTGACTAATCAGCGACGAGGATCGCCGCCTCCAACGGTCGTAGCGTCGCCTCCTCATCGCCAAGGCGGACGAGCATGCCATGGCGGTGTAGCGCGAGCGCTTGCCGCAGGATGTCACCGCCGAGAACGAGTTCTGCAAGCAGAGGAGGGCGGAGCAAGCCGTGCGTCTGGCGGACAAGCATATGCGCGGAAGTAACATGCGGAAGCCCAGATCAAGCTAGGACCTACATCGACCTGGGACAATGGAGATCCTCGATGGCTCCATGCATTTACGTCATCGGACTACACCATCGAGGAGGACGAGGAGTAGTTTTATTTAGTATCGTTTTATTTATTTTTATTAGCATCGTATGAACTAGCTTGTGGTTTGGGGAACTATGCTATGAAATTTAAAGTTTTAAACTATGTGTTGTTTCATATATATTTTCGTATGTATTGTTTCAAAAAAAATCCAAACGCGTGCTGGGTTTTACCGCGCCTGGTGAAGCGCTATAGCGGAGCGCTAAAATTTACAGCGCCTTATAAAGCAACCACCCTCCTACACGTGCTAAAATGTTATTTCGACGCTGCCAAAAAACTTAGCGGTGCCGCGCTACCGCACACCTGTTGGAGATGCTCTAAGCCTGGAGGAAGAGGGGTGGTCCTCTTCCTCTCGTCTATCTGCATGCTCCAGCAGTAGCTCGCGGATGCGCTTGCCCCGCTTGAGCCCAAGCCAGACTTGAACAATTTCTTCATGTGCTCCAAGAATGTCGTATAGGAGCTCAGAGTGCCTGCTGTGACTCGTGACCCTTAGCATCAACGGCTCACCTCATACATCTCCGTAGTAGTCTGGGCGCTCACCTTGCACATGAGAGAGAGAGAGAGAGAGATTAGGAAGAAGATATGGGTGCCATGGTCGTTGCCTCGTTGGTGAGAAAAATGTCTAATCCAGGCCGGGATTGTCTTTTCCCACTTCGACAAACATGTCCAGAATGGTGTAGGGTCGGGGATTAACCAGGATCGATAAGGTTAGGGTGCTGATTTCCAGGATTAATAGTTCAAGGTTTGATTCAAACGTAGACTATGAGTTTAAGGTTTATTTCAGACTTTTTCCCAAAAAAAATAGGGCAAAAAAGTGCCAAAAAAGTGAAAAAAAGAGAAAAAATATTCATAGTGTGCTCCTCCCTTGTTTACGTGCAGCGCCGTGATTTTGTTAGTGTTCTAGGCTCGCGTCTCTAGCACGGTCTAGCCTAGGACCAGCACAATACCGTCATTGAGTGTTTATTCAACTTTGCATCTCTGAATTGATTATTGCTGACCCTTTTTGCTACCATATTATAATCCTTCCCAGCTCCACATACATCTACGTCGTGCGTTTGATTCTCCCTGGCAGTCGCTCTATCCAAGCTTTTGAGAGTTTTGACTACAACCGTTGCCGATCACCACCTGCTTCTTGGTAAGAACTGGTAAGAATTTGAGATTCGCTTGAGGATTTGTGACTGTCCACCACACGACTGCCACCGCTTCCTAGTAGTCTGTAGGATCATATTCTTGTGTGTTTCTATTGCTGCTAACCATGACAGGATCACAAGCCGACGAGACTGACTGGGAGAACATGACGAACAAAGAGTTACATGATAAGTTTCAGGAAATGATGAGTGGACAGGTGGAAGATGTGCTAAACAGATTTGAAGAGGCCATGGAGAAGATAGATGGCATTGAGAAGGCGTTTGAAACAAAGCTCGATAACAAGTTTAATGAATTGCTCGCGTGTCTTCCACAACCACCGCCCGCTGCACCTATCGCACCTCTACAACAACAACAACAACAACAACAACAACAACAACATCGCCTTCCAAATCAAGTGGGACGAGCACAACGCGTTCCCCTTGAGCCTGGTCAAACTTCTGGTGCCGCTGTACATACTGTTGATGCTTTTTAAGCTCCTGCTGCTACTGCAGAGGTGGAGGACCTTTATGAGGATGATTTTGATCAAAATCAAAACTACGTGCAACCAGCAGCACCACCACCACCAGGTCGTCCTCATGCATATCATCGCAACGGTAGGGCTGCACCACCTGAGGTACAAGCTCCTGACCATCTTCCTAAACTAAAATTGAATATTCCACCATTTTAGGGTAGATATGTTCCTGATATATATCTTACTTGGGATTTAGAAACTGAACAACGTTTTACATGTTTACAATATCCTGAGGAGAGACGTGTTCCTGCTGCTGTTTTTGCTTTTACTAGTTTTGCATGTGTTTAGTGGTCTGAACATTGTGTATTATATCCTATTCCAGCTACTTGGGCTGCTTTGCAAACTGCTATGCGTACTCGTTGGGTTCCACCATATTATCAACATGAATTGCTTCAAAAATTGCAGCGTTTAAGACAAGGAAAAAAATTATGTAGAAGAATATTATCAGGAATTACAAACTGGCATGATTAGATGTGGTATTGTTGAGGAGAATGAAGCTATGCTTGCACATTTTATGGGTGGATTAAATAGAGACATTCATACCATTCTCAAGTATAAGGAGTATAATAATATCACTCGTTTATTCCATCTTGCTTGTAACGCTGAACATGAAGTACAGGATCGACAGGCATTGACGCGAACTAACTTTTCTGCAGGTCGACTTTCATCATGGACACCACGTGCATCCTCTACTTCCACTGCACCAGCACCTCCATCAGGTGCCACCTCCAACCGTGATACAAGAAAGCAGGCACAATCACCACTATCTTCCAAGAACACACCTGCCGGGCCTGTACAGAGCTCTTCTTCTTCCATGGCATCAACAGGGCACACAAGTGATATTATTTGTCGTCGTTGTAAGGGAAGAGGTCATTATGCGAGAGAATGCAAATCTCAGCGTGTGATGATTGCTACTGAGGATGGTGGTTATGAGTTCGCTAGTGACTATGATGAGGAGAGTTTGGCTCTTATTACACGTGAAGAACACGGTGGAGATGATTCTGAAAATGAGACGCAATACATGGCTCCTGAAGACGCTGAGAGGTATGAATGTTTAGTTGCTCAACGTGTTTTGAGTGTGTAGGTCACACAAGCAGAGCAAAATCAGAGGCATAATTTGTTCCATACAAAGGGAGTTGTGAAGGAATGTTCTATTCATGTCATCATAGATGGAGGGAGCTGTAACAACTTGGCTAGCATGGAGATGGTGGAGAAGCTATCTCTCACCACAAGACCACATCCACATCCTTACTACATCCAATGGTTCAACAACAGCGGCAAGGTTAAGGTAACACGTACTGTTCGTGTGCATTTTAGTATCTCTACATATGTTGATTATGTTGATTGTGATGTGGTACCCATGCAAGCATGTTCCGTATTACTTGGTAGACCATGGCAATTTGATAAAAAATTTGTACACCATGGTAGAAACAATCAGTATACTCTTGTTCATAAGGATAAAAATATTACTTTGCTTGCTATGACTCCTGATTCCATTTTGAAAGATGATATAAGTAGAGCTAATAAAGCAAAACAGGAGGAAAATAAGAGTGAAAATCAGATTGTGGCAAAAGAATTTGAGCACAAAATGAAACCTAATAATAAACCATCTAGTGTTGCTTCTGAAATTAAATTGAAAAGTGCATGTTTACTTGCCACAAAATCTGATATTGATGATCTAGATTTCAGCAAATCTGTTTGCTATGCTTTTGTGTGCAAAGAGGCATTACTTTCATCGAGGACGTGCCTTCCTCTTTTCCCCTGCTGTCACCAACATTTTGCAGGAGTTCACCGACATCTTTCCACAAGACGTGCCACCGGGATTACCACCTATTCGAGGGATTGAGCATCAAATTTACTTAATTCCCGGTGCATTGCTACCCAACTGTGCACCATACCGTACCAATCCAGAGGAGACGAAGGAGATTATGCGTCAAGTACAGGAGTTGGTCGACAAAGGTTATATACACGAATCTCTTAGTCCTTGTGTTGTTCCTATTATACTTGTGCCTAAAAAGGATGGTACATCGCGTATGTGTGTTGATTGTAGAGGCATTAATAACATTACTATTCGTTATCATCATCCTATTCATAGGCTAGATGATATGCTTGATCAATTGAGTGGCTCTACAATATTTTCCACAGTTGATTTGCGTAGTGGATACCATCAATTCGTATGAAACTGGGAGATGAATGGAAAACAACATTTAAAACTAAGTTTGGTTTATATGAGTGGTTAGTCATGCTTTTTGAGTTAACTAATGCACCTAGTACTTTCATGAGACTAATGAACGAAGTTTTACGTGCTTTCGTTGGATGATTTGTGGTAGTCTATTTTGTTGATATACTGATTTATAGAAAATCTTTGGAAGAACATTTGGAACATTTACATGCTGTTTTTATTGCTCTATGTGATGCACGTTTGTTTGGTAACCTTGGGAAGTGCACCTTTTGCACCGACCGAGTATCTTTTCTTGTCTATGTTTTTACTCCACAGGGAACTGAAGTTGATAAAGCCAAGATTGAAGCTATTGAGAGTTGGCTGCAGCCCAAAACGGTCACACAAGTGAGGAGTTTTCTTGGACTCGCTGGTTTCTATAGGTGTTTTGTGAGAGATTTCAGCACCATTGCTGCACCTCTCAACGAGATTACAAAGAAGAATGTGCCTTTTGTTTGGGGTACCGCACAGGAAGAAGCCTTCGCGATATTGAAAGATAAGTTGACACACGCTCCTTTACTCCAACTTCCTGAATTTAATAAGACTTTTGAGCTTGAATGTGATGCTAGTGGAATTGGATTAGGAGGTGTGTTATTACAAGATGGCAAACCTGTTGCATACTTTTCTGAAAATTGAGTGGGCCTAGTCTGAATTATTCTACTTATGATAAAGAATTATATGCTCTTGTTTGGACTTTAGAGACATGGCAACATTATTTATGGCCCAAAGAATTTGTTATACATTCTGATCATGAATATTTGAAACTTATTAAAAGTCAAGCTAAACTGAATCGTAGACATGCTAAATGGGTTGAATTCATTGAGACATTCCCTTATGTCATTAAACACAAGAAGGGTAAAGAAAATGTTATTGCTGATGCATTGTCTTGTCGCTATACTATGCTTTCACAACTTGACTTCAAAATATTTGGTTTGGAGACCATCAAAGATCAATATGTGCATGATGTTGATTTTAAAGATGTAATGCAGAATTGTAAAGAAGGAAGAACATGGAACAAGTTCGTTATTAATGATGGCTTTGTGTTCCGTGCTAACAAGCTATGCATTCCAGCTAGCTCTGTTCATCTTTTGTTGTTGAAGGAGGCGCATGGAGGAGGATTAATGGGACACTTTGGCGTAAAGAAGACGGAGGACGTACTTGCTACACATTTCTTTTGGCCAAAGATGAGACGGGATGTTGAGCGTTTTGTTGCTCACTGCACTACATGTCAAAAAGCTAAGTCACAACTCAATCCTCATGATTTATATATGCCTTTGCCTGTACCTAGTGTTCCTTGGGAGGATATATCTATGGACTTTGTTTTAGGTTTACCTCGAACAAAGAAGGGGAGAGATAGCATATTTGTTGTCGTGGATAGATTCTCAAAAATGGCACACTTTATACCATGTCATAAAAGCGATGATGCTGCTAATGTTGCTGATTTGTTCTTTCGTGAAATTGCATGGTGTGCCAAATACTATTGTTTCAGATCGTGATACTAAATTTCTTAGCCACTTTTGGAGATGTTTATGGGCTAAGTTGAGGACTAAACTCCTTTCTAGTACTACATGTCATCCCCAAACTGATGGACAAACTGAAGTAGTCAATAGAACATTGTCTACCATGCTTAGGGATGTTTTGAAGAATAACAAGAAAATGTGGGAAGAATGCTTGCCTCATATTGAATTTGCGTATAATCGGTCGCTACATTCTACTACTAAGATGTGCCCTTTTGAAATTGTGTATGGTTTTCTACCTTGTGCACCTATTGATTTGTTGCCTCTTCCATCTTCAGAGAAGGTTAATTCTGATGCTAACCAATGTGTTGAATTGATGTTAAAAATGCATGAGTTAACTAAGGAAAATATTGAGCGCATGAATGCCAAATATAAAATTGTTGGAGACAAGGGTAGAAAATGTTTAGTCTCTGCACTTGGAGATCTTGCTTGGTTACATTTGCGTAAGGATAGGTTTCCTAAGTTTTGCAAATCAAAGCTAATGCCACGTGTTCATGGTCCTTTTAAGGTGTTAGAGAAAATAAATGATAATACATATAAACTTGAGCTGCCTGCAGATTTTGGGGTTAGTCCCACTTTTAGCATTGCAGATATGAAGCCTTATTTAGGTGAGGAAGATGAGCTTCCGTCGAGGACGACTTCATTTCAAGAAGGGGAGGATGATGCTGACATCAATACCATTATTACACCCAAAGCCCCTACTGCTACATATACTAGACCAACTACTAGAGATCGCGCACGCCAATTAAATTATCAGGTACTTCCGTTTCTTGGTAATGATTCTAATGTTCATGAGAATATGATGCGGCCTAAATTGGATACATTTGTTTTGCTTACAAATGAAGGGCCTGGCATGGATAAGAGGGATGAACACTGGAGCAAGACCAAACCTGGAGATGATGGCATGTGCAAGGGGAACAAGAACAGAGTTACAAGTGATGATTTCAAGACTTTCAAGCCACCATAAGGAGTGCATTTAGCCTTGGACGAAATATACAAGATGCCACTTCATTAATTTCGTCCAGAGGCTATTCTAGCTGCTGTGTCACCTTATTATTGGGCCAGGCCCATGTAATTTCGAAATACTTAAGTATAGGCTGTTTTTAGAGTCCGTATGTGTGGGGAAACAAGAGTTAGGGTTGGTTTCGGACCCCTTCCTCAAGGGCCATGAAATTCCCCCCTCTTCCTCCATATATACAGCCCTTAGGGCGTCGTTTAGACTTTGGGTTTTGTTTAGATTAAAGTTCGCCATAACTGCAACTTTGCGTACTTCGTTTGTGTTCAACGACTGCATAAAGGCGCCAGAACCCCACCTTGATCAATAAAGCTTTCCTCTTATATTCGCAATATCCAGATTGGAATCTTAGTTTCTTGCTTGTTCTTCGTTTGCCTGCAGGAAACATTCCTTCATGGTCAGGTTGATCGTGCTCTGGCGTGGTCAATAACCTCTCGGAGTTGGTTTAGCGATTGCTAAGGCACGACGTCCTCGCACGTTCGTAGTCGGATCGTCAAAGCCGACTTCCTCCAAAATGATAGCCACCATCTCATCGAAAGATCGGGACCCTCGCCTCTATCATAAATTATAGATATGTTGCAGACGTATCATCATCCCCAAGCTTAAGTCTTGCTCATCCACGAGTAGGTAAATGATAAAAGAAATAATTTATGAAGTGTGAATGCTAGCAAGTGCTTAAGTTTGATCGATGATAGTTTCAATCACTTCTTGTAATATCATTATATATCATAACAGTAGCTCAACTCATAAAACTTCTCATGATCAAGTAACAAGCTATTCACATGTTAAAGTATAGATCATAAACTTTCTTGAAACTAACAAACCATGCTTTTAGTCATCAAAAAATTGCAATTCATCTTATTTCGGGAAGGGTCTACGTAAGAGCTTTCATTCAGCAAACTCCACATACTCAACTATCATACGGGCTTATAGTTTCGCCTCCCAACCTTTTACCTCAAGGGTAATATCAACAATAATACTTTATGAAAACCTACATCCAAGTGGATATATATATCCGGATCGCTCCAACACAAAGTGCTTGCCAAAGGAAAAAGTGAAAAAAGGGAAGGTGAAAATCACCATGACTCTTGTATAAGGGTGGAAGGTAAAAGTAAAAGATAGACCCTTCGTAGAGGGAAGCAGATGTTGTCATGCGCTTTTATGGTTGGATGCAAAAAATCTTAATGCAAAAGAACGTCACTTTATATTGCCGATTGTGATAAAGACCTTTATTATGCAGTCCGTCGCTTTTATTTCTTCCCTATCACAAGCTCGTATAAAGCTTATTTTCTTCGCACTAATAGATCATACATATTTAAGGAGAAATTTTTTATTGCATGCACCGATGACAACTTACTTGAAGGATCTTACTCAATCCATAGGTAGGTATGGTGGACTCTCATGGAAAAACTGGGTTAAGGAATGTTTGGAAGCACAAGTAGTATCTCTACTTGGTGCAAAGAATTTGGCTAGCATGAGAGGGAACGGCAAGCTAAACATGTTGGATGATCCAAGACAATATAACGGTTCGGATATAGGAAAACATAGTCCATTAAGTTGTCTTCCTTGTCCAACATCAACTTTTTAGCATTTCATATTTTTATGAGTGCTCACAACCCAAGATAGTATATTTATATGTGAAATATCTCTCTTCCTTCAATATTCTTTCATGAATTGTTCAAGTGACCAATTCTGCATTTGCTAACTTTCAATAAGTTTTCTACCTATACTTATTATGTCTGTAGACATTACTCCCCATGTTATAAGAATATGAAACATATATAAATTCAGATTTATGATATTCAATTCATTCAACCAATTACTCATAGGATATACGTGAAGCACGTGAGTAAATGACAAACTACTCAACAAAGATATAAGTGAAGAACACTGAGTAGTCAAATAATTAACTAGCCATGGGAGGATTCTTTTTCATTCAAGATTTCAGATCCAATGATTTTATTCAAACAGCAAGTAAAATTGAAAATACGCTCCAAGTAAAACACATATCATGTGACGAATAAAAATATAGCTCTGAGTAAGGTATACCGATAGTTTTGAAGACGAAAGAGGGGATGCCTTCCGGGGCATCCCCAAGCTTAGGCGCTTGAGTCTTCCTTAAATAATACCTTGGGGTGCCTTGGGCATCCCCAAGCTTAGGTGCTTGAGTCTTCCTTGAATAATACCTTGGGGTGCCTTGGGCATCCCCAAGCTTAGGGTCTTTCCACTCCTTATTCTCCTCATATCGATATCTCACCCAAAGCTTGAAAACTTAAATCACACAAAACTTAACGGAACTTTGTGAGATGGGTTAGTATGATAAAGAGTAAATCATTCACTTTGGTACTGTCAAAGACAAGGTTCATAATTGTTCTCACACAGTGCCTACTTTACCATATCATTTTCTACAATTTATATTGATAAATATAAGCCATAGATACTAGAAAACAAGCAAACTATGCAATGAAAACAGAATCTGTCAGAAACAGAACAGTCTGTAATGATCTGAACAGCAACCATACTTATACTACTCCAAGAATAATGAAATAAATTGGTGGAAGTCAGGGATTTTTCTATTAATCTTCCGCAAAAAGAATCAACTCAAAATCACTCTTCTGTAAAAAATTACAGCTAATCTCGTGAGCGCAAAGTTTCTGTTTTTTACAGCAAGATCACATTAACTTTCACCCAAGTCTTCCCAAAGGTCTAACTTGGCACTTTATTGAAACAAAAGCTATAAAACATGATTACTACAGTAGCTTAATCATGTAAACACACAAAAACAGTAAGGGTAAATATTGGGTTGTCTCCCAACAAGCGCTTTTCTTTAATGCCTTTTAGCTAGGCATGATGATTTCAATGATGCTCACATAAAAGATAAGAATTAAACATAAAGAGAGCATCATGAATAATATGACTAGCACATTTAAATCTAAACCACTTCCTATGCCTAGGGATTTTTTGAGCACACAATTTATAGGAACAAGAATCAACTAGCATAGGAAGGCAAAACAAGTATAACTTCAAAACTTTAAGCACATAGAGAGGAAACTTGATATTATTGCAACTCCTACATGCATGTATTCCGCCCTTATAATAATTTTCAGTAGCATCATGAATGATTTCAACAGTATAACCATCACATAAAGCATTCTTTTCATGATCTATAAGCATAGAAATTTTACTACTCTCCACATAAGCAAAATTCTTCTCATTCAGAATAGTGGGAGCAAACTCAAATAAATAACTGTCATGTGAGGCATAATTTAATTGAAAATTAAAATCATGATGACAAGTTTCATGGTTAACATTATTCTTTATAGCATACATGTCATCACAATAATCATCATAGATAGCAACTTTGTTCTCATAATCAATTGGAACCTCTTCCGAAATAGTGGAATCATTACTAACTAAAGTCGACACTCTTCCAAACCCGCTTTAGATGATAGTATTATTCATACTCCAAAATATATAAGTAGTTCATGGAGCATTCTACAATTAATATAGACTAGCCAATATCCAAGCTCAAAATATATAAGTGAAGCACGTGGAGCATTCTATAAAACCATACTCAAAAGATTTAAGTGAAGCACAAAGAGCATTCTATAAGGTTGTCGTGGAATTGTCACGGCAGCTGTCCTCATGGAAGGACTTAATCGTGGATCCATCGCAACTAGGAAGCTTAAAGGGGTTGATCGGGACTAAGGACGCGAGAGGTTTATACTAGTTCGGCCCCTTGCGGTGAAGGAAGGCCTACGTCTAGTTGTGTTGGGATTATTGAGGTTCCGATGACCAGGGAGCGAGATACGCTATGCCTGGTTCTCGATCAGTTGTTTTCTCGCCCTAAGCCGCTGTCGGGTCGTCCCCTTATATACACGGGTTGACGCCCTGCAGCCCTCAGAGTTCCGGCTGGCTCATAGACAATGTCCGGCTCAGTGACTAGTTAATTATTCCTTATGATACAAGTCATGCCATTATGGCGGTTTACTACTACGAGCCTTAAGTCGCCTGTGGGCCTTAGCCCTTTTATTGAACCGCCATCTTCAGCTCTTGGGCTTCGCAGAATAGTCTTCTTAATGTAATCCGGCCCCTCCTGGGCGGCTTACAAATAGTTATATCCCCAACATTAGGCCCAGATTGATTTGAAACAGTTCATGTCAATCTTTAAAACCTTATGGAACTGGCCTTCAGTCTTCTGTTTTGCGCGGCAAATTTAACCCGTCGTGACGTCATCATCTGGATCCGGGCTAAATCACCGTGACGTCATATTCAATAAAACTCATTTTTACTCCGTCATATCCTCCAACGGATCTTTGCCTTTACTGACCCTCCCGAGAATCGAGGCGTCGGGGCCGCTGGATAATGATGTTTTGGTCTCCTCATTTCTCGCGCCGTCTCGGTCAGCTCTTCCCTCATAAATAGGGAAACCTAGGTCTTCCATTCTTCCCTCTTGCAGTCGTCTTCTTCCTCTTGCCTCCTCTCGAGCTCCGCCGCCGCCGTCGAGCTTCTTGTCTTCATCATCCCAGGCCGCTGCATCAACCTGAATCGGATCAGAAAACAACGGCGAACCTCCGCAGCCCATCCAGATCCATAAGTTCCCTTCCCTTCCTTGCTTAGATCCGCATTAGAGCTTCCTCGAGTTCGTCGGAGTTCATCACCATTGGAGCCAAACCCCTGTTAGTTTTCCTCTTAGACGCCTCTTCTGATCTGAGAATGATATAAAATGGCCGCGGTAATGGTTTTCGCACTTGTTTTGGATAGAAAACATATCCCTTTCTCTGCATAAGAGCCTCATTCGAGCCTATGAACACGTCTGCGTCAGCTTTTAAGTCTAGAAAATTTTCTTTTTAGAGCAGCTGTTTGATCCGAAATAATAACAGCAACTTGTGAAACTTGTTTGTTCCACCCGGAAATGAAAAACTGCCTCTGTCAAATATGTTTAACTGCTCATTGACACCTGTAGTGGCTTAATATTTATCACATAGTCATCCATATATCATTAGGCCCCTTCTTAAGCCGCCATCATGACTAGTTTTTAAATATTTTCCTCCGGGTTAAATTTGAGCCGGATCCTCTTTATTTTTGTCATAGGCCTCATTTTTTGTCATGGCACCTAAAGCGGCCAAGGCTCCTGTGACCTGTAATTGGGTCCCATCCACAGTCACGAGGAGTAAACTGTCTGAATTTGTGAAGTCTGGCCATCTGCCTAAGAAGGAGGTCATGTCTTATCGTGCTCCTGACCCGTCTGAAGAAAGGCCTCAGCCCAAAGAAGGGGAAGTAGTAGTTTTTACGGATCACATGAGCCGGGGATTTGCCCCTCCCGGCTCAAAATTCTTCAGAGAGGTTTTGAATTTCTTTGACCTTAGGCCTCAAGATATTGGACCCAATTCCATGTAAAATATCTGCAATTTCCAAGTCTTCTGCGAGGTGTACCTGGGAGAGGAGCCAAATCTGCTTTTGTTCAGAGAGCTTTTCTACTTGAACCGGCAGAATGAATGTGCCAATGGTCCCAGTCTTGAACTTGGCGGTATCTCAATTCAGCGGCGGAGAGATTGCCTTTTCCCTTATGCTGAACTGCCGAGTCATCCGAAAGATTGGAATCAGACATGGTTCTATTGCCAGGACACTTCCCCAGCTAATGAAAGCCCTCTGCCCGGCTTCCGCGCTCTGCGCCTTGAGTCCAACCATCCGCTAGCGGACAAGCTAACTGCTATTGAACGTCTGCCTCTTAATCCCACCATCAAAAGGATCAAAGCTCTTTTGGGAAATGGCATGAATGTCATTGATCTGGTCCGAGTTTGGGTCGCTTGGCGAGTACTTCCGTTAAGCCGCCGTCCCGGCTTAATGTGTACATATTCAGGCGAAAAGGATGATCCACTGCGTCATAGCCCTGACGACTTACCAGATGATGTGGTGGAAGCTACAACCCGATCATCGCTGAAGGAGGGCACAAGACTAGTAACGCCTTCGCTTACTTCCTTCAGAAGAAGAACCCGGCCCTATGATAAGTCATCAACCTTAACAAATACTCCTAGCCTTGTCACACCTTACGTGTACTCATAATTTCTTGTCTTTTTTCACAGGCCGATGACAATTTTTGGAAGGTCCAGTATGACCATGAGGCTGCTAAACAAGCCAGGACAGCCAAGAAGACCGAAAGGAAAGCTGCCAAAATGGGAACTTCAAAGAAGAAGAAACCCAGCGCTTCCGATTTACTCAAATTGGATGACACTTCTTCGGATGATGAAGAGGTAAACCCTGATTCTCTTTAACTCCTTTGTCATTACTTTATTGACATTTCATCCTTTCAGGAGGATACGGGGCACAGCCAAGCGGTTGGCGAAGAGGTAACTATAATTTCCTCCGACTCAGAGCCTTTGCCCAAGGAAAAAATCCGAAAGGTGACCCGAAAAGTAAGATTTTCACATCATCTAGCTTATCAAGATCCTCAATTTCTTTTGAAGCAACAACAGTTTGAAAGCCGGACGCAGACCCGGACCAGCAAGGATGCAGAACTCTCCTCCGGCTTACCCGACGTAACTAGGAAGCGTCAGACCGAGGTTATCTCCAATTTGCGTTCTATTTTTCCTTTAGCGGGTTTAATTCGCCAACCTCTCAATTCATCTGACTCCACTTATCAGGATACCTCTCCTTCCTCCAGCGAGTCCATGCAATCAAACATGCCGTCTTTCAAAACTGCTCCTGGGTATTGTAACTTTTAGTTACTTTAGGCTTTTACCTTACTCATGCTTTAGTATTCATCCTCCTACCTTTGTTGACAGCATGCAAGTGAAACCCAGCAAGAGGGCAAAGAAGAATAAGCTGTCTCAAGACCCGATTGTAGCTGAACCGGCACCTAATATGTCTGCTCCAGCCAGCTCCACCCATCAGCCGCCTGAACCGGCTTCTGGCATTCCGGTGCCAACCTCTGACCCGCCTGCCGAAGATACTCTCCATAGCTCCGATAACCCGGAAGCTCCTAGCCCGGTCAAAACAACTGACCAGGAAGTTGAAGTGTTGAAAAGCCAGTTTGTTGAACCGGGGAGGCCTACTGTCCTTGCCAAATGTACTGCCAAGGAAGAACTTGTCGAACGCCAAAAGGCCAAGCAGGACATTACTGACTATACTCACCTAAGCATTGGTGATATCGTCTCGGGCTATCTGAATCAAGTGCATAATAGCCGTGACCTGGAGATTGACATGGTGAAACAAATACAGCACAAATCTGAGGTATAACTTATACTGTTTTCCTGAATCTTACTTACTGTACCAGCCCCCAAGTGTACTGCTTATGAATAAATATGTTCTAGACTTAGAAATCTGCTTACTGTTGATAACTCCGGTTTAAAGAGAATATATTTAACCCGGTTATAGCATGATAATTTTGAACTTGCAATACACATTAGCCCCCAAGTGTCAAGTATCTTTACTTGTAAAGTGCTTGAGACTTAATATGCATAACCCGGCATGGTAGATTAAAAATTCTTCAGCATGCATTAGCCCCCAAGTGTCAAGTATCTTTACTTGTAAAGTGCTTGGGACTTAATATATCTTACCATGATTCTTACTGTAACTCGGTATCAACGCAGGTCACCATAAGTCAATTTGAGTCGGATATTGCTGACCTGAAGAGCCGTCTGACAACTCAAGAGCTTGAAACTCAAAAGGCCAACTCCAAATTTGAATTCAGCATCTCTGAACAAGAGAAGTTGAAGAAAAATTTTGAGTCAGAGAAGAAAATCTGGGCTGATGAGAAGGCTTCACTGGTGACCCGGGCTGAGACGGCAGAGGCTTCACTTGCAGAAGCAACAACCGAGCTGTCCAACTTAAAGCGTCATATATCTCAAATGGTCGCAGCCATCTTCGGTAAGCTTTTGTTCATAACTCTGAACATTGCAATCCTTCCCTTGATTATTGCTTTTATCGTTAACTCCGGCTCACCTTTATGTTTGTGAACATACAGGCCCCAGAAGCTCCAACCTCAAGTAGAACATGCTGGTCAAACTTAAGGCGGTTTACACTCTAGTGGAGCAGCTGTACACCGGGTCACAACGTGCTTTAGCTATTGTGGCCTTATCAAATACCACTCCTCACCTTCTGCAAGACGTGCTGAAGTGTCTCGCTGTGCTACCTCAGCGAATCCAAGATTTAAGGCGGGCATCTTCAAGAGCCGGAGCCGTAGACGCCTTGAGCCGGGCAAAAGCATGGATTCTAGAACTAGACCCAGCCAACCTTGCTCTTGGATACCCGAGTCTGAAGGAGGATGGCACCGTATTTGATGATCATGATTTCACCGCCTGCGTCAAAGTCATACGTCCTTTGGCTACCCTTATTGGGAACGATACTGACCTCTCCAAATACTCTCCGGGCTATGACAGCGAGAACCGGAGAATTCCAAACACTCCATATGATCAAATCAGCCTGATCCCTCCAACTCGTAAGCATACTTTTGCCCCTGAAGTGGACCCAGCCGGTTTAATAGATGATGAAGCTGAGTTTGAAGCCTTGAGTGGCATTGACTGCGCCTCATCAACCTTCCAGGACAAAGCAACCAACGGAGAGGCGGAGATGAATAACCCGGAACCATCAAGCCCACCAAAGGAGTGAACCGACAGGCGTTATGAACTTGCAAAAAACAATGCTTCATTATTCAGACTCGGGGAGTCTTGTAATAGGGTCGAAAAACCTCTTAATTTTGTCATGCCTTCGCGCATGTTTATGGCACTTAATACTTTCGTAAGCCGCCATCATTATATGCTTCCAGCTTATGTTGATCCTTCCTTGATGTCAAAATTCTTCTTGCTTTACCCTGTGTATAAAACAAAATAGAATTCCCTTGGCGATTTACCGCATCCGGGGTCACATAAAGTATTTGATAAACCGGAGTATGAACCAAAACATCATATAAAAAGTCGGCATGTTATGATTATGATCACAATAGCATACCTGCGATCTTATTTGGTATACACTTGCCGGCTTATGTGACCCAAATCAGAGAGTTAATTTAACTCCTGGCTGCTAGCACATATTACATTTACCTGGCCCTTAATAACATTCATACTTACAGAGTATAATGAATAATCAACCTAATTTCAAAGGCCTCTGATTCGAATACGATCAGTGAACCGTTCCAAAGGGGTTAAGCTAAGATTCGAATACGATCATATAGCCCCCAATGGCTTTGGCGATGCCGATCAAGTGGGTGTCGACATCTATGTTCTCTTTGGTTCGAATACGACCTATGTATGAACAGGAAGCCCCCAAGTGACCATGAGAATTGTTTAATGACGCTGATTCGAATACGATCCACGTCAGACCCAAAGGGGTTATGCTATGATTTAAATATGATCAAGAAGCCCCCAAGTGGGTTTGGCAGTATGCTGATCAATTGGGTATCGACAGCTATGTTCTCTTTGGTTCGAATACGACCTATGTTTGAACAGAAGCCCCCAAGTGACCATGGCTAGATTCAGATATGATCATAAGCCGGACCAAAGGGAAAGCTGAATTCAGATATGATCCGTTCCCTGTTGATCGTTTCCACCACCTGGTAAAAAAGATATATAAACCTTTGAAGATGGAAAGAAAAAGAGGTCCTGCTTTATTGCTTTATATAATATATACATTGCTCAAAAAGGAAAAAAACATATATATATATATATATCGTGAGAGCCGGTGGCTCAAGTGTAGTAAGGCCGAAGATGAGCTATGTTCCACGACCGGCGGGTCTCTTCCTCCGATTTACGTGAGTCTTTGTGCTCCCGAACATCGATAAGGTAGTATGACCCGTTGTTCAGATTTTTGCTGACCACAAAGGGTCCTTCCCAAGGAGGGGATAGCTTGTGCATAGCAGACTGATCCTGGATGAGTCGGAGCACTAAGTCGCCTTCTGAAGGCTCGCTTCTAACCCGGCGGCTGTGATGGCGGCGCAGTCTTGCTGGTAAATCGCCGAGCGGGCTATTGCCAAGTCTCGCTCCTCATCCAACAAGTCAAGTGCATCCTGACGAGCCTTTTCATTATCAACTTCAACATAAGCCGCCACTCGGGGTGAGTCGTGCCGGATGTAACTTGGTAGAACTGCCTCTGCTCCGTACACCATGAAGAAAGGTGTATAACCTGTAGACCTGTTAGGCGTTGTGTTGATACTCCATAGCACAAAGGGTAGCTCCTCCACCCAACAACCCGGAGTTCGCTGTAAGGGGACCAAGAGCCGGGATTTGATACCCTTCAAGATCTCTTGATTAGCTCTCTCGGCTTGACCATTAGATTGAGGATGAGCAACAGCCGAAACATCAAGCCAGATATGTTCTCGTTGACAGAACTCTTCCATGGCACCCTTGGATAGATTAGTACCATTATCAGTTATGATGCTGTGTGGAAAGCCAAAACGAAAAATCACCTTTTTCATGAACTGAACCGTTGTGGCTGCATCACACTTACTAACCGGCTCTGCCTCAACCCACTTGGTGAATTTATCCACTGCCACCAAAAGGTGCGTCTTCTTATCCTTAGACCTTTTGAAAGGTCCAACCATGTCAAGCCCCCAGACTGCAAACAGCGAAGTAATTGGAATCATCCTAAATTCTTGAGCCGGCACATGAGCTCGTCGTGAGAACTTTTGACATTCGTCACATTTGCTGACTAGATCCTCCGCATCAGCATGAGCCCTCAGCCAATAGAAACCATGACGGAAAGCCTTGGCCACCACAGATTTTGAGCCGGCATGATGACCACAATATCCTTCATGGATCTCACGAAGTATCTCCTGACCCTCCGCAGGCGACACACAACGTTGAAACGCCCCAATAACGCTGCGGTGATGTAATTCGCCATGAACAATTGTCATAGATTTGGACCGCCTGATGATTTGTCTTGCCAAGGTCTCGTCCTCAGGCAACTCTCCCCGGGTCATATAGGCCAAATATGGGACTGTCCAATCTGGGAACATGGAGAGCCGCCACCAGCTGTGCCTCCGGGTCTGGCACTGCTAGCTCTTCCTCTGTAGGCACTTTGACAGAAGGGTTATGCAAAACATCAAGAAAGGTATTAGGCGGCAGCGGCTTACGCTGAGACCCCAGCCGGCTCAAAGCATTAGCCGCCTCATTCTTCCTCCAATCAATGTGCTCCACTTGATAACCCTTGAAGTGTCCAACCACCACATCAACTTCACGATGATAAGCCGCCATCAGGGGATCCTTGGAGTCCCACGTTCCTGACACCTGTTGAGCAACAAGGTCTGAGTCGCCTAAGCATCTTACCCGGCTCAAATTCATCTCTTTGGCCATCCGGAGACCATGGAGTAAAGCCTCATACTCAGCTGCATTGTTAGTACAGGGAAACATAAGCCGGAGCACATAACAAAATTTGTCACCTCGGGGGGAAGTTAAAACGACTCCAGCCCCCGAGCCCTCCAACTGCCTGGACCCATCAAAGTGAATAGTCAAATATGTGTTATCTGGCTTCTCCTTAGGTGCCTGTAATTCTGTCCAATCATTGATAAAGTCCACCAAGGCTTGAGACTTAATAGTTGTACGTGGCATGTACTTCAAACCATGAGGCCCAAGCTCAATGGCCCACTTGGTGACTCGCCCTGTGGCTTCCCTGTTCTGGATGATGTCTCCCAAGGGGGCAGAACTTACCACAGTTATAGGATGACCTTGGAAATACTGCTTCAGCTTCCGGCTTGCCATAAACACCCCATAAACAAGTTTCTGCCAATGCGGATACCTTTGCTTGAACTCAATGAGCACCACACTGATGTAGTAAACCGGCTGTTGAACCGGATGCTCCTTCCAGCCTCCTTGCGCTCCACCACAATGGCCACACTGACGGCTCGGGCGTTAGCAGCCACATATAACAGCAATGGATCTCTATCAATGGGAGCCGGAAGGACCGGCGGCTCAGACAACTATCTCTTTAAATCCTCAAAGGCAGCGTCAGCAGCGTCACTCCAGATGAAAGCATCCGTCTTCTTCATCATCTGATATAGCGGCAGGGCCTTCTCGCCTAACTGGCTTATGAACCGGCTTAAAGCGGCAACATGACCCGCCAGTCGTTGAACATCGTTGATGCACGACGGTTTGGCCAAGGAGGTGATCACCTTGATCTTCTCCGGGTTAGCTTCAATGCCTCCGTTTGAGACCAAGAAACCCAGAAGCTTGCCTGCAGGTACACCAAACACACACTTGTCCGGGTTAAGCATCATCTTATAAACCCGGAGATTATCAAAGGTCTCCTTTAAATCAGATATCAAGGTTTCCTTCTCCCTGGACTTCACCACGATGTCATCCACATAAGCGTGAACATTGCGCCCAATTTGACTGTGGAGACAATTTTGTACACATCTTTGATAAGTCGCCTGGGCACTCTTGAGCCCAAATGGCATAGATACATAGCAGAAGGCTCCAAACGGAGTGATGAAAGCCATTTTCTCCTGGTCTTTAACTGCCATTTTGATCTGATGATAGCCAGAGTAAGCATCCAAAAAACTCAAACGCTCGCAACCCGCCGTAGCATCAATGATTTGATCAATATGGGGGAGGGAAAAGGGATCAGCCGGACAAGCTTTATTTAAGTCCGTGTAATCCACACACATCCGCCAAGTGCCATTCTTCTTGAGTACCAGCACCGGGTTAGCCAACCACTCCGGTTGAAAGACTTCCACAATGAACCCAGCCACTAAGAGCCGAGCGACCTCTTCCCCAATAGCTTTTCATCTTTCCTCATTGAACCGTCGAAGAAATTGCCTGGCCGGCTTATACTTTGGATCAATATTAAGAGTGTGCTCAGTGAGTTCCCTCGGAACACCCGGCATGTCAGAAGGTTTCCATGCAAAGATGTCCCGGTTCTCACGGATGAACTCGATGAGCGCGCTTTCCTATTTAGTATCCAAGTTGGCACTGATGTTGAACTGCTTGGAAAAGTCGCCTGGAGTGAAGTCAACAAGCTTTGTTTCAATGGCCGATTTAAACTTCAATGTCGGGTCATGCTCTGTAGTCGGCCTCTTCAAAGAAGTCATATCTGCCGGGTCAACATTATTCTGATAAAACTTCAGCTCCTCAGCTGCACAAACAGATTCAGCATAAGCCGCATCGCCTTCCTCACATTCCAAGGCTACCTTTCGACTCCCATGCACAGTGATGGAACCCTTGTGACCCGGCATCTTGAGCTGCAGACAAACATAACACGGCCGCGCCATGAACTTGGCATAAGTCGGCCGTCCAAACAGAGCATGATAAGGGCTCCTGATTTTGACTACCTCAAACGTCAATTTCTCAGCTCTGGAATCATATTCATCTCCAAAGGCCACTTCCAGCTCAATCTTGCCAACTGGGTACGCCGACTTACCAGGCACCACTCCATGAAAGACAGTGTTGGATGTCCTTAAGTCCTTATCAGTCAACCCCATGCGGCGAAAGATCTCATAATAGAGAATATTGATGCTGCTTCCTCCGTCCATGAGTACCTTAGTGAATTTATATCCACCAACCTGAGGTGCTACCACCAAGGCCAACTGACCCAGATTATCAACCCGGAGGGGGTGATCTTCCCTGCTCCATATAATGGGCTGCTCTGACCACCTCAAATAACACGGAACCACCGGCTCAACAGAATTCACGGCCCTCTTATGAACCTTCTGGTCACGTTTGCACAAATTAGTGGTAAACACATGGTACTGCCCACCTTTCAGCTGCTTTGGGTGGCTTTGATAACCTGACTGCTACTGCTGCTGTCCCCCTTGACCAGACTGATGTTGATTGTAACCACCTTGACTTCCCTGAAAGCCGGAACTTGAACCGCCGCCCGGGCCATGAAAGCCGCCGGCTCCTGAACCGCTACCCGATCCATGATTGCCATCAAACAAGTTGTAATTCTTGGAAGCCTTCATGATCGCGCAATCTTTCCATAAGTGGGTGGCGGGTCGTTCCCGAGTACCGTGCCTCGGACAAGGCTCATTGAGAAGCTGCTCAAGAGATGGGCCTGACCCGCCAGATCGAGGGGGCGGTTTTCCTTTACGTCTCTGATTGTTACCCTGTGCGTTGGCATTGGCTACAAACTCTGGGTTACCCTCCGCCTTACGCTTGTTGCCTCCTTGATTTACCTGGTTATGCTGCTGACCTTTCCATTGCCGTTCTTCTTTCCCTTCCCTGTCTTTTCCTCATCAGACGCGGGATCCTTGGTACTATCAGAATCAGCATACTTGACTAAAGCCGCCATCAGCGTACCCATATCGGTGCAATCATGCTTAAGGCGCCCCAGTTTCTGCCTCAGCGGCTCAAAACGGAAATTCTTCTCCAACATGAGGACTGCAGAGCCGACATCCATCTTATCAGAAAAATGTATTATTTCCTTGACCCGGCGCACCCAATGAGTTGTAGATTCACCCTCCTCCTGCTTACAATTGGTCAAGTCCACAATTGACATAGATTGCTTGCAAGTGTCCTTGAAGTTCTGAATAAACCGGGCCTTTAGCTCTGCCCATGAACTAATGGAATTGGGCGGCAAACCCTTTAACCAAGACCGGGCTGTTCCGTCTAACATCATGGTGAAGTACTTATCCATTGCTGCGTCGCTGACCTCCAGTAGCTCCATGGCCATCTCGTAACTTTTGATCCATGCTCCGGGCTGTAAGTCGGCCGTGTAATTTGGCACCTTTTGAGGTCCCTTGAAGTCTTTGGGTAGACGTACGTCCCGCAGAGCCGACACCAAACAAGGAACACTGCCCGTTCTGGTAGCCACTCCCGCTCCAACAGAAGTCGTCGGATACTCTGGGAGGTCTTGATATGCCGCCTGCTGAGCCGCCAGCTGAGCCGCCCACTCATCCTCCTGACGTATTCGGTCTTGCACCGGGTTATAGCCACCCGGTTGGTTACGATGCTGGGCATTGCTTGACAAAGCTTCTGACTCCATGTGCATGCTGTAACTCGGACTCCGGTTTTGACGAGGCGGTGCTAGCCAAGGCGGAGGGGTTGAATGAATCATGTTTCGGCTGTAAGAATAGGTCTCTTGTTGCGCTAGGGCCGTCTGAATAAGATCTCTGACCCTCCGGGTCTCCACCACTGTCGGATCATCATCATCCACTGGGAGAGCTGCCAAACGCGCCGATGCTGCTATCAAGTTCTCCATGGGGTTGGAGAAGTGACCCGGTGGTATTGTTACATAACGGGGCGGGGCCATACTCCCATGCGGAGGTGCCATCTCTTGAAGCTGAGCCGGCCCCCCCGCACCGGCTGATGTGAACTGATTTGCTTCGGGCGGGTTGCTAGGGCCGGCACCGGGTGTCGCAAAAAGGTTTCGAGGATCATAAACCGGAGGCAACCGGGATTGGGTTTTCTGATGTCTCCTCCTCATCACCTCATTGGATGCGTTCAGGCTCATATTAACCTGGAAAGCCTCTGACTGGAGTTGCTGCGCCCGCGCATCCAAAGCCGCCCGCTCCGTAGCTAACCTGGTGTCCTCAGCTGCCAAGGCCTCCTTGGCCCGGGCTATCTCCTCATGCACCTTCGCCACCTCCGCGTTATGGTCATCTTGATTTGCAGGAATAACGGTGGCGGTTAATAGGGCCGTTATCTTATCCATAAGATCCATCAGCACCTAAGCCGGCGGGCGCACAGGGCCTCCTGCCCCGGCTGCTCCTGACCCGAACGTTATTGCTGTTGCAGCCATCGAGTTTTGACCAGGTTGAGTACCAGCCATGAAGACCCCCCGCCCAGCTTGGTGGCTCATTGAGGTCCGGAGTGCTAGAGTCGTCAGAACATCCCCCAGGCATACCCTCTTGGACTTGATATAAAGAATCTGTTGAACCGGCGCACGAATCATCACCCGAGGGGACGGCCGTCTCATCACCATCTTTAGATCCTTCAGGAAGTTCTTCTCCGTGGACGCAGCCCATGAAGCCATGCTTCATGACAGGTTGAGCTCGGGCGGGTCTCGCATGCTGAGCCGTCTCGATGAGGTCGGTGCATTTGTTCGGCTCAGGGCCCGGCTCACCGATCCGGCCGATGAAGACGTGGATTCCGCCTAAGGGGACCCTGTACCCGTACTCAATTGAGTCGGCATCGGGGCCCCAGCCTTCGTTGTCGATGTAGATCTTGCCGCGACGACTCTTGGTCATCCGGCCCACTGCGTATCCCTTGAGCCCTTCGAAGCTTCCCTTCAAGAACTCAAATCCACCGTGCGCTGGCCCCACGGTGGGCGCCAACCGTCGTGGAATTCTCACGGCAGATGTCCTCATGGAAGGACTTAATCATGGAGCCATCGCAACTAGGAAGCTTAAAGGGGTTGATCGGGACAAAGGACGCGAGAGGTTTATACTAGTTCGGCCCCTTGCGGTGAAGGAAGGCCTACGTCTAGTTGTGTTGGGATTATTGAGGTTTCGATGACCAGGGAGTGAGATACGCTATGCCTGGTTCTCGATTAGTTGTTTCTCGCCCTAAGCCCCTGCCGGGTCGTCCCCTTGTATACACAGGTTGACGCCCTGCAGCCCTCAGAGTCCCGGCCGGCTCATAGACAATGTCCGGCTCGGTGACTAGTTAATTATTCCTTGTGATACAAGTCATGCCATTATGGCGGTTTACTACTACGGGCCTTAAGTCACCTGTGGGCCTTAGCCCTTTTATTGAACCGCCATCTTCAGCTCTTGGGCTTCGAAGAATAGTCTTCTTAATGTAACCCGGCCCCTCCTGGGCGGCTTAGAAATAGTTATATCCCCAACAAAGGTCATACTCAAAAGATATAAGTGAAGCACATGAAAGCATTCTATAAATCGATGAAGGGCTATCTCATACTAGCATGGTTCTTAAAGAAAAAGAAAAACACAAAGGACACAAATCATGTGAACAAAACAAAAACTGGGGTATACCGATAATTGTTGAAGAAGAAAGATGGGATGCCAACCGGGGCATCCCCAAGCTTAGATGCCTGAGTATCCTTGGAATATTTACTTGTGGTGCCTTGGGCATCCCCAAGCTTGAACTCTTGCCTCTCTTTATTCTTCTCACAACGGTAACTCCTCGTTCTTCGAACACTTTATCCACAAAAACTTTTTGAGATCCGTTAGTATACTAGAGCAAATCACTACCTTTAGGTACTATTGCAGACTCATTCCAATTTCATATTAGCACTTTATCTACTGTATTCCAACTTCACCATGGTTCATACCCCCCGATACTACCCATAGATTCATCAAAATAAGCGATCAACACAGAGAAAACAGAATCTGTCAAAAACAGGACAATCTGTAGTAATCTCGGAGTTTAGTAAACTTCTGTAACCCCAACAAATTATAAAAATATATGAAAATTTTAAAAATTTGTACATAAGTAATGTGCAAAAGGTTTCAGACCCATTTGACTTTCCAGTAAAAAAATTAAATTCACGCGCTAAAGCCAAAGTTTCTGTTTTTTGTACTGCACATAGTAAACAAGCAACCTAATCATCCTAAAACCAAAGCTTGGTACACTATTTTTATAATACAATGGATATATACAAGGGGATAATTATTTTCAGAGAATCTTCTATGAATTTTTTTACATTGTTTCCATGAGCATGAACACAAGTGTTCAAGGTCGCCCCTCACTTCTCCAATGCATAACCTTCCAATCACTTCTCTTATTGAAAAACTTTTTAGGCATGAGAGGCAAGTAAAATGTTTTTTATTTTCATTCTTTTTATTTTATTTTTGTATGTTTCACCCACAACTAAACAGAAACAAAAAGGAAAAACAAAATCTACTTAGTTAAGAAAGAAAACAAGCACACACGAGCATATCAACCCCAGACTATTGCTCCCCGGCAACGGCGCCAGAAAAGAGCTTGATCACTACAAAAAAAATACACTTCCGTGATGATACGTGTTTGTCACAGTAGGTCGCGTTTTTTGTCATGCATGTATATTCATGACGATTTTATGACCGAATCAAGATAGTCATACATGTGCTGTCGTAGAAGTGTTCCATGACATTACCAAAATTATCATCACGGAAGTGTCCACTTCCATGACGATAAATCGTGCGTCACAGAAGTGCTTTCGTCAAGGGTGACCAACACGTGGCATCCACCGTAACAGAACATCGTTGAGCTATCAGGTCGGGTTTTGGATCTGATAACACGTTAACAGCCTCGACCAATGGGGATTTTCCACGTGTAAAATCATCATTCGCTGGAGGAAACACGTGTCGGCTCATCGTTGGGACAGATGTCATCCACTCATTGGACGGAAGGCGCCTATGATACGTCGACACGTGGCACGGCCCAACAGAGGCTCATTCCTGTGAAAAGGCCGGCCCGTTTGACTTGGTCAAAAGGTGGCGGACCGGCCCATGGAAAGCCTGTTAACGGCATGTTCGCATATAGCCCATTTACAGCCCGCTAACCCAAGGCCCGTTATGCCCTATCCGATTTAGGCCCAGTAGCGTCATCTGGGCCATCCAATATGATTCCATCCTATTTTCACTTCTGGCGCATGCATGGCCCATGACGTCTTTCGGCCCATATGAGGCCCTATGTAACTCTTGGCCTATTAACGGCCCGTGGTGAAACTGGCCCGTAATGAACAGTGTATCACTTTACACCCATTAACAGCTCGTGGTGAAACTGGCCCGTAATGAACAGTGTATCACTTTATACCCATTAACGGCCCATTATTCCGTTGGGCCGTTTCCAGCCCATGTTATCTTACGGCCTTCTCAGAGCCCATTTATTCTTGGGCTCATTTCCAACATTCGTTTACTTATGGCCCGTTACTGTCATTTTCTGCTTGTGGGCCAAATTCAGCCCGTGGTTACAGTCGGCCCGTTTGTGGTCCGTTAATACGTTGGGCCGTTTTCATAGCATCATCAAATACGGCCTATTAACGATGGCCCGTTATGGTCGGCCCATGAACGGACGATTCCAACTCTAGCCCGCTCTACGGCCATAATGCGATCTATTTGGCCCATGTTTGTGTCGATCACACGGCCCGTATAAGGCCCATTGATGATACGGCCCGCAGAAGGCCCATTGTTTCTACGGCACGTAGAAGGCCCAATGTTTTTACGGCCAGTAGGAGGCCCAGCGTCACTACAGTAAATATTAGCCCATGGTTATTGTGGCCTAGTTTTAAAAAATAGGTTATTGCAGCCACTAGCTAACCGCGGAAAAAGAACTGCAATGACTGCAAGCAAACAAATAAACAAGACAACAAGGAAATAAATAAGCAAGCAACTAATGCTAGGCTATCACGGCTATTACACATATTACATCCACTGGGCATCAAAGTTCGCCACCAGTGCAAATAGAGGGAACAAAGCAGCATATCATATACACTGGTTGTCAAAGTTGGCGACCAGCGCAAATAAACGCCGCAGCAAAACAAATCCAGAACTGAAACCACTTCAGAAGATCTCAAGAAACAATATCCTGGGTACCCATAATGCTGGCAAGATGCTTAGCAATCTTATTAACTTTCTCTTGTTTGGCGCTTAAATCCTCCAGTAGCTTGTTGTTGCACGAAAAATATGCATCTGAATTCTGCGCCGACTTCCTCGGTCCTTGACTTCTGTTGCAAAGACATCGATTGATGTCTTTCAACTTGAAGTTGAGACTCAAGAAGACGAACTGATTTAGGCAGCGAGTTCGAAGAGCTTGTGCCAGCAGTAGTGGCCAGTAACTTGAACACTACATCAAGACAGGATTTTGGGTTCCCTCACTGTCATCAAGATAGTTTTTATCAGCTTTCTTGGAGACCAACGGGGATGTCTCACTATCTTGAACCTTATATGCATTACTTCCTTTACCATTGGATAACGCGGTACTGTTCTCCAATGTTTTGTCCGCATTCTAAACGAGAAACAAGCAGACACATCACATGTTTACCATGTTGTATATGAAATCATTTTGGCAAATGAGTTCGGTAGTAAAGTGGACAGGATAATAGCATGAAACAAACATATATCTATGTACCATGGTAACTTTATGGTCTATATCATTCTAGTTTTTGTTGCCAAATCAAGATAGAGACACAGTTCAAATAATATTTGTTCAAGACAAAGCAGAATAGATAGAATATAAGTGTGGGTAACTATAGAGAAATAACAACACTTGTAATGTGCATGACATGAGAACATAACTGTTTATTCAATTGAAACAGATATCAACATAGAGCAGGTTACAACAGCAAACCAGTTAAAGAAACAGGTTTAAAACATACCTGTTGCACCATTGGAGTTTCAATTCCATCCTTCATATTTGAAAATAGTTGGTATGAGTAAATACAGTAATGCAAGAGCAAAGGAGTATGAACCATAGCTACGAACCCGACACGAGAACAAATCTTCTTCTCCTTTAAGCGTTGAGTTGGGATTCGAGTGGTGGTCCTCGTGCTTTGGGCACTGCAGTTCCTTTACTAACTGCTCATGTTTGGGTGCTCTATGTTGGAGACGGTCTTGTGTCAACTGGAACTGGGTTACTATCTGCCGGGTTGGGGTTAGAAGGGGTGTAGCTAGTTCTCTGTCCAACTGGTAGGGTACAATCTGCGAGTCTGGGTTATGTGTGGTGGATCTGGTCCTTGGGCAAGTAAAACCGTGGTTCTATCTGCATCAACTGGTAGCACTATCTTTTCTGAAGACCGTGTTGTTACTCCCTTAGATACTGCCATCACGCTCTCCAATTCAAATGGCTGATAAACAAGAAAAGTAATTGAAAGTATACACATTGTATGATAGACAGGTGCAATGGATAGTGGGGAATAAAAGAGGGCATGAAATAATTCATATTTATGTTGTCTAACCAAATAGGATAGCATGACACAATTTCACATATATGATGGCTAACTAAATATGATAGCATGACACAATTTCACATTATGATGGCTAACTAAAAAAGATGGTAAGACATAGTTCAAAATATGAGACTATGTAAACAGGATGACATGACATAACTATATAATGTGTTTATTAAATAGGTTGGCATGCCATAATTCACATACATTCACGGATAGAATGCCATAATTCAAAATATGATGACTGTAAACACTAAACAGGATGAGATGATATAACTATATGATGTCTTTATTAAATGGGTTGCCATGCCATAATTCAAATAGATGATGTGTATGTACTATGTAAACATCATGGCATGATATAATTCAAATATATGATTTATATAGTAAGCAAGTAAGCAGATGGCAATCCATATATGATGTAAAAACTAAGCAATGCAAGACAACATGCATGACATGGGTAATATAACCCTGCCAAGTTTGAGCATAGACCTTGGGTGGGAAATAGGACTGGTCATCAGTCTCTGAATCCTCCTCTGAGGAGCTCTCTGTAACCAACAAGATGTCTGCTTCAGCAGGTAGCATTGTCTGCTCTGAATACCTTGTTTTCACTCCATATACTTCGATCACCGCTTCAAATGGCTGATGCACAGGAAGAGTAGTTGAATATACAAACGTTGTCGACAAATGGAACACGTAATACAAAAAAAATGATAGCATGATATAATTCACATACATGATGATTGGCTAAACATCATGGCATTGCATAATTCACATATATAATGCCTTTTTAACAAGATAGCATTGTATAATTCACATATATAATGTCTTGCAACAAGATGGCAATGCATAATTCACATATATGGTAATTAGACACCTGAACAGTGGCATTCACACAAGCATGTCTAAACTAATCAAATGACATAGCAATGCGAGACACCATACATACGATATGAGCAACATAACCCTGCCAAGTTAGAGCATACACCTCGGGGAATAGGACTGGTCATCTGTCTCTCAATCCTCCTCGAGGAGCTATCCGTAACCAGCGAGATGTGCGCTTCGTCAGATAGAATAGTCTGCTCTGAAGACCTTGTTTTCACTCCAGAATTTGCCATCACCATGTCAAATGGCTGATGCACATGAAGAGCAGTTGAATGTACTAACATTGTTGACAAATGTAATATGTAACGAAAAATAAGGATGGCCTGATATAATTTACATATAAGATGACTGGCTAAGCAAGATGGCATTGCAAAATTCACATATATGATGCCTGGCTAAACAAGATGGTGTTGCATAATTCACATAAACGATGAATAAACTAAACAGATGGCATTCGCACAAAGGATGTCTAAACTAAGAAGATGACATATTTGATGTATAAAGTAAGCAATGCAAGACACCATATGCATGATATAACCAACATCAGCATGCCAAGTTAGAGCGAAGACCTCAGGGGGTAAATAGGAGTTGTCTTCTCCTTCTGAATCCCCCTCAGAACAGATATCTTCCTCTCGATTATAATCCGAAATGCGTGGATGGGGGGCTGCCTTTGTGCCTACCATGGGCGGCGCCTCGCATGAAATTTTATTGCCACGCAAGGCTCGTCTCTTTTGCTCTAAATGTTCCGTTCCATTGTTTACAATAAGCATCATGCATAGGAATAAAACATAGTGAGATTATGTAAGGAGTGCATGCAGAAATCCAGAGTGATGGTAGCAACCTGTGGATAGACCCAAAACCAATAATAGCAGGCATATAATGGCTTCAGTTAAAAAATACAGATAATGACTTCTTATCTTGTTTGTTTCCACCCAACATGAAACTCCTAGTAGACAACGGAGATTAACGAGATAGTAGATAGATACTATTGATAGCGGCCCCGATATGTACCCCACAACCATTTAAAAACTCAAGTTTAACCATTAATTTGGAGCTGACTCAGAGTCTAATCAGTGAACAGGACGATAAAGTAGCATGTAATATTAAGCGATGCATAACGTAAGGAGACACGAAAGAGTGCGACCTCTCTTGCGGACCCGTGTAGTCCTCGAGGTCATCTGCTCGGTTGATGATGGTAATGCAGTTTTCATGGCTGCCGGCGGCGGGAAAGAAGATTTGAGGCGGCGAAAGACAGCCTGGAGGCGAATCCTCTTTGTCTGGACCTGTCGTTGGAGCAGTGAGCTGGGTGGACGATGGCGCGAGCGAGGCGGGACAAACCACACAAGGTTTTCTTTGACAACTATCTATAAGAGAAGTAATTCTGTAAGGGCTCATTTGAATTGGAGGATTCCAACAATGCAGGATAGGAAATAGACAGAATAGGATAGGAATGCATGTGCAAAATAGAGAATTTAAAAACAGTTTACGCCAATCTAGGTGTTTGATTCACAACAATTGGAAGATCACAGGATGCAAAGAAGCATGGTGAGATTAAGTCAAACCACAAGAAAATGTACGGTTAAAATGCTATTATGCTAGTATCTCTTAGTCTTGTGCTTCGTGAATAGGAATTTGAAAAGGAGGACAAGTGAAAATTAAAATTCCTACGTTTTTTCTTTCAAGGAGACACTAAAGGAACAAATCCGTGTGCTCAGTGGACAATATATATAACATGTAGAGTAAAAAAGAGATGCAACAAGTGTACAACCTCTTTGGCGAAGCCATGTCGATCTCAGCGTGATTGGGTTGGCCGTTGAGGATGCTCCGGCTGACTTTGCTGTCGGAGGAGGGGAAGAAGATCTTAGGCGTCTGGAGATGGAGCTCGAGGTACTACTCCGCTGTGATGGAGGGTTTCGTCGTTGGAGCAGCTCAGATGAGTTGGACGACGCCGAGGCTGAAGCAGGACAAGAGAGACAATGAACAATGTTAACCTGAGTGGAATTCTAATAGCATCTCCAATACATGACGTAAAATACATAACCACAAAGTGCTAGATGTAAAATACATCAGCCGCTCATATCTGAACTTAACTGTCGAAATTGAACTTAACTGTCGAAACTGAACTTAACTGTCGAAATTGAACTTAACTGTCGAAACAGAATTTTGCTGTCAAAACTGAATTTTGCTATCGAAACTGAACGCACTAGCAAGGTGAGGCTACACGTCGGTCGACTGACTTTTTCATCTCTGGTCAGTCGATTTTGCAGCCGTTGGATAAGAAATCAAGGGCCTGCGGTTCATCTTCAACCTCCACCTCTCCGGCGAGCCCCCCTCCCTGCTGCGGCTGGTTCTTCCTTCACCCGCGAGCCCCCCACCCCTCCCCAGAAAAAATCGACCGACCCAAAAGTTGATTCAGGCGACTGAAGTGCAGCTAAATCGGAGTAGCATCGCAAGCAAGAGCAAGAGCGAGAGCAGCAGCGCGAGCAAGAGCAATAGCAAGAGTAGACCAGGCAGGGGACCGAGAGCAAGAGCAGAGCAGCAGCGCGAGCGAGAGCTAAAGAAGTAGGAGCTCCTACTGATGTGGACGTCGCCGCCGAGGGAGCGACGTCATGGAGGAATTGGCCGGCGACGGCGCCGTGTCGGCTTGGGACCGAGCGCCGGCAGCACCGTGAGATCGAATCAAGAAGAAAATGTGGCGATTAGTGTACAACCTCTTTGGTGGCGCCGATTAGGCCGCAACTTCATCCGAGGAAACGGTGATGATGATGCTCTTCCAGTGGTGCAGATGAAGACGACAGTGTGCAAATGGAGGTGGTGCGAAAGAAGAGGGGAACGTCGGGGCAGCTCCTTGGAGGTGGAGGACGGGATGGCTGAACCGGCAGGACGATGAGATCGACGACGGATCCTCATCCGGTACGGTGGATGAGGGACATCGAGGTGTTGATGTGGACGACATCGTCGGGGAAGAGGCTCCGGCTGGGTGGCGGATGGAGCAGGGTGTGGGGTTTCATCACGGGTTTTCGCGGCCTCGGTGTACGAATGGGTGGGCGGATGGGATGGCAGTGGGGAACCATGGCTTAGAGACGTGCTTGTCCGAAATGTGGGGTAAGTTACGAAAGTACCCCCACCGATTTGAGGCGGTTCTTTCGGTTCAGGGGTACCACGGGCATTTCGCGTGTCGGGATTTCACAGGAGGTGGGAGTTTTCGCGCGTTTTGTAATTTCGGAATAGCAAGGCGTGGGTTGAGATGGAGGGAGTTGTCGGAGCACAACGAGACAAATATATATCTTAAATATTCGGGCTAAGAAGGCGCGGGTTGAAATTTCCGCGGACAAGCCTAACGTGTACTGTACCAAATCAATGCGCACTACAAATGTCATTCAAAACTTTGAATTCATGTTATGTTCGATTAAAATATTTCTCTACATGTATAATGCATGCAACCTACTACTCAAATGAACGTTTTAGTGCATTCCAAACGTATATACTACCGCTTCAATATGAACTATATTTGAATTCGTTTATCTATTTGAATAAGATCTACAGTAATGATTGTTGTGAAGTCAAAGCATTTGAATTCGTTTCTTTGTTTTAATAAGATCTACAATCATCATTATTGTCAAGTTAAACCATCGTTTGTGTATTATCTTCACAGCACACCACATGATTAGTCTCGAGTTACATATGAACTATGTGTACTATATGAAATCGAACTAGATTTTTTGAATCCACTTTATTTTGATTTCAAATCACATTACATTTCTAGCTCTAGCTAGATCTTCATAATCTAAACCATGTCTCATATGTATAATGTGTTTATCACATTATGTATGGTGCCCCTCCCCTACGCCTACAAGTATTTAGATGTGAGTTGCAAACACCACACATTACCACAAATTCAAATAAAATGTGAGAATGTTCGATATATAGTATTATTTAGATTGTTCGATATTTAGTTGTAAGCTGCAAACGCAACACATTATCACAAATTCAAATAAAATGTGAGATTGTTTGATGTATAGTATGGTTTAGATTGTTCGGCATTTAGCTGTGAGTTGCGAACGCCATGCATTATCACATTATGGTATAACATGTGCACATCACGTGTATCACCGCTATATTCATGCATGCAATGTTTAAAACACTATGATCTCCTATTCAAATATATGAATCCTCTTTCATATCAAATTATGATCTTTGTTAGTCTCTTACACCCACACAATCCTCTAACCTTTGTAGCTACCACTAACTTTCTCTCGTGCATGCACATGCCCTCCTCGCCCTCCCCCTCCCTCGGCATTCTATATACCGGGCACATTCATTTTTTTCTTTAGGTCATTCTCCCAGAGTCTCCACAACTCCTTTCCGACACACACCGATCGATAAACCTCTCCAGCGATGCCTGCGTACAACATACACACACACCTTCAATCTCCTCCTTTATGTGTCCTTGCCTCGTGTCTCTCATACGGTCAGACACATGTAAACTCTCGCCTCTTTCATCGATCTCACAACCGCACACTCCTCCCCCTATCTAGCTAGTAGTTGGGCCTCTCGCACCACCTCCTAGCTCCATTCTCTCTGTCTATCCGTCTCGCTGGGCCTTATTTGCCTCTAACAAATGGACGTACACCGGCCGATCTCTCGCTATACATATAGCTATCTAGGTCCTTATAACTCGTTTTTACCCACACGTCAATCGATCTACCTCATTAGTTGTGTCTCTCCCTTCCTCCAACAAACAACAATTGATCTACCGATCTAGTTAGGTTTGCTTACCAAATACATGGTTCCCCTTCATCATCCATGGATGCGTCCCGACAGATCTATCACGCATAGGCACACACAGAAACACATCCACACTCTTATTGATAACATTGCAGTTCCACCCTCATTTTGTCTAGTAGACCTCTCCCACCATCTTCGAGAAGCAACTCCATCACCCATCCAGCACTCTACCCCTCTCCCTCCCTCTCCCTCCCCCTCTCTCTCTCCTCTCTCTCTCTCTGTCCCATCATATTTCCCGTCCTTCAGTTATGTATGGATGTCGACCGATCTCCCTCAAGACATAGTTGGGTCTCTCCTTCTCAACACATATACGAGTCGTTCTACCTATATAGTTAGGCCTCTGCCTACCCCTCCCCCCACGCCCCTCCCCCCCCCCACACACACACACCGATACATCGAGCGCTCTAGTCATGTCTCCCTGCCACACACAAACTTGACATGTGCTCTCTAACGTTCTGGTAGGCCAGTCGCCCTATATCTTTGACTTGCACACACACACAATTTCGATGGCTCTCTTCATCGATCTCGCACCCACCCACTTGATCCTCTCTTCGACTCTATCGATAGCTATGACCCCTCCCTCTCTTCTCGTGGATTGCCTGACCCTCTATCTATGATATGGATAGGCCTCCATTTCACACACATTGCTTGCAAAATTTTGTTTGAGATGTCATCGACACATATTCCCACAAATAATTCACGAAATCAACCCCCACCCCAAAACAAAAAACACTCACGAACGCGGTTTGTATCTCTCACACACACCCACGTAGGTGGGGGGCGTGCACGAAGAGAAGAGGTGCATGCACGGCGCACGTACTCCCGTCTCTTTCCCAACCACACCCGCGCGGGTACACGGTGGAGCTCATTTCTGTACGAAAAAGGCAGCCCACGTGGTAATTTGGCACGTGTACTGGTTGTCCACTTGGTGGAGGGAGGATCGTCTACCACGGGTGAACAAACAAATTGCGACTTGACGTGTTATGTTAAAAAAGAGGCAAACCATGTGGGGCCTACCTTAGAGGCAAGGCTCTATACACTAGAGTACTTTTGATGTGTCCCACAACTCGTGAACAAGGAGAAGCTTAGCAGTCGCCTCTCCCCGCCCATGGGCGCGGTGGCTTGCAGGATGAGGGTTTCAGACCCATTTGACTTTCAGTAAAAAAAAAAATTAAATTCATAGCTAAAGCCAAAGTTTCTGTTTTTTTTGTCACTGCACATAGTAAACAAACAACCTAATCATCCTAAAACCAAAGCTTGGTACACTATTTTTATAATACAATGGATATATACAAGGGATAATTATTTTCAGAGAGAATCTTCTATGAATTTTTTACATTGTTTCCATGAGCATGAACACAAGTGTTCAAGGTCAGCCCCTCACTTCTCCAATGCATAACCTTCCAATCACTTCTCTTATTGAAAAACTTTTTAGAGCATGAGAGGCAAGTAAAATGTTTTTTATTTTCATTCTTTTTATTTTATTTTTGTGTTTCACCCACAACTAAACAGAAACAAAAAGGAAAACAAAATCTACTTAGTTAAGAAGAAAACTAAGCACACACGAGCATATCAACCCCAGACTATTGCTCCCCGAGCAGCGGCGCCGGAAAAGAGCTTGATCACTACAAAAAAAAATACACTTCAGTGATGATACGTGTTTGTCACGATGGAGTCGCGTTTTTTTGTCATGCATGTACATCCATGCGATTTTATGACCGAATCAAGATAGTCATACATGTCTTGCTCGTAGAAGTGTTCCATGACATTACCAAAATTATCATCAGGAAGTGTCCACTTCCATGACGATAAATCGTGCGTCCGCGAAGTGCTTTCGTCAAGGGTGACCAACCGTGGCATCCACCGTATGGAACATCGTTAAGCTATCGGTCGGGTTTTGGATCGATAACCCGTTAACAGCCTCGACCAATGGGGATTTTCCGTGTAAAATCATCATTGTTTGGAGAAACAACGTGTCGGCTCATCGTTGGGACGGATGTCATCCACTCATTGGACGGAAGAGCGCCTATGATACGTCGACACGTGTACGCATTAGCGAGCTCATTCTGTGAAAAGGCGGCCCGTTTGACTTGGTCAAGGTGGCGGACGGCCCATGGAAAGCTTTGTTAACGGCATGTTACGCATATAGCCCATTCTGACCCGCTAACCCAAGGCCCGTTATGCCCTATCCGATTTAGGCCCGATGGCGTCATCTGGGCCATCAATATGAATTCCATCCTATTTTCACTTACGGCGCATGTATGGCCCATGGCGTCTTCGGCCCATATGAGGCCCTATGTAACTCTTGGCCTATTAACGGCCCGTGGTGGCGGCCCGTAATGAGCGGTGTATCACTTTACACCATTAACGGCTCGTGGTGAAAACGGCCCGTAATGAGCGATGTATCACTTTATACCCATTAAGCGGCCCATTATTCCGTTGGGCGTTTCCAGCCCATGTTATCTTCGGCCTTCTCGAGCCCATTTATTCTTGGGCTCATTTCCAACATTCGTTTACTTATGGCCCGTTCTTGTCATTTTTACGCTTGTGGGCCAAATTCAGCCCGTGGTTACTGTCGGCCCGTTTGTGGTCGTTAATCGTTGGGCGTTTTCATAGCATCATCAAATCGGCCTATGCGATGGCCCGTTATGGTCGACCCATGAGCAGACGATTCAACTCTAGCCGTTCTGACCATAATGCGATCTATTTGGCCCATGTTTGTGCCAATCGATCACCACGGCCGTATAAGGCCCATGATGATCTGACCAGAAGGCCCATTGTTTCTGACGCGTAGAAGGCCCAATGTTTCTCTGCCCGTAGGAGGCCCAGTGTCACTACGGTAAATATTAGCCCATGGTTATTGTGGCCTAGTTTTAAAAAATAGGTTATTGCAGCCACTAGCTAACAGGGAAAAAAGAAGCGCAATGACTACAAGCAAACAAATAAACAAGACAACAAGGAAATAAATAAGCAAGCAACTAATGCTAGGCTATCACGGCTATTACACATATTACATCCTTTGGGCATCAAAGTTAGCCACCGGTGCAAATATGAGGAACAAAGCAGCATATCATATACCTTTGGTTGTCAAAGTTGGCGACCAGCGCAAATAATACCGCAGCAAAACAAATCCAGAACTGAAACCACTTGAGAAGATCTCAAGAAACAATATCACAGGGTACCCATAATGCTGGCAAGATGCTTAGCAATCTTATTAACTTTCTCTTGTTTGGCGCTTAAATCCTCCAGCGCTTGCACATTGCACGGAAAATATGCATCTGAATTCTGCGGGGACTTCCTCGGTCCTTGACTTCTGTTGCACACATCGATCGATGTCTTTCAACTTGAAGTTGAGACTCAAGAAAGGCGAACTGATTTAGGCAGCGAGTTCGAAGAGCTTGTGCCGCGATGAGTGGCGATAACTTGAACACTACATCAAGACAGGACTTTTGGGTTCCCTCACTGTCGTCAAGATAGTTTTATCAGCTTTCTTGGAGACCAGCAGGGATGTCTCACTATCTTGAACCTTATATGCATTACTTCCTTTACCATTGGATAGCAGCATGCTTTGTTCTCCAATATTTTGTCCGCATTCTAAAAGAGAAACAAGCGGACACATCACATGTTTACCATGTTGTATATGAAACTCATTTTGGTAAATGAGTTCGGTAGTAAAGTGGACAGGATAACAGCATGAAACAAACATATATCTATGTACCATGGTCACTTTATGGTCTATATCATTCTAGTTTTGTTGCCAAATCAAGATAGAGACACAGTTCAAATAATATTTGTTCAAGACAAAGCGAGAATAGACAGAATATAAGTGTGGGTAACTATAGAGAAATAACAACACTTGTAATGTGCATGACATGAGAACATAACTGTTTATTCAATTGAAACTGAAATCAACATAGAGCAGAGTTACAACAGCAAACGAGTTAAAGCAGGTTTAAAACATACTGTTGCACCATTGGAGTTTCAATTCCATCCTTCAAATTTGAAAATAGTTGGTATGAGTAAATCACAGATAATGCAAGAGCAAGGGAGTATGAACCATAGCTCTGAACCTGACACGAGAACAAATCTTCTTCTCCTTTAAGCGTTGAGTTGGGATTGAATGGTGGTCCTCGTGCTTTGAGCCTTGCAGTTCCCTTACTAACTGCTCGTGTTTGGGTGCTCTATGGTGGAGGCGGTCTTTGTGTCAGCTGGGCTGGGTTACTATCTGCCGGGTTGGGGTTAGAAGGGGTGTAGCTGGTTCTCTGTCCAAGCTGGGTAGGGGTACAATCTCTGAGTGCAGGTTATGTGTGGTGGATCTGGTCCTTGGGCAAGTACAACCGTGGTTCTATCTGCATCAGCTGGTAGCACTATCTTTTACGAAGACCGTGTTGTTACTCCCTTAGATCTTGCCATCACGCTCTCCAATTCAAATGGCTGATAAACAAGAAAAGTAATTGAAAGTATAGACATTGTATGATGAGCAGGTGCAATGGATAGTGGGGAATAAAGGGGCATGAAATAATTCATATTTATGTTGTCTAACCAAACAGGATAGCATGACACAATTTCACATATATGATGGCTAACTAAATAGGATAGCATGACACAATTTCACATTATGATGGCTAACTAAAAAGATGGAAAGACATAGTTCAAAATATGAGACTATGTAAGCAGGATGACATGACATAACTATATAATGTGTTTATTAAATAGGTTGGCATGCCATAATTCACATACATTCACGGATAGAATGCCATAATTCAAAATATGATATTTGTAAACACTAAGCAGGATGAGATGATATAACTATATGATGTCTTTATTAAATGGGTTGCCATGCCATAATTCAGATAGATGATGTGTATGTACTATGTAAACATGATGGCATGATATAATTCAAATATATGATTTATATAGTAAGCAAGTAAGCAGATGGCAATCCATATATGATGTAAAAACTAAGCAATGCAAGACAACATGCATGACATGGGTAATATAACCCTGCCAAGTTTGAGCATAGACCTCAGGGGGGAAATAGGACTGGTCATCGGTCTACGAATCCTCCTCGAGGAGCTCTCTGTAACCAACAAGATGTCGCTTCAGCGAGTAGCATTATCTGCTCGAATACCTTGTTTTCCTCCAGATACTTCCATCACGCTTCAAATGGCTGATGCACAGGAAGAGTAGTTGAATATACAAGCGTTGTCGACAAATGGAACCGTAATACAAAAAAATGATAGCATGATATAATTCACATACATGATGATTGGCTAAACATCATGGCATTGCATAATTCACATATATAATGCCTTTGCAACAAGATAGCATTGTATAATTCACATATATAATGTCTTGCAACAAGATGGCAATGCATAATTCACATATATGGTAATTAGACCTTTGAGCAATTGGCATTCACACAAGCATGTCTAAACTAATCAAATGACATAGCAATGCGAGACACCATCACATACGATATGAGCAACATAACCACTGCCAAGTTAGAGCATACACCTCGGGGGGAATAGGACTGGTCATCATCTGAATCCTCCTCGAGGAGCTATCCGTAACCAGCGAGATATGCGCCGTCGAGATAGCATAGTCTGCTCACGAGACCTTGTTTTCACTCAGATTTGCCATCACCGTGTCAAATGGCTGATGCACATGAAGAGCAGTTGAATGTACTAACATTGTTGACAAATGTAATATGTAACGAAAAAAAGGATGGCTGATATAATTTACATATAAGATGGTGGCTAAGCAGGATGGCATTGCAAAATTCACATATATGATGCTGGCTAAACAAGATGGCGTTGCATAATTCACATAAGCGATGAATAAACTAAGCAGATGGCATTCGCACAAAGGATGTCTAAACTAAGAAGATGACATATTTGATGTATAAAGTAAGCAATGCAAGACACCATATGCATGATATAACCAACATCGACATGCCAAGTTAGGCGAAGACCTCGGGGGTAAATAGGAGTTGTCTTCTCATACGAATCCCCTCGAACAGATATCTTCCTCTCGATTACAATCCGAAATGCGTGGAGGGGGGCTGCCTTTGCGCCTACCATGGGCGGCGTCGCATGAAATTTTATTGCCCGCATAGGCTCGTCTCTTTTGCTCTACATGTTCAGTTCCATTGTTTACAATAAGCATCATGCATAGGAATAAAACATAGTGAGATTATGTAAGGAGTGCATGCAGAAATCCAGTGATGGTAGCAACTTGTGGATAGACCCAAAACCAATAATAGCGGGCATGATAATGGCTTGGTTAAAAATCGAGATAATGGCTTCTTTCTTTGTTTGTTTCCCGCAACATGAAACTCATAGTAGACACGGAGATTAACGGATAGTAGATAGATACTATTGATAGCGGCCCGATATGTACCCCACAACCATTTAAAAACTCAAGTTTGACCATTAGTTTGGGTGACTCGAGTCTAATCGGTGAACGGGGCGATAAAGTAGCATGTAATATTAGCGATGCATAGCGTAAGGAGACACGAAAGAGTGCGACCTCTCTTGCGGACCCGTGTAGTCCTCGAGGTCATCTGCTCGGTTGATGATGGTAATGCAGTTTTCATGGCTGCGGCGTAGGAAAGAAAGATCTGAGGCGGCGAAAGACAGTCTGGAGGCGGATCCCTGTGTCTGGGACCCATCGTTGGAAGCGACTGATTTGGGGTGGACGATGGCGCTGCGAGGCCAGGACAAACCACACAAGGTTTTCTTTGACAACTATCTATAAGAGTAATTCTGTAAGGGCTCGTTTGAATTGGAGGATTCCAACAATGCGAGGGATAGGAAATGAGCAGGAATAGGATAGGAATGCATGTGCAAAATAGAGAATTTAAAAACAGAGTTTACGCCAATCTAGGTGTTTGATTCACAACAATTGGAAGATCACAGGATGCAAAGAAGCATGGTGAGATTAAGTCAAACCACAAGAAAATGTCGGTTATAATGCTATTATGCTACTATCTCTTAGTCTTGTGCTTCATGAATAGGAATTTGAAAAGGAGGACAAGTGAAAATTAAAATTCCTCGTTTTTTCTTTCAAGGAGACACTAAAGGAACAAATCCGTGTGCTCGATGGACAATATATATAACATGTAGAGTAAAAAGAGATGCAACAAGTGTACAACCTCTTTGGCGAAGCCATGTCGATCTCAGCGTGATTGGGTTGGCGGTTGAGGATGCTCCGGCTGACTTTCTGTCGGAGGAGGAAGAAGATCTTAGGCGTCGGAGATGGAGCCGAGTACTGCTCGGCTGTGATGGAGGTTTAAATCGTTGGAGCAGCTCCGATGAGTTATGACAGCTTGAGGCTGAAGCGAGGACAAGAGAGACAATGAACAACGTTAACTTGGTGGAATTCTAATAGCATCTCAATACATGGCGTAAAATACATAACCACAAAGTGCTAGATGTAAAATACATCAGCCGCTCATCTCTGAACTTAAGCGCCGAAATTGAACTTAAGCGCCGAAACTGAACTTAAGCATCGAAATTGAACTTAGCGCCGAAACTGAATTTTCTTTGTCAAAACTGAATTTTGCTACTCGAAGCCAAGAGCAGCACTAACAAGGTGAGGCTACCGCGTCGGTCGTGACTTTTCATCTCTGTCGGTCGATTTTGCGCGTTGGATACCAAGAAATCAAGGACCTGCGGTTCATCTTCAACCTCCACCTCGGCGTGAGCCCCCCCCTCCCTGCTGCGGTGGTTCTTCCTTCACCCAGCCAGCCCCCCCCACCCAGAAAATCGGTGACCAAAAAGTTGATTGAGGCGTTGAAGTGCAGCTTCATCGAATGCAACGCATCAAAGCAAGAGCAAGAGCGAGAAGCAACCTTGACGCGGTAAAAGCAATAACAGAATGTAGACCAGGCGGGGAACGAGAGCAAAAGCGAAGCAGCAGCAGCGGCGAAGAGCTAAAAAAGTAGGAGCTCCTCTTGATGTGGGCGTCGCGCCGCCGAGGAGGCGGACGTCATGGAGGAATTGGCGGCGGCGCGCCGTGTAGCCGGCTTGGGACGGCGCCCGGCAGCCACCGTGAGATCGAATCAAGAAGAAAATGTGGCGATTAGTGTACAACCTCTTTGGTGGCGCCGATTAGGCGCCTTCTTCATCGAGAAGCGGTGATGATGATGCTCTTCGGTGGTGCAGATGAAAGGCGGCGGTGTGGGAAATGGAGGTGGTGCGAAAAAGAAGAGGGAGCGTCGGGGCAGCTCCTTGGAGGTGGAGGGCGGGATGGCTGAACCGGCGGGGCGATGAGATCGACGGCGGATCCTCATCCGATGCGGTGGATGAGGGCGTCGAGGTGTTGATGTGGGCGACGTCGTCGGGAAGAGCTCGGCTGGGTGGCGGATGGAGCAGGGTGTGGGGTTTCATCACGGGTTTTAGCGGCCTCGGTGTGCGAATGGGTGGGCGGATGGGATGGCGTGGGGAACCATGGCTTAGAGGCGTGCTTGTCAGAAATGTGGGGTAAGTTCTGAAGTACCCCCACCGATTTGGCCAGTTCTTTAGGTTCGAGGGTACCACGGGCATTTCGGCGTGTCGGGATTTCACGGGAGGTGGGAGTTTTGCGCGTTGTAATTTGAATAGCAAAGGCGTGGGTTGAGATGGAGGGGTTGTCGAACTGTGAGACAAAGATATATCTTAAATATTTGGGCTAACAAAGGCGCGGTTTGAAATTTCGGACAAGCCTAACGTGTACTGTACCAAATCAATCGCTTTCTAAATGTCATTCAAAACTTTGAATTCATGTTATGTTCAATTAAAATATTTCTCTACATGTATAATGCATGCAACCTACTACTCAAATGAGCGTTTTAGTGCATTCCAAGCGTATATACTACCGCTTCAATATGAACTAAATTTGAATTCGTTTCTCTATTTGAATAAGATCTCTGTAATGATTGTTGTGAAGTCAAAGCATTTGAATTCGTTTCTCTGTTTTAATAAGATCTACAATCATCATTATTGTCAAGTTAAACCATCGTTTGTGTATTATCTTCACAGCACACACATGATTAGTCTCGAGTTACATATGAACTATGTGTACTATATGAACTCGAACTAGATTTTTGAATCCACTTTATTTTGATTTCAAATCACATTACATTTCTAGCTCTAGCTAGATCTTCATAATCTAAACCATGTCTCATATGTATAATGTGTTTATCACATTATGTATGGTGCCCTCCCCTCGCCTACAAGTATTTAGATGTGAGTTGCAAACACCACACATTACCACAAATTCAAATAAAATGTGAGAATGTTAGATATATAGTATTGTTTAGATTGTTCGATATTTAGTTGTAGCTACAAGCATACACATTATCACAAATTCAAATAAAATGTGAGATTGTTTGATGTATAGTATGGTTTAGATTGTTCGGCATTTAGGCTGTGAGTTGCAAGCATGCATGCATTATCACATTATGGTATAACATGTGCACATCGTGTATCACCGCTATATTCATGCATGCAATGTTTAAAACACTATGATCTCCTATTCAAATATATGAATCCGCTTTCATATCAAATTATGATCTTTGTTAGTCTCTTACACCCACACAATCCTCTAACCTTTGTAGCTACCACTAACTTTCTCTCGTGCATGCACATGCCCTCCT
Organism: Aegilops longissima; assembly: GCA_021605205.1. Classification (NCBI taxonomy): domain Eukaryota; kingdom Viridiplantae; phylum Streptophyta; class Magnoliopsida; order Poales; family Poaceae; genus Aegilops; species Aegilops longissima. Next base: position 70,038,300 of record CM038678.1, read on the forward strand.
CGCCCTCCCCTCCTCGGCATTCTATCCACAGGGCACATTCATTTTTTCTTTAGGTCATTCTCCCGAGTCTCCACAACTCCTTTCAGACACACACCGATCGATAAACCTCTCCAGTGATGCCTGCCTACAACATACACACACACTTCAATCTCCTCCTTTATGTGTCCTTGCCTCGTGTCTCTCATGATCGAGTCAGACATGTAAACTCTCGCCCTCTTTTCATCGATCTCACAACGCACACTCCTCCCCTATCTAGCTAGTAGTTGGGCCTCTGCACCACCTCCTAGCTCCATTCTCTCTGTCTATCCGTCTCGTTGGGCCTTATTTGCCTCTAACAAATGGGCGTACACCGCCGATCTCTCGCTATACATATAGCTAGCTAGGTCCTTATAACTTCGTTTTTACCCACACGTCAATCGATCTACCTCATTAGTTGTGTCTCTCCTTCCTCCAACAAACAACAATTGATCTACCGATCTAGTTAGGTTTGCTTACCAAACACATGGTTCCCTTCATCATCCATGGATGCGTCCGAGCAGATCTATCACGCATAGGCACACACGAAACACATCCCACTCTTATTGATAACATTGCAGTTCCACCCTCAGTTTGTCTAGTAGGCCTCTCCCACCATCTTGAGAAGCAACTCCATCACCCATCCAGCCTCTACCCTCTCCCTCCTCTCCCTCCCCTCTCTCTCTCTCTCTCTCTCTGTCCCATCATATTTCCCGTCCTTGATTATGTATGGATGTCGACCGATCTCCCTCAAGACATAGTTGGGTCTCTCCTTCTCAACACATATCTGAGTCGTTCTACCTCTATAGTTAGGCCTCTGCCTACCCCTCCCCCACCCTCCCCCACACACACCGATCATCAGGCGCTCTAGTCATGTCTCCCTGCCACACACAAACTTGACATGTGCCCTCTAACGTTCAGTAGGCCAGTCGCCCTATATCTTTGACTTGCACACACACACAATTTGATGGCTCTCTTCATCGATCTCGCACCCCCCACTTGATCCTCTCTTGACTCTATCGATAGCTATGACCCCTCCCTCTCTTCTCGTGGATTGCCCGACCCTCTATGTATGATGGATAGGCCTCCATTTCACACACATTGCATGCAAAATTTTGTTTGAGATGTCATCGACACATATTCCCACAAATAATTCACGAAATCAACCCCACCCCAAAACAAAAAAAAAACACTCACTGAGCACGGTTTGTATCTCTCACACACCCACGTGGGTGGGGGCGTGCCGCGAAGAGAAGAGGTGCATGCAGGCGCGCGTACTCCGTCTCTTTCCCAACCACACCCAGCGGGTACACGGTGGAGCTCATTTCTGTCTGAAAAAGGCAGCCCGTGGTAATTTGGCACGTGTCTGGTTGTCCACTTGGTGGAGGAGGATCGTCTACCACGGGTGAACAAACAAATTGCGACTTGGCGTGTTATGTTAAAAAGAGGCAAACCATGTGGGCCTACCTTAGAGCAGGCTCTATACACTGGAGTACTTTTGATGTGTCCCGTCAACTCATGAGAACAAGGAGAAGCTTGCTTAGTCGCCGTCTCCCCGCCCATGGTAGCGGTGGCTTCAGGATGAGGTGAAGCTTGCTCCGCCTTAGCCGCTCCTAGCCCATGCTTGTGGTGGCTCATGGGGCGAAGAAAATTTTACTACTCCCTCCGTTTACTCCTCGTCCCTACTACCTTGGTTATAGAGATTATATCATATTGTTTGGAATATATATGTCCTTTAGTAGATTTCAATATGAACTACTAGTACATACTCCAAACACGATGTATATAGGCGTATTTTAGAGTGTAGATTCACTCATTTTGCTCCGTATGTAGCACTCTCCCTGCCCCTCGACCCTCGCCCATGTGGTGGGCGTGCAGCAATTCATTCGGTCTCATATAGCGAGCGATATATCTTGCACTACCATTATTGCTCGACTTCGAAGCGAAGAGCCAATCGCAAAGGTTAATATTTTGGAATGCCAAGCGCAAGGTTATAGGAGAGCAGTAGTAGGTGCGGCGTCATTTATAAATAAAGTTTTTTCTTGATGTTGCGTCGCAATATGATAGGTTCATATGGAGAAAAGAAACGCTCCACTATATACATAGTCAAGGCGGGCCAGCCTACACGGTTGCTTGCTGGGGTTGCTCTCTTCACACTCTCTCGCTTTCAGCGGCTGTGGCCACATCTCTAACATCCGGCGGATCACGTCCGCTTAGGGAAGGGTGGATGCTTAGTGTAGATCACGGTGGCCGTCGCCCGACGGCGAAAACCCTTGTCGGCGTCCGATCGGGGTCCCGCGTTCTCTCTCTCAAAGCGGTGAGGTTGCCTTCGTCCCTTGCTCCTTTGCCGTGGCGTGGGCGGTTGCGCCTCCGCCGCCCTCCTCAAGGTTGAGCTCGTCCCTCGGTACAACTCCTTTACAGCCGGCTTGCACCCATGCTCCAGCTGCCCACATCACTCCACATGGATATTTCTCTACTTCTTTGCCCCACATACCTCTACTTGCTTCTCGTCTTGTATTTGTGATGAGTTTATGTCTCATCAACTAGTCCTAATAATCTTATTCTAATCACGCTTCTTCAATTTCTTTGCCACAGGGGATGCTCATCTCGATTTTGGTGAAACTGCACAAAATGATCCGATGGTCAAAGGTTGCAAACTTCATTTATTAGGAAGTTGAGCGTTGCCGACAAATTGAAGCCTGGTCGGGGTTCACGGTTCAAGGCTAGGAACTGCATGGATCGTTTTTCTTTAGCTGCCTCTGTTCCAAAATAAGTGTCAACTTTAGTAGTAGTACAACTTTGTACTAAAGTTTGCACAAAGTTGAGACACTTATTTTGGAATGGAGGAGTACATATTGCTATGATCATCAATCATTGAGATGCAATAGCATGCATGTTAGTCTCCTTTGTATTTGATGAAATGTTGCAGCGCAACCTTGGGCCTAAGATACATGTAACAGAAGCTGGAAGCTTCATAGCATTATACAAATTTATCTCGATAAATTACAGTACATACTATACTAGTACTTCCTCCGTTCCTAAATATAAGTCTTTGTAGAGATTTCACCATGAACCACATGCGGATGTATATAGATGCATTTTAAGTGTAGATTCATTCATTTTGTTCCATTATGTAGTGGAATCTCTACAAGACTTATCTACTAGTAATAGCTAGCCCCACTACTAGGAATTCTCTATCCTCTCCTTGAGCCACATCATCAAAATTGATGTAGCCTTTAGATGAAGTAAATCAGTCCATAATAGCCGTCGATCTAGGCGTTGAGAGGCTCCGCACTAAGCCACATGCAAGCATGCAGAAATACCGTGGCACATGCATGTGAGTGGGTTTAAATCACATCAACATGTATGCATGCAAGCATGCACAGGTAGCATGCATGTAAGTGAGCTTTTAAGTCCCATTAACATGTCAAAAGAAAAATATAATCCCATTATGCGATAGGAGTTGGCTGATCTTTTTCCTTCATGGGATGATCTAAATGATGATGGGAGTTTATTTAGTTTGGCTACCACATTTGTCATGGGTTATATAGTTTTTTAGTTCTATGAAATCGATAATTTTCTTGAGAGAGATATACCGTTGTTCATGCAGACAGCGGACTCATCTAGTAATATTTAGGAATGGAGGGAGTACTATGTAAAGAGTTAGGTGTCGCACGGTGATAGTGTGAGGTGGGCCATGTAATCATTGAGCCTGCGTGTTTTCATTGCTCTTGCATGCCTCCGCTGTAAATGGAGAAAATTGTAATCTAGTAGTAGTACCTCCTTTAGCGGCGTGGGACATCCAGCAGTCCTACCACCTCGATAATAAAGACCAATGAGCCATCAAATCACATAGACCCAGCGATAAGTTGGACGAGGCGAAGCAACCATCACTCTTGCGCCGGTGAGAGGTCGCGTCCGCTCTGCCGGGCATGAATGCGGCACCGATTCTTTGGGCCCGGTGGCATGAATGTCAGGCCCGCAGTGGCGAACCGAGCCTGGACCTTTCAAAACATCGGGGCAGGGCGCCCTCAAGACCCCAAAGGCGAGGCCGCCTTGAGAGTCGGCTGGCGAGCCGCCGACTACCCCTCCGGCCGAGTCTCGGGAGGCGGCCTCGAGATAAGCCGACTCCCAGCCAGCTTAGGAGAAACCCACTATGGGGAGTCGGCCCTTGACTCAACCACCTCCTGCCTGTCGACTACGGGCCAGGGGTGGGATGGGAGCCACCTCGCGGCCCATCCTGCCCCGTTCACAAAGAGACGAGCATGGCCAAAAAGCGCCCGTCTTGGCGGAGATCTCCGTCCGGTCGCGGCACTGTTGCCACGGCCGACGACATCAACCCGTGGGCAGATCCGTTTACCCGCGATGGCACATATGTCATGCGACCCAAAGGCGGCGGGACCCGCTTTGTCGGCCGGGAGTCTGAAAAAAAGGCGAAGCGCTAAAGCGGACCCGGCGGGAGGTGCGGCCTCCGAAGTCGGTCGGCCCCTCCCACGGAGCTCTGTCGCCATTAACCAGACAAGGCGAGGAATAGCGCGGTGATACTTTGTCGGTAGTGGCCTTGTTGCCATGTCCCCATATGACCCTTCGCGTCATTAGAAGCATGGCTCTGATGTCCGGCGCCCGGCAAGACCCGCCCATGGCGGACAAAGACTATCGGCCCCATGCTGGACCGTCGGCGTGAGGCCCGCTAGTCGGCGGAGCCCCAAAGTCAGCGGAGAAAGGCGACTTGAGATTGGCCGGAGTGGGACCTGCGCCCGACCGGATTACCATGTACCCCCAGGGAGGCCTATATAAACCCCAGGGGCACCCATGCAAGAGGTTGGACCTAATAGTTTTACACACATAGAGGAAAGAAAAGAGCTAGCCGTGCCCTTCTCCTTCCTCACCCAGCTCAAGGAGCAACCTTGTACCCACTTTGCCATAGTGATCATCGGAGACCCTGCGAGCAGCAGTGAGGTGTTATCTCCACGGAGAGCCACGAAGGTGGGTAAGATTAGCCGGCGTGCATGCCTTCGCCTCATCCCGTTTCGAGGCACCGGCCCACGTTCTACTACCCCACCTTGATAAGCCATCCTTTGGCATATATCGCACCAACCCGACATTTGCGCCCACCGTGGTGCTAGGTGCACCGTCGTTGGGAGACACTGCTGGGCAGGAACCTTTTCCTCCTGGCGAGTGCAATACAGCCCGGCATGCAGGACGGGGCCCTGCGCCCGGCCAGCGCTGCATGGCCCGAGATACGCTGTGTCTTGGCCAGCTGCCTACGCCCGAACTTGCCGGCGAGGTTCGCCTCTCCGACGAGCCTGCATCCGATGTGACGCAGGCGGCCCCGAAACCTCCTCGCGGGCCTCCTCGAACAACTCCGCGTCGTGCCGTGAGCCTGCCACCGACCTGGGTCCGTAGGCTCCACCGACCCAATGTTGGTTGACTCCGACACGCGTCGCTCGACTCGTTCCCCACCAGCGTGGTGGTCTCGATGAAACGCTCCCTGCGAAGGCGGCGGAAGCACCATCCGCGGAAGTGCTGCGTCGCCGGTCATAGCGAGCCTTCCGTGAAGAACTCATGACCCTCTCGACACGCAGTTACGCAAGACCTGGCCGCGCCCATCCGGAAGGCGGCGGCGGCCGGGGTGCTGGAAACGCCGCCTTGACTCCTCGTGAAGCGCGAAGAGAAGGCTAGCAACAGGGCGCGCTTATCGAAGCCTACCAGCGTGAGATGAATCACGCCGTGGGTGGCTCGCCCGGCTCAAGCCGGGCCTAACCTCCTTAAGCAGCGGTCCAGCAGCACAGCGTAGCCATCGCCAACCTGTTAAGAGCAAATCGTCCTGTAGCCACCACGCCCGCGGAGGACATCCGCGCCCGCCTGACGGCGGCGAATGAAACTGAATAACCCGAGGCGAGGCGCCGCTGATAGCGGGCGAGTCCAGCAGCTCCTCGGCGCAGCCGCGCGCAAAGAGCGAAGCGGCTGCCGCCGCGGAAACACAGCGGCGACAACAGCGGCTTGCCTTCCCTTCCTGCGAGACCAAAGCACGGCGTCTCGGGCGCCCGGTAGTGGTGTTCGTGGAAAAAAACAAGGATCGAGCTGTTAGCCATAGTCGGACCCACATCTCCATCGGCGCGACCAAAGCGGCGCCCAAAGCGATGGGCGGCGGGGCGACTATCGCCTCCTCCTCCCCGAGCGAAATCCCGCCACCCGCCGAGCATCCGACTCTCGGCGACCGCCTTGACGCGAAGAGAGTCGAAAAATGATGCCCGCCACGGATCGACCGACTCCACCGATCCTGGCTGGAAGGAAAGGCGAGTTGGGCCTGCCGTGTTTGGACCTCGCATCCGAGGCGAGCCCTTCCTCGGGAAGGTTCACACTCCCGAGATACACCCAAATACACCAGCTCCGTGAAGCCGGAGGACTGGCTAGTGGACTACTCCGGCGGCCGTCGGCATATGACGGCAACAAGTCGCGTTAATAGTAAAGTATGTTCCCCTCATGCTCCGAGGCACGGCAGGACATGGTTGAACAACTGAAGCCGCGGCATCAACAGTGGAATGGTCGACTTCACGAGGCCTTCGTCCGCGCAACTTCACGAGCACATACAAGCTACCTCCCAAGCCTCGCCCGACTTTCCTTGTGCGTGCAAGGCTTGCAACAGTCCTCGCGACTACCTCACCCAGCGTTGGGCGAGCTCAGGAACTCCTGTGAGGGTGCACGAGTGCAGCTGTGGTACTTCACGCCCGGTGCGGAGAAGGCACCCTCCTCAAGCACAAGCTCGCTGCGATGAGCCGGAGACCCTCGGCGACTCTCGATCCTAGCGGAACAAGTGCGCCCTGAGCGACTCCTCCATGAAGATGGAGATCGAGAGTCGATGTGGTTGGCAGAGTGGCTCCACGGGCTCCCGAACTCGGTGGCGACACGGTCAGCTGCGGCAAGCGAGAATGATCCTGGCGCAAGGCCCATGGCCCGGCTTCAACAGGCCGGCAGGTGGCGGCTGATCGAAGGCCAACAGCCGGAGGGCAGCCTCCGGCCAAGCGGCGGAAAGGCGGCAAGCCCAAGCTGGTTGCGGCCTTCTCTTCTGGCAGACTCTAGATGGTCCCTGCAAGTTCCATGGCGGCCTGAAGCCGTCCGAACCCACCACCCAGAAGTGCCGCTGGCTCACGGGGATAGCCAAGGGAGGCGGCCTCATCCCTCCCCACTTTCTTTGGGCGGCGCCTCCACCGCTTGACCAGCCCGGGCTATCGAGGCCAGTCGCCCGCAGTACAAAGCGGCTACCCGGAAGAGCATGGGGCCTATGTAGTGTTCACCGGTCGGCCAGCGATCGCGCCCAGCGGCTGCTGCAACAACAAAGTGAATGCGATGGCGTCGGATACTCCAGAATTCATGCCTTTGGTCGATAAACCTATCAGTTGGAGCCGAGATGATCACCCGAGGTGATGCGAATCCGGGCTCATACAGGTCTTGCGGAGCCACCCTTGCAGCAGAGACGGCGGGCGCTCGCTTCTCGCGAGTGCGATGATAGGCGGAGGCAGCAACATCAACATCCTGTATAAGGACACAATGGAGAAGCTAGGAATCAAGCAAAGACAACTTGAAGCGGTCGGACCGTGTTCCTGGCAATGTACCTAGCCTTTCACGCTCACCCGATCGGCAAGATCACGATGAGGCGTCCTCTTTGGGGACAAAGATCATTTCGCCGAGAGCCGGTCTGGTTCAGTGGTGGACCTCGAAAGCCCGTACCACGCTTCTGCTTGGCGACCTGCTTTGGCCAAGTTCATGGCTGATCCCCACTACGCCTACCTCAAGATGAAGATGCCAAGTACCAAGGGGATTACGACCGTGGCAGCGACTAGAGAATCGTCGTCCGTGCATGCGGTAAGCGGTCGGTGGCGAGTCCTTAGTGGTCGCATGCGTGAAGCGGCTTCTTGATCGGGTTGTGGCAATGGCGGCAAGCAGCGGAAGATGTCGCCCAACCCCAAAGTGGTGGGCGAGGGCTCGTTCAAGCGAGCCAAAGAGACAAAGAAGATACCTTGGACCGGAGCACCGGGAAGGCTGTTGTCGTGGGTGCAAACCTTGAGCGATAAATAGGAAAAGCGAAACTCGTCGATTTCCTCCGTGAGAATTGGGACATTTTCATGGTCCCCAAAGACATGCCAGGTGTACGCAAGCCAGGTCGCCCGAGCACAAGTTACATGTCCGATCTGATGTGAAGCCCGTCGGGCAGCCCTTGCACCTTTGTCGAGAAGAAGAAGAAGAGTTGTTGGAGAAGAGATAGCGGCTCCTGCTTGGCGGTTTCATCATGGAAGTGTTCTTTCCGAATGGCTAGCGAACCGGTCTTGGTACTAAAGAAGAACAAGCGATGGCGGATGTGTATTGACTACACAAGCCTCAACAAAGCTTGCCCAAGGACCGATTAACTGCGAGAATCGATCGGTGATAGACTCCACGGCCGGATGCGAAATTTGTTGAGCTTCTTAGATGCATACTCGAGGATATCACGGATCAAGCTGAACCGGCCGGCAGATTGAGGCCGCCTTCATCACGCCCGTTTGGAGCCTTCTTCTACCACGACCATGACGTTAGAAGCAGGAATGCGGCGCCACCGTTCAGCGTTGCATCGAAGTGCCTCCTCAACCAGCTTGGCAAGCGCCCACATTCGTGGGACGATGTGGTGGTGAAGGCGGAGGCGAGGCGCTATTGGAAGACCCTAAGGAGACCTTTGAGAACTGCGCTGATTCGAGATCAAGCTCAACCCAGTGCGTCTTGGTACCACCCGGCCAGCTCCTTGGTTTCACGGTGTCGAGCAGCGGCATAAGTGCAACCCGTGAAGATCAAGGCAATCAAGAGGATGGAAGTACCGGCGTGCTAGATGTGCGAAGTTCACCGGTGTTTGGCGTCCATCGGTAGATTCATCGGCTGTTTTGGAAAGCTCTTCCTCTGTACCAGCTCATGAAAGACCACCTTCTTGAATGGAACCATAAAAGGCGAATGACTTTTCTCGAGTTGAGAAAATCATGACTACTCCCGTCTTGGCTCCGACTCCCAAAGGCCCATGCTCCTATCTCGCCGCCACCAGCCGGGTAGTCGACCACGATCATTGTAGTTGAGCATAAGAGAGAAAGGCAAGGCGCTACCTATCTAGAGACCGGTATATTACGGCGAAATCTTGTCGACCTCAAGCGAACTACCCCACTACCAAAAGATGTGTTATGGCGTGCACTTTGCCAAGAAGTTGAAACCTTACTTTCAAAGAGCATCCAATCACCGTGGTTTGCACAGCCCACTAGCGAGATCGCCGGGCCGAGATGCTACGGCGAGTGGCCAAATGGGCCATAGAGCTGCCCCCTACACCATCTACTACCAGCCACGCACGCCATCAAATCATAAGCTTGGCGACTTCCTCGTCGTGAGCGAGACCGATACCTACCGCCGGCGCCCGACTCCACCATTGGCGGATGCGCCGGTGGCTCAAGATGCGCTTACCGGCACAGGGCAGCGTGGTCCTCACTTCCCTCAAAAGCGACAAGCTCAAATGCAGCCTATTGCGAATCCATTTCGCCGCCTCCAACAACGTCGCCGAATCTGGCGCTCATTCCGAGCTCCGGCTTGCCAAGAAGCTTGGCATTCGCGGATCCTATGTTATGGCGACTCCGACTTGGTGGTCAGCAGTCATTGGCGGCGGGGCGCCAAAAGATGCAAACATGGCGAGCTACCGTTTCTGGTACAATGCTGCTGAGTGGATATTTTGAAGTGCGAGTTCCTCCGTGCCAAGAAATGACGCGACCAGCGAATACCACAGCAAATCGGCTCCACCATGACGATACCATCGGCGTCGCCCTTGGCGCCTCCTCAAGCCATCATCAAGCCGTCACGAGAATCGAGACCCCATTTTTGTGCGGCTCCTCAAAGCCTCGGCAGACGACACAAAATTCTTGAGCGGCCCCAAGAATACTGCGATCAAAGTCGGCCCGGGGGACTGCAGCCACCAACTGCGAACTCGACATTCGGCCGGGAACTCGCCCGAGCGGCCCGAGGATTTCTTCAACCCAGCAAGCTGCGGACTCAACCCGCCCCCCTCCTAGCCCAGCCGCCCCTCGTCCAAGTAGCGATCTGCGGTAGTCGAAGAAATAGCAGCACCCTCATGGGCCCAGCCCATCCTGAAGTTCTTAGTAAGCGGAGAGCTACCAGCCCGATGAGACAGCAGGCAAGTACAGCGCCAGCGGCAGCCTACACTATAATCAGCAGAGCTGGTCGGGCGTGGCGTCACTTTGGTGTCGACCAAGCGCTGCGTCGAGCGAGCAAGGCCAAGTGATTCTGAAGACATTCATCAAAGCGAGTCGGCCATCATGCAGCCTCAAGAGCACTTTCGTCGCCAAAGCCTTCCGACACGGTTTCTTCGGCCGCTGCTCTAGAAGGGCCAAGGAATTAATTCAGAAATACAAGTGGTGCCCGGTGTTCCGCTCCAAGCCGTTTCAGCGGCTCCTGCACTCAAGACCATCCCGTCTTTGGCCCTTTGCTGTTTGGGGCACGGACATGGTGGGACCATTCAAAATGGCGCGGGCCTAACTCACTTACTTGTCGCGGTGGACAAGTTCACCAAGTGGATAGAAGGAAAACCCATCAAGAAGTTGAATGGTCCTACTGCAGTGACTTTCATCGCCGACATCATGACTCGGGACGGCGTACCACACAGCATCATCACCGACAATGGCACAAATTTTGCCAAAAGGCATACAGCCCGTTCTGCGTGGCGTAAGGCATCCGGCGGACTTAAGCGTCCGTTGCCCATCCATGATCAAGCGGCGGGTAAGCGGCGAAGCGGCCTCATCACTGTCGGCATCAAGCCTCATTGGTCGAACCAACTGGGCGTTCGGTGGCTGCGGCGAGAGTTGCCCGACCGTCCTCTGCGATCTGCGCGACTCCAAACAAGTCAGCGGCTTCACACCTTCTTCTTCGTCTACGCACCGAAGCCGTCATCCCAGCGGATATAGGGTTCGGCCCGGTCACCATGTACACCGAAGAGAGCGAAAAAGCCGCGTCAAGATGGCGTCAACCTACTAGAAGAGGGCCGGCTATTGGCACTCAGCCGGTCCAGCATCTACCAGAAGAGCCTGCGCCGGTACTACAACAAGAAGGTCAAGCCAAGATCATTCCAAGAGGGCGACCTTGTGCTCCGGCTGATCCAGCCGAACAACCGGCCAGCACAAGTATCGGCGCCAGGAAAACCCATTCATTGTCGGCAAAGTCTTTGAAGCGACTCCTACTACTGATCGGCGGCTCGAAGCGAGCACGCATAAGGGGCGACTCGGCAAAGAGCGGAGCAGCCATGGAATCACGAATCTCCTCAAGAAGATTTTACAGTTGATGCAGTATGTACCATGCTACCTTTGTGTTTAAAGTACCAAGACTTGAGGCCCCGAGGCGAGCTCGGGGACTGCCCTCTTTTGTTATACGTATGATAAGATTATGCCTACAGTATATTACTCTTTGTTATGCCGCTTAGCACGGGCTCGACTAGTCAGCGGGGACTGCCATATAGGCTATGAAATGCTTCCTGCGATCAGGACAAGTAACGTCGCGGTGCTTAAGCCGTCTCTGTCGAAGCAGCTTTCATGAGAAGCGTATTTTAGTGGGCGGGAGTAAGGAAGAGCGAGCGCCCACGAAAAATGGCTAAGGACCCAAAGCATAAGCATAGTTTAAGCCCGCTTCCAGCCCTTTTGCAAAACCGACTCTTAAGTAGTCGACTTGCTTTCTACCCAACTTGCTTAAAGACTCTAAAATGGCCAAGTGCTGCCTTCTCAAAGGTAGCCCAACTTGAACAAGCGGCAGTCAGAGCGGTTGTCAAGCGGGCAAAAATGCGACTAAGGAAAGCGCCAAAGAAAAAGCCATAAGAGCAATGAGCTAGGAAAGATGGAATTAAAATAATATTTACAGCCATAGGCCCTTGGCACGATCTTGACGAGAGGTTCAAAATACACCGGCGGGTGGAATTGTCTTAATTAACAAGTTCTTTTCAAAGACTATCCAAGCAGATAAAATAAAAAGCGAGGCAATGCCTAGGAGCCGCAGATGGGGTGGAAGGCGGAGGAGGCAGGCGTCGGCGCCGGGGCAGCCAATTTGGGCGATCTCGGCTTGATCGTCTCGGCGGCAAGCCCGTGAGATAAATGGCTGCTCGTTCTTTGGCCGCGATCAGCTGAGCTGAGTCGCCCGCTCCGTCTTCTGGCGCCTCCATCGTCTCTGTCCTCGCCTCGTCTTCCTCCTCGGCCCTGGAGCCGATCACATCCGCGAGTCCTCGTCGTGAGTCGGGTTCATCCCGAACCACTCAGTGGCACCTCCCACCGTCCTCGAGCCGCTTCGAGGCGAAGAGCGCTGGTGTCCGTGTAGTTGGCGATAACCGCCGCCGCGCTCAACAAGGGCATCCTCCGGCCCCGCAGCTCCGCTGGGCCTCACGGCGAATCGGCCAGCGGTCGAGATCTAGCCACAGATACCGCGCTTGTGAACTCAAGGCCGGCGTGCTCGGCCGAACAGCGGAACCCTTCTAGGCCTCAAGGCGGCCAGCCGCGACCTCCGGCCGGTCGGCTGTCCGGCTGAAGTCGCCTAACCGGCATGTCCGGCCAGGGCAACAATCGCTGGCGGCGACAACCGCAGCTGAAGCGGTAGCGACATCCGATGGGCGACGCGGGCGAGCCTCAATGCTCGGAGCTGCTCGTCAAGGAGTGCAGGGCGTTGGCAGCGATCTCAACACCACCGCCCTTCGCACCTCGCGATCAGCCTCGATGACGATGGGCGCTGCGTGTGGCGGGAAGAAGTCTGCCAAGGCGAAGAAGCAAGTCAAAAAACCGAGTCGGCCCGACCTATAGTCGGCCCAAAGGAAGAAGTAAAACAAACTCACCATCGGCGATGTCCTCGATTTCATAGGCCGGAGGTCGAAGTGCTTCCTTATCGGTCCGGGGCTGCTTTCGCTCTCGAACTTCGGCGGAAGCAGCATCTTTCCTCTCGCCTCGTCTTGCGCCGCCTTAAGCAGCTCCCCACTCCTCGCGGTGCGTAGTCAGCGGTCGCGCTCTGCAGCGAGCTTGCTGCATTCCTCCTCCTTGCACGCAAAGGCGGTGTTGGCGTACCAGCTGCGTCGAAGCGGCGTTGGCCTCTGAAGAATAAAAAGAAGAAGGGCGCCAAAGTAAATCGACTAAGAAGGTCGCCCGGGAAGATCCGGCCATTGCTATTGATGGTCGGCCCGAATCTCGAGGGACTACATCCAGCAGTCTTGGTAGCGCCCATGTGAAAGAAAGAAAACTCACCTCGGATTCTCGACAAGTCGGCAGTCCGCTTGCCCAGCTCCTCAATGTTGTGGTTGAAGGCAGTGGCGCAGAGGTTGTGATACTCCTGCGATAAGAATTTAAGGCAAAGGTAAAAATTTGGAAGTCAATAGATAGAGTTCCGAGCCGCCTGCTCGGCAGCCGGCCCGAAACTCGGGGACTACACCCAGTGGGTGCGCTTGCGCGCCCCCACAGAGAAGAACAAAGAAAAACTCAAAGAAGAACATACCCTTGCAGCGGCTCGCGGCGCCGGGTGCACCTTAGTGCAGTTGGATGGCGTCACCCTCATTTCGCACCTTGCTGGGCGTCGAGGCGTCGTGTTCAGCGGGGCCCATGCCGCCTCCTCGCACCCACCAGTGAGCGCGGCTTATCGCCTCGGCATCTGGAATGGCGAGCTGGCGGCGCCCGGTCTCCAGGGCGCTTGCTGAGGTCGCCTTTTCAAAGCAGTGACTTGGCGGCGACAGAAGAAGCAGCCTCGCCACAGCTTCGTCGTCGGTCCCGGCTCGGCCCGAATCGGCCGGCCGCTTACCTCGCCCAGCGCTTTCGAGGCCGGCGGCAGGCGTGAGGCGGCTGCGGCCGTGCGGACAAAGAGCCTCGCCGCCTTCCCTCTCCTTGAAGGAACTTCATTGTCGGCTCCCTCTGTCATGCCCCGTGAACTCCGGCGGTGGCCTTGCGGAGTTCAGCGGTGTGGCGAAACAACGCCCACTGGATATCTGCGGCCTCCTCGGCTCGCCTCTTAGCATGACAGCGGCCCGGCTTCTTCTAGCCGCCTCTGGTGGAAGCTGCCGCCTTCTCGGCCTCCGCCTTCTCCAGACAGGCGGCCTCCTCCTCGTCGTGCTTCTCCTGCGCGTTCAGCTCCGTCTCGCCTCGGGGCTCGGCGCAGGGTCAATCCACCGTGTTGGCGGGCGTCTGTGACGACCCCCATGTGAGGGCTGGCGGCGACCCTCTCCAAGGTGAGAGGCCTGATGAGAAGAAGACATATAAAGACTTGGACAAGGCGGACCGAGAAGAAAACAAGGCAAAACAAAAACACTTACGCGAGACCAGCGGCTTCTTCATTTCCTTGTAGGCGGTTAGCCTTGACCGCCTCTTGGCTGGGTGGCGGCAAATCCCCGAACTGCCGCCCAGCCGCTGGCAAGCTCGGCCCGGCCGCGCTTCTTCGCGCCGCCTCGACCACCGGCGGCGGAGGAACCCAGCGCCTCGATGGCCGACCTTCGGTTGGCGGCGGGCGACTTCCCTTCGCCCGTCATCTTGAGCCCGGTCGGCGAAAGGTGTCGAAGGCCTGAAGTCGTCGGCTCCTCCTCCTCCCTCGGCGTCGGTCTCCATCGCTGCCACCCCAAGTCGGGGGTAAATCGGTCGCTCTCCGCCAGTCGGGCGAATTCACGAGTCGGGCCGTGGTGCCGGCGAGGGCTGCATGAGGGAGTTACGACTGGAAAAGACCAAAAATCAGTCGGATTCGGCTAAAGAAACAGAAAAGCAAGAGATGACTTACCACGGCGGGGGATTGGCGGCGCGAGTATAGTTCCTTGCCGAACTGCCATTCCTCCGTGAGTACATGATTCGCCGGAAAATTCACCGTGTCCACCACCTCCGGCGTGGGGCATGTCTTTGGAGCACAGCCCATTTGGGGTCAGGCGGCCGCTCATCGGCGGACCAGATGAGGCCGGCCTTGGAGAGGAAGAACTTCGGCGGCGTCCACGAGGCAGCCAGCAAGTCGGCCCCGATCAGGCCCTCCATTGCGTCGGCACTCGGGCAGCAGCGGCAATGGCGGCACTGCGGAGTCGGCGTCTGACCCGATGGGACCAGGTGAAGTCGCCCGCCAACTCGCCCGGCCTCGTAAAGCGGCGGGTTGATTGATGCATATACGGGCGGCGTTCTTCCAATGAAATATGCGCTGCCACATCTTCACCGACTTGATCGGTGGGATGGCAGGAAGGGTTGTCATCAACGGCCTCCTCATTGCGATGAATGTGCACGCAGGCCGGCACCGGACGGCGTGTGTTCGAGCTTGGCTTGGAAGAATTCCCCCACCTGCTCGATGGTGGGGAAGAGCATGAAAGCCTTCGCACAAGGATGCGGCGTCCGGCCTTTCCCGTGTTTGGGTGAGTGGTGCGGTGGGCTCCGTGAACTCGAGGAATCGCGGAAAGAGCGCTGCCCGGCAGCTAACCCTGCGCATGAGTGCTGGCGGAATATGACCCGCTTCGCCCTCCTCAGCCCGCCGACTTTATTTACGCCCTTGGCGGCATGTGAGTCACCAGGTTAGTGTCGGGGATCGGTAGCGTCTGGCGGAAGAACTTCGATGATGTAAATGCGTCCACAATGGAGCCGTCCCACCGCGGGCCTTGGCGGAAGAAGCGCAATGGAAGAAGAGCTCATCTCATGGCCTTGGCGGAGCAGGAAGGAAGGCAAAGCAAAGAGAGAGGGCGAGAGAAGCGAGGAGAGTGGGTGTGCGTCGTCGCCCCCTCCTCCGCTTACTTATAAGCGCCCTAGGCTTGAAAGCCGGGCGGCGTGGGATTACTGCGCCCGATGCCCCCAAGCCCCGATTTAACCCGCAGCGTTACTTTAGCGCGATAACGGCGTGAAACTCTTTCGCCGGACGGCGCAGCGGATCCGCCCGTGCGCCGGTAGCGGCTATAATGGCGAGCCCGCCCGAGCAGCCTGTCTAGTCCGCAGCGTGGGCGGCAGGTAGCCTGCCCGGCGTGGCGTTGCCTGCAGAGCCCGCAGCGAGCAGCTGCACGGAAGCTTATCGAGCCGCTGCGGATCCGCCGCGACCTTCAAAACCTTTGAGAGCAAGACAGCCTACTACAAGGCCGACTCGGCTAGTCGGCTCAAGAGAAGGCAAGCCAGCCCAATTCTTCCATTAGAGGATGAAACCGTTGAGGCTCCTCGACATGTTGCCACAGCGCCTCACCGGCTTGGGGACTCTTGCCGGAGTAATGGGCCCGCAGGTGGCGGGCCGAGCCTGGACCTTTCAAAACATCGGTGACTGCGCCCTCAAGACCCCAAGGCGAAGGGCCGCCTTGAGATTGGCGACAGCCGCCATGCCCCTCGGCCGAGTCTCGGAGGCGGCCTCGAGATAAGCCGACTCCCAGCGTGACTTCGGGCTTGGCTATGGGGAGTCGGCCCGCGACCAACCACCTCCGCCTGTCGACTACTGGGCCAGGATGGGATGAGGCCGCCTCACGGCCCATCCTTGCCCCGTTCACAAAGAACGAGCATGGCCACGAGCGCTGTCGCAGCGGAGATCTCCGTCCGTGGCAGCGGCCTTACTGTGCCTGCCCGGCCTGACATCAGTCCGTGGGCGAGATCCTTGTACCCGATGGCTGTCTGTCATACGACCCGAAGGCAGCGGGACCCGCTGTCGGCGGGAAGTCTGAGAAAACGGCGAGCGCCCAAAAGTGGACCAGCTGGGAGTCGGCCTCAGAGTGGCGGCCCCTCCCACGCGAGCTCCGTCGCCATTAACCGGAACAAGGCGAGGGAATGGCAGCGGTGATACGCCCCGGCGGTAGCACTTTATTGCCATGTCCCCATGACCCTTCGCGTCATTAGAAACGCGACTCTGATAATCCGCGGCCGGCAAGAACCATACGGGACAAGAACTATCGGCCCCATGCTGGACCGTCGGCTGGGCCCGCTGGTGGCGGGCCCCGAGTCAGCGGAGAAGGCAATGACTTGAGAGGCGAATTGGCTGGGACCTGCGCCCGGCGGATTACCATTGTACCCCTAGGGGTGAGGCCTATAAACCCCAGGGCACCCATGCAAGGTTGGACCCTAATAGTTTTACACACATAGAGGAAGAAGCGAGGCTGCCGTGCCCTTCTCTTCCTCACCCGAACAGCTCAAGGAGCAACCTTGTACCCACTTTGCCATAGTTATCATGCGGAGACCCCTTGAGTAGCGATCTGGTGTTATCTCCACGGAGAGCCTGGTGGGTAAGATTAAGCAGGCGTGCATGCCTTCACCTCATCCGTTTCCGGCACCGGCAACGTTCTACTCGCCCCCACTATGATAAGCCATCCTTTGGCATATGTACGCACCAACCCCACAAGCGGTGGCCGTTTCGAGGCGGAAGCAGCGTCTCCGAAGCGATGGAGGACTTTGGGTGGGCCAGGCTGGTCGGGCGGCGTGGCAGCTGTCTGCATGTCCCTACCAAACACGCCCAGAAACAAGAGGATGCACCGACTCTAGCGGCTAAAATCGTACACTACACAACATCTCTCTTTAAGAGTAGGTCGATCTGTCGCTCTCTAACACACACATGTTGTTAAACACACACACACACACCACCACACACACAAACACACACACACACACACACACACACCACCTTGTAGCAGCACCTACTGCCTTTATACGCACCTTGGTCCGTTGCCTTCTAACGTGACTTATTACACCTAGGCGGAGGAGTAGTAAGTATCTGAGATCTGATGCTTACTTGACTTAAGTCGAATACAAGTGCCCAAAATTTGTGTGCATGTTATAATAAGGATTCACTAAAAATAGTGCATTGAAATGAGCAGGAGGATCAATTGGATAGTGTTCCCGAGCTGTAGCGAGATGTGAGGTAAATACACATTGGCGCTTTAAATTTTTCTTATTAATTTGTTTGTTTCACCCTCTAGCTGGTGGGACCCAGCATTACTACGTGGAGAGGTAAGGTGACTTAGGCTGCATTATTTCTGCACTGCTTGTGGATATCTTACCACCAAAGCCACATGACACGGTTATGATTGAAATCCCAATGACTCCACACACACAAAAAAAAACCGGCATGCTTGTCACACGAATGCGAGGAATGTATAAAGATTATTTCCCTCTCGTTGAACATAACAGGAGGGTTGTGTAACTAGTTAGACTGTTAGCTCATCAAACTTGAGGTCTCGGGTTCGATAACTACACTTGAGCATAATTTGTGCCGGAGGATTCTTTGACTGGTCAAAATGTTTTCTAGGGTTTGCATGCTTCACACTCTCTCAGTATATATATATACCGTTGGAGCCTCGGCGCATGGTTGCTCTCTTCACACTCTCTCGCCCTCTCCGGATCTAAAAAAGACTTCGTTGGCCTCTCTCTCCTCACTCACTTTGCTGCTCAAAGAGCTGGCAGGATTAATCCGCCGAAAGGAAGGAGGAAGCTTCAGCTGTCGCCGTCGGCGAGGACTACGGATGCAGTGTTCACTTTCCACCCAGCGGCCTTGGGGAGGGCCTCCGACCCCTTCTTCTTCGCTGTGTCCGTCCCCACGAACCACGCCCCAAGAACCTTAAGGTATAATTTACTTACTCCACATGCATTGCTCTAGCTGCATGTATACCATGAATCTATGGCGTGGTTCAAGAGAAATGAGTGGGGGAAAGTAGTGGGAAAAAGTATAGCATGAATCTAGGGCGTGGTTCAAGAGGAAATGAAGGGAAAATTTTATAGCATGAATCTAGGGCGTGGTTCAAAGAGGAAAGGAATGGGGGAAAGTAGTGGGAAAGTTGTATCGCATAAATCTAGGGCGTGGTTCAAAGTGGAAAGGAAGGGGCGAAAGTACTAGATCAAAAAGGAAAGGAAGGGACAAGGATGTATAGTTTGAGCAGGACTAGATTTGTTGCGCTCACATAGGGAAAGGTGTTTAAAGATAACAAAACTGGGACCAACACAAATATGCTCCTTGGTTGTTTGTTCTTTGTTTGCAACAATTGTGCATGACCACAGTACATCGGTAGATGCACATGGTGTAGTCGTCCACTGTCCCGATGCAACTCATTAGTTGTTGTTAATCTAAGGCCCTGTTTGGTTAAAAACTCCCTAGTCCCTACCTGCTTGGTTCCAGGGACTAAACATGGACTAGAGGTTATTAAATGACATGCTAAAAGACCATGCTACCCCTAGTAATGAACTAATAGAGACAAGGTGCGATGCGTGGCAGGGGCAACTGTTGGAAAAAAGTCCTATAAAGACTCCCTCGGGGTCTTCTTTCTTTAGTCCCAAATGCCCACTTTTAGTCCCTAAAAGTCCCTCCTGTTTGGTTTAAATGGGACTGACACAGAGTTTTTTTAGTCCCTACACCAAAATGTCCCACTGTAAACAAACACCCTCTAATAATGCATTGGAAAATTGATGCAATGCCACAGGTTAAAGCAAATTACATGTTTAGCAAATTTTATTGTTAATATAATCTCTATGTTAATATTAATCAATGCCACCGTTTGCGAGAAATGCTACTGTCTTGCTTTATTTCCCATTTAGATAAGGTAGATGCTTCTTTTTGTTGGCTTCGTGTCATCCACGTTATTGACCACTAATTGTTTCCTTTGCACCTTTATGTAAACAGGGTTATCTACTTCACCTCGTTGCCATTGTGACCTTTTGTTTGCCTTTGCTAAAACACTTTTGTTTTAAGAGTGTTTTGTGCAGTTCAATCAAAATGTCACACCATTTCAACGTTAACTTGATTGCTTGATTTTAGTGGAACTGCACAAGAGAAGATCTTACCTCCTATCCGTTAAGGCGAATTTGGTTCAGATCTTCTTCTTGTGAGTTGTTTGAATTCCGTATCATGAGAGGACAGTACTAGCCTTCTTTCACATGATTCTACAGTGTGCTTTCATATGTTTCGCTACTTTTACGATAATGTTGCTTGATTTTAGTGAACTGCACAAATGGAGACAAGACTTCTGGCCTGTATTTTGCCACTTTCATCAGAAAATTAAGTTTAGTACTATACTTGTGCTCCCTAATTGACATGCCAAATCTTACATTGAAGGTGAAGCTTTTCTGTTATTGAACCAAGTGAAGAAGGGGAAGAACAAGCGAAGAAAAACAAAAATCAACTCCCGGTGCTGTAATGAAGCACTGGAACTGTGATGACACAAGTAATGATATAGTTTTACATCTTAATTTGTTGCTATGGCTGGAACGAGCAATTGTTTTGCCACTGATTTGATGCCACTCTTAATGTAATATGTAATTATCTCTACTTGTGCAAACAGGGATCTTCTTTGAAGATACCATATATTTTAGTGGAACTCCACAAGAAGATGTTGGAAACTTTAAACTAATTGAGGAGTATATAGTAAGCATGGCCACCACCGTAGATAGCAGAGATGGTTCGGAGAAGTGCTTCATCTGTATGCTCTACACAATAAACCTCGACAAAGGTTGGTACTAAGCTCCTTTGATTTCATCCATATGATTGAGCTTTGTCATCTCTATTGGTGTTGTGCTACTTGTTTACATACTGTCATGAAAAAGTGGTATTGTCCTTGAGAAGTGCTTCATCATGCTATTTAAATATTTCCTTTCCTTTTTTTCGAGCAAACAGGGATGCTAGCATTTAGTAGTCCTCTTATCTTTGCACAACAGGATCATCTTCCTCTGAAGAAGAATATGGAGTACGTGAAGTGACTAGTTCCAATTATGCCAGGATGAAGAAGCCATGTCTATCTTCTCATCGGAAGGAGCTGTTGAAGAATGGTTACATTACTCCCCACAAGAACAAACTAACTTTAGCTCAGAAGGACTGACAAATCTCCATTTTTTGCTGTGATGCGCGAGTACAATGTTGTTCTAGGATTCTTTCTGGTGAGTTCAATTTTTCTAAAAGTGTGCTCTACATGGACCATGTATGTGCCTGTTGAAACTGTCAATTCATAGTATAGTTTGCTTTATACTAATCACTTTTTTGTATTTGTGCAAACAGGGGTGCTCAGCTTGATTTCAATGGGAACTGCACAAAATGTTCATGAATACATCGAATCATTCATTTCCACAACAAGAAAGGAGGTGCTGATAAGTTCAAGGCGTTGCAACATATAAGGGCGAAATCATACAAGCTACGCGTGAATTTGGTTGATTTTGGTGGAACTGCACAAAAAGAACAGCTGGTTTATTTAGCACAAGGTGCCTTGTCAATGTCCGAACTGATGGCAAACCCTTCCCATTCCACAATCGTAGGCATTTGATATTTTGGAATGGGACAACCTTGTCAAATTTTGCTATTGGACCGCACCGTTCCTGGCAACCTGGTCCCGGACGAACCGATCGCCGTGGTCGCCTTCTTCTTAGGAGCCATGGCGATGAAGAACAACTAAGGTCAATCGCTGAACCAGATTCTCACAATTGGCGCCCCCTACAGGCGCGCCAAAGATGTCGTTGGGAAACGACACCTATGGGATCACTGGAATCCCTTCTACGGTTGCGGGGCGTGGGGATCGTGAGAAGAGCGGGACTAGCAGACAACACAAAGGGATTTACCCAGGTTCGGGCCGCAAAGATGCGTAAAACCCTATGATCCTACTTTGGTGGATGTATTTAGTGTTCTTGAGCCCTTGAACTAGCTCTAGGTGCTGCGAGGTTTGAAAGAGCCGAATCCTTCTCCCGTGTGCCATGGGCCTCCTTTTATAGGCGAAAGGGGCTGCCCGCAGTGGCTACGGGAGGTGGAAAGTGCTAGCGTCATGAGCTTATCGCTGGTATTACGGGATAGCGCATTTAATGCGAGGCTTAGTGTCCCTTCACTTTGCCGGGGGCGGGGGCGAGGCCCGTCCCGTCCGTCGCCGCTCCTCAAGCCGACCTGCGCCACAGGCCAGCGATGCATGCGGTGCCATGTAGGAAGCGCAGGCAGGCGAGGTGGCGTGGTGGTGGAGCCTCCACGAAGAGCTGCATGTTGCCACGCAGGTGCCTGCCCAGCTGGTTGGGTCGGCAGCTGCATGCGAATGGCGGCGGAGACTTGGCTGGTGTGGGCCTAACGGTGGACCTGTTGGTGCACTTGGCAAGGGCCTTGCCTGGTAGCCCGGCAAGGGTCTTGCAGTAACGCACCTGAGCGTCCCAGTAAGGATCTTCTTTGGGGTCTTGTGGGTTTCTTCGGTGAGGATGGCTGCCTTCCTATCCTCATTTGATCTTGACTATTCTTTGTCTTCACAAAGATCTGCATGCCACCAGGTGCCTCCAGAGCCTGTCCCAATGCATTTGTCATTTGTTGGTGGGCTCGGGGTGGCTCCTTTCGAGGCTGGCGTCAGGCGAGCTGCTTACAGCAAGGGTCTTGCGGGGCAGCTGAGGCTACTTGGCGAGGTCCTTGCAGAAACCTGCTTCGTCCATCTGATCTTTGTGGCCTTGGTCCTTGTCGTTGCTTTTTAGCCGTCTTGTGCCTTGGCTTCTCTCGGCTTCCCTTTCCCTGCCTGTTATGTATGTGCGGCCCGTGGCTTGAAACTCGACTGCCGTGCACAAGTAAAGGGGTCAAAGGAGAGCCCTACTTATGTGCACCGACACAATGATACAGGAATTCAAACTAATCGAAATAAATTTATTCATACGGTCGGTTCATATAAACATGCGGTTCATTACATTTCATACATTCTTCAACTAAAAAGGGCTTGCTGGAGTATAATTAATTAACGAAGCTACCCACTGTGTGTCAGTGAGCCAAGCGAAGCTTGATGACTTAGCGCAGGGCGATTACGTGGCCTGACATGTGCCTGTTGGGCCCGTGTCGATCGACCAACTACCGGCGATTAAGTAAAGTAACTTTCTTCTCAGCACAGCTCTCCTACCGACATCGCCGCCAAGAAGCTAACCAGCCGTAATGGTCAACCAATAGCTTGGCTTCAACGGAGGTAGCAGCGGTGGCCTTACTTGACCCAGCGGCGGCGACCTACAATGTTCTACTCTTCCTCGTTTTCTTTGTGGCGGCCCCTCGTTGGCAGCGTGCGAGGCCTCGGTAGACTGGCGATGTCCCTGTCTCGTTGCTTGGCGGCGGTGCCTCGGCGAAGCGGTGGAAATCCTCCCCATGTTGCCGTGCCGAGGTGGGGCTTCAGCTGGCGGGCAATGTCCTCTGCCTTGTTGTTGGCGGGCGGGGCCTCAGTGGGCCCGGTGTCCTCTGCCATGTTGTTGGCGCCGTGGGGCCTCGGCGAACAGGGCCTCATCCGGCCTTGGTGAGCGAGGACTCGTCCGGACGGCATGTCCTCTGCCTCGTCTCGGTCTCGCCAACAGCACCTCACCGCTTCGCCGCCCTCTTTGCTAGCCTCTTTGAAGGCATCCGTAGCCTCCGCCACCCGCATGCGGTATGGCGCCCAGCTCGTGACCCCTAGCGGAGTGGAATGATGCGAGTTGAGCAGTGCCTCCTGCTCCGCCCGCTCATGGCGATATGCTCCTCCGCTTTGCGGTGTTCTGGAGGAGATGGTGGTTGTAGGTGGCGTCGGCCTGCGCCTCTGGAACTGCTCCTCACATCTGCCTCACCATCCATATATTGGGCACGGGCCTCGCCGATGGTCATGGTGCAATGCACGGCGAGGAATAGCGGAGAGGGTTGGCGCCAGGATAAATCGACTACCATGTTCTCCATTGGGGCGTCGTGCGTCCTCGGCTGCCTGCCCGCCAACGATCGGCAGCAATAGCTACCATCTCCTTGTGGTCCATCGTCACTTTGTCCCGGCGCCCTGGGCGAGAAGCCATGGTGGGCAGTAGTGGTGTGGACGGAGAGAAGAGCGGATCTGATGACTACGGCTATGGCGGTGCAGCGGTTATATAGCAATGGTGAAGTGACGGAGGGGCGGGCGTGTGGGCAGGAGTAGCCGCCTCGGCAACCAGCGTATCATTAATGTTGGCGGAAGATGGGCGGACAGAGCGACACTTGCTGTTGTTTGGGCCGAACAATCGCTTTGCCGGGAAGGTAAGTGGCTGGCGCTAGCTTTATTTTGAGGCGGAAGCAGGAGAGGAGATGACTTTACTTGAGAGGATGACAATGGGGACCCACAGGTCCATAGCCTCACGTCATAAGTGCCTCCTTATTATATATATATATATATATATATATATATATATATATATATATATATATATATATATATATATATATATATATAAACTATAATTTATTTTGCTTCCTCTGGTTTCACGACATCACGGTCCCACACCATTACCAACCTATGTAGTAGTCAATAAGCGAGAAAAATCACGCTTCACTGCAGGCCCGGGCCTTGTTATCTTCCGTGGCCCGGCTCGCCGCCGCCGCTCGTCGCAGAGCGACCGGCTCCAGCCGTCGCTGCCTCCTCCACCCGGCGCCAGCAGGCGACAGCTCACGTCAACAATCCTCATGCCGTCTCGCGACCGACGACTCAAGAAATATCAAAGACAAACTTACCCGCGCGGCGCCCTGCGCGGGCATCGGCGTACGTCTCCTCCGCCCTCTCGCCGTGGGCCACGGGCTCCTCCGAGCCAGCCCGCACCACCTGCGTCGGCACCCGGTCATATGGATGCTGGATGGCGTTGAAGCACCTCCGCGCGCGCGTCGGGGCGAACAAGAAGATGGGCAGCGGCAAAATCACGAAGACTAGGGACTCACCACGGGTGCGGTGCGCTGGCTGTTCGAGGTCTCGAACTCCAGTCCTCCGCAACTTCGGCCTGGAAATGTCGTTGACTGGAGGGCAACCTGGTCGCTCAAAGCGCGGAGTTCGACATCCGTTTGGGGTCCTAAGACCGGTCATCGAGACCCGATGATATGGGTCTTGCTCTTTGCGGTAGCACCTGGCGCTGATGAAAGCGATAAGGTCGGTGCAGTGAGCCCCTCCTGCGCTACCATCGTACCAGCACAAGTTGAGCACCTCCTGACGGGTCTTTGGGGAAGTAGTTCAGTTACGCCCATGGAGTGCGTCGACAAAAGCGGCGGTTGATTTGATCTGCGTCGAGGTTGTAGGCGTGAAGAAGGAGTTCACCACTTTTGTGAGAATCCTCGGCGGCATCTTAGGGCAGCCCGACCGACCGCTTGTAGATGGCGGCCCCTTGAGACATCTCCCGGCCTTGGGCCTGCTGCTTCAAAGGCGAAGAAGCGTGCCCGAAGATCGATTGTGGGCTCGACGGGAACCCCTCGAGGAGGGTGACAAAGCAGAGATCGCAGATGGAGCCCGCACCAAGATGATGGTTGGAGCTGAAGAACTCGGGAAGGTGCGGAAGAAATGGCTCATGAGGAGGCGAACCCGTGCTTGAAGTCGGGAAGAACACTGCGTGCTCGTCCCCTCGACGCGGATCCCGCTTCACCTCCGGCAAGCGCCGCAGCGAACTCCGTGCCTTCGGCAAGCGCTGGTGGAGAGGAGGCGGTGATGTCCTCTGCGGTGATGGGCGAGCCCATCCACGAGCCGAAGGAAGTGCCATCGGCGAAGCAAAGCAAATGAAGAAGAAGAGCGAAAAGAGTGGCGGTGGGCTCGCTTTCTGATGGCGGCGTCGCCGCCTTGGATTGATGACCCACAAGTATAGGGGATCTATCGTAGTCCTTTCGATAAGTAAAAGTGTCGAACCAAATGAGGAGCAGAAGGAAATGATAAGCTGTTTTCAGCAAGGTATTCTCTGCAAGCACTGAAATTATAGGTAACAGATAGTTTTGTGATAAGATAATTGGTAACAAGCAACAAGTAACAAAAGTAAAAGTGCAGCAAGGTGGACCAATCCTTTTTGTAGCAAAGGACAAGCTTGGAAAAACTCTTATATAGAGAAAAGCCCTCCCGAGGACACATGGGAATTATCGTCAAGCTAGTTTTCATCACGTTCATATCATTCGCGTTCGGTACTTTGATAATTTGATATGTGGGTG
Source organism: Aegilops longissima (assembly GCA_021605205.1). Taxonomy (NCBI): domain Eukaryota; kingdom Viridiplantae; phylum Streptophyta; class Magnoliopsida; order Poales; family Poaceae; genus Aegilops; species Aegilops longissima. The sequence continues at coordinate 70,064,181 of CM038678.1, forward strand.
GACTGATGATTCGGTGCTGTCCTTACTTGGACAAGCATCCCACTTATGATTAACCCCTACTGCAAGCATCCACAACTACAGAAGAAGTATTAAGGTAAAGCTAACCATAGCATGAAACATATGGATCGAAATCACCCCCTTACGTAGCAACGCATAAACTAGGGTTTAAGCTTCTGTCACTCTAGCAACCCATCATCTACTTATTACTTCCCAATGCCTTCCTCTAGGCCCAAATAATGGTGAAGTGTCATGTAGTCGATGTTCACATAACACTACTAGAGGATAGACAACATACATCTCATCAAAATATCAAACGAATTATAAATTCACATGACTACTAATAGCAAGACTTCTCCCATGTCCTCAGGAACAAACGTAACTATTCACAAAGCATATTCATGTTCATAATCAGAGGGGTATTAATATGCATATAGGATCTGAACATATGATCTTCCACCAAATAAACCAACTAGCATCAACTACAAGGAGTAATCAACACTACTAGCAACCTACAAGTACCAATCCCGTACTTGGAGACAAGAATTGGATACAAGAGATGAACTAGGGTTTGAGAGGAGATAGTGCTAGTGAAGATGTTGATGGAGATTGCCCTGTCCCGATGAGAGGAGCATTGGTGATGATGATGGCGATTATTTCCCCCTCCCGGAGGGAAGTGTCCCCGGCAGAACAGCTCTGTCGGAGCCCTAGTTTGGTTCCGCCAAGGTTCCGCCTCGTGGCGGCGGAGTCTCGTCCCGAAAGCTTTCTTATGATTTTTCTTCGGACGAAAGACTTCATATATAAGAAGATGGGCATCGGAGAGCCAATAGGGGGCCCACGAGGCAGGGGGCGCGCTCCCACCCTCGTGGACTGGTGGAGGCCCCCCAGACATAGATTCTTCTTCTAGTATTTTTTATTATTTCCTAAAATAACTTCCGTGGAGTTTCAGGACTTTTGGAGTTTTGGAGAATAGGTCTCTAATATTTGCTCCTTTTCCAGCCCAGAATTCCAGCTGCCAGCATTCTCCCTCCTTATGTAAACCTTGATAAATAAGCGAGAATAGGCATAAGTATTGTGACATGATGTGTAATAACAGCCCATAATGCAGCAAATATCGATATAAAAGCATGATGGAAAATGGACATATCAATTCCCCCAAGCTTAGACCTCACTTGTCCTCAAGCGGAAGCCGATGAGGATAAATATGTCCACATGTTTAGAGGTAGAGGTGTCGATAAAATAAAATACGGACATGAGGGCACCATGATTATTCTCATAACAGCAATGTAAATGGATATTGTCATATGATTTCTTATGCTCAAGTAATAATTCTATTGACAATGCAAAGTATGAGTCAGAAACTTTATTGAGAACTAACAAACTATACTCTCAGTCATTGAGGCAATTGCAATTTATCATAACATCAGAAAGATTCTATGTCAGAGCTTTCTAGCAAGTCCACATACTCAACTATCATTTAGTCTTTCATAATTGCTAGCACTCACGCAATACATGTGGTTACGGAGTTTTAATCGGACATAGAGATAGATAGGGGCTTATAGTTTCGCCTCACAACCTTTTACCTCAAGGGTAATGTCAACAATAATAACTCATGCTAACTTACATCTAATTAGATATATATATCATGATCTTTCCAACATCCTGTGCTTGCCAAAGGATAAAATGTAAAAAGGAAAGGTGAAGATCACCATGACTCTTGCATAAGGTAGAATATAATAGTAAAAGATGGGCCCTTCGCAGAGGGAAGCAGAGGTTGCCATGCGCTTTCAGGGTTGGATGCACAAAATCTTAATGCGAAAGAACGTCACTTTGTATTGCCACTTGTGATATGAACCTTTATTATGCAGTGCGTCGCTTCTATTTCTTCCACATCACAAGATCGTATAAAGCTTATTTCCTCCATGCTAAACAATCAGACATATATAGAGAGCCATTTTTATTGCTTGCACCGATGACAACTTACTTGAAGGATCTTACTCAATCCATAGGTAGATATGGTGGAATCTCATGGCAAAACTGGGTTTAAGGGTGTTTGGAAGCACAAGTAGTATCTCTACTTGGTGGAAAGAATTTGTCTAGCATAAGGGGGAAAGGCAAGCTCAACATGTTGGATGATCGATGACAATATACTTTATCTCAGATCTAAGAAAACATAACCCATTACGTTGTCTTCCTTGTCCAACATCAACTCTTTAGCATGTCATATTTTAATGAGTGCTCACAATCGTAAAAGATGTCCAAGATAGTATATTTATATGTGAAACCTCTCTTTCTTTATTACTTCCTATTAATTGCAACGATGACCAAAACTATGTTTGTCAACTCTCAACAACTTTTAATCATCATACTCTTTCTATGTGAAGTCATTACTCTCCATAAGATCAATATGATCTCTTTGTTTCTTTTTATTATTTTATCTTGTCTTTTATTCACTCAAGATCATATCAGGATAGTCAAGCCCTTGACTGAACAGTAATCTTTATTATATAACTCACGGACTCGATTACAAAGAAAGATCAAAAAGCAAAACTCAGAACTAGATCATACTAAAACTTTACTCTAGCTACTAGATCAAGATACTACTAATAGGATCAAACTAAGAAAAATGGTAAAGATAGGAGTGTGATGGTGATACGATACCGGGTCATCTCCCCCAAGCTTGGCACTTTCCAAGGGGAGTGCCCATACCCATGTGATTATGTCTCCTTTTTAGGTGATGGAGAAGATGATGGTTTAGTCGATGGCATAGGCTTCTTCCTTAATTTGCGCTTGAGGACAGAATTTTGATCCCTCAAGTTCTCAATCTCCTGCTCCACGCATAATATCATTTTGCATAATTCCTACTTGTTTTCCTAGAAGAGACAAAAAGGGATAAACTCGATCTTAAATTTCTTTGCTCTATCAGGGAGGCTTGACTTTTTGAACTCCACATGAATGTCCCCAGGTTGAGGCAATGGGACTTCAGCTTCATCTGAGCTCGTCTCCTCCTTTCTCTTGGGCTCATAGTCCTCTTCTTCTTCTGTAGTCTAACCACAATGCTCCACATCCCCATAGACCTTAGGATCTGCAAGGTAATTAGCCACATAACTTTCTCCTTCCGAATCCTGGGACGACATGTTGCTCTAATCTGCAGCAGGACAACTCGAAACAAAGACAGGGAATATTTGCTAGATACGGAGGTCAAAAACTTCGGAAGATTATATAATGAACTTTTATCGACCAAAATACGTATCGTGCAAGAAAACAGAGTCCGTAGAGCACAACACATGAGGTGCCCACAAGGCAGGGGCGCGCCCAGGGGGGTAGGGCGCACCCTCAACCCTCATGGAGGCCTCATGTCCTTCCCCGCTTCTTATTTTCTATTTTTCTAAATATTCCAAAACGGAGAAAAATTGCCTTTAGAACTATTTTGGAGTCGGTTTACTTACCGTACCACATACCTATTCCTTTTCGGAGTCTGAAATGTTCTGGAAAGTGTCCCTTATGTATTCCTCTAGGGTTACGGTTTCAATAACATTGGTTTCAACATTTATGGGATTACCTGAGATATAATGTTTGATTCTTTGACCATTCACCACCTTCGGAATTGTGCCTTTGAAGTTGTTGATTTTTATGGCACCGAAACGATAGACCTCCTCGATAACGTAAGGGCCTTCCCATTTAGAGAGAAGTTTTCCTGCAAAAAATCTTAAACGAGAGTTGTATAACAATACATAATCACCTACATTAAACTCACGCTTTTGTATCCTTTTTTCATGCCATCTTTTAAATTTTTCTTTAAACAATTTGGCATTTTCATAGGCTTGTGTTCTCCATTCATCAAGTGAGGTAATGTCAAATAACCTCTTCTCACCGGCAAGTTTGAAATCATAATTGAGCTCTTTAATAGCCCAATAAGCCTTATGTTCTAGTTCGAGAGGTAAGTGACATGCTTTTCCATAAACCATTTTATATGGAGACATACCCATAGGATTTTTATATGCAGTTCTATAGGCCCATAATGCATCATCAAGTTTCTTGGACCAATTCTTTCTAGATCTATTAACAGTCTTTTGCAAAATTAATTTGAGCTCTCTATTACTCAATTCTACTTGACCACTAGACTGTGGGTGATAGGGAGATGCAATTCTATGATTAACATCATACTTACCAAGCATTTTAAGGAAAGCACCATGAATAAAATGTGAATCACCATCAGTCATTAAATATCTAGGGACTCCAAACCTCGGAAAAATAACTTCTTTAAGCATTTTAATATAAGTGTTATGATCAACACTACTAGTTGGAATAGCTTCTACCCACTTAGTAACGTAATCAACAACAACTAAAAAATGTGTGTATACATTAGAGGCAGGAAAAAGTCCCATATAATCAAAGCCCCAAACATCAAATGGTTCAATAACAAGTGAATAGTTCATAGGCATTTCTTGACGTCTACTAATATTACCAATTCTTTGACATTCATCACAAGATAAAACAAACTTACGGTCATCCTTGTTGAGAGTAGGCCAATAGAAACCGGATTGCAATACCTTATGTGCAATTCTGTCTCCAGCGTGGTGTCCTCCATAAGCCTCGGAGTGACACTTGCGTAGGATCTGTTCCTGTTCATGCTCAGGTGCACAACGTCTAATAACACCATCTACTCCTTCTTTATAAAGATGTGGGTCATCCCAAAAATAATGTCTCAAATCATAGAAGAACCTTTTCCTTTTGTTGGTCTGTGAAACTAGGTGGTATGAATTTAGCAACAATGTAATTAGCATAATCAGCATACCATGGAGTAGTACGAGAAGCATTTATGACATTTAATTGTTCATCAGGAAAGCTATCATCAATAGGTAGTGGGTCATTAAGAACATTTTCTAACCTAGACAAGTTGTCTGCAACGGGGTTCTCAGCTCCCTTTCTATCAATAATATGCAAATCAAATTCTTGTAGCAAGAGAACCCATCTAATAAGTCTAGGTTCAGCATCTTTCTTTTCCATAAGATATTTAATAGCAGCATGATCAGGGTGAATAGTTACTTTAGAATCAACAATATAAGGCATGAACTTATCACAAGCAAATACAACTGCTAAGAATTATTTTTCATTAGTAGTGTAGTTTCTTTGAGCATTGTCTAGATTTTTACTAACATATTGAATAACATTTAATTTCATATCAACTCTTTGACCTAGAACGACACCTATAGCATAATCACTAGCATTACACATAATTTCAAAGGGTAAATTCCAATTAGGTGATTGAACAATGGTCGAAGAGATCAATGCTTTCTTAAGTATTTCAAATGCTTCTGCACAACCATCATCAAAGACAAATGGTATATCTTTTTGTAATAAATTAGTCAGAGGCCGAGAAATTTTTGAGAAGTCCCTACTGAACATCCTATAAAAACCGGCGTGACCAAGGAAACTTCTTATACCTTTGATGTCCTTGGGGCATGGCATCTTTTCAATAGCATCAAACTTGGCTTTATCAACCTCAATACCTCTTTCAAAAACTTTATGCCACAAGACAATACCTTCATTAACCATAAAGTGGCACTTCTCCCAATTCAAGACAAGGTTAGTTTCTTCACATCTCTGCAAAACTCGATCAAGGTTGCTTAGGCAATCATCAAAAGAGGATCCATAGACAGAGAAATCGTCCATGAAAACCTCACAAATCTTTTCACAAAAGTCAGAGAATATAGCCATCATGCATCTTTGAAAGGTAGCAGGTGCATTACATAAACCAAAAGGCATACGTCTATAAGCAAAAGTACCAAAAGGGCAAGTAAAAGTGGTCTTTGATTGGTCATCGGCTGACACATGTATTTGAGAGAAACCAGAGTAACCATCTAGAAAGCAAAAATGTGTATGTTTGGATAATCTTTCTAGCATTTGATCGATAAAAGGGAAGGGGTAATGATCCTTTTTAGTAGCTTTATTTAATTTCCGGAAATCTATTACCATCCTATAACCTGTAATAATTCTTTGCGGAATCAATTCATCTTTATCATTACGAACGACAGTAATACCTCCCTTCTTAGGGACACAATGGACAGGACTTACCCACTGACTATCAGCAACTGGATAAATTATACCTGCCTCAAGGAGCTTTAATATTTCCTTTCTTACCACTTCTTTCATCTTAGGATTCAGCCGTCGTTGGTGATCACGAACTGGTTTGGCATCTTTCTCCAAATTTATTTTATGTTGACATAGAGTGGGACTAATGCCCTTAAGATCATCCAGAGTATATCCAATAGCAGCGCGGTGCTACTTCAGAGTTTTCAATAATCTCTCTTCTTCATGCTATGATAGGTTAGCACTAATAATAACAGGATATATCTTCTTCTCATCAAGATAAGCATATTTAAGAGTATCAGGTAACGGTTTAAGTTCAAACACGGGATCACCCTTGGGTGGAGGAGGATCCCCTAGGATTTCAACAGGCAAATTGTGTTTCAGGATGGGTTCATGTTTAAAGAATACTTCATCTATTTCCCTTCTTTCATTCATAAACATATCATTTTCATGGTCTAGCAGATATTGCTCTAAAGGATCACTAGGAGGTACGGCAATAGAAGCAAGACCAATAATTTCATCCTTACTAGGCAATTCCTCTTCACAGTGTTGTCTACTAAATTTAGAGAAGTTAAACTCATGAGTCATATCACCTAGACCAATAGAAACTACATCCTTTTCGCAATCTATCTTAGCATTAAAAGTGTTCAAGAAGGGTCTGCCAAATATAATGGGACAAATGCTATCTCGTGGGGAACCAAGAACAAGAAAATCAGAAGGATATTTAGTTTTCCCACACAAGACTTCAACATCTCTAACAATTCCCATGGGTGAAATAGTATCTCTATTGCCAAGTTAAATTGTGATGTCAATATGTTCTAACTTAGTAGGTGCAATATCATGCATAATTTCTTTATATAAGTCAATAGGTATTGCACTAGCACTAGCACCCATATCACATAAGCCATGATAACAATGATCTCCTATTTTAACAGAAATAACCGGCATGACTACCACAGGTCTATGTTTATCTTTAGCACAAGGTTTGGCAATTCTAGCAGTTTCATCACGAAAATGAATAACATGCCCATCAATATTATCAGACAAGAGATCTTTAAGAATAGCAATATTAGATTCAACTTTAACTTGCTCAGGAGGTGTATAAGTTCTATTATTGCTTTTACGAACCACAGTTGAAGCTTTAGCATGATCCTTTATTCTAACAGGGAAAGGTGGTTTCTCAACATAAGCAACAGGAACAATAGGATCATTATAAGTGATATTCTTTTTTTCAACTTTAATAGGTGCAGCCACTTTTACTTCTATGGAGACGCGCACCTCCGTGCCGCCAAGATGGTCTAGCCAAAGCCACAGAGCAGTATGTAAAGGACAAACGGGTGAGAGAATTTGACAGTTATATATGCCAGTAGCCCCCGAGACTTAAAATAGTTAGAATAACTGATTTAAGGATCATTTGTTATGCAGTGATCTTACGTAAAAGAATACCCGACTGTCCCAGAGCTTAAAGAATGCAAGGCCCAACTTGAGGTCAAGACTAGCCGCAACGGGGGAGCCACAGAGACCCCTCCGTAACATATGCTTCAAAAGATAAATAGTTTATGAAGTGCGGCGGTGTGTAACCGACAAAAATATTGCAGATGGCGCCGACTAGATCCGACAGGAAACAGCTCTACGCCAGCTAAAGGCCAAGCGAGATGCGCTTACGAGGGTGCGGCAGGAGAAAAATAACCTCCAAGATGCCAACACCCAACCGGGTGAGGAACTAAAGGATCTTCGTGCTCAGCTTGTCCGACCAGAAGGAGAATCGACGGCTTCGCGCGGCATTTTCAGAAGTGCTTGAACTAACTTTGAAGGAGTTCGCGAGGAAGGCGACTAACATAAACATGTATGTAGGTTTGCTCACAGTGTCGCCCCAAGAGGAGATGCCCAGCTTCTTGGTGATCTTTTTCCCGACTCGCGCTACCGCACGAACGAAGTTCAGCAGGTGATGAAAGGCGCCGGTCAGCCTTGTGGCTATCTATCTCCCGCCCAAGGCATTGGAGAGCTGGCGGAGCGGCTTCAAGGAGCACGGTGGCGCTCCGACTATGGAAGATATCGCTGCCGTCGTGGCGCCAGGAGGCTCGGGCCATGGTGAAGACGCTGCACACGGTTGTTGACCTAAACCACATGGCCGAGGTCGACCTGTGGAGCCCGATGGGAAGGAGATCCTGTAAGCTTAGTGTATGGCCAAGTAGAATTGGCCGCCAAGTATTCTCAGCAAGATTGTAAATTAGATAGCCTCGTTAGATGGCATTGAGGAAGAATACAATGAGTCAAGTTGACTTTGTAAATAAATATGACATGAAAAATGTCTTCTAGCCGGATTGTAGATCGCTTGTCATATCGGACCTTTTCGCTTCAACCTCGTGACCCAATAGTCCGGAGGTGTCCAATACCTTCGTGGTTATATAAGAACCATGGTATGCATGGAGACAAGGCGTAGGGGTCATTAGTGCTGTATCGCATAAGTGCCCAACTAGTTATGTTATATTACATGGATAGTAAGAAACATCTTCCAGGAGAATAGTTCCGTTATGGGTTCCTTTTCATGGGATGCATGCCCTAAAGTGTATGTCAAAGCTGCTATGAAAGCAAAAATCATCCGGGGCAGATGGGTAAATAGTTTAAAATCATCTTTCAGTTCACCAATCGAATATTCCCTTAAGAACGCTTAGCTTTCGCTTCACCCACCGAGGTACACATCCGCCGACCCGCAAGAATAATCGCAGAGGTGCTCCTTTACCACCTAGCCGAACAATCGGGAACGAGGGGTAAGCACAGAGCCAGCAACCCAGCTTGGCCAAAACTTAAGTCATATCGATGCATATAATGGTGAATAAAAGGTACATGCGGAAGTTTAACGCATGTGTTGGGCATGAAGCCCGTATAAAATAAGCTTCTGGTAAAGAAGCCCCCAGGTATAATGAAAGTGTTCGGACTTATCACACCATAATTTTGGGGTACTTAAGCCCCTGGTGTATTGGCCATACCAAAGTGTACGGGTGCAACATGTCATGAAATGAACATATATATAGGTAAAGAAAGGAGTGCAATAATAGGCAAAAGCTATGTATTGTTTATTCAAAAAGGTACTGCAATGAAAGCAGAGCGATACAAATAGTGCGATAAGCAAGGGATGGGACTAACTAACATGTCCCTCCAGGGTAAGCTCATGGATGGTATGTAAAACATGTATAATGCTCGTAATAGAGACCACCAGAACACTTGACGAAGCCGCCCCTGGCTGTTGCATCGTGAGTTCGGCGATTCTAGTGCCGACAGACTTCCGGAAACGGAGTCCTGGAAAAAAGGAAAGAAAAAGAATGACACAATCGGAGCCCCCGGTGCGGTCGAGCCGCATTCTTGGCATGCCGTGGTCGTGTTCTCCCCTTATGCCCATGGTATCTCCAGAGCATAGTTATGTACCGTAGTAATCGCTTCGCAACTTCGCGAGGGCTGGGGCCGGGGCGGCTACGCTGCGGCTTGAATCGTGCCAGCGGTCTTGTTGTAGGTTACTCCGGCGCGCCGCACCGTCCGGACGCTTAGTGGCCGGACTCGAGAATTGCAGTGAGAGGCTGCTTTGCACCTCCGCCGCGAGGGCCTCCGTGGTGCTCGCCCGCTCGAGAGAGCTGCTCGTGTTTCCATTGGCCGTGATTACTCCTCAAGGGCCTGCATCTTGAGCTTGAGGTATGCGAAAGCGGCACGCATTGAACTTTGCAAATGCGGTTCGCCCAAGCAAAGGCGTGATAGCCGCCATGAACGGGACTATGTCGAAGATTAACTCTTCGCTTCGAAGTTATCCAGGGATCCAAGACCACTTCGAAAGTGTAATCGAGCCTGTATAATTGGCCTCTACACTCCAAGATGACGCCTTTAAAGGTCGATTTGTAGGTTTAATCCTTGAGGGGTCTATGCCCATTTTGCACATCAGATCCTCGATAAAGCAGTTTCAGTCTGCCGCCGCCGCCCATCGACTCGGTGAGGTGAAATCCGTCGATAATTGGGTCAAGAACCAATGCGCGAAACCGCCGTGGACGGATGCTAGTAGGGTGGTCCTTCGATCGAAGGTGATCAGCAGGAAGACCATGGGTTGAACTTCGCGACTGCTCCATCGCATATACGCCCCTTAGTGCACGCTTCCACTCCCTTTTGGGTATATGGGTTATGATATCATGTTCGCCGTCTGCACTTGTGCGGAAAACCCTTCTGTCCTCTATTGTTTGGCGGCCGAATTTTCTCGCCATCGCTATGCAGCCCCTTGTCATTGAGTTCGCACTTAACTTGCATGCTTGCTTGAACACCCAACAATCCTCGTTAGTGTGATTGGCTGGTTTTTCGGGGTGCCATGTATCCGCACAAGCGGTCGAGTATTCGGTCCAAGTTGGACGGCCCCGGTATTCCTTTTGAATGGCTTCTTCCGCCGACGGGTTTAGAGCCTCGAATCCGCATCGACGGCCGATCTTCAGATATCGCCGTTACGCGGGCGCTTTGTTCTTGTTACGACGCCGACCGCCATTGCTGTCCTTGGTATCCAAACTATCGTGGTGTTTGGCCAAGTTGTTGCTTCGAGCTAGCTAGCTGTCCTCTCCAGCACAAAAGCGAGTCATGAGGGTTGTGAGGGCTGCCATAGATTTCGCTTTTCCTGTCCTAGGTGCCGGGTAAGCCACTCGTCATGGATGCTATGTTTGAATGCTGCAAGGGCCTCTCGTGATCCGGACAGTCAACGATTTGATTTTTATTTGTTAGGAACCGTGTCCAGAATTGCCTTGCTGATTCTTCTGGCTGCTGAATTATGTGGCTAAGGTCATCGGCGTCTGGTGGTCGCACATATGTTCCCTGGAAGTTATCAAGAAATGCGGCTTCCAGGTCCTCCCAACAACCAATTGATTCTGCTGGCAAGCTATTAAGCCAATGCCGAGCTGGTCCTTTAAGCTTGAGGGGGAGGTATTTGATGGCATGTAGATCATCACCGCGGGCCATGTGGATATGGAGGAGATAATCCTCGATCCAGACCGCAAGATCTGTGGTACCATCGTATGATTCGCTGTTTACGGGTTTAAAGCCCTCAGGGATTTGATGATCCATTACTTCATCTGTGAAGCATAGTGGGTGTGCGCGCTCAGATTGGGCTATATCACGATGCAGCTCAAATGAGCTTTGTCTATTATGTTCGCCCCGCCGAGTTTCTCAGATCCGCGTGGACGGTAATCATCCTGCTGTTGGGCGCCCACGCAATCCGTAGATCGACCTTGTATGTTTTGCATTATCCTCCAAAGATATCTCGCAAGTCCGCGCGCTTCCCGTGCCCCTGGTACTTTTGAACGGTGTCGGGTACGGCTTGAACGGAGGGTCTAGAGGCCTTTCTATCGCGGCCACGAGGTGGCCGGTCACCATGTCGCCCGCTGGTGACTTGGGTGCTTCCTCCGATGGAGGCAACGGCCTGCGCTTGGGGTAGCTTTTGAGGGTCGCTTGAGTTCATAGTCTTCGGCCGCAAGGACTTCACCCATCCGTCACCTAGCAGTGTCTTGGTCAGCTCTAAGTCGTTGCTGCTTTTCTTGAGGCTGCTTGTCGTGGCCATAAACCCACGCTTGAAACGCCCTGTTCGGGCGGGATCCTCCGGTATGACAAATTGTCCGTCGTCGAGCCTTGCCTCATCTTCTGAGGGGGGCGATAATTATCGCCCTCGACCTCTTTTCACAGACCGTCCGGCGGACTTGCTTCTCCTCCTCCCGGCCGAGTCCTGCCGGAGGGGTTGTCTTCGCACCGCTCCGGGTGTTATTATCTCCGTGCCGGAATCACCGCTTTTGCCGGGCGGATTTAGAGCGGCGCCACGACGCCGGGCGCTTCGTTGCTTTTTGAGGGTCATCCTCCATTGTTCCATTGTCGCTCCCATCTTTTGGGATATCCACCATGTATATGTCGATGACGAGGTGGCCTTCCAAAGGCCCTATAGGCGCTGGGTCTTGGTCGCTCCCGCATCGCCGTCCATACCTCGATGTCTTCGTAGTCGGTCGAGCATGTCGGTTAAATCACCGGCAGGGCTACAAAGTGGGTGGTGGGTGGGCGCGAATTTCTTCGTCGTCCGTATCCCAACCTTCCCGTCCGTAGTCCGGCAGGGCTCTCCGGATAAAGAGAGAGACTTTAGCGACTCAGTATGTCGCCAAAGGGCGAGTGGCGGAAGATGTCCGCGGCAGTGAACTCCATGACCGCGCCCAATCGGATTCGACAGGGGCGCTGGAGGGTCCGGAGTCCGGAAAGGAGTCCGCACCGAGTCAAGGTCTTCGCAGCGACAGGATGGAGTTCGCCTCAATCGCCAGAGAGATCGGAGCCCCGAGGCGGTGTCCAACCACTGCCCTCGGTCGGGAATCCGCCCGGATTAAGGGTCGGAGCGGATGCCGGTGCGCCTGTGGCAATCGCTCGCTGTAGAGCCAGATCATGCCCATCGAGACAAGGCGGCACGCTTGGTTGCGTCGAATCCGTCAAGATCAAGTCTCCGCGATATCGGCCGATAGTTCAAACTTCCAAATCTGACCTGATGGCCGGGGCGAAGCTTTCGATCTGCTCCAGATGGCTGCGAATTGGCCCGCGGCAAAGCCGCCGAATACGAAGATCTGTCCGGGAGAAAGGTCTCACCCCGACTGCGCTGTTGTTGATGATCGGAGGAGCCATCGGGCCTATCGGTGACGCATACGAGGAACTCTCAATGAAAGCACCAATGTCGGTGTCAAACCGCGGATCTCGGTAGGGGGTCCCGAATCAGCGCCTAGGCGGATGGTAACAGGAGACAAGGGACACGATGTTTTTACCTGTGTTCGGGCCCTCTCGATGGAGGTAATACCCTACTCCTGCTTGATTAATATTGATGATATGGGTAGTACAAGAGTAGATCTACCACGAGATCGTAGAGGCTAAACCCTAGAAGCTAGCCTATGGTATGATTGTTGTTCGTCCTATGGACAAAAACCCTCCGGTTTATATAGACACTGGATAGGTTAGGGTTACAGAGAGTCGGTTACAATGGTAGGAGATCTACATATCCGTATCGCCAAGCTTGCCCTCCACGCCAAGGAAAGTCCCATCCGGACACGGGACGAAGTCTTCAATCTTGTATCTTCATAGTCCAGGTGTCCGGCCAACGGTGATAGTTCGGCTATCCGGACACCCCCTAATTCGGGACTCCCTCAGCGGCCATCGTCGCCTCCTCCTGTGTCAGAGGCCCAAAGAAGACCTCGCTGGGCCCGGCCGGGTCGAGGCCGAGGTCCGGATCAACCGCATCAATGTCCCAGCCGATGGCGCTGGTCCAGGTCTTCCGGAACACAGCGCCCTCGCAGGACGCGGCATCCGCTGCTGCCAGAGCCAATGAGATCGACAACCTGAAGACCGACGAAGTAAGCAAGCAAGAACCAAAGAAAGTCGATCGGCAACCCGGACCCGGCAGAAAGAGAACTTACTCGGGCACCACCTGGACGGCGGGTCTCACCGGCGTCGCCTGCGGAGCGCCGCGCCTCCTCTTGGCAGTCGGCTTCGCGCCAACCGCCGGGTTCGTCACGCTTCACTGCCAGGCCCCGGGGGGCCATGTTGTCCTTCCCGTGCGGCCGGCTCGCCGCCGCCGTCCCTTGAGACGACCCGGCTCCAGCCGTGTCGCTGCCTCCTCCACCCGGCGCCACTGAGCCGACAGCTCACGTCAACAATCCTCATGCCGTCTCGCGACCGACGACTCAAGAAATATCAAAGACAAACTTACTTCGGCTACCGCGCAGCATCGGGCGACGCCTCCTCCGCCTTCTCTCGCCAGGCCACGGGCTCCTCCGAGCCAGCCCGCACCACCTGCGTCGGCACCCGGTCATATGGATGCTGGATGGCGTTCAGAAGCACCTCCCGCATCGCGTCGGGACGAACAAGAAGATGGGCAGCGGCAAAGTACGAAGACTAGGGACTCACCACGGGTGCCGGGTGCGCCTGGCTGTTCGGGGGTCTCCCGAACTCCCAGTCCTCCCGCAACTCGGCCTTGGAAATGTCGTTGACTCGGCGGGCAACCTGGTCCGCTCCAAGGCGCAGGTTCGACATCCGTTTGGGGTCCTAGAGACCGGTCATCAGACCGATGATATGGGTGCGCTGCTGCAACGGTAGCACCTGGCGCCTGATGAAAGCGGCGATAAGGTCGGTGCCGGTGAGCCCCTCCTGCGCTACCATCTCTGACACCCGCTGGCACAAGTTGAGCACCTCCTGCGACGGGTGCTGGGGGAAGTAGTTCCAGTTCTGCTTCGCCCATGGAGGTGCGTCGACAAAAGGCGGCAGGTTGATTTGATCTGCGTCGAGGTTGTAGACGTAGAAGAAGGAGTTCTGCCACTTTTTGGCAGAATCCTCCAGCGGCATCTTGGGGCAGCCCCCGACCGACCGCTTGTAGATGACGGCGGCCCCGCAGGAGGACATCTCCCCGGCCTTCGGGCCCTGCTGCTTCAAGGCGAAGAAGCGTGCCCAGAGATCGATTGTGGGCTCGACCCCCAGGAACCCCTCGCAGAGGGTGACAAAGCCAGAGATCTGCAAGATGGAGCCCGCACCAAGATGATGGGGCTGGAGCCTGAAGAACTCCAGGAAGGTGCGGAAGAAATGGCTCGCAGGGAGGCCGAACCCGTGCTTGAAGTGCGGGAAGAACACTGCGTGCTCCGTCCCCTCCGGCCGCGGATCCCGCTCAGCCTCCGGCAAGCGCACGGCGAACTCCGTCTGCCTCGGCAAGCGCCTGGTGGAGAGGAGGCAGGTGATGTCCTCTGCAGTGATGGACGAGCCCATCCACGAGCCCGAAGGAAGTGCCATCGACGAAGCAAAGCAAATGAAGAAAGAGAACGAAAGAGTGGCGGTGGAGCTCTGCTCGAAGTGGCGGGCGTCGCAGCACGCGGCGGTCGCAAGAAGCAGAAGGAGGACAAAGAGACAGGGGAGTGCGAGCGAGAATGATTTCCGCCGCCCCCTCCCCCCAATTTATAAGCCATGGTTCAAAACATGGGGAAGTGGGATCGTTTGCGCTCGCCCCTCCCACTTCCCCGCGATAAGTGCGCGCGTACGCACGCAATAACTGCCTCGAGAAGGACAACCGACTGGCAAACGCCGCAATAAACCCGCGCGTGTGGGCCGAGGGCGCGTCGTGGCGGGCCCCAGCCCGTCACCCTGTCCTGTCACGCGCGTGGCCGGTCAGGCCCCCTCAGCTCCCGGGCGCCATTGATGACCCACAAGTATAGGAGACCTATCATAGTCCTTTCGATAAGTAAGAGTGTCGAACCCAACGAGGAGCAGAAGGAAATGATAAGCGACTTTCAGCAAGGTATTCTCTGCAAGCACTGAAATTATAGGTAACAGATAGTTTTGTGATAAGATAATTTGTAACGAGCAACAAGTAACAAAAGTAAATAAGGTGCAACAAGGTGGCCCAATCCTTTTTGTAGCAAAGGACAAGCCTGGAGAAACTCTTATATTGAGAAAAGCGCTCCCGAGGACACATGGGAATTATCGTCAAGCTAGTTTTCATCACGCTCATATGATTCGCTCAAGATTTTGATAATTTGATATGTGGGTGGATCGTGCTTGGGTGCTGTCCTTACTTGGACAAGCATCCCACTTATGATTAACCCCTATTGCAAGCATCCGCTAGTACAAAATAAGTATTAAGGTAAACCTAACCATAGCATGAAACATATGGATCCAAATCAGCCCCTTATGAAGCAACGATAAACTAGGGTTTAAGCTTCATCACTCTAGCAACCCATCATCTACTTATTACTTCCCAATGCCTTCCTCTAGGCCCAAATAATGGTGAAGTGTCATGTAGTCGACGTTCACATAACACCACTAGAGGATAGACAACATACATCTCATCAAAATATCGAACGAATACCAAATTCACATGACTACTAATAGCAAGACTTCTCCCATGTCCTCAGGAACAAACGTAACTACTCACAAAGCATATTCATGTTCATAATCAGAGGAGTATTAATATGCATAAAATATCTGAACATATGATCTTCCACCAGATAAACCAACTAGCATCAACTACAAGGTGTAATCAACACTACTAGCAATCTATAGGTACCAATCCCAGACTTAGAGACAAGAATTGGATACAAGAGATGAACTAGGGTTTGAGAGGAGATGGTGCTGGTGAAGATTTTGATGGAGATTGCCCTCTCCCGATGAGAGGAGTGTTGGTGATGACGATGGCGATGATTTCCCCTCCCGAAGGGAAGTGTCCCCTGCAGAACAGCTCACGGGAGCCCTAGATTGGTTCCGCTGGGTTCCGCCGCTGGGCGGCGGAGTCTCGGCCCAAAAGCTTGCTTATGATTTTTCTTCGATAAAAGACTTCATATACCGTAAGATGGGCATCGAGAGAGCTAACAGGGGCCCACGAGGTGGGGCGCGCCCAGGTAAGGCGCACTCCCCCACCTCATGGACAGGTGGAGGCCCCGACGAGATTCTTCTTCCAAAGATTTTTATTATTTCCAAAATAACTTTCGTGGAGTTTCAGGACTTTTGAGTTGTGCAGAATAGGTCTCTAATATTTGCTCCTTTTCCAGCCTTGAATCCACCGCATGCATTCTCCCTCCTTATATAAACCTTGTAAAATAAGAGAGAATAGGCATAAGTATTGTGACATAATGTGTAATAACAGCCCATAATGCAATAAATATCGATATAAAAGCATGATGCAAAATGGACGTATCGACTCCCCAAGCTTAGACCTCGCTTGTCCTCAAGCGGAAGCTGATAACGATAAATATGTCCACATGTTTAGAGGTAGAGGTGTCGATAAATAAAATACGGACATGAGGGCATCATGATCATTCTCATAACATAAATATATATGGATATTGTCACATGATTTCTTATGCTCAAGTAATAATCTATTCACAATGCAAAGTATGAGTCAGAAACTTTATTGAGAACTAACAAACTATAATCTCACCATTGAGGCAATTGCAATTTATCATAACATCGAAAGAGTCTATGTCGAGCTTAGCAAGTCCACATACTCAACTATCATTTAGTCTGTCATAATTGCTAACACTCACGCAATACTTGTGGTTACGGAGTTTTAATCGGACACAGAGAAAGATAGGGGCTTATAGTTTCGCCTCCGAACCTTTTACCTCAAGGGTAACGTCAACAATAATAATTCATGCTAACCCACATCCAATTAGATATATATATATCAGGATCTTTCAAACATCCTATGCTTACCAAAGGATAAAATGTAAAAAGGAAAGGTCAAGATCACCATGACTCTTGCATAAGGTAGAAGATAATAGTAAAAGATAGGCCCTTCGCAGAGGGAAGCAGAGGTTGCCATGCGCTTTCAGGGTTGGATGCACAAAATCTTAATGTGAAAGAACGTCACTTTATATTGCCACTTGTGATATAGACATTTATTATGCAGTCTGTCGCTTTTATTTCTTCCACATCACAAGATCGTATAAAGCTTTTTTCCTCCATACCAATCAATCATACATATTTAGAGAGCAATTTTTATTGCCTGCACCGATGACAACTTACTTGAAGGATCTTACTCAATCCATAGGTAGATATGGTGGACTCTCATGGCAAAACTGGTTTAAGGGTTTTTGGAAGCACAAGTAGTATCTCTACTTGGTGCAAAGAATTTGGCTAGCATGAGGGGGAAAGGCAATCTCAACATGTTGGATGATCCATGGCAATATACTTTATCTCAGATATAAGAAAACATAACCCATTACGTTGTCTTCCTTGTCCAACATCAACTCTTTAGCATGTCATATTTTAATGAGTGCTCACAATCATAAAAGATGTCCAAGATAGTATATTTATATGTGAAACCTCTCTTTCTTTATTACTTCCTATTAATTGCAATTATGACCAAAACTATGTTTGTCAACTATCAACAACTTTTAATCATCATACTCTTTCTATGTGAAGTCATTACTCTCCATAAGATCAATATGATCTCAATGTTTCTTTTTGTTCTTTTCTCTTTTCTTTTATTCACTCAAGATCATATCAAGATAATCATGCCCTTGACTCAACACTAATCTTTATTATATATAGCTCACGGACTTGATTACATAGAAAGATCATAAAGCAAAACTCAGGACTAGATCACACTAAAAACTTTATTCTACTAGATCAAGATACTACTAAAAGGATCGAACTAAGAAAAACGGTAAAGATAGGAGTGTGATGGTGATACGATACCGGGGCATCTCCCCCAAGCTTGGCAGTTGCCAAGGGGAGTGCCCATACCCATGTGATTATATCTCCTTTTTTGTTGGTGAAGAAGATGATGGTTTAGTTGATGGTGTAGGCTTCTTCCTTAATTTGTGCTTGAGGACAGAATTTTGATCCCTTAGGTCATCAATCTCCAGCTCCAGGCTTAATATCTTTTTGCATAATTCTTGCTTGTTTTCCTGCAAGAGACGAAAAGGGATAAACTCGATCTTAAATTTCTTTGCTCTATCAGGGAAGCTTGACTTTTCGAACTACACATGCATGAACCCAGTTGAGGTAATGGGATTCATCTTCATCTCGAGCTCATCTCCTCCTTTCTCTTGGGTTCATAGTCCTCTTCTTCTTCCGTAGTCCAACCACAATGCTCCACATCACCATAGACCTTAGGATCGCAAGGTAATCAGCCACATAGCTTTCTCCTTCCAACTCGGGACGACATGTTGCTCTAATCTGCAGCAAGACAGCTCAAACAAAGACAGAGATATTTATGTGATACGGAGGTCAAAGCCTTCGGGAGATTATATACTGAATTTTTACCGACCAAAATACGTATCGTGTAAGAAAACGGAGTCCGGAGAGCGCACGAGGTGGGGGGCGCGCCCAGGGGGTAGGGCGCGCCCTCCACCCTCGTGGAGCCCTCATGTCCTTCCCGGCTGCTTCTTATTTTTCAATTTTTCTAAATATTCCAAAACAAAGAAAATTGCCATTAGAACTGTTTTGGAGTCGGTTTACTTACCGCATCACATACCTATTCCTTTCGAGTCTCAAACGCTCGGAAAGTGTCCCTTATGTATTCCTCCGGGTTACGGTTTCAATTACATTGGTTTTGACATTTATGGGATTACCTGAGATATAATGTTTGATTCTTTGACCGTTCACCACCTTCGGATTTGTGCCTTCGAAGTTGTTGATTTTTATGGCACCGGAACGATAGACCTCCCCGATAATGTAAGGACCTTCCCATTTAGAGAGAAGTTTTCGTGCAAAAAATCTTAAACGAGAGTTGTATAGCAACACATAATCACCTACATTAAACTCACACTTTGTATCCTTTTGTCATGCCATCTTTTAACTTTTTCTTTAAACAATTTGGCATTTTCATAGTCTTGTGTTCTCCATTCATCAAGTGAGCTAATGTCAAATAACCTCTTCTCACTGGCAAGTTTGAAATCATAATTGAGCTGTTTAATAGCCCAATAAGCCTTATGTTCTAGTTCAAGAGGTAAGTGACATGCTTTTCCATAAACCATTTTATATGGAGACATACCCATAGGATTTTCATATGCAGTTCTATAGGCCCATAATGCATCATCAAGTTTCTTGGACCAATTCTTTCTAGATCTATTAACAGTCTTTTGCAAAATTAATTTGATCTCTCTGTTGCTCAATTCTTCTTGACCACTAGACTGTGGGTGATAAGGAGATGCAATTCTATGATTAACATCATACTTAGCAAGCATTTTACGAAAAGCAGCATGAATAAAATGTGAACCACCATCAGTCATTAAATATCTAGGACTGCAAACCTCGAAAAATAACTTCTTTAAGCATTTTAATAGAAGTGTTATGATCAGCACTACTAGTTGGAATATCTTCTACCCACTTAGTAATGTAATCAACAGCAACTAAAATATGTGTGTATCCATTGGAGGCAGGAAAAGGTCCCATATAATCAAAGCCCCAAACATCAAATGGTTCAATAACAAGTGAATAATTCATAGTCATTTCTTGATGTCTATGAATATTACCAATTCTTTGACATTCATTGCAAGATAAAACAAACTTACGGGCATCCTTGAAGAGAGTAGGCCAATAAAAACCAGATTGCAATACCTTATGTGCAGTTCTATCTCCAGCGTGGTGTCCTCCATAAGCTTCGGAGTGACAGCTTGTGTAGGATCTGCTCTGTTCATGCTCAGGTACACAACGTGTAATAACACCATCTACTCCTTCTTTATAAAGATGTGGGTCATCCCAGAAGTAATGTCTTAGATCATAGAAAAACTTTTTCTTTTGTTGGTATGTGAAACTAGGTGGTATAAATTTAGCAACAATGTAGTTAGCATAATCAGCATACCATGGAGCAGTACGAGAAGCGTTATTGACATTCGTGTGTTCATCGAAATGCTATCATCAATAGGTAGTGGGTCATCAAGAATATTCTCTAACCTAGACAAGTTTTCTACAACGGGTTCTCACCTCCTTTCTATCAATAATATGCAAATCAAATTCTTGTAGCAAGAGAACCCATCTAATAAGTCTAGGTTTAGCATCTTTCTTTTCCATAAGATATTTAATAGCAGCATGATTAGTGTGAATAGTTACTTTAGAATCAACAATATAAGGCCTAAACTTATCACAAGCAAATACAACTGCTAAGAATTCTTTTTTCAAGAGAAGCATAATTTCTCCGAGCATTGTCTAGAGTTTTACTAGCATATTGAATAACATTTAATTTCTTATCAACTCTTTGTCCTAGAACAACACCTACAAGATAATCACTGGCATCACACATAATTTCAAAGGGTAAATTCCAATCAGGTGACTGAACAATAGGTGCAGAGATCAATGCTTTCTTAAGTATTTCAAATGCTTCTACACAATCATCATGCAAGACAAATGGTATATCTTTTTGTAATAAATTATTCAGAGGCCGAGAAATTTTTGAGAAGTCCTTAATGAAACTCCTATAAAAACCGGCATGACCAAGGAAACTTCTTATACCTTTGATGTCCTTGGGGCATGGCATCTTTTCAATAGCATCAACCTTGGCTTTATCAACCTCAATAATTCTTTCAGAAACTTTATGCCACAAGAGAATACCTTCATTAACCATAAAGTGGCACTTCTCCCAATTCAAGACAAGGTTAGTTTCTTCACATCTCTGCAAAACTCGATCAAGGTTGCTTAGGCAATCATTAAAATAGGATCCATAAACGGAGAAATCATCCATGAAAACCTCACAAATCTTTTCACAAAAGTCAGAGAATATAGCCATCATGCATCTTTGAAAGGTAGCAGTGCATTACATAAACCAAAAGGCATACATCTATAAGCAAAAGTATCGAAGGGCAAGTAAAAGTGGTCTTTGATTGATCATCGGTGACACGGGTATTTGAGAGAAACCAGAGTAACCATCTAGAAAGCAAAATGTGTATGTTTGGATAATCTTTCTAGCATTTGGTCGATGAAAGGTAAGGGTAACGATCCTTTTAGTAGCTTTATTTAATTTATGGAAATCAATTACCATCCTATAACCTGTCATAATTCTTTATGGATCAGTTCATATTTATCATTAGGAATGACAAGAATACCTCCTTCTTAGGGACACAATGGACAGGACTTACCAACCGACTATCAAGAACGGGATAAATTATACCTGCCTCAAGGAGCTTTAGTATTTCCTTTCTTACTACTTCTTTCATCTTAGGATTCAGCCGCGTTGGTGATCACGAACTGGTTTGGCATCTTTCTCCAAATTTATTTTATGTTGACATAGAGTGGGACTAATGCCCTTAAGATCATCAAGAGTATATCCAATAGCAAAGACGACGCTTCTTCGAGTTTTCAATAATCTCTTCTTCATGCTCAAAGGTTAGCACTAATAATAACAGGATATATCTTCTTCTCATCAAGATAAGCATATTTAAGAGTATCGTAATGGTTTGAGCTCAAACACGGATCACCCTTGGGTGGAGGAGGATCCCTAAGATTTCAACAGCAAATTGTGTTTCGGATGGGTTCCTGCTTAAAGAATACTTCATCTATTTCCTTCTTTCATTCATAAACATATCATTTTCATGGTCTAGCAAATATTGCTCTAAAGGATCACTAGAAGGTATGACAATAGAAGCAAGACCAATAATTTCATCCTTACTAGGCAATTCCTCTTCACGGTGTTGTCTACTAAATTTAGAGAAGTTAAACTCATGAGTCATATCACCTCTAACCAATAGTAACAACATCCTTTTGCAATCTATCTTAGCATTAACAGTGTTCAAGAAGGGTCTGCCAAATATAATGGGACAAAACTATCTTGTGGGGAACCAAAACAAGAAAATCAGCAGGATATTTAGTTTTCCCACACAAGACTTCAACATCTCTAACAATTCCCATGGGTGAAATAGTATCTCTATTGGCAAGTTTAATTGTGACATCAATATCTTCTAACTCAATAGGTGCAATTTCATGCATAATTTCTTTGTATAAGTCAATAGGTATTGCACTAGCACTAGCACCCATGTCACATAGGCCAGATAACAATGATCTCCTATTTTAACAGAAATAACAAGCATGCCTACCATAGGTCTATGTTTATCTTTAGCACAAGGTTTGGTAATTCTAGCAGTTTCATCACGGAAATGAATAACATGCCCATCAATATTACTGCATAAGAGATCTTTAACAATAGCAATATTAGGTTCAACTTTAACTTGCTCAGAGGTGTATAGGTTCTAATATTGCTTTTACGCATTCTACAGTTGAAGCTTTAGCATGATCCTTCATCCTAACAGGAAGGTGGTTTCTCAACATAAGCAGCAGGAACAATAGGATCATTATAAGTGATAGTCTTTTCTTCAACTTTAATAGGTGCAACTACTTTTACTTCTATGGAGGATGATATTTAAACCACTTCTTTAGGGAGATCAACATAAGAAGCAAAAGATTGTCGAAAGAAGCTACTATCTCGTAGTCAAGTCCATTGTCGGTGTCAAACCGCGGATCTCGGTAGGGGGTCCCGAATTGTGCGCCTAGGCGGATGGTAATAGGAGACAAGGGACATGATGTTTTTACCAGGTTCGGCCCTCTCGATGGAGGTAATACCCTACTCCTGCTTGATTAATATTGATGATATGGGTAGTACAAGAGTAGATCTACCACGAGATCAGAGAGGATAAACCCTAGAAGCTAGCCTATGGTATGATTGTTGTTCGCAAGATACTACTAAAAGGATCGAACTAAGAAAAGCGGTAAAGATAGGAGTGTGATGGTGATACGATACGGGGCATCTCCCCAAGCTTGGCAGTTGCCAAGGGAGTGCCCATACCCATGTGATTATATCTCCTTTTTTGTTGGTGAAGAAGATGATGGTTTAGTTGATGGTGTAGGCTTCTTCCTTAATTTGTGCTTGAGGACAGAATTTTGATCCCTTAGGTCATCAATCTCCAGCTCCAGGCTTAATATCTTTTTGCATAATTCTTGCTTGTTTTCCTGCAAGAGACGAAAAGGGATAAACTCGATCTTAAATTTCTTTGCTCTATCAGGGAAGCTTGACTTTTCGAACTACACATGCATGAACCCAGGTTGAGGTAATGGGACTTCATCTTCATCTGAGCTCATCTCCTCCTTTCTCTTGGGTTCATAGTCCTCTTCTTCTTCCGTAGTCCAACCACAATGCTCCACATCACCATAGACCTTAGGATCAGCAAGGTAATCAGCCACATAGCTTTCTCCTTCCGAATCCTGGGACGACATGTTGCTCTAATCTGCAGCAAGACAGCTCGAAACAAAGACAGGAGATATTTGCGTGATACGGAGGTCAAAGCCTTCGGGAGATTATATACTGAATTTTTACCGACCAAAATACGTATCGTGTAAGAAAACGGAGTCCGGAGAGCGCACGAGGTGGGGGCGCGCCCGGGGGTAGGCGCGCCTCCACCTCGTGGAGCCCTCATGTCCTTCCCGGCTGCTTCTTATTTTCAATTTTCTAAATATTCCAAAACAAAGAAAAATTGCCATTAGAACTGTTTTGGAGTCGGTTTACTTACCGTACCACATACCTATTCCTTTTCGGAGTCTGAAACGTTCCGGAAAGTGTCCCTTATGTATTCCTCCGGGGTTACGGTTTCAATTACATTGGTTTTGACATTTATGGGATTACCGAGATATAATGTTTGATTCTTTGACCGTTCACCACCTTGGTTGTGCCTTGAAGTTGTTGATTTTTATGGCACCGGAACGATAGACCTCCCGATAATGTAAGGACCTTCCCATTTAGAGAGAAGTTTTCGTGCAAAAATCTTAAGCGAGAGTTGTATAGCAACACATAATCACCTACATTAAACTCACACTTTGTATCCTTTTGTCATGCCATCTTTTAACTTTTCTTTAAACAATTTGGCATTTTCATAGTCTTGTGTTCTCCATTCATCAAGTGAGCTAATGTCAAATAACCTCTTCTCACAGCAAGTTTGAAATCATAATTGAGCTGTTTAATAGCCCAATAAGCCTTATGTTCTAGTTCAAGAGGTAAGTGACATGCTTTTCCATAAACCATTTTATATGGAGACATACCCATAGGATTTTCATATGCAGTTCTATAGGCCCATAATGCATCATCAAGTTTCTTGGACCAATTCTTTCTAGATCTATTAACAGTCTTTTGCAAAATTAATTTGATCTCTCTGTTGCTCAATTCTTCTTGACCACTAGACTGTGGGTGATAAGGAGATGCAATTCTATGATTAACATCATACTTAGCAAGCATTTTACGAAAAGCAGCATGAATAAAATGTGAACCACCATCAGTCATTAAATATCTAGGGACTGCAAACCTCAGAAAAATAACTTCTTTAAGCATTTTAATAGAAGTGTTATGATCAGC
The DNA here is from genome assembly GCA_021605205.1 of Aegilops longissima. Classification (NCBI taxonomy): domain Eukaryota; kingdom Viridiplantae; phylum Streptophyta; class Magnoliopsida; order Poales; family Poaceae; genus Aegilops; species Aegilops longissima. Next base: position 70,089,124 of record CM038678.1, read on the forward strand.
ACTACTAGTTGGAATATCTTCTACCCACTTAGTAATGTAATCAACAGCAACTAAAATATGTGTGTATCCATTGGAGGCAGGAAAAGGTCCCATATAATCAAAGCCCCAAACATCAAATGGTTCAATAACAAGTGAATAATTCATAGTCATTTCTTGATGTCTATGAATATTACCAATTCTTTGACATTCATTGCAAGATAAAACAAACTTACGGGCATCCTTGAAGAGAGTAGGCCAATAAAAACCAGATTGCAATACCTTATGTGCAGTTCTATCTCCAGCGTGGTGTCCTCCATAAGCTTCGGAGTGACAGTTGTGTAGGATCTGTTCCTGTTCATGCTCAGGTACACAACGTGTAATAACACCATCTACTCCTTCTTTATAAAGATGTGGGTCATCCCAGAAGTAATGTCTTAGATCATAGAAAAACTTTTTCTTTTGTTGGTATGTGAAACTAGGTGGTATAAATTTAGCAACAATGTAGTTAGCATAATCAGCATACCATGGAGCAGTACGAGAAGCGTTATTGACATTCAGGTGTTCATCAGGAATGCTATCATCAATAGGTAGTGGGTCATCAAGAATATTCTCTAACCTAGACAAGTTTTCTACAACGGGGTTCTCACCTCCCTTTCTATCAATAATATGCAAATCAAATTCTTGTAGCAAGAGAACCCATCTAATAAGTCTAGGTTTAGCATCTTTCTTTTCCATAAGATATTTAATAGCAGCATGATTAGTGTGAATAGTTACTTTAGAATCAACAATATAAGGCCTAAACTTATCACAAGCAAATACAACTGCTAAGAATTCTTTTTCAGTAGAAGCATAATTTCTCTGAGCATTGTCTAGAGTTTTACTAGCATATTGAATAACATTTAATTTCTTATCAACTCTTTGTCCTAGAACAACACCTACAGCATAATCACTGGCATCACACATAATTTCAAAGGGTAAATTCCAATCAGGTGACTGAACAATAGGTGCAGAGATCAATGCTTTCTTAAGTATTTCAAATGCTTCTACACAATCATCATGCAAGACAAATGGTATATCTTTTTGTAATAAATTATTCAGAGGCCGAGAAATTTTTGAGAAGTCCTTAATGAAACTCCTATAAAAACCGGCATGACCAAGGAAACTTCTTATACCTTTGATGTCCTTGGGGCATGGCATCTTTTCAATAGCGTCAACCTTGGCTTTATCAACCTCAATACCTCTTTCAAAAACTTTATGCCCCAAGACAATACCTTCATTAACCATAAAGTGGCACTTCTCCCAATTCAAGACAAGGTTAGTTTCTTCACATCTCTGCAAAACTCAATCAAGGTTGCTTAGGCAATCATCAAAAGAGGATCCATAAACGGAGAAATCATCCATGAAAACCTCACATATCTTTTCACAAAAGTCAAAGAATATAGCCATCATGCATCTTTGAAAGGTAGCAGGTGCATTACATAAACCAAAAGGCATACATCTATAAGCAAAAGTATCGAAAGGGCAAGTAAAAGTGGTCTTTGATTGATCATCGGCTGACACGGGTATTTGAGAGAAACCAGAGTAACCATCTAGAAAGCAAAAATGTGTATGTTTGGATAATCTTTCTAGCATTTGGTCGATGAAAGGTAAGGGGTAACGATCCTTTTTAGTAGCTTTATTTAATTTGCGGAAATCAATTACCATCCTATAACCTGTCATAATTCTTTGCGGGATCAGTTCATATTTATCATTAGGAATGACAGTAATACCTCCCTTCTTAGGGACACAATGGACAGGACTTACCAACTGACTATCAGCAACGGGATAAATTATACCTGCCTCAAGGAGCTTTAGTATTTCCTTTCTTACTACTTCTTTCATCTTAGGATTCAGCCGTCGTTGGTGATCACGAACTGGTTTGGCATCTTTCTCCAAATTTATTTTATGTTGACATAGAGTGGGACTAATGCCCTTAAGATCATCAAGAGTATATCCAATAGCAGCACGACGCTTCTTCAGAGTTTTCAATAATCTCTCTTCTTCATGCTCTGAAAGGTTAGCACTAATAATAACAGGATATATCTTCTTCTCATCAAGATAAGCATATTTAAGAGTATCAGGTAACAGTTTGAGCTCAAACACGGGATCACCCTTGGGTGGAGGAGGATCCCCTAAGATTTCAACAGGCAAATTGTGTTTCAGGATGGGTTCCTGTTTAAAGAATACTTCATCTATTTCCCTTCTTTCATTCATAAACATATCATTTTCATGGTCTAGCAAATATTGCTCTAAAGGATCACTAGAAGGTATGACAATAGAAGCAAGACCAATAATTTCATCCTTACTAGGCAATTCCTCTTCACGGTGTTGTCTACTAAATTTAGAGAAGTTAAACTCATGAGTCATATCACCTCGACCAATAGTAACAACATCCTTTTTGCAATCTATCTTAGCATTAACAGTGTTCAAGAAGGGTCTGCCAAATATAATGGGACAAAAACTATCTTGTGGGGAACCAAAAACAAGAAAATCAGCAGGATATTTAGTTTTCCCACACAAGACTTCAACATCTCTAACAATTCCCATGGGTGAAATAGTATCTCTATTGGCAAGTTTAATTGTGACATCAATATCTTCTAACTCAATAGGTGCAATTTCATGCATAATTTCTTTGTATAAGTCAATAGGTATTGCACTAGCACTAGCACCCATGTCACATAGGCCAGATAACAATGATCTCCTATTTTAACAGAAATAACAAGCATGCCTACCATAGGTCTATGTTTATCTTTAGCACAAGGTTTGGTAATTCTAGCAGTTTCATCACGGAAATGAATAACATGCCCATCAATATTACCAGACAAGAGATCTTTAACAATAGCAATATTAGGTTCAACTTTAACTTGCTCAGGAGGTGTATAGGTTCTAATATTGCTTTTACGTACCACAGTTGAAGCTTTAGCATGATCCTTCATCCTAACAGGGAAGGTGGTTTCTCAACATAAGCAGCAGGAACAATAGGATCATTATAAGTGATAGTCTTTTCTTCAACTTTAATAGGTGCAACTACTTTTACTTCTATGGGAGGATGATATTTAAACCACTTCTCTTTAGGGAGATCAACATAAGAAGCAAAAGATTGTCAGAAAGAAGCTACTATCTCAGAGTCAAGTCCATTGTCGGTGTCAAAACCGGCGGATCTCGGGTAGGGGGTCCCGAATTGTGCGTCTAGGCGGATGGTAATAGGAGACAAGGGACATGATGTTTTTACCCAGGTTCGGGCCCTCTCGATGGAGGTAATACCCTACTCCTGCTTGATTAATATTGATGATATGGGTAGTACAAGAGTAGATCTACCACGAGATCAGAGAGGATAAACCCTAGAAGCTAGCCTATGGTATGATTGTTGTTCGTCCTACAGACTAAAACCCTTCGGTTTATATAGACACCGAATTGGGTTAGGGTTACACAGAGTCGGTTACAATGGTAGGGGATTTACATATCCGTATCGCCAAGCTTGCCTTCCACGCCAAGGAAAGTCCCATCCGGACACGGGACGAAGTCTTCAATCTTGTATCTTCATAGTCTAGGAGTCCGGCCAAAGATGATAGTTCGGCTATCCGGACACCCCCTAGTCCAGGACTCCCTCAGTAGCCCCTGAACCAGGCTTCAATGACGATGAGTCCGGTGCGCATATTGTCTTCGGCATTGCAAGGCGGGTTCCTCCTCCGAATACTTCATAGAAGGTTTTGAACACAAGGATAGTGTCCGGCTCTGCAAAACAAGTTCCACATACTACCGTAGAGAGAATAATTTTTGCACAGATCTGCTGACGTATTCCGCGGCGTGACATCACACCACGGCCAGGACTTTATATGAAATGTTTTTTACTGTTCCACCTTAGCTCATTTAGCGAGGCGGTTTCCTTGGCACGTCTTATCAAAGCATAGATCGTGCCCCCCTTATTCCGGGATTCTCATCAATACGGATGTGGGTAACCCAACCGTGCCCGTTGGCACGCCTCCTCTGTCGAAGGCGAGTCCTAATCGACCACGGGGAGGGCTCTTGGTACTCAAACTCTTTATAATGAGACCAAGGCCCTCATCTTTTTTCCACCCTCCATCGAGTTCGCCCCGCGCTTCGAGTTCCAACACCCAAAGCTTCAGATTTAGGCGCTTCGGACCTTCGACGATGTCCGGCTCCGACCAGCTCGGCGATGGATGTCTTCTTCCGTCACGAAGAAGATGTGCTAAAGCTGCGAGCGCCAGGTACCTAACGGCGAGATTTCGCATAGGCTGCCTGCTCGGGGCAGGTCATTCCCACTCCCGAGCCCGGCGAGGCGTGGTGTTCGTGTCTCACTTCCTTGAGGTTTAGGCTTCTGACGGATCCCTTTGTGCGGGGAGCTCATGTTTTATTATGGGCTGGATTTCCATGACTTGAATCAGAGTCCATCCTCCATATCTCGTCATTCATTGTCGTATGTGAAGCCTTCCTCCATATTACCCCTCACTTTGGATTGTGGCTCAAGACCTTCAAGGTGGAGCCGAAGATGATCGAGGGCAACAAGCGAGAGCGGAGGGGCGGTCATAAGCAAGTGTGTTGATGCTCCGTGGCCGAGGGCTCTTTTCAAGAGGAGCTTGGTTTGTGGCAGCGGGGTGGTTCTATATCACCGCTCCCGGGGCACCAAGTGGGTGGCGCCTCCGCCTTACCTCAGGTCCACCATAGCGGCCGGCGTCATGGGTCAACAAGGGGCTCGGCTGGGGCCGTCCAAGGGCGTTCCTCATTGCAGGGCCGTGTTCGAGACCTCAAGAGAGAGATCAATCTGGTCGTAGTGGCGCAGGTTATGTTGATTCGGCGCCTTCTGCCCTGCAAACGTCGCCCCCTCCGTCTGTGGGAATTCAATCCGGAGGGACCACGAGCTCTCCAACATTTTATGGGCACGACGACCATGGAGATGTATAAAATGTTCTTCGGATCACAAGAGAAGTGTCCGGACCTGGCTGAGGACGCAGGACTAAGCTGCAATCGCCCAGATACTCAAGTAAGTAGTCATGTAACCGGACAGGCTGTTCATTCATTTATCATATATATGCCCTTTAAAGGAGACGTTTCCTGAACAGGAGTGGATTGCCAAGGCAAAGTTGATAAGGTGTCCGGCTCCCCTCCCAGAGACCACGCCGGATCCCATGCTGACCAAGATGTTGAAGGTCGCGCCTTTTAAAGAAGGCGAAGGGGGAGCGAGGAAGCAACTTCCTCCACGGAGGAGGCTTCCAAGGAAGGAGGGATCAAAAGTTCCACACTAAAAGGAGAGAAGACGACCGCTTCGGAAGATCCGGAGGTTAAGGCCTCAAAGAGGGGAAAGAAATCTTCGTCAGAGATTCCGGCGCCGGGAAGTATCCTAGCCGCACTATTTCCCCAAGGGGATCAGCCCTCCAGCGAGCCGTAAGTAAAAAGAGGGGGTCCTGTGAATAAAGAACATCCCTGTATTTATTTACAAGATAACTGAAATTGTACCTTGTAGTTCGGATCTCAGCCCTTCTCAGTGAGCTTCGTCTTGAGGATCTTCTTCGGAGATGATGGAGAGCGAACGCCTCCACCTGTCGCACCTTCATGCGGCGGGCGACCACGAGGTGTCGTCGCGGAGGGTTTCCCGAGTCCGGCGGGGCGAAGGTCCGCGCCAACTGGTGTCGGTCGGAGGAGTGAAGGATCTGCTCGGGCGGCGGCTATCTCATAAGATCACCGTGCGCTAATGGGTGCGGTGATTGAAAAATTGCATCCGTTGAGGCGGATTGCATGAAGCCATCGAAGCTTCTTGACGGGGTTGAGTGCATAAAAATGATGTACCTTCGACAGTTATGCATATAGAATGCGCCCTGTATAGATAGTAGCCCACGAGACTCGGTATGTTGTCAAAATTGACAGCGTGTCGAGATCATAATCTCAGTATAACATATCGCCGCTCCTAAATAGGTGGTGGGGCGTCCGTGGCCAGCCGGATGATGAATTGCCGAACTAAGCGGCAACTTGACGAGGCGGATCACGGACATCGCTACTGGTCAATAAACGGTTTGACGAGTCACAAGGTATGCGACTTCTCCGCGACACCTGGTAAGGGAGCATGACGCCCGTGCCTTACTACTTGTATGCTTAATGCAGGTGGTGCCGCTGCTGTGGAGGAGCTGCGGGCGAAACTCGCCCGAGCTAAAGAGCAAGCCAGAAATAGCAGTGTGGCTGCTTTAAGGGCGGCCGAAGAGCTAAAAGCCGAACGGGCTGCTCACTACCGAAGCAAAGAGGAAATGGCCGATATGGCCACAAAGTTGAAGAATGCTACCGACCGCTGCGGGGTTCTTGAAAAAGAACGTCAAGCGGAGCAAGAGAACCTGAAAAAGGCCACCGCCGAAGCCAAGGATGCCCGCTCCGCAATGAGAGCTGCCAAGGAGGAGCTGCGTCAGGCTGTCGATGTTGCTGCTGGAAAGCCTATTCTGCTGCGGAGGAAATATACGGATCCGAAGTATGCTCAGTTTGACAAGTTGTGGAGTTCGGAGGATGCTTATCTGGACTTAGCGGCGAGCGCTGCGGACGCGATTGAGCACTTCCGAGGCCAGAAGGGGCACAAAAGGGAAGAGCTATATTGGTCGCAGTTCCATAGTCCGACCGTCCTCTTCCGTTGACCGATCGGTTGGCCGAATGGGCCAAACTGAATCAATTATCCGGACTTGCCATGAAGCATGTCATGACTCATTTGTGGCCAGGCGGACCCCAGCCGAAGAGTTATTTTGGCTTAGTGCAGCAGTTCCTTGGTGCGGTACCGCGTATCGACGCAATGAAGCGGTCGGCATGCATAGAGGGCGCGGATGGCTCTTGCCGTGTCAAGACATCTTTGGCGGAGATGAAGGCCACCGACGTTGCATCCCGAGATTCGGACAGAAGCCGAGTGCCTGCCGAGCACTATTTTGAGGAAGTTCTTCCGGGCGCTCGTTTAATAGAGACGCAGTGCTCGAAGGATGTTATGTTTGAATGACATGTATGATTTATGAAACAACGTTTCAATATAATATAAGAGCTTTTTATACTTGTGCGTTCAAGTAGTAAACTACTCCCTGTGCGGCCGTTGATGTATATGTATATATAACCTGAAAGATGGCCGTCTTCGGCTTCAGCCCCCACGCACATAGTGCGGGGGTGTTTGCAAAGAAGTCACGCTTTCACACTTAATCCAGTGTCTTGGTCCTATAAAGGAGATGGTGGCGTAGCAAACTAGGCAACCGGACTATAATGCTTTATCACTTTCACTTGCCATAGGAGTTCGAGTGGGGCTACTATATAGCCCACAGAATACCGCACTCTCCGGATTCGGGTGCGTATGTGCTGACGAAAACGGTCCTTCGTTAAAGCGGAGAATTCAAAACATTCCGGTGAGTCATCGAGTGGTTGACCAGTCTCGCTATATCATGACAGTCAGTTTTGGCTTTCTCTCTTGAGGTGCTCGCCCGGCGAACCGGGCACAATCGCGATAGTTCTCCAGTGTCGCGTTAGCGATAGAACGGAACATAAGGCAGCAAAACACAGGGCCGGGCAAACCCAACATTTGACCAAAGACATGATTGAAGCTGATGCATATAAGGCCTAACTCGAGGCGCGAACACTCCCTAAGGTATTTGGTCTTTTATAAAGCGGGCAGAACAATGCCCTTGGTAATAAGCCCACGGTGTCCAGTGCGTGCAAAATTCTGGCGGCCGATGCCAAAGCGTCACCTTCTCCTCGGTTATAACAAGAGACCGGGGATGAATCAACAAGAGACAGTGAGAAAGGTTTACAGGGTCTTAATCTGAAAAGAATCCTGCAAGCGGGTCCCTGCTGCGTCTGCTTTGTGTCTCCGTTGTGCCGTATCCTGGACGGGTATAGCACGACGTTCATCTGTAAAAGAGAGGAACTTAGTTCAAAAAAGATCGTGCGAAAAAATGTAATTTGAAATGAACAGAGTATGATTCAAAAAATGAATAAAATTGAGCTTTATTGTCTCTTGTTGTACATGCGTGGAGCCCCTTGTAAGGGGTTACTCGGCTAGCAAGCCCCTTGTTTATTTAAGCCGGACTTGCCTAACCGTGTCCGGGGTCTGAACGGCCTACTTTAGATGCTTTGATCAGCAAAGCCGTTTTGGTGTGAGGCTGTTAAGGCAGTCTCACATTTTTCCGTATTCGAGGAATACTCGGAGTTTCCTTTTAATGAGATGATGCCTCGTGGACCGGGCATTTTAAGTGTAAAGATGCATAATGTGGAATCGCGTTAAAGCGGGCGAAGGCTTCGCGTCCCAATAGTGCTTGATGGCTACTTTTAAATGGGGCGACATGGAAGACTAACTTTTCGCGACGGAAGTTGTCGGATGAACCAAACATAACTTCTAATGTTAGGGAGCACGTACAATGGGCATATGTGCCTGGCATTATTCCTTTAAAGGAAGTGTTGCTATGGCTAATTTTGGTTGGGTCTATCCCCATCCTGCGGATTGTGTCCTGATATATCAGGTTTATGTCACTGCCGCCGTCCATGAGGACTTGTGTAAATTGGAATCCGTCGATTATAGGATCCAATATCAAGGCAGTCCATCCTGCGTTCCGGATACTTTCGGAGTAGTCCTGATGGTCGAAGGTGATTGGTTTTGACAACCAGTGTTGGTACTCCGCTAGGGTAGATTGTGCGGTGCGTAATTCAATGGGTGCCGCTCTGTTTTCCCCTTTTGTTACTTGAAGTAAGTTTACTGTCTTGACCTCTTGTGGGAAATTCTTTTGTTTTCCGGTGCTCTGCTTGTGGGGTTCGTCATCATCCTCACTTGGTGTGTCGAGACCCTTGTGTTCGGCATTGAGTCTGCCGGACTGCTTGAAGACCCAACAATCTCTGTGGGTGTGGTTTGCAGGCTTCCCGGGAGTACTGTGGATTTGGCATATCTTGTCCAAGATGGTGTTTAAGTTGGATAGCTCATCGCTATTGTCCATAAGGGCAGTTTTTATTGTTCTGCCATGAGCTTTTGAATCCGGCATTGACTGACGCGCTCTTTGGACCGTTCCCCTTGATCCGGCGCTGGTCTTTGTTGCGCCGTGGATTCCCATTTCCATCCCTGACTTCGGATGTACTTGGGTCGCTGGTGATGCATCTTGCTAGCCAGCTATCCTCTCCCGCGCAAAAGCGGGTCATGAGGCTTGTTAATGCGGCCATTGTTCTTGGCTTTTCTTGGCCGAGGTGTCTGGCGAGCCATTCGTCTCGGACGTTGTGTTTGAAGGCTGCTAAGGCTTCGGCGTTCGAACAGTCGACTATTTGGTTCTTTTTGGTAAGGAACCTGTTCCAGAATTTCCGGGCTGACTCTCCGGGCTGTTGAGTTATGTGACTTAGATCGTCTGCATCCGGAGGGCGGACATAGGTCCCCTGAAATTTGCCCGAAACGCATCCTCGAGCTCTTCCCAACTTCCAATGGTGTTTTTGGGAAGGCTTTTAAGCCAATGCCGAGCTGGCCCTTTGAGTTTGAGAGGTAAGTATTTTATGGCGTGGAGATCATCTCCTCTAGCCATGTGTATGTGGAGGATGTAATCCTCAATCCAGACTCCAGGGTCTGTTGTTCCGTCGTACGCCTCTATGTTTACGGGTTTGAATCCCTGGAAATTCATGATCCGGCACCTCATCGGTGAAACATAGGGGATGTGCGGCGCCCTATATTGGATGTGCCGTGATGTTCGAGATTTGGCGTGTTGCATTGCTTTGAAGAGCTTGCTTTCTCGGCCCATAGATGGATCTGACCGTGCCATCATTTTGATCTAATCCTTATGCGGATCGTGTACGGCTTGTGTCTTGGCGCCATTTGCCGCTCTCTGTTTGCCATGGGTCGTCCATCCGACCGGTGGCCTTCCTGCTTTTGATTGTGGGGGCTCTCGGCCTCCTTATCAAATCGGGCAGTAGTTTGCGCTTTGGGTAGCTCTTTGTTCGGCGATCGTCGCCCGTGTTTGTCTCATGATGTTGAGTACCTTGCTCCATCGATTCTGAGTGCATCTTCCGCTGTTTTGAGCTTCCGTTTCTACTTTTTCAGGCTACGCGATGGCGGCGAGCCTTTGTGGAGGTTCTTCTGCTCCAACAATTTGTCCGCGTGAGATCGTCCGGACTGTTATCTTTGATGGGGACGGGTTGTTTATCCAAGTTGTCCTGTTCGGACGTTTGCTCGATAGCATGTTAAATGCGTCCACCAGTTCGCCTTGCTCTATGGCTGGGTCTTTGTCGGCGGGACTTGGTGCGGCGTTTACGTTGCCGTTTGACTGCTTTTGAGGATTTATCCTTCGTAGTGTCCGTTGTTCCTCGTCGACAATTCCTTTAGGTGTATCCACCATGTATACATCATGGGATGAGGTGGTTGTCCGATATCCTATAGGTGCTGGTTCATGGTTGTCTCTGTATAAATCGGCCATACCGTCGATGTCTTCGGAGTCGAAATTGAGCACGTCGTTTAAGCTTTCGACAGTGGCTACAAAGTGGGCAGTGGGTGGGCGTGTAATTTCTTCGTCGTCTGCATCCCAACCTTCCTGACCGTAGTACAGCCAGGGCTCTCCAGATAAAGAGAGAGACTTTAGTGAATTCAAGATGTCGCCAAAGGGCGAGTGCTGAAAGATGTTCACGGCAGTGAACTCCATGACCGGCGCCCAATCGGATTCGATTGGCAGGGGCGCGGAGGGTTCGGAGTCCGGAGAGGAGTCCGGCACCTTGGAGTCACGGTCTTCGCAAAGGACAGAGATGGTGTTCGGCTCAATCGCCGTGGAGATTTCAGCCCCCGAGGTGGTGTCCAACCCACCATCCTCGATCGGCGAGATCGGCTCCGAATCAATGATCGAAGCAGAGACTAGTGCGGCCTCCAGGACACTGTTTGGCGGCAGAGTTAGATCATGCCCATCGAGATAGTGCGGCGCACTTGACTGCGGCTCGAATCCGTCGAAGATCAAGTCTCCGCGGATGTCGGCCGTGTAGTTTAAACTTCAAACCTAACCTGATGGCCAGGCGTAGCTTCGATCTGCTCGGATGGCTGGCGAATTGGCCCGATGCAAAGCCGCCCGAATCTGAATATCTGTTAGGGAGAAAAGTCTCACCACTGGACTGCGTCGTTCTTGATGATTGAAGGAGCCATCGGGCCTCTCGGTGGCGACAGAGGAACTCTCAATGAAAGCACCAATGTCGGTGTCAAAACCGGCGGATCTCGGTAGGGGGTCCCGAACTGTGCGTCTAGGTGCATGGTAACAGGAGACAAGGGACACGATGTTTTTACCCAGGTTGGGCCCTCTCGATGGAGGTAATACCCTACTCCTGCTTGATTAATATTGATGATATGGGTAGTACAAGAGTAGATCTACCACGAGATCGAGAGGCTAAACCCTAGAAGCTAGCCTATGGTATGATTGTTGTTAAGTCATACGGACTAAAACCCTTGGTTTATATAGACACGAATAGGGTTAGGGTTACCAGAGTCGGTTACAATGGTAGGAGATCTACATATCCATATCGCCAAGCTTGCCTTCCACGCCAAGGAAAGTCCCATCCGGACACAGGACGAAGTCTTCAATCTTGTATCTTCATAGTCTAGGAGTCCGGCCAAAGATGATAGTTAGTGCTATATTTACGGAAAACATCAGTATCCATAAAAGATTTAACACAATCAAACTTAGGTGTCATACCTGACTCCTTACCTTCATCGAGATCCCAATCTTTAGAGTTGCGTTTAATTCTTTCCAATAAATCCCATTTGAATTCAATAGTCTTCATCATAAAAGAGCCAGCACAAGAAGTATCGAGCATGGTGGGATTGTTATCAGAAAGCCGAGCTTAAATTTTTTGGATAATTATCTCTCTTGGGAGCTCATGATTGGGGCATGAATATAACATTGACTTAAGCCTCCCCCAAGCTTGAGCGATGCTTTCTCCATCACGAGGCCAAAAATTATATATATAATTGTGATCATGATGAACAAGATGCATAGGATAAAACTTCTGATGAAATTCCAATTTCAATCGTTTGTAGTTCCATGATCCCATATCATCACATAGCCTATACCATGTCAATATGATACGTCTCCAACGTATCTATAATTTTTTATTGCTCCATGCTATATTATCTTCTGTTTTGGACATTATTGGGCTTTATTATTCACTTTTATATTATTTTTGGGACTAACCTATTAACCGGAGGCCCAGCCGAATTGCTGTATTTTGCCTATTTGAGTTTATGAGAAAAAGAAAATCAAACGAGTCCAAGCGGAATGAAACCTACGGGACGTGATTTTGAACGAGCATGATCCAGAGACTTGGACCCTCGTCAAGGAAGGTTCGAGGAAGCCACGAGGTGAGGCGCCCCCCCAGCGCCCTCCACCCTCATGGGCCCCATGTTGCTCCACCGACGTACTCCTTCCTCCTATATATACCTACGTACCCCCAAACGATCAGAAACGGAGCCAAACCTAATTCCACCGCCGCAACCTTCTATACCCACGAGATCCCATCTTGGGGCCTGTTCCGGAGCTCTGCCGGAAGGGGCATCGATCACGGAGGGCTTCTACATCAACACCATAGCCTCTCCGATGAAGTGTCAGTAGTTTACTTCAGACCTTCGGGTCCATAGTTATTAGCTAGATGGCTTCTTCTCTATTTTGGATCTCAATACAATGTTCTCCCCCTCTCTTGTGGAGATCTATTCGATGTAATCTTCGTTTTGCGGTGTGTTTGTCGAGACTGATGAATTGTGGGTTTATGATCAAGTTTATCTATGAACAATATTGGAATCTTCTGAATTCTTTTATGCATGATTGGTTATCTTTGCAAGTCTCTTCGAATTATCAGTTTGGTTTGGCCTACTAGATTGACCTTTCTTGCAATGGGAGAAGTGATTAGCTTTGGGTTCTATCTTGCGGTGTCCTTTCCCGGTGACAGTAGGGGCAGCAAGGCACGTATTGTATTGTTGCCATCGAGGATAACAAGATGGGTTTTTTATCATATTGCATGAATTTATCCCTCTACATCATGTCATCTTGCTTAAGGATTTACTCTGTTCTTATGAACTTAATACTCTAGATGCATGCTGGATAGCGGTCGATGTGTCGAGTAATAGTAGTAGATGCGGGCAGGAGTCGGTCTACTTGTCTCGGACGTGATGCCTATATACATGATCATACCTAGATATTCTCATAACTATGCTCAATTCTGTCAATTGCTCAACAGTAATTTGTTCACCCACCATAAAATACTTATGCTCTTGAGAGAAGCCGCTAGTGAAACCTATGGCCCCTGGGTCTATCTTCCATTATATTAATCTTCCAACACTTAGTTATTTCCATTGCTTTTATTTTACCTTGCATCTTTATCATAAAAATACCAAAAATATTATCTTATCATATCTATCATATCTCACTCTCGTAAGTGACCGTGTAGGGATTGACAACCCCTTATCGCGTTGGTTGTGAGGATTTATTTGTTTGTGTAGGTGCGAGGGACTCGCGCGCAGCCTCCTACTGGATTGATACCTTGGTTCTCAAAAACTAAGGGAAATACTTACGCTACTTTGCTGCATCACCCTTTCCTCTTCAAGGGAAAACCAACGCAGTGCTCAAGAGGTAGCAAGAAGGATTTACGGCGCCGTTGCGGGAGGTCTCATAAAAGTTAACATACCAAGTACCCATCACAAACCCTTATCTCCCGCATTACTTTATTTTCCATTTGCCTCTCGTTTTTTCCTCTCCCCCACTTCACCCTTGCCGTTTTATTCGCCTCTTTTTCCGTTCGCCTCTTTTTCGCTTGCCTTTTGTTTGTTCGTGTGTTGGATTGCTTGCTTCTCACGATGGCTCAAGATAATACCAAATTATGTGACTTTACCAATACCAACAATAATGATTTCCTTAGCACTCCGATTTCTCCTCTTACTGATACCGAATCTTGTGAAATCAATGCTGCTTTGTTGAATCTTGTCATGAAAGATCATTTCGCCGGCCTTCCTAGTGAAGATGCCGCTACTCATCTAAATAACCGTTGATTTGTGTGATATGCAAAAGAAGAAAGATGTTGACAATGATATTGTTAAATTTAAGCTATTTCCTTTTTCGCTTAGAGATCGTGCTAAAGCTTGGTTTTCGTCTTTGCCTAAAAATAGTATTGATTCTTGGAATAAGTGCAAAGATGATTTTATCTCTAAGTATTTTCCTCCCGCCAAGATTATCTCTCTTAGAAACGATATTATGAATTTCAAGCAACTTGATCATGAACATGTTGCACAAGCTTGGGAGAGAATGAAATTAATGATACGTAATTGCCCTACACATGGTTTGAATTTGTGAATGATTATACAAAAATTTTATGCCGGATTGAATTTTGCTTCTAGAAATCTTTTAGATTCGGCTGCGGGAGGGACTTTTATGGAAATCACTTTAAGAGAAGCTACTAAACTCCTAGATAATATTATGGTTAATTATTCTCAATGGAAAAATGAAAGATCTACTAATAAAAAAGTGTGTGCGATAGAAGAAATTAATGTTTTGAGTGGAAAGATGGATGAACTTATGAAATTATTTTCTAGTAAAACGGTTTCTTCTGATCGTAATGATATGCCCTTGTCTACTTTGATTGAGAATAATAATGAATCTTTGGATGTGAATTTCGTTGGTAGGAATAATTTTGGTAACAACGCGTATAGAGGAAACCTTAATCCTAGGCCTTATCCTAGAAATTCCTCTAATAATTATGATGCCCTCTGTCGGTGTCAAAACTGGCGGATCTCGGGTAGGTGGTCCCGAACTGTGCGTCTAAGGCGGATGGTAACAGGAGGTGGGGGACACAATGTTTACCCAGGTTCGTGCCCTCTCGATGGAGGTAATACCCTACTTCCTGCTTGATTGATCTTGATGATATGAGTATTACAAGAGTTGATCTACCACGAGATCGTAGATGCTAAACCCTAGAAGCTAGCCTATGGTATGATTGTTGTTGGTCCTCACGGACTAAACCCTCAGGTTTATATAGACCTTTGGAGGGGCTAGGGTTACAGAGTCGGTTACAATGGGAGGAGATCTACATATCCGTATCGCCAAGCTTGCCTTCCACGCCAAGGAGAGTCCCATCCAGACACGGGACGAAGTCTTCAATCTTGTATCTTCATAGTCCAACAGTCCGGCCAAAGGATATAGTCCGGCTGTCTGGATACCCCCTAATCCAGGACTCCCTCAGTAGCCCCTGAACCAGGCTTCAATGACGATGAGTCCGGCGCGCAGATTGTCTTCGGCATTGTAGGGCGGGTGCCTCCTCCGAATACTCCATAGAAGATTTTGAACACAAGGATAGTGTCCGGCTCTGCAAAACAAGTTCCACATACCACCGTAGAGAGAATAATACTTCCACAAATCTAATCTGCTGACGTATTTTGTTGTATGACGTCACATCACGACACGGTCGTTATTTGAACAGTTTTTCACAACCAGACTCGGCGCATATTGCGAGGCGGTTTCGTTGGCACGTCTTGTCGAAGCAGAGATCGTGTCCCCTTATCTCGGGATTCTCAACAATGCGGACGTGGGTAACCCAACTGATACGTCCATTTTGCATCATGCTTTTATGTCAATATTTATTGCATTATGGGCTGTTATTACACATTATATCTCAATACTTATGGCTATTCTCTCTTATTTTCAAGGTTTACCATGAAGAGGGGGGATGCCGGCAGCTGGAATTCTGGCTAGAAAAGGAGCAAACGTTGGAAACCTATTCTACACAACTCCAAAACTCCTGAAACTACGCGAAACAACTTTCTGGATTTTATAAGAATTTATGAGCAAAAGAAATAGGTCAGGGGGCCCACACCCTGTCCAGGAGACAGGGGGCGCGCCCCCCCTATAGGGCACGCCCCTATCTCCTGGGCCCCCTGGTGGGCCTCCGGCGTCCATCTTCTGCTATATCATCACTTTTACCCTGGAAAAAATCATGGGCAATCTTACGGGACGAAACTCCGCCGCCACGAGGCGGAACCTTGGCGGAATCAATCTAGGGCTCTGGCGGAGCTGTTCTGCCGGGGACACTTCTCTCCGGGAGGGGGAAATCGTCACCAAAGTCATCACCAACTATCCTCTCATCGAGAGGGGGTCAATCTCCATCAACATCTTCACCAGCACCATCTCCTTTCAAAACCCTAGTTCATCTCTTGTATCCAATATTGTATCAAAACCACAAATTGGTACATGTGGGTTGCTAGTAGTGTTGATTACTCCTTATCGTTGATGCTAGTTGGTTTACTTGGTGGAAGATTATATGTTCGGATCCTGTATGCATATTATTACTCCTCTGATTATGAACATGAATATGCTTTGTGAGTAGTTTCGTTTGTTCCTGAGGACATGGGTGAAGTCTTGCTATTAGTAGTCATGTGAATTTGGTATTTGTTCGATATTTTGATGAGATGTATGTTGTCTTTCCTCTAGCGGTGTTATGTGAACGTCAACTACATGACACTTCACCATTATTTGGGCCTAGAGGAAGGCATAGGGAAGTAATAAGTAGATGATGTGTTGCTAGAGTGACAGAAGCTTAAACCCTAGTTTATGCGTTGCTTCGTTAGGGGCTGATATGGATCCATATGTGTAATGATGTGGTTAGGTTTACCTTAATACTCCTTTTTGTAGTTGTGGATGCTTGCAATAGGGGTTAATCATAAGTGGGATGCTTGTCCAAGTTAGGACAGCACCCTAGTGTCGGTCCACCCACATATCAAATTATCAAAGTAACGAACGCGAATATTATGAACGTGATGAAAAATAGCTTGACGATAATTCCCAATGTGTCCTCGGGAGCTCCTTCTTCATTATTAGAATTTGTCCAGGCTTATCCTTTGCTACATAAAGGATTGGGCCACCTTGCTGCACTTTATTTACTTTATTTACTTTTTGCTCGTTACCATTTATCTTATCACAAAACTATCTATCACCTACAATTTCAGTGCTTGCAGAGAAAACCTTATTGTAAACCGCTTATCATTTCCTTCTGCTCCTCGTTGGGTTCGACACTCTTACTGATTGAAAGGACTACGATAGATCCCCTATACTTGTGGGTCATCAAGACCTTTTCTGGCGCCGTTGCCGGGGAGTGTAGCGCTTTTGGTGAGTGGAACTTGGTAAGGAAACATTTATATAGTGTGCTGAAATTTTCTGTTACTTGTTACTATGGAAACTAATCCTTTGAGGGGCTTGTTTGGGGTATCTTCACCCCAACCAGAAGAGCAAAGGGATGCTCCTCAACCTACTGAACTTTATGAAAATATTTTGTCGGATTTCGGGTTCCGGCAGACCCTTGAGGTTCGAACACTGGGGTGCGCGCGGAGATCCAACCCTCCACCGTCTCGCACCTCGCCGAATCGTTGGGACCTAAACTACTAACGGAACAGCACAAGAGACACGAGATTTATACTGGTTCGGGCCACCATTGTGGTGTAATAACCTACTCCAGTGTGTGGTGTGGTGGATTGCCTCTTGGGCTGATGAGGAACAATACAAGGAAGAACAGCCTCGTGAGGGTCTGTTCTTGGCGGGTGTGATGAACTGCAAGGTGGGGTTCAGTCGCCCTAGCTACTGGTTTCTTAATGAGGATTCGGATCCCTCTGCCCTGGGGGTGGCTACTCCTATTTATAGGCGAAGGCCCTGGGCCTCTTCCCAAACATTGAGCGGGAAGGGCGCCAACAATTAGCCATTTGAAGGGGAAATGCGGTACACTTATCCCGACTAAAGTTGGTCTGCTTTGCCAAAGGCTCGATGATGATAGCCTTTGCTTGGGCTCCACGATGACTCCTTCCAGCCGTTGGGCTGGTCTTGGTCTTGTTGCACGAAGCGGATGCATTTGCTTGATGCTCTCGCTGCGCTTGCTCCTTTGCACCAAAGAGGAAAGGAGGACATCGAGCGGGCTGGCGCCCGATGGCGCCCTCGGTCGTCATGGCTTGCGTCATGGGCACCTCGCGAGTACCCTGCCTTGAACTCTCCGCCTCCTCATGAGCCAGCCTGACGAGGCCGTGCTCGAGAAGCTCCTTGTCGTCCGCCCATGAATCTGGCCCCCGCGAGGTCTTGAGCTTGCGTTGGTGAAGATGGGCGTCTTGGGCCTCCTTTGAGCCACGCCGCAGGCCGCAGGCAGGCAAGTCTGGGGACCACCTAAAGACTTAGTGGAAAAAGAGGGAGAAGAGGTCAACGCGCGGAGCCCGAGGTTGGATCGGGCCTCGACCGGATCGGGCGCCGGTTCGTCGGGGAAGAGGAGGGGTCGCCGGGTGGCGGCGGCCGGTGGCCGAGCCGGGCGGGCGGCGGGGCGCAGGCCAGCGGCGCCGACGACCGCCGCCACCAGCGACCCCTCCTCTTCCCCGACGAACGGCGCCCGATCCGTCGAGGCCGATCCAACCTCGGCCCGCGTTGACCTCTTCTCCTCTTTTCCACTAAGTCTTTAGAGTTTTGTTAATTTCGTGCAATATTCAACATGCTATATCTTCGCATCCGTAGATCCATTTTTCGCGTATAATATGTCAAAATGTTCGTCTCGAAGAGTAGATCATTTCATTCCATTGCATCATTTTCATTTGAGCTCATCTTGATGCCCGAAATGCTGTTGGAAGAGTGCATGGTGCTGATAGTTTCTGATTTTTATCAGGAGTTGCACTTTTGTTATTTTGCTATGATTAATATGTGCACCCTATGGATTTGATTCCTACATGAGTTTTGTAAAATGCCATCTCATCTTTCCAGTGGTATATGCCATGTATTTTTGTGATCTATGTGGTGACTAGCACAAGCATGCAAAGTAGGTGTCCCAATGTTGCTGATTTCAGCCCTGTTTTAGCTGATTTTGATGCCATGTTAAGCTTGATGATACCGAGAGATCTATGCATATTTTGAGATACTTCAGTAAGGGTGTTTTGTAAAGCATGACTTGCTCTATCCATCCATGCCTTTGTTTGCAATTATGGGATGCCATAGCTTGAGTCAATCGAGCTCTACTTTTGCTACCAAATGATTCCTGGCAGATTGTATCGTGTTATTCAATTTTGCCTAGCTTGTTGTGGTTGATCCATATATGCTATGTTAGTGTTCTTGCCATGGATGTCTTCTATGTCATGTCTTCTTGATGTATGTATGCTTAGTTTATCATTTGAGGCTCTGTAGTGAGTGCATTGAGCTTGTTAACATGCCATCTCGTTATCAGTTTTGACATGTCAAGTTGCTGAATCTGTTAACAAGACTTTCAATATTGACATGAGTGTTACTATATTTTCTAGTCCTTTTTGGCTTATGGTCAGTAAGGGACTTTTGTAATAGGCTTTGAGTAGATTCATTCCATGCCATGTTTTGCTATTTTAAGTTCCTGTAGCATGTAGTTTTGATGCTCTGAACATTGCAACCTGTTACTGTTTTTGCCATGTCCAGCCTGTTACTTTGAGCATTTTTGCCATGCTTGTTTGAACCTGTTATGATGTGAACTAGCCGTAGCTCAGTGCTCATCTTTTGTCGAGCATCATGTGTAGATCACTGCCATGTGCTTTGTTGTTACTTTTGGGTGCAGTAGCTTAATTAATTGTTGCTTGCAAAGTGGCATCATGCTGTTAATGGCAGATTTGCGCCATTCTTGTTTTGCTTGCCATTTGCAAACCGTGCATCCGATTCGGCGATCTTTATATCGATTTCAACGAAATCATCTCATCTTTCAGTGGCATGCTTGGTTTGCCAAGTTGATGCCTGGTTCATCATTACCTTCGGGCGCACATAAGCATTGCATACCGCATCATGCATATCATGCCATGTTTTTGCATCATGTTGGTTGTGCATTGCACCGTGATTTATTGTGGTTCCTTTGTTTGTGTTGTTGCTTTGGGTAGAGTCGGGAGACGAGTACGGGAACGAGGAGCCTGTTGAGAACGTTTTCGAGGATCAAGCTTTCGACAACTCTGAGAACATTGCAGGCAAGATGACCATACCCTCGAAATCACTTCTATCTTTGCTATGCTAGTTGCTCGCTCTTTTGCTATGCCTATGCTACGATGCCTACCACTTGCTATATCATGCCACCCATATTGCCATGTCAAACCTCTAACCATCCTTTCCTAGCAAACCGTTGATTGGCTATGTTACCGCTTTGCTCAGCCCTCTTATAGCGTTTGCTGGTTGAGGTGAAGTTGAAGTTTGTTCCTTGTTGGAACATGGAGATGTTGTTCCTTGTTGGAACATGTTTACTTGTTGGGGATATCACAATATATATCTGCTATAATTAATACATCTATATACTTGGTAAAGGGTGGAAGGCTCGGCCTTATGCACGTGTTTTGTTCCACTCTTGCCACCCTAGTTTCCGTCATACCGTGTTATGTTCCTTGATTTTGCGTTCCTTACACGGTTGGGTGATTTATGGGACCCCCTTGACAGTTCGCTTTGAATAAGACTTTTCCAGCAAGGCCCAACATTGGTTTTACCATTTGCCACCTAAGCCTTTTTCCCTTGGGTTCTGCAGACTCAAGGGTCATCTTTATTTAACCCCGGGCGGTGCTCCTTGAGTGTTGGTCCAAACTGTCGACCGCCGGTGGCTACCGGGGGCAACTCTGGGTTAGCCTACCGAAGCTTGACGATCCGGTGTGCCACGAGACCGAGATATGTGCAGCTCCTATCAGGATTTGTCGGCACATCCGGGCGGCTTTGCTGGACTTGTTTTATTGCTGCCGAGATGTCTTGTAGTCCGGGATTCCGAGATTGATCGGGTCTTCCCGGTAGAAGAAATATCCTTCGTTGACCGTGAGAGCTTATAATGGGCTAAGTTGGGACACCCCTGCAGGGTAATATCTTTCGAAAGCCGTGCCCGCGGTTATGAGGCAGATGGGAATTTGTTAATGTCCGGTTGTAGATAACCTAAAGTTGACCTCAAATAATAATACACATCAACCAAGGTGTAACCGTGATGGTCTCTTCTCGGGGAGTCCGGGAAGTGAACACGGATGTTGGAGTTATGTCGGCGTAAGTAGTTCAGGATCACTTCTTGATCGCTATTAGTTTCACGACCGCGCTTGCTTCTCTCCTCGCTCTCTTTTGCGAAGTAGCCACCATATATGCTAGCCGCTTGCTGCAGCTCCACTTTAATACCTTGTCCTTCCTATTAGCTTATATAGTCTTGATCTCGCGGGTGTGAGATTGCTGAGTCCCGTGACTCACGGATACTTCAAAACAGTTGCGAGGTTCCGATGAGGCGGTGCAGGTGATTCCACCGAGCTCAAGTGGGAGTTCGACGAGGTGCGTGGTCGTTACTATGTGTCGTTTCAGATGATCGGTAGTGGTGCCAGTTGGGACGATTCGGGATCTGTGTTAGCATTTGGGGTATCTTCTTCTATTTTGGTTCCGTAGTCGGACCTTGAGTGTACTCAAATGATGTATGTTTAATTATGTACTGTGTGGCGTGGCGATTGTAAGCCAACTATGTATCTTCCCTTAATTATTACATGGGTTGTGTGAAGATAACCTCACTTGCGACATTGCTTTCAATGCGGTTATGCCTCTAAGTCGTGCCTCGACACGTGGGAGATATAGCCGCATCGGGGGCGTTACAAGTTGGTATCAGAGCCGACCCTCATGATTACGGATGGTTGCGGACAGGTGCGTGGTCATGTTGTTCATGACGTTTGTGACCCGTCGTGGCACCCGACATGGCACATGTACGGACTGGAAGCACGACGTTTGTGCCAAGAGGAGCGTTCTGTGGCCCGGCGAGGGCGTCGGTTCCTCCGAGTGGGGGTGTATGTAATAGCCTGGCTTATTAGGGATGATAGACTACTCATAATAATAAGGAATTCCTTCTTTTCCGGGAGCCCATTCGACGAACTCCAAAGTTAAGCGTGCTCAGCTTGGAGTAGTGCCAGATGGGTGACCGACCGAAGTTGCTCCGGTGCGCCGAGTGAGGACAAAGTCTGCGAGAAAAGACTAGTATTGATCTGTGGGGCGAGTCTAGATCCCGCCAGAGAATGCGACCACCGGCGGGTGTGTCCGGGCGTTACACCACCGCTCCTGCAGTCCGCCCAGAGCCCGACGACGATCCTCGCCGGATGGTTCTTTGGACCCGCCGATATGAATAGCGATTCACCACCACCTCCTCGCCTCGCGCGGACAACGCCGAGGTGTCTCTCGAGGGAACCGAGCCGAGGGGAGGTAGTCCCGGAGGAGTCTCGGCGACCTTCCGGACCTCAGGCAAAGGGAGCAAGAGTCCCACGGCTCCAAGTTCGCCCCCAACCGAACATCGCGCTGAGCCTCCGGTGATCCTCGACCGAAGCATCCCTCGTTAAGAGGGGTAATCGCCCATGCCGTGACCTCTGTCATCAGAGGCACCCAGACAACTGCCGGAAGCGCCAAGGCGCTCAATCATCGAAGAGCACCGCACTATCATGAGTGCGGTGATCGAGAAGGTTCAGTCCATCAAAACGGATTAACTGAAGCTTGCCAGCCTCCTAACAGGCTTTGAGGTAAGTAATTACGTTGTGAAGTACCGCATGGACAGAGCCCCGATGCTCGCTTGGCGCTTGCGAAGAAAAGCCGAATAGAGGATCGAATAATAATCACAGGAGTCTAATTATAATATGTCTATGTGAATGTGCAGGTTTCATCGCTGTCTGCCACACGACGCTGGAGGTCGCAGACTCAAGCGGGACCTTGAGCTGTCCGAGGAAGAGCTCGGCCTTACCAAGAGGCAACTCGAGGAGAGCAAAGGTAAGCAATAACTTGTCTATATATGAAAAATAAATTTGGTTAAGTAATAGGATCATCATGAATGTGCGTGGGCCACGCACCAAGTGGCGACTCCTCAAGAAGGCGCTGTCCGAGGCAAAAACAAAGAGGCCTGTGAGCGTGGAGCAAGAGAAACAAGAGGCCCAAGTAGGCGAGGTACAGCAAGAGCTCCAGGCTCGTTAAGAAGCACGAGGCCCTGAGCTTGACTCTAAGACACGAGAGTCCGAGCTTGCAAAGGCGCCGAGAAGTGAAACATACCAAGGCCAAGCCTGTAAGGCCCTCCAGAAATTGAGGCGTGAAGAAGATAGCGGCGGGTAAGGCATTCATTATGCAAAGCAAGCATGTGAAAGAAAATTTCTTTTACTTACCCGAGTTCGAGCTCTCGAGGAGCGCTTCAGATCTACCTGCAGCAGGTGTCGATGCCGCTGAGTTCTACTGGCCAAGAGGGAGCTCGACGAGAAGTTGTTCTGGTCTCAGATATGGAACCAAACTCCCGATGCCCTTGAGTGACCAGCTGAAGCAACTGGTCGAGCTTCACAAGGCGGCCGAACAGGCCATGAAGGGCCTTATAGTCCGGATGTGGCCTGGCGATCCCCTGCCCAACAGCTACTTCGGTCTGGTGAGGCGGCTTGTAGAAGCCTGCCCCCATTTGGAAGTCATCAAGTGGTCTGTCTGCATCGAAGGTGCACGCAGGGCCTTTGCCCGTGCGAAAGTGCACTGGGCGAATATGGACGCCGAGAAGCTGGTGAAGGAGGGCCACCGCAGGCAAGGAGCATCGCCACCCCGAGATGTATTATGACGGTGTCTCGATGGGTGCTCACTTTGTATGAGGAGTGTTCCAAAGATGTAATTTTGAATGAATGTGCTCATGTGATCCTTTAATGTGAAAACTAGTTCACTTGCGCTTATGCAACGCTTTTTCAATTTAAAATATTACCTTCTATGCGGCCGCTTATCAAATATGAGAGTTGGCCGTCGTCAAGCCGCTTCCCCATGCAGCTAGTTCGGGGTGTTCGGGATAAATCAGCACTCTTTTTCCCATTTTGGGTCCTCCAAGGAGGTTCTCAGCTTAACGAACAGTGCAATCGGACTATAATGCTTTATCACTCTCACTTAGCCATAAAAGTCCACAATTTTAAATTTTAAGCCCTAGTATTCGAAGGTCAATTTGGGGCGCTATATTTAAGTCGGACAAGGCCAACTCGCTCAAGCGAAAAAGTCTTTAAGGACTTGAGACCTCGAACAGCGACCAGCTCGCCTCATGACAGCCGGGTTTTGGCTTTCATCGAGGTGCTCGCTCGAAGAACCGACACAATCAAAGTAGTTCTCCAAGGCTACCTTAGCCGATATAGCGGAACGTAAGCTAAAAACATGGGAGCTAGGCAAACCCAACTATTGACCCAAGACATGATTCGAGCAGATGCATATAATGCTATAAGTTCGTGTCGGACTGTCGGAAGTGTTCGACTTCACGCCATATTATGGGGTATACGGAGTTTCTGCGACCATACCAAAATGTACTGTGCTGATTGTCGTAAATAAACATATAAAAAGATAGATAATGCAATAATAGACTAATGCTATGCATTGTTATTTAAAGAATACGCTAGCTGCATCGATACAAGTAGTAATAAGCAAAAAAATAGGGCTATTTGACATGTCCTATCCAAGGGCAAGTGGACTGGTATTTAAAGCAGGTATTTCGCCATATCGAGACCACTCGGGATTCCATTGTATCACGAAGCTTCCCGCATCCTGGTTGTTGTATTATGCGTCCGCAATCGACCGCTGGATAGGGCTTCCAGAGAGTAAGGTCCTGAAGAGAGAGAATGATAAAGGCAGAAGCCCTTAGTGCGGTTGAGCCGCATCTGGACGTGCCATGATCGTGCCCCGCATGTGCCATGGTATTTTCAATGCGAATTATGTACGCTGCCACGGGTTTTGCTGCTTTATCGACTAGGGCGGGGTCAATTGCTAGGCGAGCTCGATGTGCCAAAGTATCCTGCTGCAGGTTATTCCGACTCGCTGACGTTGTTCGGGGCTTTATCGCCAATTGGTGGATTGCCTAAGGAGGCTGCTTTGTGCTTCGCTGCGAGGGCCGCAGGTGCCTTCTGCGGAACGAGGCCTGTGTTTCCATTGACCGGATGACCCCCTAGGTCCCGCATCTTGGGCTTGAGGTATGCGAGAAAGGGCATACCGATTGAATCTTGGTATGCGGTTCGCCCGAAAAGGCGTGATAGCCGCTGCAGAACGGACGATATCAAGATTAACTCCTCGCCGGAAGTTGTCCGGAGATCCGAAGACCACTTCCAGGTGATTGAGCCTGCAATGGGCCTCTACGCTGGGATGACACCTTTAAAGGTTGTTTTTGTGGGTTTGATCCTTGAGAGGTCTACACCCATTTTGCACATTGTATCATGATAGAGCAGGTTCAGGTTGCCGCCGCCATTCATAAGGACTCGAGGAGGTGAAATCCATCAATGATGGGGTCTAAGACCAATGCGCAGATCCGCCAAGAGATACTAGTGGGTGGTCCTCGCGATCAAGGTCATCGGACAAGAGGACCATGGGTCGAACTTGGGGCGACGGGCTCCATCGCATAGACATCCTTTAGTGCGCTTGTTCCTCTTGGGATGTGGGTTGCGATATCATGTTCACTGTCCTCACTTGTGGGGAACCTCTTCTGTCCCGCTGTTCGGGCAATGGGCCTCCTCGTCATCACTATGCAACCCCGGTCATTGTTTTCGCATTTAACTTGCTGCCTGCTTGAACACCCACATTCTCACAGGATTATTGGCTTATCGGGGTGCCGCAGATTGACACGAGCGATCGAGTATGCGATCCAAAGTGGACGCCCCGAGTGCTTCTTTTGAATGGCTTTTTCCACGACCGATTTAGAGCCTCCGAATCCGCCTTGACTGCCGATCCTGCATTATCGCTTAAGCAAGGGCGCTTGTGTTTTATGATGTGATCTTCCGTTATTGTCCTTGGTATCCAAGTACCAAGGTTCCTTGATATGTTGTTGCCGTGAGCCAGCCAGCTATCCTCTCCCGCAAAAGCCGGTCATGAGTGTCGTGGAGGGCTGCCATAGACTTCGCTTTTCCGCCGAGGTGTCAAGAGCCACCTGCCACGGATGTTATGCTTAAATGCCGCTAAGGCCTCGTGATCCGGACAGTCGACAATTTGATTTTCTTGGTTAGAACCGTGGTCGAGAATTGCTCGGCCGATTCCCCGCCGCTGAGTTATGTGGCTCAAGTCATCGGCATCCGTGGTCGCATATAAGTGCCCGAAGTTGTCGAGGAATGCATCTTCCGATCCTCCCAACAGCCAACGGAGTCTACTGGCAAGCTATTCATCCAATGCTGAGCTGGTCCTTGAGTTTTAGGGGAGGTACTTGATGGCATATCATCATCAAGGGCCATGTGGATGTGAAGGAGGAAGTCCTTGATCCATACCACGGATCTGTTGTACCATCATATGATTCAATATTTACGGTTTAAACCTCCGGAGTTCATGATCCATTACTCACGAAGCTAGGGGTGTCGCGGGCGCCTGCTGGGCTATATCACGATGCAGCTCATATGAGTCTTGCTCACTGTGTTCGCCCGGCTGATATATTTTATCAGATCCCGCGCGGACGGTCATCGTCTCCGTGAGGGGCACCGTGATCCGTGAGATCGATCTTGGCGTGTTTCGCTCGCTTCAATACATCTCGCAGGTATCGCGTGTTTCGTACTTTCGTGATATTTTTGTTTGAATGGCAGCGGGTGCGAGCTGAGCTTCGCTGAAATGTTCGCTCGCCACGAGGTGGCCGATCAGCCATATCATACGCTGGTGATGTAGGTTTCAATGCTTCCTCCTCGTCGTAGCAACCCGCGCTTTGTAACCTTGAAGGGCGTTCGAGTTCATATTCCTCGGCCGCAAGGACTGTCCAATTGCCTGCTAGCAATTTGATCAGCCGGTTGTTGCTTTTTCTTCAAAGTTATTTGTTGTGGCTATAAGTGGCACTTAAAGCGCCCTGCTCGCGGGATCCTCGTGCACGACGACTTTCGCCGAGGCTCACCTCGCTCGGAGAGAGGCATGTAATTGTCATCCTCCGCTTCTCCCTCCGCCGCCGCTTCAGGAGGTTGGCTTGTTCATCCTCCGGCTCTAAATCTTGGCCGAGGGGATTGTCGCCATCTTCGCAATCGCTCCGAGTACTATTATCTCCTGTGCCGCATATCACCGCTGTGGGCGAGACTTAGAGCGCGCCACGACGCAGGGCGCTGGTTGCTTCGAGGGTCATCCTCCGCTATCTTATCGCCATTGCTTCTTTGGGTGTATCCACCATGTATATATCATATGATGAGATGGCGTCCAGTGCCCCGCGGGCGATGGTTCCACCATCTCCTCATCGCCGTCCATGCCGCGATGTCTTCGAGTCGGTTTAGCATGTCGGTTAAATCGTCGACAAAGGGCTACCATGGGTGGTGGGTGGGGAACAAATTTTCATCGTCCCATCCCATCCTAGCCCATAGTTCAGCCAAGGCTCTCCTCGACAAGGAAAAGACTTTAGAGATTTTATATGTCAACAAAGGCGTAGTGCTGAAAGATATCCACGGAGGTGAACTCCATGATCGGTGCCCAATCAGATTCGATAGGCACGATGTGGGTGGTCTGGAGCCCGTGGCCAAGAACGAATCCAATGGTTTGGCAAAGACAGCTTCTTCAAGGTAAAGTCGTAGACGCCTCTATCGCCATCGAGAGTGCGATTCTCCACGGGTTCTATCCACCATTCCCCAGATGGTTTTAATTTGTTCGATTGAAGGCCGGAGTAGGTGCCGTGTGATCTCCCTTTAACACCGTCTCGACGACAGAGTTATATCATGCTCGCTGTGATTGTGTGGCACTGGATGTGGGCTCGAATCATTAAAGATCAAATCTCCGGATGTCGGCAGTAATTTGAAAGCTCAACCTGACCTGATGGCCAGGGCTTAGCTCGATCTGCTCCGATGGCCAAGAGAGTAGGCCCAGAGCGGTTTTTTCGCCAATATGAAGATCTGTCCGGGAGGAAAAACTCAATCTGACCGTGACGCTATCGATGATCAAGGGTTTCAAGCCTTACGATGACGGCACAGGAACTCTCTGAAAGCAATTCAATGTCGGGTCTAAAACCGCGGATTCGGTAGGGGGTCCCGAAATCGCGGCGCTCTGGCGGATGGTAACAGAGGTGGGGACACAATGTTTACCCAGGTTCGGCCCTCGATGGAGGTAATATTCTACTTCCGCTTGATTGATCTTGATGATATGAGTATTACAAGAGTTGATCTACCACGAGATCGTAGAGAGGCTAAAACCCCTAGCTAGCCTATGGTATGATTGTTGTGGTCCTGACGGACTAAACCCTCCGGCTATATAGACACCGGAGGGGGCTAAGGTTACTGAGTCTGTTATAATGGAGGAGATCTACATATTTGTATCTCCAAGCTATGCTCCACGCCATGAGAGTCCCATCCGGACATGGACGAAGTCTTCAATCTTGTATCTTCATAGTCCAACATCCTACCAAAGGATATAGTCCCACCGTCCGGATCCCCCTAACCCAGACTCCCTCACCTTCCGATTTTGAGACTAGTGTTAAAGAGTTTATGATTTGCAAAGAATTTCAATGCTTTTCTTGAAGATAAATTGCTTAAAGTTGATGAATTGGCTAGAATGTTGATAGAATTTCTTGATGTTGATTGTTTAAAACTTAGATCTATTCCTCCTAAGCATGACATCAATGAGTCTCTCAAAGCCATGAGAATTTCCATTGATGAGTGCAAAGAAAGAACCGCTAGGATGCGTAAGCAAGAAAGATTGTTTTATGAAAGCGTGTTCTTCAAATTTCTATGAAAATAAAGATGAAGATCTAAAAGTTATTGATGTTCCTATTAAATCTTTGTTTTGCAATATGAATCTTGATAATGATGGGACTGAATATGATCCACCTTACCTAGAAGGCGCCCAAAATTCGGAGTTTTAGATCATGATGCTAAAATTGATAAAAGTGGATTGAAAAATCAAACATTAGATGTTAATAAACACACTATTTTGGATTTCAAGGAATTTAATTATGATAATTGTCTTTGATAGATTGTATTTCCTTGTTGCAACTGTGCTAAATTCTCCTCATGCTTATAGTCAAAATAAAGCTTTTACCAAACATATCGTTGATGCTTTGATGCAATCTTATGAAGAAAATCTTGAGTTGGAAGTTTCTATCCCAGAAACTTTATGATGAGGGAACCTACTATTAAAATTAAGATTAAAGATCATGAATGTTGGTCTAGGTGATATGTCTCATGAGTTCAACTTCTCTAAATTTAGTGAGACAACACCGTGAAGAGGAATTACCTAGTAAGGATGAAATTATTGGTCTTGCTTCCGTTGCTGTTCCTCCGACTGATCCATTAGAACAATATTTGTTAGACCATGAAAATTATATGTTTAGGAGGAAAGGGAAGAAATAGATGAAGTGTTCCTTAAACAGGAACCTTTGCTGAAACACAACCTTCCCGTTGAAATTCTTGGGGATCCCCCTCCACCCAAGGGTGATCCCGTGTTTGAACTCAAACCCTTACCTGATAATCTTAAGTATGCTTATCTTGATGAAAAAGAAATATATCCTTTTATTATTAGTGTTAACCTTTCAGAGAAAGAAGAAGAAAGATTATTGAAAACTCTGAAGAAGCACCGAGCTGCTATTGGATATACTCTAGATGATCTTAAGGGCATTAGTCCCACATTATGTCAACACAAAATTTCAGTGGAGAAAGATGCCAAACCAGTTAGAGATCCTCAAAGACGATTAAATCCCAAGATGAAGGAAGTGGTAAGAAAGGAGATACTAAAGCTCCTTGAGGCAGGTATTATTTATCCGTTGTTGATAGTGAATGGGTAAGCCACATCCATTGTGTCCCTAAAAAGGGAGGTATTACCGGTGTTCCTAATGATAAAAATGAATTGATCCCGCAAAGAATTATTACAGGTTATAGGATAGTAATTGATTTCCGTAAGTTAAATAAAGCTACTAAGAGAGATCATTACCCTTTACCTTTTATTGATCAAATGCTAGAAAGGCTATCCAAACACACATATTTTTGCTTTCTAGATGGTTATTCTGGCTTCTCTCAAATACCTATGTCAGCAAAGGATCAATCTAAAACTACTTTTACTTGCCCTATTGGTACTTTTGCTTATAGACGTATGCCTTTTGGGTTATGTAATGCACCTGCTACCTTTCAAAGATGCATGATGGCTATATTTTCTGATTTTTGTGAAAAGATTTATGAGGTATTCATGGATGACTTCTCCGTCTAGGGATCCTCTTTTGATGATTGTTTGAGCAACCTTGATCGAGTTTTGCAGAGATGCGAAGACACTAGTCTCGTCCTGAATTGGGAAAAGTGTCACTTTATGGTTAATGAAGGCATTGTCTTGGGGCACAAGATCTCCGAGAGAGGTATTGAAGTTGATAAAGCCAAGGTTGATGCTATTGAAAAGATGCCATGTCCCAAGGACATAAAAGGTATAAGAAGTTTCCTTGGTCATGCCGGCTTTTATAGGAGGTTCATTAAGGACTTTTCTAAAATCTCTAGGCCTCTGACTAATTTATTGCAAAAAGATATTCCTTTTGTCTTTGATGATGATTGTGTAGAAGCATTTGAAACACTTAAGAAAGCCTTGATCACTGCACCTATTGTTCAGCCACCTGATTGGAATTTACCTTTTGAAATTATGTGTGATGCTAGTGATTATGTTGTAGGTGTTGTTTTAGGGTAAAGAGTCGATAAGAAATTGAATGTTATCCAGTATGCTAGTAAGACTCTTGATACTTCCCAGAGAAATTATGCTACTACTGAAAAAGAGTTCTTAGCAGTTGTGTTTGCATGTGATAAGTTTAGACCTTATATTTTTTATTCCAAACTTACTATTCACACTGATCATGCTGCTATTAAATATCTTATGGAAAAGAAAGATGCTAAACCTAGACTCATTAGATGGGTTCTCTTGCTCCAAGAATTTGACTTGCATATTATTGATAGAAAGGGAGCTGAGAACCCCGTTGCAGACAACTTTTCTAGGTTAGAGAATGTTCTTGATGACCCACTGCCTATTAATGATAGTTTTCCTGATGAACAATTAGCGGTTGTCAATGCTTCTCGTACTGCTCCTTGGTATGTTGATTATGCAAATTACATTGTTGCTAAATATATACCGCCTAGTTTCACATACTAGCAAAAGAAAAAGTTCTTTTATGATTTAAGACATTACTTCTGGGAAGATCCACACCTTTATAAAGAAGGAGTAGATGGTATTATTAGACGTTGTGTGCCTGAGCATGAACAGGAACAAATCTTACGCAAGTGTCACTCTGAATCCTATGTAGGACACCACGCTGGAGATAGAACTGCACACAAGGTACTACAATCTGGTTTTTATTGGCCTACTCTTTTCAAAGATGCTCGTAAATTTGTCTTATCTTGTGATGCATGTCAAAGAATAGGTAACATTAGTAGACGTCAAGAAATGCCTATGAATTATTCTCTTGTTTTTGAACTGTTTGATGTTTGGGGGTTTGATTATATGGGACCTTTTCCTTCCTCCAATGGTTATACACATATTTTAGTTGTTGATTACGTCACTAAGTGGGTAGAAGCTATTCCAACTAGTAGTGCTGATCATAACACTTCTATTAAAATGCTTAAAGAAGTTATTTTTCCGAGGTTTGGAGTCCGTAGATATCTTATGACTGATGGTGGTTCACACTTTATTCATGGTGCTTTCCGTAAGATGCTTGCTAAGTATGATGTCAATCATAGAATCGCATCTCCTTCTCACCCACAATCTAGTGGTCAAGTAGAGTTGAGCAATAGAGAGCTCAAATTAATTTTGCAAAAGACTGTGAATAGATCTAGAAAGAACTGGTCCAAAAAACTTGATGATGCATTATGGGCCTATAGAACCGCATACAAAAATCCTATGGGTATGTCTCCATATAAGATGGTTTATGGAAAAGCATGTCATTTACCTCTTGAACTTGAACATAAGGCATATTGGGCTATTAAAGAGCTCAATTATGACTTCAAACTTGCCGGTGAGAAGAGGTTGTTTGTTATTAGCTCACTTGATGAATGGAGAACCCAAGCATATGAGAATGCCAAGCTTTTCAAAGAAAAAGTCAAACGCTGGTATGATAAGAGGATACAAAAGCGTGAGTTTAACGTAGGAGATTATGTGTTATTGTTCAACTCTCATTTAAGATTTTTTGCAGGAATACTTCTCTCAAAAAGGGAAGGTCCCTACGTTATCGAGGAGGTCTATCGTTCTGGCGCTATAAAAATCAACAACTTCGAAGGCACAAATCCGAGGGTGGTAAACGGTCAAACAATTAAACATTATATTTCAGGTAATCCTATCAATGTTGAAACTAATATTATTGAAACCATAACCCATGAGGAATAAGAGACACTTTCCAGAATGTTCCAGACTCCGAAAAGGCATAGGTACGTGGTAAGGTAAGTAAACTGACTCCAAAACAACTCTAATGGCAATTTTTATCAGTTTTGGATTATTTAAGAATTTTAGGAAGAAGGAAGTAGTCCGAAAGGGACACGAGGCTCCCACGAGAGAGGAGGGCGCCCCCCCCCCCCCTATAGGGCTCGCCCCCCTATCTCGTGGGCACCTCATGTGCCTCCCGGACTCCGTTTTCTTGTATGTTACGTATTTTGGTCGGTAAAAATTCATTATATATACTCCCAAAGATTTTGACCACCGTATCACGCAAATATCCTCTGTCTTCGTTTCGAGTTGTTCCTGTTGCAGATTTGGATCAAGATGTCGTCCCAAGATTCGGAGGGAGAGAGCTACATGGCTGGTTTATTTGCAAATCCTAAGGTCTATGGAGATGTGGAGCACGATGGTTGGACCACGGAGGAAGAAGAGGACTATGAACCCAAGGGGAAGGAGGAGACGAGCTCAGATGAAGACGAAGCCCCATTACCTCAACCTGGGGACATGCACGTGGAGTTCAAAAAGTCAAGTGTCCCTGATAGAGTAAAGAAACCAAAGTTCGAGTTTATCCCTTTTCGTCTCTTGCAGGAAAATAAGCAGGACCTATGCAAAAAGATATTAACCCTGGAGTGGGAAATTGACGATCTGAGGGATCAAAATGCCGTCCTCCAGCGCAAATTAAGGGAGATATCTATGCCATCAACTAAGTCAATAACACCGTCATCATCACCACCTCCATCACCTCCGAAGAAATAATCACATGGGTATGGGCACTCTCCCTTGGCAACTACCAAGCTTGGGGGAGGTGCCCCAGTATCGTATCACCATCACACTCTTATCTTTACCACTTTATTTAGTTCGATCCTTTTAGTAGTATCTTGATCTAGTAGATTGAAGTTTTGATATCAAGTATTTTTGAGTTTTGCATTGTGACCTCTTTTTGTAAGCGAGTCCGCGTGCTATCTATAATAAAGATTAGTGCTGAGTCAAGGGTTTTGCTATGTTGCTATGATCTTGAGAAAGTAGAAAGAACAAAAGAGTTCATGTTGATCTTATGGATAGTAATAACTTCACATATAGAAAGTATGAGGCATAAAAATTGTTGAGAGTTCATGAATGTAGCCTTGGTTATCGTTACAATTAATAGGAAGTGATAAGGAAAGAGAGGTTCACATATAAATATATTATCTTGGACATCTTTTATGATTGTGAAGCACTCATTAAGTATGACATGCTAAAAGAGTTGACGTTGGACAAGGAAGACAACGTAATGGTTTATGTTTTCCGACATCTCAGTTAAAGTATATTGTCATTGACCTTCCAAACATGTTGAGCTTGCCTTTCACCCTCATGCTAGCCAAATTCCTTGCACCAAGTAGAGATACTACTTGTGCTTCCAAATATCCTTAAACCCAGTTTTGCCATGAGAGTCCACCATACCTACCTATGGATTGAATAAGATCCTTCAAGTAAGTTGTCATCGATGCAAGCAATAAAAATTGCTCTCTAAATATGTATGACTTATTAGTGCAGAGAAAATAAACTTTGTACGAACTTGTTGTGGAAGTAATAAAAGCGACGGACTGCATAATAAAGGTCCACATACAAGGGGCAATATAAAGTGATGTTCTTTTGCACTAAGACTTTATGCATCAACCCTAAATGCGCATGACAACCTCTGCTTCCCTCTGCGAAGGGCCTACCTTTTACTTTATGCTTGAGTCAAGGTGATGCTCACCTTTCCTTTTTATTTTTATCCTTTGGCAAGCTCCTCGTGTTTGAAAGATCATGATACATATATCCAATTGGATGTAAGTTGGCATAGGCTATTATTGTTGACATCACCTAAAGGTGAATACGTTGGGAGGCAACACAATAAGCCCCTATCTTTCTCAGTGTCCGGCTGAAAATCTATAACCACAAGTATAGCGTGAGTGTTAACAATTATAGGAGACTACGAGATAGTTGAGTATGTGAGCTTGCTGAAAAGCTCTGACTCTTTCTGATGTTACGATAAATTGCAATTGCTTCAATGACTGAGATTATAGTTTGTTAGTTCCCAATGAAGTTTTTGAACCATACTTGACATTGTGAATCGTTTATTACTTGAGAATAGGAAATCATATGACAAAAATCTATATATATTGTTGTTATTAGAATGATCATGATGCCCTCATGTCCGTATTTTATTTTTTATCGACACCTCTATCTCTAAACATGTGGACATATTTTTCGATTTCGGCTTCCGCTTGAGGACAAGCGAGGTCTAAGCTTGGGGAGTTGATCGTCCATTTTCATCATGCTTTTATGTCAATATTTATTGCATTATGGGTTGTTATTACACATTATATCTCAATACTTATGGCTATTCTCTCTTATTTTACAAGGTTTACCATGAAGAGGGGAATGCCGCAATTGGAATTCTGGCTAGAAAAGGAGCAAACGTTGAAACCTATTCGCACAACTCCAAAAGTCCCAAACTCCACGAAACAACTTTTGGATTTTATAAAATTTATGAGCAAAAGAAAAAGGCCAGGGGCCCACACCTGTCCAGAGACAGTGCCCCCCTATAGGGCGCGCCCCTATCTCCTGGGCCCCTGTGGGCCTCCGCATCCATCTTCTGCTATATCATCACTTTTAACCTGGAAAAATCATGGGCAAGCTTACGGGCGAAACTCCGCCACGAGGCGGAACCTTGGCGGAATCAATCTAGGGCTCTGGCGGAGCTGTTCAGCTGGGACACTTCCCTCGGGGGGAAATCATCACCAACGTCATCACTGCGATCCTCTCATCGAGAGGGGTCAATCTCCATCAACATATTCACCAGCACCATCTCCTTTCAAAACCCTAGTTCATCTCTTGTATCCAATCTTGTATCAAAACCACAAATTGATACCTGTGGGTTGCTAGTAGTGTTGATTACTCCTTGTAGTTGATGCTAGTTGGTTTACTTGGTGGAAGATTCTATGTTCAGACCTTTATGCATATTATTACTCCTCTGATTATGAACATGAATATGCTTTGTGTGTAGTTACGTTTGTTCCTGAGGACATGGGTGAAGTCTTGCTATTAGTAGTCATGTGAATTTGGTATTCGTTCGATATTTTGATGAGATGTATGTTGTCTTTCCTCTAGTGGTGTTATGTGAACGTCGACTACATGACACTTCACCATTATTTGGGCCTAGAGGAAGGCATAGGGAAGTAATAAGTAGATGATGGGTTGCTAGAGTGACGAAGCTTAAACCCTAGTTTATCGTTGCCGTTAGGGGCTGATATGGATCCATATGTGTAATGTTGTGGTTAGGTTTACCTTAATACTCCTTTTGTAGTTGCGGATGCTTGCAATAGGGGTTAATCATAAGTGGGATGCTTGTCCAAGTTAGGACAGCACCCAAGTGTCGGTCCACCCACATATCAAATTATCAAAGTACCGAACGCGAATCTTATGAACGTGATGAAAACTAGCTTGACGATAATTCCCAATGTGTCCTCGGGAGCTCCTTCTTCATTATTAGAATTTGTCCAGGCTTATCCTTTGCTACATAAAGGATTGGGCCACCTTGCTGCACTTTATTTACTTTTTGCTCGTTACCATTTATCTTATCACACAACTATCTATCACCTACTATTTCAGTGCTTGCAGGGAAAACCTTACTGAAAACCGCTTATCATTTCCTTCTGCTCCTCGTTGGGTTCGACACTCTTACTTATCGAAAGGACTACGATAGATCCCCCATACTTGTGGGTCATCACCAACCGCGCCATCAATTACGGTGCTTGGGGAATAAGCGAGTTTACTAGGCAGGTGGGGGCGTATAGTTTCATCCGCCCTTATAAAGGGATAAGGGTTTACCCTTTTCACCCACGCCTTTTTCTTTCTTGCTCATCCATTCTCGCGCACTCGAGCTCCAACACCCAAGTTTGTGTCTTTCTCCTCAAACCGCTCCAAGCATGTCCAGAGCGGGAGGCAAGTGGATGAAATCCTCCGTCACGGAGGAGGACATCAAAAAGCTGCGGGGAGCCGGATACTTGGCCGCGGATATCGCGCATCGGCTGCCCAATGTGGGGCAGATCGTCCCTACCCCAGAATCTCATGAGAGGGTAGTTTTTCTCACCCACTTCGTCCGCGGACTGGGATTTTCTCTCCACCCGTTCGTCCGCGGCTTCATGTTTTACTACGGGCTGGATTTCCATGATCTGGCCCCAAACTTTATCCTCAACATCTTGGCGTTTATCGTCGTGTGTGAGGCCTTCCTCCGCATCCGGCCCCACTTCGGCCTGTGGCTGAAGACTTTCAATGTTAAACCGAAGGTAGTAGGCGGCCAGCAAGCGGAATGCGGAGGCGCCATGGTGGGCAAAATGCCCAACGTCACATGGCTCGAGGGATCCTATGTGGATACCATAAAGGGGTGGCAATCGGGGTGGTTCTACATCACCGAGCCGCGCGACAGCAACTGGGTGGCGGCCCCCGAGTTCCGATCTGGAATACCCATGCGGCTCACCTCCTGGAAAGAGAAGGGTCTGTCCTGGGGTAACCCGGTAGAGCTGACCGGACTCCAGACCTGCATCAAGAACATGATGAACAAGAAAATCAAGCTCGTCAACGTGGTCCAGGTCATGCTCTTCCGCCGGATCCTCCCGTGTAACAACGGGCATTCAATTTATGGGAGTTCAACCCGGCCAAGCACCAGACTCTGGGCGAGCTCTTTGACACGACGCACAAGGACATCTGGAGGGTGTTGTTCAAGGGCGCCGAGGTGCCCCCTTCCCTTACCGAGGACCGCAGACTTAGCGCACAGCGCCACGCCAGTTCGGTAAGTTCTTTTATACCTTATAGGGTATTTATTATCCCCAGTTTAATCATGTGCGGGATCATGCCTTTAACAGGACTGGGTGGAGACAGTGGAGCAGATTGACTGTCCAGCCCCCCTGCCCGAAGATCCAGTGGATGCTCTCCTAACGGAGATGGTGGCTCCGGCACCTTGTGAGGTGCCGGAGAATAAGGCCAAGAAGAAGGCCATGGGGACCCGAAAGGGTCTCCAGCGTCAGGTGATATCGGACTCATCGCCCGATAACTCCGAGGTGCACTCCTCCCATGAAGACGAGGAGGAGGAAGAGGAAAGTTCTCCCCCCCCGGGGAGACAAGAAGAGGAAGGCCGCCCCAACTAGGGAGGCCGAAGGGTCCCAAAAGGGAAGGGCCCTCCTTCGGGACTGCTCCACGACAGCCGCCCATAGCGATGACGAGTGGTTGCCGAGGGACAAGACACTGGCGAAGTCGTAAGTATCTGGATCCCATAGTAATTCATGGTATGTTTAATACCACTGCTTCTCCTTACGCCGAATATGGTTATGCAGTCCGTCCAGAGCCCGTATCGACGTATCCTCGTCGGATGGTTCTTTGGACCCGTCGGATATGAATAGCGATTCACTTCCGACCACCTCCTCCCCTCGCCCTGCGGACAACGCCGAGGTGTTGTCTCAGAGGGAACCGAGCCGAGGGGAGGTAGTCCTGGAGGAGTCTCGCGGCGACCTTCCGGACCCTGGGCGCAAAGGGAGCAAGAGTCCCACGGGCTCCAAGTTCGGCCCCCAACCGAACACTGCGCTGGAGCCTCCGGTGATCCCTGACTCCGGCAGGCGATCCCCTGTTAAGAGGGGTAATCCGCCCATGCCGGTGACCTCTGTCCATCCAGAGGCACCAGACAACTTGCTGGAAGCGCTTCAAGGCGCTTCAATCAACGAAGAGCACCGCACTATCATGAGTGCGGTGATCGAGAAGGTTCAGTCCATCAAAAACGGATTAACTGAAGCTTGCGCTAGCCTCCTAACAGGCTTTGAGGTAAGTAATTACGTTGTGGGAAAAAAGTACCGCATGGACAGTAGCCCCTGATGCTCTGTTTGGCGTTTGCGAAGAAAAGCCGAATAGAGGATCGAATAATAATCACAGGAGTCTAATTATAATATGTCTATGTGAATGTGCAGGCTTCACTGCTTGCCGCTGCCACACGTACTGCGGAGGTCGCTGCACTGAAGCGGGACCTTGAGCGGTCCGAGGAAGAGCTCGGCCTTACCAAGAGGCAACTCGAGGAGAGCAAAGGTAAGCAATAACTTGTCTATATATGAAAAATAAATTTGGTTGCGAAGTAATAGGATCATCATGAATGTGCCAGGGGCCACGACCGAAGTGGCGACCCTGAAGAAGGCGCTGTCCGAGGCAAAAAACAAAGAGGCCCAGGAGCGCGTGGAGCAAGAGAAACAAGAGGCCCAAGTAGGCGAGGTACAGCAAGAGCTCCAGGCTCTCGTTAAGAAGCACGAGGCCCTGGAGCTTGACTCTAAGACACGAGAGTCCGAGCTTGCAAAGGCGCTCGATAGCGTGAAACATACCAAGGCCGAAGCCCAGAAGGCCCTCCAGGAAATTGAGGCGGTGAAGAAGATAGCGGCGGGTAAGGCATTCATTATGCAAAGCAAGCATGTGAAAGAAAATTTCTTTTTACTTACCCGAGTTCGGAGCTCTCGAGGAGCGTTCACAGATCTACCCCGCAGTGTGTCTGATGCCGCGGAGTTCTACCGGGCCGAAGAGGGGAGCTCGACGGAGAAGTTGTTCTGGTCTCAGTATACTGGAACCAAACTCCCGATGCCCTTGAGTGACCAGCTGAAGCAACTGGTCGAGCTTCACAAGGCGGCCGAACAGGCCATGAAGGGCCTTATAGTCCGGATGTGGCTGGCGATCCCCGCCCAACAGCTACTTGATGCGGTGAGGCGGCTTGTAGAAGCCTGCCCCATTTGGAAGTCATCAAGTGGTGCATGCGCATCGAAGGTGCACGAGGGCCTTTGCCCGTCTTGAAAGTGCATCGGGCGAATATGGACGCCGAGAAGCTGGTGAAGGAGGGCCACCGCAGGCAAGGAGCATCGCCACCCGAGATGTATTATGGCGGTGTCTGATGGGTGCCGCCTTGTGGCGGAGGAGTGTTCCAAAGATGTAATTTTTGAATGAATGTGCTCATGTGATCCTTTAATGTGAAAACTAGTTCACTTGCGCTATGCAACGCTTTTTCAATTTAAAATATTACCTTCTATGCGGCCGTTTATCAAATATGAGAGTTGGCGGTCGTTAAACTACGCCCCATGCAGCTAGTTCTGGGGTGTTCGGGATAAATCTGAGCACTCTTTTTCCCATTTTTGGGTCCTCCAAGGGAGGTTCTCAGCGCAACGAACCAGGCAATCGGACTATAATGCTTTATCACTCTCACTTAGCCATAAAAGTCCACAATTTTAAATTTTGGCGAAGCCCCTAGTATTCGGAAGGCCGAATTTGGGGCGCTATATACGCCTAAGTCGGACAAGGCCAACTCCTCGCCCGAAGCGGAAAAAGTCTTTAAGGACTTGAGACCTCTCGAACAGCGACCAGCTCTCGCCTCGTCATGACAGTCAGTTTTGGCTTTCTCTACTGAGGTGCTCGTTCGGAAGAACCGGGACACAATCGCAGTAGTTCTCCCAGTGCTACCTTAGCCGATATAGCGGAACGTAAGCTACCAAAACATGGGAGCTAGGCAAACCCAACTATTGACCCAAGACATGATTCGGAGCAGATGCATATAATGCTATAAGTTCGGGGTGTCGGACTGTCGGAAGTGTTCGGACTTCTCACGCCATATTATGGGGTATACGGGAGCCCCTGGCGTATTGGCCATACCAAAATGTACGGGTGCTGATTGTCGTAAATAAACATATAAAAAAAGATAGATAATGCAATAATAGACTAATGCTATGCATTGTTATTTAAAGAATACGTTGAAGCGTACTGATACAAGTAGTGCAATAAGCAAAAAAAAATAGGGCTATTTGACATGTCCTATCCAAGGGCAAGCTGTGGACTGGTATTTAAAGCAGGTATTTCGCTCGTTATCAGAGACCACCTGGGGATTCCATTGTACGACGTAGCTTCCTGCATCCTTGGTTGTTGTATTATGCGTCCGGCAATCGCACTGCTGGATAGGGCTTCCAGAGAGTAAGGTCCTGAAAGAGAGAGAATGATAAAGGCAGTAAGCCCCTAGTGCGGTTGAGCCGCACTGTGGGACGTGCCATGATCGTGCCCCCGCATGTGCCATGGTATTTTCAATGCGTAATTATGTACGCGCGCCACGGGTTTTGCCGTTTTACTGGGACTAGGGCGGGGGTCGAATTGCTAGGCGAGCTCTGGATGTGCCAGGCGATCCTGTTGCAGGTTATTCCGGACTCGCTTGACGTTGTTCGGGGGCTTTATCGCCGAATTGGTGGATTGCCTAAGGAGGCTGCTTTGTGCTTCTGCTGCGAGGGCCGCAGTGTGCTCCTCTGTGCGGAACGAGCGCTCTGTGTTTCCATTGACTGTGATGACCCCCCTAGGTCCTGGCATCTTGGGCTTGAGGTATGCGTAGTGCGGTACCGCATTGAATCTTGCAAATGCGGTTCGCCCGAGCAGTGCGTGATAGCCGCTGCAGAACGGGACGATATCGAAGATTAACTCCTCGCTTCGGAAGTTGTCCGGAGATCCGAAGACCACTTCCAGTGTGATTGAGCCCGTGCAATGGGCCTCTACGCCTGGGATGACACCTTTAAAGGTTGTTTTTGTGGGTTTGATCCTTGAGAGGTCTACACCCATTTTGCACATTGTATCATGATAGAGCAGGTTCAGGCTGCTGCCGCCGTCCATAAGGACTCGAGTGAGGTGAAATCCATCAATGATGGGGTCTAAGACCAATGCGGCAGATCCGCCATGACAGATACTAGTGGGGTGGTCCCTGCGATCGAAGGTCATCGGACAAGAGGACCATGGGTCGAACTTTGGGGCGACGGGCTCCATCGCATAGACATCCCTTAGTGCGCGCTTTTGTTCCCTCTTGGGGATGTGGGTTGCGTATATCATGTTCACTGTCCTCACTTGTGGGGGGAACCTCTTCTGTCCTGCCGTGTTCGGCGGCCGGGGCTCCTCCTCGTCATCACTATGCAACCCCTGGTCATTGTTTTCGGCATTTAACTTGCCGGCCTGCTTGAACACCCAACATTCTCTGTTGGTGTGATTGGCTGGCTTATCGGGGGTGCCGCGTATTTGACACGAGCGATCGAGTATGCGATCCAAAGTGGACGGCCCTGGAGTGCTTCTTTTGAATGGCTTTTTCCGCTGACCGGATTTAGAGCCTCCGAATCCGGCCTTGACTGTCGTATCCTCGGCATTATCGCTGTTGCTGCGGCGCTTGTGTTTGCTATGATGTGATCTTCCGTTATTGTCCTTGGTATCCGAAGTACCAAGGTTCCTTGATATGTTGTTGCTGTGAGCCAGCCAGCTATCCTCTCCCGCGCAAAAGCGGGTCATGAGTGTCGTGAGGGCTGCCATAGACTTCGGCTTTTCCTGGCCGAGGTGTCGGGCGAGCCACTCGTCACGGATGTTATGCTTAAATGCCGCTAAGGCCTCTGCATCCGGACAGTCGACAATTTGATTTTTCTTGGTTAGGAACCGTGTCGAGAATTGCCTGGCCGATTCCCCCGGCTGCTGAGTTATGTGGCTCAAGTCATCGGCATCCGGTGGTCGCACATAAGTGCCCTGGAAGTTGTCGAGGAATGCATCTTCCAGATCCTCCCAACAGCCAACGGAGTCTACTGGCAAGCTATTCATCCAATGCTGAGCTGGTCCTTTGAGTTTTAGTGGGAGGTACTTGATGGCATGTAGATCATCACCGCGGGCCATGTGGATGTGAAGGAGGAAGTCCTTGATCCATACCACGGGATCTGTTGTACCATCATATGATTCAATATTTACGGGTTTAAAACCCTCTGGGAGTTCATGATCCATTACTTCGTCAGTGAAGCATAGGGGGTGTGCGGCGCCTCTGTGCTGGGCTATATCACGATGCAGCTCATATGAGTCTTGCCTGCTGTGTTCGGCCCGGCTGGATATACTTTTACTGTATCCGGCGTGACGGTCATCGTCCCGCGTAGGGGCACGCCCTCGTGATCCGTAGATCGATCTTGCGTGTTTCGCCCTGTCTTCGAATACATCTCGCAGGTATCGCGTGTTTCCCTGTGCCTTCGTATTTTTGTTTGAATGGCAGCGGGGTGCGAGCTGAGCTTCTGGCTGAAATGTCTCTCTGTCTCGGCCACGAGGTGGCCGATCAGCCATATCATACGCTGGTGATGTAGGTTTCAATGCTTCCTCCTCAAGTCGGGGTAGCAACCTGCGCTTTGGGTAACCCTTGGAAGGGCGTTCGAGTTCATATTCCTCGGCCGCAAGGACTTCAGTCCACCTGTCTGCTAGCAATTCTTGATCAGCTCGAAGCTGTTGTTGCTTTTTCTTCAGGTTATTTGTTGTGGCTATAAGCTGGCACTTAAAGCGCTCCTGCTCGACGGGATCCTCAGGCACGACGAATTCTTCGTCGCCGAGGCTCACCTCGTCTTCGGAGAGAGGCATGTAATTGTCATCCTCCGCTTCTCCCTCTGCCGCTCGCTCAGGAGGGTTGGCTTGTTCATCCTCCGGCTCTAAATCTTGCTGGAGGGGATTGTCGTCATCTTCGGCACTGTCTGGAGTACTATTATCTCCTGTGCCGGTATCACCGCTTTTTTCGTGGCGAGACTTAGAGCGGCGCCGCTGACGAGGGCGCTTGGGTTGCTTCTTGGAGGGGTCATCCTCCGCTATCTTATCGCCATTGCCTTCTTTGGGTGTATCCACCATGTATATATCATATGATGAGATGGCGGTCCAGCGCCCTGCGGGCGATGGTTCCAATTCATCTCCTGCATCGTCGTCCATGCCGTCGATGTCTTCGGAGTCGAAGTCGAGCATGTCGGTTAAATCGTCGACAGTGGCTACTAAGTGGGTGGTGGGTGGGGAACAAATTTCTTCATCGTCCGCATCCCATCCTAGCCGGACATAGTTCAGCCAAGGCTCTCCTGACAAGGAAAAAGACTTTAGAGATTTTAGCATGTCGCCGAAAGGCGAGTGCTGAAAGATATCCACGGAGGTGAACTCCATGATCGGTGCCCAATCAGATTCGATAGGCACGGATGTGGGTGGTTCGGAGCCTGTGGCCAAGAACGAATCCAATGGTTTGGCAGCACAGTTCTCGCAAGGGGTAAAGTCAGTATTCGGCTCTATCGCCACTGAGAGTGCGACCTCCAAGGCGGGTTCTATCCACCCGTCCCCAGATGGCGCAATTTGCTCCGGATTGAAGGCCGGAGTAGGTGCCGGTGTGATCTCCCGAACACTGTCCGACGACAGAGTTATATCATGCTCGTCGTGATTGTGTGGCACACCTGGCATGGGCTCGAATCCGTCAAAGATCAAATCTCTGCGGATGTCGGCAGTGTAATTTAAGTTTCCGAACCTGACCTGATGGCCAGGGGCGTAGCTCTCGATCTGCTCCTGATGGCCAAGAGAGTAGGCCCGTAGTG
Source organism: Aegilops longissima (assembly GCA_021605205.1). Classification (NCBI taxonomy): domain Eukaryota; kingdom Viridiplantae; phylum Streptophyta; class Magnoliopsida; order Poales; family Poaceae; genus Aegilops; species Aegilops longissima. The sequence continues at coordinate 70,132,838 of CM038678.1, forward strand.
CGAAGCCGCCGAATATGAAGATCTGTCCGGGGAGGAAAACCTCAATCTGGACCGCATCGCTATCGATGATCGAAGGAGCCATCAAGCCTTACGATGACGGCACAGTGGAACTCTCAATGAAAGCACCAATGTCGGTGTCAAAACCGGCGGATCTCGGGTAGGGGGTCCCGAACTGTGCGTCTAAGGCGGATGGTAACAGGAGGTGGGGGACACAATGTTTACCCAGGTTCGGGCCCTCTCGATGGAGGTAATACCCTACTTCCTGCTTGATTGATCTTGATGATATGAGTATTACAAGAGTTGATCTACCACGAGATCGTAGAGGCTAAACCCTAGAAGCTAGCCTATGGTATGATTGTTGCTGGTCCTACGGACTAAACCCTCCGGTTTATATAGACACCGGAGGGGGCTAGGGTTACACAGAGTCGGTTACAATGGGAGGAGATCTACATATTTGTATCTCCAAGCTTGCGTTCCACGCCAAGGAGAGTCCCATCCGGACACGGGACGAAGTCTTCAATCTTGTATCTTCATAGTCCAACAGTCCGGCCAAAGGATATAGTCCGACTGTCCGGATCCCCCTAACCCAGGACTCCCTCACCTTCCGATTTTGAGACTAGTGTTAAAGAGTTTATGATTTTGCAAAAGAATTTCAATGCTTTTCTTGAAGATAAATTGCTTAAAGTTGATGAATTGGCTAGGAATGTTGATAGAATTTCTCTTGATGTTGATTGTTTAAAACTTAGATCTATTCCTCCTAAGCATGACATCAATGAGTCTCTCAAAGCCATGAGAATTTCCATTGATGAGTGCAAAGAAAGAACCGCTAGGATGCGTGCTAAGAAAGATTGTTTTATGAAAGCGTGTTCTTCAAATTTCTATGAAAATAAAGATGAAGATCTAAAAGTTATTGATGTGTTCCCTATTAAATCTTTGTTTTGCAATATGAATCTTGATAATGATGGGACTGAATATGATCCACCTTTACCTAGAAGGCGTTCCAAAAATTCGGAGTTTTTAGATCATGATGCTAAAATTGATAAAAGTGGGATTGAAGAAATCAAAACATTAGATGTTAATAAACACACTATTTTGGATTTCAAGGAATTTAATTATGATAATTGCTCTTTGATAGATTGTATTTCCTTGTTGCAATCCGTGCTAAATTCTCCTCATGCTTACAGTCAGAATAAAGCTTTTACCAAACATATCGTTGATGCTTTGATGCAATCTTATGAAGAAAATCTTGAGTTGGAAGTTTCTATCCCTAGGAAACTTTATGACGAGTGGGAACCTACTATTAAAATTAAGATTAAAGATCATGAATGCTATGCTTTGTGTGATTTGGGTGCTAGTGTTTCCACGATTCCAAAAACTTTGTGCGATTTGCTAGGTTTCCATGATTTTGATTGCTCTTTAAACTTGCACCTTGCAGATTCCACCATTAAGAAACCTATGGGAAGAATTAAGGATGTTCTTATTGTTGCAAATAGGAACTATGTGCCCGTAGATTTTATTGTTCTTGATATAGATTGCAATCCTTCATGCCCTATTATTCTTGGTAGACCTTTCCTTAGAACTATTGGTGCAATTATTGATATGAAGGAAGGGAATATTAGATTCCAATTTCCATTAAAGAAAGGCATGGAACACTTCCCTAGGAAGAAAATAAAATTACCATATCAATCTATCATGAGAGCCACTTATGGATTGCCTACCAAAGATGGCAATAGCTAGATCTATCCTTGCTTTTATGCCTAGATAGGGGCGTTAAACGATAGCGTTTGTTGGGAGGCAACCCAATTTTATTTTTAGTTTTTGCTTTTTTTGCTTCTGTTTAGGAATAAATTTTTGTTCTAGCCTCTGGTTAGATATGTTTTATGTTTTAATTAGTGTTTGTGCCAAGTTAAACCTCTAGGATCTTCTTGGATGATAGTTATTTGATATTGTAGAAAATTTCAGAAACTTTCTATTCACGAAAATAATTGTTAAAAATCACCAGAACGTGATAAATATTGATTCCAATTTCTGCTGATCAATAAAAAAATTGTCTAGGTCGTCCTATTTTGGATGATTTTTTGGAGTTCCAGAAGATTGCATTAGTTACAGATTACTACAGACTGTTCCATTTTTGACAGATTCTGTTTTTCGTGTGTTGTTTTCTTATTTTGATGAATTTATGTCTAATAAAATAGTTTATAAACCATAGAGAATTTGGAATACAGTAGGTTTAACACCAATATAAATAAATAATGAGTTCATTACAGTACCTTGAACTCGTCTTTTGTTTTCTTTCGCTAACGGAGCACACGAGATTTTCTGTTAAGTTTTGTGTTGTGAAGTTTTCAAGTTTTGGGTGAAAGATTTGACGGGTCATGGAACAAGGAGTGGCAAGAGCCTAAGCTTGGGGATGCCCATGACACCCCCTGGATAATATAAGTACACCTAAAAGCCAAAGCTTGGGGATGCCCCGGAAGGCATCCCCTCTTTCGTCTACTTCCATCGGTAACTTTACTTGGAGCTATATTTTTATTCACCACATGATATGTGTTTTGCTTGGAGCGTCTTGTATGATTGGAGTCTTTGCTTTTTAGTTTACCACAATCATATTTGCTGTACGCACCTTTTGAGAGAGACACACATGATTCGGAAATTATTAGAATACTCTATGTGCTTCACTTATATCTTTTGAGTTATATAGTTTTTGCTCTAGTACTTCACTTATATCTTTTAGAGCACGGTGGTGGATTTGTTTTATAGAAACTATTGATCTCTCATGCTTCACTTAGATTATTTTTAGAGTCCTAAATAGCATGGTAATTTGCTTACATAATCCCTAATATGCTAGGTATTCAAGATTAGTGAAAACTTTCTTATGAGTGTTTTGAATACTAAGAGAAGTTTGATACTTGATGATTGTTTTGAGATATGGAGGTAGTGATATCAAAGTTGTGCTAGTTGAGTAGTTGTGAATTTGAGAAATACTTGTGTTGAAGTTTGCAAGTCCCGTATCATGCACGTATGGTAAACGTTATGTAACAAATTTGAAACATGAGGTGTTCTTTGATTGTCCTCCTTATAAGTGGCGGTCGGGGACGAGCGATGGTCTTTTCCTACCAATCTATCCCCCTAGGAGAATGCGCGTAGTGCTCGGTTTTTGATGACTTGTAGATTTTTGCAATAAGTATGTGAGTTCTTTATGACTAATGTTGAGTCCATGGATTATACGCACTCTCACCTTTCCATCATTGCTAGCCTCTTGATGCAGTGCATTGCCCTTTCTCACAATGAGAGTCGGTGCAAACTTAGCGGTGCATCCAAACCCGTGATATGATACGCTCTTTCACACGTAAACCTCCTTATATCTTCCTCAAAACAGCCACCATACCTACCTATTATGGCATTTCCATAGCCATTCTGAGATATATTGCCATGCAACTTTCCACCGTTCCATTTATCATGACACGTTCATCATTGTCATATTGCTTAGCATGATCATGTAGTTGACATAGTATTTGTGGCAAAGCCACCGTTCATAATTCTTTCATACATGTCACTCTTGGTTCATTGCATATCCCAGTACATCACCGGAGGCATTCATATAGAGTCATACCTTGTTTTAGTATCGAGTTGTAATCATTGAGTTGTAAATAAATAGAAGTGTGATGATCATCATTTAATAGAGCATTGTCCCAAAAAAAGGACAAAGGCCAAAAAAAGAAGGCCCCAAAAAAAGAGAAATAAAAAGGGACAATGCTACTATCCTTTTACCACATTTGTGCTTCAAAGTAGCACCATAATCTTCATGATAGAGAGTCTCTTGTTTTGTCACTTTCATATACTAGTGGGAATTTTTCATTATAGAACTTGGCTTGTATATTCCACCAATGGGCCTCCTCAAGTGCCCTAGGTCTTCGTGAGCAAGCAAGTTGGATGCACACCCACTTAGTTTCTTTTGTTGAGCTTTCATATATCTATAGCTCTAGTGCATCCGTTGCATGGCAATCCCTACTCCTTGCATTAACATCAATCGATGGGCATCTCCATAGCTCATTGATTAGCCTCGTTGATGTGAGACTTTCTCCTTTTTTGTCTTCTCCACATAACTCCCATCATTATTCTCTATTCCACCCATAGTGCTATATCTATGGCTCACGCTCATGTATTGCGTGAAGGTTTATAAAGTTTGAGATTACTATAGTATGAAACAATTTCTTGGCTTGTCATCGGGGTTGTGCATGATGAGAGCATTCTTGTGTGACGAAAATGGAGCATGACCAAACTATATGATTTTGTAGGGATGAACTTTCTTTGGCCATGTAATTTTGAGAAGACACAATTGCTTAGTTAGTATGCTTGAAGTATTATTATTTTTATGTCAATATTGAACTTTTATCTTGAATCTTTCGGATCTGAATATTCATACCACAATTAAGAAGAATTACATTGAAATTATGCCAAGTAGCATTCCACATTAAAAATTCTGTTTTTATCATTTACCTACTCGAGGACGAGCAGGAATTAAGCTTGGGGATGCTTGATACATCTCCAACATATCTATAATTTTTGATTGATCCATGCTATATTATCTTCTGCTTTGGACATTATTGGGCTTTATTATTCACTTCTATATTATTTTTGGGACTAACCTATTAACCGGAGGCCCAGCCCAGAATTGCTGTTTTTTTTGCCTATTTCAGAGTTTCGCAGAAAAAGAATATCAAACGGAGTCCAAACGGAATGAAACCTTCGGGAACGTAATTTTCGGAACGAACATGATCCAGGAGACTTGGACCCTACGTCAAGGAAGCTTCCAGGAAGCCAGGAGGTAGGGGGCGCGCCTACCCCCCCCCTCCCCCCACAGGCGCGCCCTCCAGCCTCGTGGGCCCCATGTTGCTCCACCGACGTACCACTTCCTCCTATATATACCTACGTACCCCCAAACAATGAGAAACGGAGCCAAAAACCTAATTCCACCGCCGCAACCTTCTGTACCCACGAGATCCCATCTTGGGGCCTGTTCCGGAGCTCCGCCGGAAGGGGCGTCGATCACGGAGGGCTTCTACATCAACACCATAGCCTCTCCGATGAAGTGTGAGTAGTTTACTTCAGACCTTCGGGTCCATAGTTATTAGCTAGATGGCTTCTTCTCTCTTTTTGGATCTCAATACAATGTTCTCCCCCTCTCTTGTGGAGATCTATTCGATGTAATCTTCTTTTTGCGATGTGTTTGTTGAGACCGATGAATTGTGGGTTTATGATCAAGTTTATCTATGAACAATATTGGAATCTTCTGAATTCTTTTATGTATGATTGGTTATCTTTGCAAGTCTCTTCGAATTATCAGTTTGGTTTGGCCTACTAGATTGACCTTTCTTGCAATGGGAGAAGTGCTTAGCTTTGGGTTCAATCTTGCGGTGTCCTTTCCCAGTGACAGTAGGGGCAGCAAGGCACCTATTGTATTGTTGCCATCGAGGATAAAAAGATGGGGTTTCTATCATATTGCATGAATTTATCCCTCTACATCATGTCATCTTGCTTAGGGCGTTATTCTGTTCTTATTAACTTAATACTCTAGATGCATGCTGGATAGCGGTCAATGTGTGGAGTAATAGTAGTAGATGCAGGCTAGAGTCGGTCTACTTGTCTCGGACGTGATGCCTATATACATGATCATACCTAGATATCCTCATAACTATGCTCAATTATGTCAATTGCTCAACAGTAATTTGTTCACCCACCGTAAAATACTTATGCTATCTTGAGAGAAGCCACTAGTGAAACCTATGGCCCACGGGTCTATCTTCCATCATATTAATCTTCCAACACTTAGTTATTTCCGTTGCTTTTATTTTACCTTGCATCTTTATCATAAAAATACCAAAAATATTATCTTATCATATCTATCAGATCTCACTCTTGTAAGTGACCGTGTAGGGATTGACAACCCCTTATCACGTTGGTTGCGAGGATTTATTTGTTTGTGTAGGTGCGAGGGATTCGCGCGCAGCCTCCTATTGGATTGATACCTTGGTTCTCAAAAACTGAGGGAAATACTTACGCTACTTTGTTGCATCACCCTTTCCTCTTCAAGGGAAAACCAACGCAGTGCTCAAGAGGTAGCACAATGCATCTCCCTTCAAAGATAAAGGGAAGACCTTCTTCTTAATAACATCATCGGGTATACCTGCAAGCTTAAATAATCCACAAACTTCATCCACATATATTAGGTGCTCATCAGGATGCATTGTTCCATCTCCTGCAAAAGGATTAGCTAGCAGTCTTTCCAACATACCCGATGGAATTTCAAAGTAGACATTTTCATTTTCAGTAGGTTCAGTAGGTTGAGGAGCAGCTCTTTGCTCTACTGGTCGGGCTGAAGATACCCCGAACAAGCCCCCCGAAGGATTACTTTCCATAGTAACAAGTGACAGTAGATTTCAGCACACTATATAAATTTTTCCTTACTAAATTCCACCTACCAAAGGCGCTTCACTCCTCGGCAACGGCGCCAGAAAAGAGTCTTGATGACCCACAAGTATAGGGGATCTATCATAGTCCTTTCGATAAGTAAGAGTGTCGAACCCAACGAGGAGCAGAAGGAAACGATAAGTAGTTTTCAGCAAGGTATTCTCTGCAAGCACTAAAATTATAGGTAACAGATAGTTTTGTGATAAGATAATTTGTAACGAGCAACAAGTAACATAAGTAAATAAGGTGCAGCAAGGTGGCCCAATCCTTTTTGTAGCAAAGGAAAAGCCTGGACAAACTCTTATATAGAGAAAAGCGCTCCCGAGGACACATGGGAATTATCGTCAAGCTAGTTTTCATCACGTTCATATGATTCGCGTTCAGTACTTTGATAATTTGATATGTGGGTGGACTGGTGCTTGGGTGCTGTCCTTACTTGGACAAGCATCCCACTTATGATTAACCCCTATTGCAAGCATCCGCAACTACAAAAGAAGTACTAAGGTAAACCTAACCATAGCATGAAACATATGGATCCAAATCAGCCCCTTACGAAGCAACGCATAAACTAGGGTTTAAGATTCTGTCACTCTAGCAACCCATCATCTACTTATTACTTCCCAATGCCTTCCTCTAGGCCCAAATAATGGTGAAGTGTCATGTAGTCGTCGTTCACATAACACCACTACAGGATAGACAACATACATCTCATCAAAATATCGAACGAATACCAAATTCACATGACTACAAATAGCAAGACTTCTCCCATATCCTCAGGAACAAACGTAACTACTCACAAAGCATATTCATGTTCATAATCATAGGAGTATTAATATGCATAAAATATCTAAAAATATGATCTTCCACCAGATAAACCAACTAGCATCAACTACAAGGAGTAAGCAACACTACTAGCAACCGACAGGTACCAATCCCAGACTTAGAGACAAGAATTGGATACAAGAGATGAACTAGGGTTTGAGAGGAGATGGTGCTGGTGAAGATGTTGATGGAGATTTCCCTCTCCCGATGAGAGGAGCATTGGTGATGACGATGGCGACGATTTCCCCCTCCCGGAGGGAAGTGTCCCCGGCAGAACAGCTCTGCCAGAGCCCTAGATTGGTTCCGCCAAGGTTCCGCCTCGTGGCGGCGGAGTCTCGTCCCGAAAGCTTGCTTGTGATTTTTCTTCGGACGAAAGACTTCATATACCAGAAGATGGGCATCGGAGAGCCAACAGGGGGCCCACGAAGCAGGGGGGCGCGCCCAGGGGGGTAGGCACGCCCCCCACCCTCGTGGATAGGTGGAGGCCCCCCTATGTAGATTCTTCTTCCAGTATTTTTTATTATTTCCAAAAATAACTTTCGTGGAGTTTTGAGGACTTTTGGAGTTGTGCAGAATAGGTCTCTAATATTTGCTCCTTTTCCAGCCTAGAATTCCAGCTGCCGGCATTTTCCCTCCTTATGTAAACCCTGTAAAATAAGAGAGAATAGGCATAACTATTGTGACATAATGTGTAATAACATCCCATAATGCAATAAATATCGATATAAAAGCATGATGCAAAATAGACGTATTAGCTACATGGTGCCCGCGCTGAGCCCCAAAGATTACCTCAAGAATCGACGGACTCCTCAGTTTCCCACCTGTCGGTGTACAAAAAGAAGGGCACGTCTTTTATCCCTTTACGTGTGCACGGGCAGTCAGAGCCGCGCCCACGACCACACCAAGCAGAGCAGGGGAGGTGAGCCAAGGTAAAACCGAAGCCCAAGATAATCAGAGCAACGCCAAGGCCAAGACCACAAAGAGCAGAGGGACGAAGCAGGTTCCCCCGGCAAGACCCTTGTCGGGGCAACCTCAGCAGCCCCGGCAAGATCCCACTGTGATGATCGGGTGTGATAAATCCTTACGTTCTCCCCTAACTGTGCACCGTTGCTAAAGTTCGTCGTTTCGAAGCACCACGTGATGATCGGGTGTGATAGATCCTTACGTTCACATACAACGGGTGTAAGACAGTTTTACACATGCAAACACTTAGGGTTAACTTGACGAGCCTAGCATGTACAGACATGGCCTCGGAACACGGAGACCGAAAGGTCGAACACGAGTCGTATAGAAGATACGATCAACATGAGAATGTTCACCGACGATGACTAGTCCGTCTCACGTGATGATCGGACACGGCCTAGTCGACTCGGATCGTGTAACACTTAGATGACTAGAGGGATGTCAAAACTGAGTGGGAGTTCATTCAATAATTTGATTAAGATGAACTTAATTATCATGAACTTAGTCTAAAACTTTTTGCAAAATATGTCTTGTAGATCAAATGGCCAACGCTCATGTCAACATGAACTTCAACGCGTTCCTAGAAAACCAAGCTGAAAGATGATGGCAGCAACTATACGGATCGGGTCCGGAACCCGAGATCATCCTCATAGCTGCCAAGAAGGCATATGTCCTAGAAGCACCGCTAGGTGACCCACCTGCTCTCCCAAAGACTGCAAGACGATTTGAGCGTTTGGCAGCGCGTCGATGATTACTCCCTCGTTCAGTGCGGCATGCTTTACAGCTTAGAACCGGGGCTTCAAAAGCGTTTTGAGCAACACGGAGCATATGAGATGTTCGAAGAGCTGAAACTAGTTTTCCAAGCTCATGCCCGGGTCGAGAGATATGAAGTCTCCGACAAGTTCTACAGTTGTAAGATGGAGGAAAACAGTTCTGTCAGTGAGCACATACTCAAAATGTCTGGGTTGCACAGCCGCCGTCCCAGTGGAGATTAACCTCCTGGACGAGGCGGTCATTGACAGAATCCAGTCGCTCCCACCAAGCTACAAGAGCTTCGTGATGAACTACAATATGCAGGGGATGGTGAAGACCATTCCTGAAGTATTTTCAATGCTGAAATCAGCAGAGGTTGAAATCAAGAAAGAACATCAAGTGTTGATGGTCAATAAGACCACTAAGTTTAAGAAGGGCAAGGGTAAGAAGAACTTCAAGAAGGACGGCAAGGAGGTTGCCGCGCCCGGTAAGCCAGTTGCCGGGAAGAAGTCAAAGAATGGACCCAAACCCGAGACTGAGTGCTTTTATTGCAAGGGGAGGGGTCACTGGAAGCGGAACTGCCCCAAATACTTAGCGGATAAGAAGGCCGGCAACACCAAAGGTATATTTGATATACATGTAATTGATGTGTACCTTACCAGTACTCGTAGTAACTCCTGGGTATTTGATACCGGTGCCGTTGCTCATATTTGTAACTCACAGCAGGAGCTGCGGAATAAGCGGAGATCGACGAAGGGCGAGGTGACGATCTGCGTCGGGAATGGTTCCAGAGTCGATGTGATCGCCGTCGGCACGCTACCTCTACATTTACCTACGGGATTAGTTTTGAACCTTAATAATTGTTATTCGGTGCCAAGTTTGAGCATGAACATTGTATCTGGATCTCGTTTAATGCGAGATGGCTACTCATTTAAATCCGAGAATAATGGTTGTTCTATTTATATGAGAGATATGTTTTATGGTCATGCTCCAATGGTCAATGGTTTATTCTTAATGAATCTCGAGCGTAGTATTACACATATTCATAGCGTGAATACCAAAAGATGTAAAGTTTATAACGATAGTCCCACATACTTGTGGCACTGCCGCCTTGGTCACATTGGTGTCAAGCGCATGAAGAAGCTCCATGCCAATGGACTTTTGGAGTCTCTAGATTATGAATCATTTGACACATGCGAACCATGCCTCATGGGCAAGATGACCAAGACTCCGTTCTCCGGAACAATGGAGCGAGCAACCAACTTGTTGGAAATCATACATACCGATGTGTGCGGTCCAATGGCGTTGAGGCTCGCGGAGGATGTCGTTATGTTCTCACTCTCACAGATGACTTGAGTAGATATGGGTATGTCTACTTGATGAAACACAAGTCTGAGACCTTTGAAAAGTTCAAGGAATTTCAAAATGAAGTAGAGAATCAACGTGACCGAAAGATAAAATTCTTACGATCGGATCGTGGAGGAGAATATTTAAGTCACAAATTTGTTACACACTTAAGAAAATGTGGAATCGTTTCACAACTCACGCCGCCTGGAACACCTCAGCGTAATGGTGTGTCCGAACGTCGTAATCGCACTCTATTGGATGTGGTGCGATCCATGATGTCTCTTACCGATTTACCGCTATCATTTTGGGGATACGCTCTAGAGACAGCTACATTCACTTTAAATAGGGCACCGTCTAAATCCGTTGAGACGACACCGTATGAATTATGGTTTGGGAAGAAACCTAAGATGTCGTTTCTAAAAGTTTGGGGATGTGATGCTTATGTCAAGAAACTTCAACCTGAAAAGCTCGAACCCAAGCCGGAAAAATGCGTCTTCATAGGATACCCTAAGGAAACCATAGGGTATACCTTCTACTTAAGATCCGAGGGCAAGATCTTTGTTGCCAAGAACGGATCCTTTACGGAAAGGAGTTTCTCTCGAAAGAAGTAAGTGGAAGGAAAGTAGAACTCGATGAAGTACTACCTCTTGAGCGGGAAAGTAGTGCAGCTCAGAAAATGTTCTGTGATGCCTACACCAACGAAGAGGAAAATAATGATGATGATCAAGGTACTTCGGATCAAGTTGCTATTGAACTTCGTAGGTCCACAAGGACACGTTCCGCACTAGAGTGGTACGGCAACCCTGTCCTGGAAATCATGTTGTTAGACAACGGTGAACCTTGAACTATGAAGAAGCGATGGTGGGCCCAGATTCCAACAAATGGCTTGAAGCCATGAAATCCGAGATAGAATCCATGTATGAAAACAAAGTATGGACTTTGGTGACTTGCCCGATGATCGGCGAGCGATAGAAAACAAATGGATCTTTAAGAAGAAGACGGACGCGGATGGTAATGTCACCATCTATAAAGCTCGACTTGTCGCTAAGGGTTATCGGCAAGTTCAAGGGATTGACTACGATGAGACTTTCTCTCCGTAGCGAAGCTTAAGTCCGTCCAATCATGTTAGCAATTGCCGCATACTATGATTATGAGATATGGCAGATGGACGTCAAAACAGCGTTCTTAACGGTTATCTTAAGGAAGAGCTGTATATGATGCAGCCGGAAGGTTTTGTCGATCCTAAGAATGTCGACAAAGTATGCAAGCTCCAGCGATCCATTTATGGGCTGGTGCAAGCATCTCGGAGTTGGAACATTCGCTTTGATGAGATGATCAAAGCGTTTGGGTTTATCTTGAGACTTATGGAGAAGCCTGCGTTTACAAGAAAGTGAGTGGGAGCTCAGTAGCATTTCTCATATTATATGTAGATGACATACTTTTGATGGGAAATGATATAGAATTCTTGGACAGCATTAAGGCCTACTTGAATAAGTGTTTTTCAATGAAGGACCTTGGAGAAGCTGCTTATATATTAGGCATCAAGATCTATAGAGATAGATCGAGGCGCCTCATAGGTCTTTCACAAAGCACATACCTTGATAAGATTTTGAAGAAGTTCAAAATGGATCAGTCCAAGAAAGGGTTCTTGCCTGTCTTGCAAGGTGTGAGATTGAGCTCGGCTCAATGCCCCACCACGACAAAAGATAAAGAAGAGATGAGTGTCATCCCTATGCTTCAGCCATAGGATCTATTATGTATGCCATGCTGTGTACCGGACCTGATGTAAACCTTGCCGTAAGTTTGGTAGGAAGGTACCAAAGTAATCCCGCAAGGAACACCGGACAGCGGTCAAGAATATCCTAAAGTACCTGAAAAGGACAAAGGACATGTTTCTCGTTTATGGAGGTGACGAAGAGCTCGTTGTGAAGGGTTACGTCGATGCTAGCTTCGACACAGATCTGGATGACTCTAAGTCACAAACCGGATACGTGTATATGTTGAATGGTGGAGCAGTAAGCTGGTGCAGCTGCAAGCAGAGCGTCGTGGCGGGATCTACATGTGAAGCGGAGTACATGGCAGCCTCGGAGTTCATCACCGACCTAGGAGTCATACCCAATGCGTCGGGGCCAATCAAACAATTCTGTGACAACACTGGAGCTATTGCACTTGCCAAGGAGCCCAGGTTTCACAAGAAGACCAGGCACATCAAGCGTCGCTTCAACTCCATCCGTAAAAATGTTCAGGATGGAGACAGAGAAATTTGTAAAGTGCATACGGATCTGAATGTCGCAGATCCGTTGACTAAACCTCTTCCAGGGAAAAACATGATCAACACCAGAACTCTATGGGTGTTCGATTCATCACAATGTAACTAGATTATTGACTCTAGTGCAAGTGGGAGACTGTTGGAAATATGCCCTAGAGGCAATAATAAAAGCATTATTATTATATTTCCTTGTTCATGATAATTGTCTTTTATTCATGCTATAATTGTATTATCCGGAAATCGTAATACATGTGTGAATACATAGACCTCAATACGTCCCTAGTGAGCCTCTAGTTGACTAGCTCGTTGGTCAATAGATAGTCATGGTTTCCTGGCTATGGACATTAGATGTCATTGACAACGGGATCACGTCATTACGAGAATGACGTGATGGACAAGACCCAATCCTAAGCATAGCACAAGATCGTGTAGTTCGTTTTGCTAGAGCTTTCTCAATGTCAAGTATCTATTCCTTAGACCATGAGATCGTGTAACTCCCGGATACCGTAGGAGTGCTTTGGGTGTACCAAACGTCACAACGTATCGGGTGACTATAAAGGTGCATTACGGTATCTCCGAAAGTGTCATTGGGTTGACACCGATCGAGACAGGGATTTGTCACTCCGTATTACGGAGAGGTATCACTGGGCCCACTCGGTAGTGCATCATCATAATGAGCTCAAAGTGACCAAGTGTCCGGTCACGGGATCATGCATTACGATGCGAGTAAAGTGACTTGCGGTAACAAGACTGAGCGAGGTATTGGGATACCGACGATCGACTCTCGGGCAAGTAACATACCGTCGACAAAGAGAATAGTATCTGGGTTGCTTGAATCCTCGACATCGTGGTTCATCCGATGACATCATCGAGGAGCATGTAGGAGCCAACATGGGTATCCAGATCCGCTATTGGTTATTGATCCGAGAGCGTCCCGGTCATGTGCGCATGTCTCCGAACCCGTAGGGTCTACACACTAAGGTTCGGTGGCGCTAGGGTTATTAGGAAGACTTGTATGTGATTACCGAATGTTGTTGAGTCCGGATGAGATCCCGGACGTCACGAGGAGTTCGGAAGGGTCCGGAGGTAAAGATTTATATATGGGAAGTTGTCAAGCGGACACGAAAAAGTTTCGGGCATATCGGTATTGTCATGGGTCACGGAAGGATTCCGGAGGTCCACCGGGTGGGGCCACCCATCTCGGGGGGCCACTTGGGCTGCGTGGGAAGGGGCCAGCCCCTGGTGGGCTGGGCGCACCCCCTCCCTTGGGCCCTTGCGCCTAGGGTTGAGGGGGGAACCCTAGAGGGGGCGCCCCCCTTGCTTGGGGGCAAGCCCCTCCCTTGCCCCCCCCCCTCTAGATGCATCTAGAGGGGCCGGCCCCCTTCTCCCTTCCCCCTATAAATAGCGGGGTGAGGGGAGGGCAGCCGCACCCAAGCCAAGGTGCAGCCCTCCCCTCCCCAACACCTCTCCTCCTCCGTTGTGTGCTCGGCGAAGCCCTGTCGGAGTACTACTTCTCCACCATCATCACGTCGTCGTGCTGCCGGTGGAGCTGCCTTCCTCAACCTCTCCTTCCTCCTTGCTGGATCAAGACGGAGGATACGTCACCCGTACCGTACGTGTGTTGAACGCGGAGGTGCTGTCCGTTCAGCACTTGGTCATCGGTGATCGGAATCACGTTGAGTACGACTCCTTCATCACCGCTCCCTCGAACGCTTCCGTACGCGATCTACAAGTGGTATGTAGATGCAAACTCACTCCCTTGACTCGTTGCTTAGATGAACTCATAGATGGATCTTGGTGAAACCGTAGGAAAAATTTTAATTTTCTGCAACGTTCCCCAACAATCCTCGCCGAGGAAGGCTACCAGACTCCCGGCAAGACCCTTGCCGGGCCACACGGCAAGACCCTTGCCGGGCCACCCGGCAAGGCCCTCACCAAGGACGCCGGCAGGACCACCGCCAGGCCCGCGCCGGCCAAGTCTCCGCCGTCGTTTGCATACAGCTGCCAACCCAACCAGCTGGGCAGGTACCTGCGTGGCAACATGAAAGCCTTCGTGGAGGCTCCACCATCGCGCCACCTAAACTGCCTGCCTGCCTAAATGGCACCGCATGCGTCGCTGGCCAGGGCGCGCTTCGAATCAAGGAGGAGCGGCGACGGACGGGACAGGCCTTGCTCCCATCCCCGATAAAGTGAAGGGACACCTAAGCCTCGCATTAAATGCACTTTGTCCTGTAATACCAGCGATAAGATCACAGCGCTGTAGCACTTTCCAGCTTCTGTGTGCCACTGTAGCAGCCCCTTTTTCCTATAAAAGGAGGCCCGAGGCGACCAGGAGAAGGATTCGGCTCTTTCGAACCACGCGCTGACCACAGCTAGTTCGAGAGCTCAAGAACTCTCAAAAATACACCCACCAAAGCAAGACTAGGGTTTTACGCATCCTCGCGGCCCGAACCTGGGTAAACGATCCCTGTGCTGTCTGCTAGTCCCTCTCTTCTCACGATCCCCGCGCCCCGCAACCATAGTAGGGATTCCAGTGATCCCATAGGTGTCATTTCCCACCAACATCTTTGGCGCGCCAGGTAGGGGGCGCAATTGTGAGAATCTGGTCTAGTAGTTAGCCTAGCGGTTCTTCGTCGTTTTCGGTTTCTGAGAAGAAGGCGGCTAGAGAAACGACGCCGGCTCGGCAACAGAAAGGCTAAGTTATTCAGTACCTTGAATTATTTTCTTTTTACACTTGAGGTGTTCGTCCTCGGAGATCTGGCCTATGTATGGGAAACCTGCATGCAAAGGGGCCCCCGCGATTGGCAAAGCCTTTGTTCTATTTCGAGTCCGCTCAACAGCTCAAAGCTGCCGCGTCGAGAGCGGCGGGGTAGCCTTCCGCACCTGACAACGTTCCGGACTCTGACTCGAGTCAAGCTCGACAGTTCGGGCGTCCGCGCTAAGGGCGGTAAGGTTGTTCGCCCGTCAGCAAGCACACCCGGCAGGCCAATGGGGATCCGTCCCCAAGACGCCGCCCTGGGTTTACGCGCCTGCAAGGCCTACCCAGTTACGTAGGGTGGACATACAAAGGAAAATGAACAGGAAAATAACATGCATAATACTGAAAGTGTTGCAGAGTTATATTACATCAAATTGTTGCTGCGGTCCTAACTAGAGAGAGCGATTGTCTTGGTTGTGGATCTGCAGCGGCGATAAAGAACGGGATGCCTAATCCCTGCGCTGGCCCTCCACCCTCAGAATTCTGCCAACACGGCTGACGATGGGCTTGATACACTCCTTGAGCGGCGCGAGGTCAGTACCCTCCGGCAAGCTCTCCAGCGCGGCGTCAAAGTCAAGGTCGGGGTACCAGTGCGCCACCTTAGTGAGAACCTTGGTCATGGCACCCTAGCAAAGCCTCCGGGACTCGTCGGCCAGTGAGGCTGCCCGGTTGGCATGGAGCTGCTCCAGAGCATCGACGACCTTCTCTAAGGACATGGTCAGGCTGCAATTGGCGCTCACGCTCCGCTCCGAGACGTACCTCACGTCCGGCACCCCCATGATGGCCAACTGCGTGGCGCCTTGGTTGGCGATGGTGGCGAGGCGATCGAGCCAAAGGTTCTCGCCCTCCACGTGATCCGTGAAGTTGAGGCCCTCGTTCTTCCGCAATAGCTTCTCGGCCTCCAGCTCCTTGACCAGGGCCCCCTCCCGGGCTGTGGCCTCCGACAGCACCTTCTCGAGACTCTCCAACTTTAGCTTGAGGTCTTTGATGGAGTTGTTGGCCTCGGAGAGCTCCCCGGCCTTGCTGACGACCGCGCCCTGCACCTCTGTCAGAGCACTGTTAAGCGTGTCCCTTTCCTGGGACAGCTTCAGTGCCTGCTCCTTCAGCCTGTCGCACTCCGCCTCCAGCTCCACTACCTTGCCAGCGTGAACCTGGGCCAGTCATCACCTACCTCTGCCAGTAGGCAGAGGAGGGAGACAGCGCATGCACGCGCGAGGCACAACGCCTCCTCCTGCTTGCCGCCGATCGCCTGGAGCGGGCTGGCGACGCCACGCACCCCCTAGAATCCCCTCGACCTCTCCCCGTGCTTCTCCCCTCCTCTGTCTCTCCCACGCACAGCCGCTTCGAAACCGCCGTCATCTGCTGCTCGCCGTTCCAGCGCCACCGCCCCCACGCCTCACCGACGTGCCCGAGAGCTCCGCAATGCCGTCTTCTACGCCCTCGACTAGCCAACCAACCGGGGACGCGTTGTATCGCCGCCATCGACATCATCTTCAACCTCCCGACGCGGAGATCTTCGTCGTCGTTTAAATCCGCCTCGAGCCTCCCCGAGCACGCCGACCATCCCATCGCCTTTGTGAGTTCACGCATCAAACCCCTTCCTCCCCCTCGATTTCTCGCCAGAGCTGCCGCCCCTTGAAGACCGAATCGCGCCGCCGCACGAGCTCGTCGCCAGCCACGCTTCGGTGACTAATTGGTCCTGTGCGTGTGCCCGTTGCACTCACAGAAACGCGTAGTACCTCCCTAGTCTGCTACTTGCTCGAACGCAGGCCGTGGCGCCAAATCCGCGAGCACCCGAGCTCCGGCCGCCGCTGACTTCGTTGTCGCCGCTGCTAGAGCCCACTCCCGCGCAAACCGCTACCACCGTTGGATGCGCCGCTCCGGGGGCGTTCCAGTGAGCCCTTCCGCGCTTCATTTAACCGCCCGTAGCTCAAACCCGAGCATCTCCGGCGAGCCACCGCCGTGCTTTTGGTCGCAGGCGTCGACCGCTGACGTGGTCGCTTAATTAAGGCTAATCACCACTAATCCCTCCCTAACAGACGCTGACAGACGGGCCCCACCCGTTAATTAACCACAGGTTATTCCCTGTTTAATTTAAGCTAATGACCGTGGCCCCACCGGTCCGTTTGACCTTGCCACCTCAGCGTTGACCGACCCCACAAGTCAGTGCTGACCCGGCTGACGTGGCCGTTGACCAGGCCCCACCTGTCATTGACACTGAACAGCACTGTGTCACTGACCAGTGGACCCCACTGGTCAGGTTTGACCTAGACCGCTGCTGTTGACCTGCTGACATCACAGTGACGTCATGCTGATGCAGTAAATCATTTTCTGGATTTATTCTTTTACAGGAAATTCCAAAAATGTTGCAAACTTCAAAAATTCATAGTAATTCAACCGTAACTCCAAATCAAACAATTTATATGTGAAAAATTATCAGAAAAATGCAATCTATCCATCTGTACCATTTTCATGCATGTTAGAACACTTTAACCTTGCTGTTTAGGTGAAACAAGTTAATGCACTAATATGACCTCTTAAAATGGGTTTGCATTTGAATCTTTGGTTCAAATGGACTCATCTCAATCTGTTCTAGCTTGCATTAGCCTAAAACACATGCATATTGCCATGTCATAGCATGCATCATATTGTGCATTGCATTGATCGTGTTTCTTCTCTGTTTGCCGGTGTTTTTCCCCCTCGGTAGACGTTGTACCGACGTTATGATCGATGACACCAATGAAGAACTATACTATCTTCAGAAGTGCCAGGCAAGCAAAACCCCCTTGTTCATTCCGATACAATCCCACTCGCTCGCTCCTGCTCTCTTTTACTGCATTAGGACAACAACGATTCAACTGTTACATGTTGCGGTAGTTGAACCCCTTTCCTCTGCATGAGCTGTCATTGCCACAGTAACTAGATGAAACCCACTAGCATGAGTAGGAGTTGTTTGAGCCACGATGTGCCTACTCATTCATGCTTGTTTGTCATGCCTGCTATTGCTTAGAGTTGTGTCAGTCTGATTCATCAAGGATGAATCGGAGGTGTGAACATGTCCCTTCATTGAGAGCTAAGTGTGTGAACACAATTTGGTAAAGGTAGCGGTGAGAGGCCATGTAGGAGTACATGGTGGGTTGTCTCATTGCAGCCGTCCTCAGGAACTGAGTTCTGTGTTTGTGATCCATGAACAGTTACTACCACACATTGGGCTCTGGGCGCTCCAAGCTCTCTCGACTTATTAATCAGCTTGATCTCTGTCCAGGAGTTGCAACTAGTTTCTGGTGTTTGTAGGTAGTGTTAGTAGTCTACCAAGTGGCACCCGGTACAGGTGGGTTTGGGATAGACTAGGCACAGTGGCCCGGTGTACCAAGTGGCACCCAGATGGTGGACTTGGGAACCCTGCACACATCGTTTGGGGCCGTGAGCGACACCCGGCCGGATCTCCTGCGGATGGAACCCGAATAGGCGATAAACCCGACGAGAGACTTGTGTGATTAGTCGGTCGTGGCCGACTCCTCGCCAAAGCTTCCGCTTGAAGGTTGCCGAGATACACGAGGTGTACATGTCGGTAAGTGGCGAGAGCGTGTGTGAAGAAGTACACCCCGCAGGTTAATATGATCTATTGAATAGCCGTGTCCATGGAAAAGGACTTACGGGTTGCTGTGCAGTTCATAGATAAGTGAAAGTGGATACTCTAAAATACGCAAGATAAGCGTGAGTGCTATGGATGGCGTTCTCGTAGGGAGACGGGAGCGGATCCATAGTGGTGTATTGATATGGAGAATATGTGGACTCGTGTGCGCCACCTCAAAAGAGTTACTTGCAGTCATAGTTCAGAATAGCCACCGAGTCAAAGCTGGCTTGCTGGAGTTAAACTCCACCGCCCCTTTGTTGATATTGATGCATATGTAGCTAGTTCTGATGTAAGTCTTGCTGGGTACATTTGTACTCACGTTTGCCTATTTTATGTTTTGTAGAGAGACTTCAGTCTCGCTAGTTGTACCGCATGGACTTCGACGTTTAGCTTGATACCTCAGCTACGATCTTGTGCCCTCGGCAGGATCTGGTAGATAGTCAGGCTTCTCAGCCTTTTTCATTTGTAGATGTCTGTATTCGGACATGTTAAGCTTCCGCTTGTGCTTTGATTTGTATGCTCTGAATGTTGGGTCATGAGACCCATGTTTGTAATATCTCGCTCCTTGGAGCCTAATGAATAATTCTTGAGTCGTAGAGTTATGTTGTGATGCCATGTTGTATTTACACATATCGAGCATATTGTGTGTATGTTTGAAATGCTTGGTATGTGTGGGATCCGACAATCTAGTTGTTTATCTTTGGCAGCCTCTCTTATGGGGAAATGTAGTCTAGTGCTCCCATGAGCCATAGTAGTCCGCTACAGCCCGGTTCACCGGAGTCCTGCTAGCCCAGCACTACTGCTCAGGAAGCTTGACTGGCCGGCATGTGTTTCACTTCGTTCCTGTGTCTGTCCCTTCGGGGAAATGTCACGCGGTGACATCTGGAGTCCTTCCTAGCTTGCTACAGCCCGGGTTCGCGGAGTCCTGTTAGCCCAGTGCTATAGCCCGGATTCATACGCTGCTGACCGACATGCTCGAAGTTGATTCATGTATGCCTGTCCCCATGGGTTAGTTCCGCTTTGGGTTCACGACTAGCCATGTCGGCCCGGGTTCTCTGTCATATGGATGCTAGCGACACTATCATATACGTGAGCCAAAAGGCGCAAACGTTCACGGGCCATGGTAAGGCGACACCCGTGGGAATACCGTGCGTGAGGCCGCAAAGTAATATGAGGTGCTACCGGCTAGATCGATGTGACTTGGAATCGGGGTCCTGACAGCTTAACCTTGTCCAGGCGGGCGCGGTGGAGCGCCTGGAGCTTCCGGAAGCTGGCGCCCATGACGTGGAGGAGCCGCTCTTCCTGCGAACCGTCTCCGCCAACAATCGGCTCGTCGACGACTTCATGCCCGGCAGCGGCAAGCACCTCGTCGTCGAACACCTCTTCCTCAACGGGTGTCCTGGTGCTCGACGCACCTGGAAGGTGGAAGAACAAGTCGTCACTCACCCTCAGGTACTTTCCGAAACCGGAAGCAGCTGAGGAGGAAGGCCGGTCGCCAGCCTCCTCCTCCTCCTCCTCGACAGCGGCCCCGCCGGCTTCCCCAGCAGGCCCCTTGCCGGCCTCCCTAGTAGGCCCCTCGACGACGTCCTCGGCGGCGTCCTTGGTGGCCTCCTCGGCGGCGATCTTGTCGGCGTCCGCCTCGGAGGCCTTGGCAACATCCTCGATCACGGCGTCCACATCCTCTGGGTTCACCGAGGAGGAATCTGGGAGCCGAAGAAGGGGGTGAGGCAAGGCCATGACCAAGAGCCGGAAAAAAAAGAAGCAGGGACGAACGGCGAACGATTTACCGGTGCCAGCGCCTGGCTGGGAAACGGAAGTCCCCTCCCCGCGAACATTTGGCGTTGAGGCAAAGCCGCTGGCTCCCAAGTTCTTTCTTCCTCCTCCTCCATGTGTGTGGGCTCGGTGCGTGGCGCCCTTGCCGGGGACGTCCCTCGGGGCGGCGTGTTGGGAGTAGCCCTCTGTGGCTCCTCCTGCTACCGCTCCCCTCCTGCATACCTGGCAAGGTCAGCACCAAAGTGTCGTGCCCCTTACACATGTCGAAGGGGGAAGAATGATGAACTTACGCTGGGGGCTGTGCCGGGTGCTGCTGTCCGCGCTGCTCAACACCACCAGGGGCGCCCTCGAAATACCAGCCAGGGGCTGGCTACTCGCCGAGATCTTGGCCCTCTTCGCTCTCTGGGCCAGCGTCTCCCCGTCCCTGCAAGGATTACGACAAGTCAAGACAAGCAACACAGAGTGAGGAGGCAGAGATAACGAAAAGGAACCAGATGCTTACTCGTCGTCCGCCTCCTCCTCTGCCGTCTTCCTCTTCCTCCTCGGGCTGCGGGATCCATAATCGAAGGTGACCTCTGTGTCAACATCCGCCAGAGGAGGTGAAGGAGGCGGCATCTGGGCACGCTTGGATGAAGAAGGGGCGGCTGTCTTCTTCTTCACCACGACCTTCGCCGGCTTCTTCGCTGCCGCGACCCTCGTGTGGGGCCGGGACCCCTCCAAGGTCAGCTGCGGCTGCGCAGCCCTGCCAGGCCGGACCGGCTCGCCGGAACTGGCCCGCCGCAGGACTCGCCCTCTCCCCATAGCTGGTGTCGGGCCTGCGGTCTCGGCCTCCTCCGACGACGACTCGCCGGTCACATCCTCAACCAGAGGAGCCTCGGTGCCGGTGCTGCTGGCTCCCCCTGCGGCCGCCGCCCACCGGGCGAGATCCTCCTCCTCTGTGGCTGTCGCGGCCTTGTCCTCCACACCGCTGGCGCTGTCGGCCTCCCTGGCAAGATGTGCCTCCCTCGCCCTGGTGGCAATATAGTCCAGCTCCGCCTGGGTGGTTTCCTGGACAAGCAGCCGCTTAGCGTCGGCGTTGACGTACCCCTCGTGTAGGGTATCAAAGAACTGCCGCACTTCGGCGTCCTCCGGGTACTTCCAGCTCGGGACGGGGCCATGCGCGTTGCAGTTCGGCATCATGGCAATGATCTCGGACCAACGCGAATTGTTGCACAACGGGACCACCCCCGTTGGCAGCTTGAACAACTTCCCCTTGAGGACCTTGCCGGCCTTCGCGGCGGCCCTCGCGACCTTTCCGGTCCGCTCGACCTCGCCGTCGCGGCCCACGTCAAGCTGGAAGAGCCGCTGGCAGAATTGGGCGTGTGCCATCACCGTGAAGTTGTGGTCGAGGCCGGGGCGGAGCCGCATGATGTCGGCGGGGTTCGCGAAGAGCCAGGCTGGCCTCCCCTTGTTATGCAGAGGAGCGGTCCGGCGACGGATGAAGTCCGCCCCGATCATTTCAAGGGTGAGCCCGGCCTGGGTAAGCCGGAGAATCCTGGTGGTGGCAACCGTGAGCTTTCCGTCATCGGCGTCGACGTCGCTCCAATCACTTCCGCGAACCGGCAGCGCCCGGCAAACTCTGCAGAACGACGGTGGGTCCTTCTCTTTGATGCAGCACCACCGGCCCCGCCATTCCTCCCACCTCTCCTTCATGGCGCCATCCGGGTACGCTCCCTTGGATTTTGGGATCCAGGCGATGCACCCCGAGATGGCACCTCCCGTCTGGATCCGAGGGAAGAAATAATGGCGGAAGAGCGCCGTGTTGGGGTGCACCCCGGCGAAGCCTTCGCAGAGGTGCGCGAAAAGAGCCATGCACGCCACCGCATTCGGAGTAAAATCCAGGAGGAGGAAGTCGAAGGTGTGCATGATGTCGCTAAAGAAATCGGAGAAGGAAGGACAGAGCCCAAGAAAAATAATCAACAAAAAAGGGGGTACCAATTTGGGGCAGGCTCGGCGCAGTCGGCGGGGATGACGCGCCTGGCTGGATGGCCCAATTCCCCCTCTTCACTCCCCACAGGGGCCTGAAGGAGTCCCGAAGCTCGAACACGTCGACCATCGAGGGGAAGAAGAAGGCGGACTGCGTCCGCTGCCCCGCCAGCGCGCTCTCCGGTGGCTCCACAGCTCCGGCGACCTTGGCGCCCCCTTTCCCTTGGTGGATTTTGGCGCCATGGTGGCTGGAGGAGGAGGGCAGGACAGAGGGCAGCGGAAGCGCAACGGCGGCGAGCAGAAACGAAGCTTAGAGAAAAAGAGGAAGCCGGGAGGAGGTTTCTGAGATTGGGGTTGCGTGAAAAGTAAAAGGAACAGTGCGCCTACGGTTATCCCTTTTTTATGGGGAATCCGCAGGGCGCGCTGCCCATTTACTACGACGTGATGCATGCGTGCGGGAACCGCCCCACGCATGTCGCCCACGTCAGCCCCCATGCCGCGCCACACGCGCGGGTCATGGGGGGCGGAGCACGCAAAGAACCTTACCGCGGTAAAAACCACCCCACCTGCCCGCGCACCGTTTTGGGCCTGGCCCAACAACGTGTCGCGCTTATGTGTGGCCCAGGCCCGGGGGCTCCTGTCGATGTACAAAAAGAAGGGCACGTCTTTGTACCCCTTTACCTGTGCACAGGCAGTCAGAGCTGCGCCCACGACCACACCAAGCAGAGCAGGGGAGGTGAGCCAAGGTAAGACCGAAGCCCAAGATAATCAGAGCAACGCCAAGGCCAAGACCACAAAGAGCAGAGGATTTGCAGTTTCCCCAAAGAAGACCCTTGCCGGGCAACCTCAGCGCCCCAAAGAAGATCCTTGTCGGGGCAGCTCGCCCCACACCAACAGAGTGAGCCACCCTTGAGCCCACGGCCGCCGACACCATCATCAACGTGGGGCCAGAGCTCGGGAAGGCACCTCTGTGGTGGCATGCAGATCTTTGTGAAGACATATTCAAGATCAGATGAGGATTAGAAGACGACGATCCTCGGCAAGATCCTTGCCGAGGAAGGCTACCAGACCCCCGGCAAGAGGCCCTCATCAAGGACGCCGGCGGGACCACCGCCAGGCCCACGCCGGCCAAGTCTCCGCCGCTGTTCGCATACAGCTGCCAACCCAACCAGCTGGGCAGGCACCTGCGTGGCAACATGCAACCCTTCGTGGAGGCTCCACCACCGCGCCACCTCAGCTGCCTGCCTGCCTACATGGCACCGCATGCGTCGCTGGCCAGGGCGCGTGTCGAAGCAAGGAGGAGCAGCGACGGACAGGACAGGCCTTGCTCCCGTCCCCGATAAAGTGAAGGGACACCTAAGCCTCGCATTAAATGCACTTTATCCTGTAATACCAGCGATAAGCTCACATCGCTGTAGCACTTTCCACCTCCTGTGTGCCACTGTGGCAACCCCTTTTTTCTATAAAAGGAGGCCCGAGGCGACCAGGAGAAGCATTCGGCTCTTTCGAACCACGCGCTGACCACAACTAGTTAGAGAGCTCAAGAACTCTCAGAGATACACACACCAAAGCAGGACTAGGGTTTTACGCATCCTCGCGGCCCGAACCTGGGTAAACGATCCATGTGCTGTCTGCTAGTACCGCTCTGTCTGCTAGTACCGCTCTTCTCACGATCCCCGCACCCTGCAACCGTAGTAGGGATTCCAGTGATCCCATAGGTGTCGTTCCCCACCGACACCACCCGCGGCGGGATGCCGCGATCCGGCTTCCAGAAGCCGGCACACAGTGGGTGTTGCCGGACACGGCGGTCACAACTTCGCCTCCTCATGAGGGGAAACTGCGAAGGCCCTCCCGCTCGAAGATGGCGGACCTTCACAGCTTCGGGGACTACTGTCGGGGAGATGAACCCCGGGCAGGCAACGAAACCCAGATCCTTTGCAAAAACACCGGGGCCAGCAACGCCCCTCAATCTGGGTCGCACTTGGCTGGGTTGCTCAACCCGGCCAAGTCCCTCAACCCGGCCCCAACGGCTGGCACAAGACGGCCGAACCCGGCGCGACCAAGACTTCTCCAACAAGCCAGTCCTCCCTTGGCGCGTTCCTCAACCCGGCCACGGGTCAGCTCCCGTCTCATCTCGGTCGTACGGTGGGACGAGTCTCCATTCAGGGATGAGCGCGGCAATAGTGCCCCACCAACTCCTCCTGTCAGTCGGGGGTGTGGCAACAGTACCCCACCTACCCTGCTGACCAGGGCCGACGTGGCTACAGTGCACCCATCGTCATTGCTGACGCCAGCAACCGGTGACCTGACGGTGCGCCACTGTGGCGGACTCGACCCAGCCACTCCGTGACGATCGACAAGACGGCAAACAGTGCACCCTGGCGCACGGGGCCCGCGCCCGGAGAACCCGGCGAGCCTGACACCCGGCGGGTCTCAACGCCGGCTTCCCGGACAATGACAACCTGGCACACGGCCTTGTAACATTACCATTGTACCCTTGGGGGTTGACCTATAAAACCCCCCAGGAGCCCTCATGCGTGGGGGGGGGGGGCACTCAAGCACGAGAACAACCAGACTAGCCACACACACGAGGAGGGGGAGCAGCCTAAGCCTTGGCATGTCTTTCTCCTTCTTCCATACAGCTTGAGGAGCAACTCTGTACTGTTACGTATAAACCACACTCGGCAGGACTAGGGATGTTATCTCTCCGTAAAGCCACGAACCTGGGTATGTCTTGCGTCTCACGCTCGCTCATGCTAACCTTGCCTCTGGAGCCCACCGGTGCCCTCGAGCCTCCTCCTCTCTTTAATCATCCCTTGGCATCTGTTGTGTGCCCACTACGACACTCTATGTTTTTATTCACAATTAGATGGAAAAAGCAAGTATTATTATCCCTTTGAATCACCTATCGAGCTCTGAGTGCCCATCTTATCTCGTCTTCTCTGAGAAGCTTCAGCCGCTCCTTTTGCCACGCTATCAGCCACATCAAGAATACTCGCATCAACCTTTAAATCTAAATCGTTAATGAGATTGAGAAGTCTCTTTTTTCTACTTTATTAATTTGGCTCTCATTTTTAACTCGGCCCCTAGAGGACTGTCGAGTGAATCCCATCCCTTCGCAAAGAAAGGAAAAAAAACGTGAATCGGGTATCCACCCCGAACGTCAGCCCTGCTTGAGACAACGAGCGTAGCATTACGTGTGCTGAGCCGTTGATGGCACTACTCCATTATACATGCCCCTCCTGTCCTCCATGTGCATGCAGGTATTGACATTTTACAAGACTGATTAGGCCACCCTGGTTTGTCGGATTGGACAATGTATGTGTGAACAGCCAATACTGACTATATCGACTACTTAGTACTTACCGTGTCTGTTAGTCAGTCGTATTGTATATACGAAGTAAACGTCATGTATCGACCAATCGATGAAGAATGCACGCACCGTATACGGAGCAATGGGCTGGAGTACATGGATGCTAACTACTGGCTAATGGCTAGCTTGCTGACAGAGGCGGAGATAAGCTCTCATATTAGAGCATCTACAGCCCAACGTCTCAAACCCCCCTCATATGTCTAGGCGGACGGCATGGTTAGAACCGGCCAAAAAAAAAATCTAACCAGGCGTCTCAAAAGTCCGGGCTGACCGACACCCCACGTGTCCAGCCCAAATATGAGGCAGATATGGTGAGGCCTAATGCGCCCGGGCGCATCCGCCACGTCGAATCTAGCCCACGCCGGCCCATCCGACCCCACATATATTTCTCCCAATCCACTCCGTGGACCAAATTCTAGCCACTTCATTCTACTCCCTTCGCCCCACCCCCCCCCCCTCCCCCGGTCCGCCACCCAAGCTCCCGTCTGACGATCTCCGGCATTCTTCGACATGGCGGGCAGCGAGGATCCGAAGACGACCAATACAAATCCGTCGACTAGGGCGTCATCCCGTGCAGTTTGGAGGAGGCAATGACCGTCCGCATTGCACTCCGCCGCTCCCGGCAGGACAGCGCTCGACCGCCGGCAGGATCTGACCGGCGCAAGTCCATTGCGTCAGCACGTCGAGCGCTCGGGTCCTCTAGTGCTGGATCATCGCGGTCCTCTCGGGAGCCTTCCAATCTCCCTTTCCCCATCACCGGTCCAACGGAGTATGAGTCCTACTGGGACCGGTGTGCTCGTCATGGGAAGGAGAGGATGAGGGTGGCCGAGGCCCCCCTCGCTGCCGACATGGCGGCGGCGGAGGCGGCTGATCCGGCGGCGCTGACAGCCGCAAAGGAGGAAGCCATCCGCGCCTGCATTGTAAAGAAGAGGCAGCAGTGGACCGTGCGCGTCCTCGCCCGAGAGCAGAATCGGGCGTTCCGTGCCATGCCCGGACTACCCCCCAAAGAGGAGAAGGAGGATAGCGACGGGTCGGACAGCTCCGGCGCCAAGCAGATCTAGATCGATCCATACTGTCTCTTTGACCGCTATTTCCGCGAGAAGGGCGGCGCCCTCGCCGGGAAGGGCATGGCCGCCGTGGATGATCTTCTCCATAGCTAGCATGTAGGTTAAACATATCAAATTTCGCTGGTCTGCTGACATGTCCTGATCTAGTAGCCGGACGATGTGTATAATGCATCATTTACGTAGTTGCATGAGTTTCATTAGTTTGAGGTTTGTTAATTAAGATGTCCGGTTGTGAGAAGGAAAAATTTAAGCGTGACCGGTCAAAATTTATGTGTGATCGGTCACTATTCGCGTACACATCTAGACGCGTCGGCGGGTGTTTGAGGGGCCGAATTTGCCAGCATATGCTCTTAAGCCACGCCTTAGTTTTCTTGACCAGCACCTAACTAGCACACATGCGACTTGTCATATCTTTCTTGACGGAATCAAACTTGCCTTACCTAGTACGCATATGTTATGCATTTACGTACAAGTATCAAGCATGAGCCATATAGATCTGGAGCTAGGGAATGGCATCTCAGTTCTGACTTTTGGTCGACAAGCCGGACGGCTTGCTTCTAAGTTCTAACAAGCTGGCTATTGCCCTGCCGGCTCAATCCCTCTGAATTGCTCCATTGCTCCTTATATACGGAATAACGGAAGCATACATCTAGCCACGATAAGCCAAATACAGCCGCTAATGCACAGTTGCACATACATGGAGCCTAGCTAGCTGAGTTGCTACGTGTGTGTGGTATAGCTGGTAGAGAAAGAGATCGACACTCGACTCGAGATCGATCGAGCATGGCGTCTGCTTCGATCACGTTCGTGCTGAACCGGCTGGGGGAGCTGGCGGTGAAGGAGGCGGCGCTGCTGAGCGGCGTGGGCGACGACATCCGGCTGCTCCGGGACAAGCTCGAGTGGCTGCAGACCTTCATCCAGGACGCCGACCAGGAGCGGCGCGAGGGCGCCAACCAGTACGTGGGCCTCTGGGTCCGCCAGACCCGCGACGTGGCGCACGAGGTGGAGGACGTCCTCGACGAGTTCCTCCGCCGCCTCGACCACGACACGCTGCGGCAGGGGGTCCCCGCCTGGAGGAGGTGGCTCGGCCTCGCCGCCTCCTGCACCACCCAGGTCTCCGTCCGCCATGACCTCCGGGAGCGGATGGACGGCATCAAGAACAGGCTCAAGGAGATCTCCGACAACGTCGACAAGTACAAGATCAGGACGTTCCGCCGCTCCGCCCCCGGCGCTTCTTCGTCCGCCCACAATTCTACCATCAACACCGTCCCCGCATGGTACGCGTACGTACAAAATTTCTCCCATCTCTACCTCTTACGTTTTGTTCCAATCTGTATGTAGCAAATAATTTGCATAGTTTATACCGTATGAACAAAGTTCACCGTCCACCCGTGAAACCCAACTTAAGTACGATCGATGTTATTGGTCATGTAAATCATGTAGATATGTGATATTCATATTCATATTGTTTGATCGACACTTCAATATTCTTGTTCAAAACATGACTTTCAGTACAGAAACAAATGTAAGATGTCAGTGCCAGCATTACAAAATAGGGGTAGGGTGGTGTACATGCGTGCGTTAACGGAATGAGTGTACGTGCGAATGTATGGTCGTCTGCGTCTGCACTGCGTTCAAAAAAAGGTTTCATTTTAGTTATTTACGAAATAATTAACAAAGGCCCACAAAACCTCACTCTTAACAAAAAGGTACATTAAATATGTCATATTTATGTATGACTACGTTTTTTCGGTATGAATTATTGGGACATATGGGTCTAGGTGAACCCAAATTAGCAAAAGATAAATGAAAATGTTAGAAAAAGTGAAATATGTCTGCAATTTTATTTTTGTAGGAAACATGGTCTAGCGTTATACGTGTGTGTTAAATTTCGCGGCAAAATGTATTCGTCAAAATCCTGGCAAAGAAGACAAAAATGCATGTATGAAAAATGTGAATAGTAACTTTATATCATATATCATTGTTTGTTTTAATTCGCCCAGAATATGGTGCTTAATTTGTCGCTAAGCTTTACGCACACATGCATAACGCTAGACCATGTTTGCACAAAAAAAACTTTCAGAAATATTTGAAATTTTCTAATATTTCTTTAAAAAATATTCAAATCGGGTCCATGTGCACCCATGTCCACTGTTGTATTTTTGGTTTTATTATCAACTTTTTTTTAAAGAAACATAGCCATTTACATAATGATCTATATCAGCTGACATATCGGGTCAAATGCTGGCCACATCGGTTGACATATTTGTCTATATCAGTTGATACGTGTGAAAAAGAGTGAAATGATATGTTATATTTGTATCGGTAGAGCCTCCTGCTGACATATACAATTTTTATGGTATCAACCTAGATTTAGAAGAGCTTGGTATGACCTGGAACTTTGTGCATTGCTATAGTCCAATTTTTGTTCATTTTATTATTTTGATAAGTATTTTTTTCATTTCATGGCGATCATTTCCCGTAAAAGAATTTGAAAATAAATTCAGCACATTCACAAATCAATTTAATATTTTGTGGTTAATTAGAATAATTGACTTAATTATTCTGGGTGAATTTTGAGTTTGCTAGACACATGTCCCATGCGGTTTATTGAGTTAATTATTCTTTTTTGTGAAACTGAGTTAATTATTCTACACACATAGAGAACCACTAGCATATTTTAGAATGCTCTAAGGCCGATACAGTTTCATCTATGATAACACGAATATTTTTATTACTTTCCCAGTTTATGTTGAGAGGTTACCAATGGCTACGATCACGTCTTTATGCATCTGAGAGAGAGAGAGAGAGAGAGAGAGAGAGAATATATTATCTTTTAGAGAGACGGTAAGTCTCCAAAGTTGTATCTTCATAACCAGGACATCACTATGCATGATATATAGCTAAACAAATAAGGATTTGTCTATTCGGGTGCACATTCTAGAGAATTCATGCCCCTTGTGATATTGTTAATAAGACACGGGAACATATAATTCTACTCCACTATTTCAGGTTGGACTAAAATTCTACTCCACAAATCATGTCATATCCCAGATCACACCGCAAGCCATTACTGTTTAAATATGCACAATGAGAACTACTTTCCAAAATTTATGAAACTTATGAACCCTTGAGTAACTGCGAAGGGAGCTCAAGCTCTCATGAAGCATACTCTCTTTTTTTTTTGCATATTTGTGCACAAGAAAACAATGCATATACATTATACGGGAAATTATTTTCACTGAGTATCAAGATCTTTCCAGAGTGTATTTTATGGGACACAGGGAAAACATTTAACTTTCATGAGTGTACAAAGGTACACTCCGTAATTTCTTTTCCCAAATGTCTTTTCCATGACACCTAGTAAATTTATAGATAGTCAGTAAATAAATGGACGCATGTCCTTGTTAACCACAGTTGACGGATTTTCCTGTAGTGAGATTCCTGAGTGTTTTAGGACACTCGGCAAAGTGACTTTTTTTAGCTTGTCATCACTTTTACTATATAAATTTACTTTTTCCTGTAGTGATATTCTTTCTGTTTCTTTAACTATTTAGAGAAAAAGCACGAAGGCCTGACTTCAAATGAATGAAGCCAATTTTTTTAACTTCCGGAAACACTTGTCTTTTCTTCAAAATTAAAGAGACGCGCTTGCTCTGTCGCGTTTCACTTTAGTTGTATGCTATTGGCTTAAAATACTACTCCCTCAGTCCCATAATATAAGAGCGATTAGTGCTAAAAATGTTCTTATATTATGGGACGGAGGGAGTAGTTAATGTATGTAAAAATTGCACTTGATGTTACATTGCCCCATACTTATTTATTTATTTATTTTACTAAATGTGCTTCCCTTTTAAATCAAACATATGCAGGGATGAGGGGAGCGAAGTGGTTGGCTTTAAAGATGAACGTGCAGAGCTCCAACGTTATCTTCTCGCTGGTGATGATACTAGCAGATCTGTCATGTCACTAGTTGGGGAGAGTGGCACTGGCAAATCCACACTTGCATGGGAAGTGTATGACAGTCCTATTATCCGGAAGCATTTTGATGTCCGAGCCTGGATCAATGTCCCACCACAAATAAGAGATGATGACATCTTGTACTTCATCTACAAGCGTTTGTGTCCCGAGAGTGAGGCCTGTGAACAAAAATATTCGATCACAGAAAAAGTTCATAAAGCCCTCTCGCTATACCTGAAGAATAAACGCTACCTGGTGATGCTTGATGGCCTGGTCAATTTCAGCAACTGGCACTCCATACTCCATAGCCTACCACAGAATGAGAAAGGCAGTAGAGTGATGGTCATCACTCGCCTCGAGGACAAAGAGGCTGCATATGCTAACCCAAAAGTTAGCACCCTCAAGATAAGCAAGCTCGACAAAAAAGATAGCTCATCGCTATTTCGTCGCAGAGTCTTTGGGGCCAACAACCAATTTAAAGAGAAGATCCTTGGCAGCAAAATCTCAGAACCTAATGTACAAATGGAGAAGGCATGCGAGAACATGTTCAAGATAACCCATGGACTACCCTTGGCCATTGTGGTGCTGGCTGGGCTTCTTCGGACAAAGAG
This sequence comes from Aegilops longissima, assembly GCA_021605205.1. Lineage (NCBI taxonomy): Eukaryota > Viridiplantae > Streptophyta > Magnoliopsida > Poales > Poaceae > Aegilops > Aegilops longissima. Next base: position 70,164,607 of record CM038678.1, read on the forward strand.
CATATCAGAGTGGAAAGAGGTGTTGAAGAAGCTCGAGTCGGATAATGAGCCAAAGCAAGTGAAAAGGATCTTGGCTTTGAGCTTTGATGATCTCCCAAGTCGGCTCAAGTCTTGCTTCCTATATTTTGCAGGAGTGCCAGAGAACCTGATCTACAATGCGAGGCGCCTCGTGCGGCTATGGGCCGCCGAGGGGTTTCTGAAGCCAAAGAAGGGGAAAACCATGGAGGACATTGGTCAGAACTACCTCAAGGAGCTGATCTCAAGGGAGATGATCCGCCTGGTGAAGAGGGACCTGAATGGAGGTGTTTGGCTTGTTGCTATCCATGACCGTCTCCATGCTTTTGCACAGGCAGAAGCACATGAGGCGAGTTTCCTCGAGGCACATGACAATGCTGATCTCCTTGCACCTGGTGCAGTTCGGCGTCTGCACCTTCAAAACTACACAGAGACATATATACCAATGGGCACTGCATTCCCTAAGATGCGGTCCATCTTGGGTGATTTTGCTGAGGAAAGATCACAGAATGTGCGACCATCGTTTAGCTCCAAAGTAAGAGCACATGGCCAATTGAAGAAGCAAGGTAACAATAGTGATTTACGCTACCATGCTCTCCGTTTTCTGCCGGCATCCAAGTTCCTCCGTGTAATTGATCTCCGGGGGTTAAGGATAAAAAAGGTGCCTGGCGCAATTGGGGATATGATCCATGTAAGGTACCTAGGGCTTCGGAGTCGCTCCCTTGCCAAACTCCCTTCCTCCATTGCTCGTCTCATCAACCTTCAGACACTTGACATAAAGAGAACTGAGGTGAAGAAGGTGGCACAAGCATTCTGGGAGATTCCAGCGCTGCGGCATGTTGTGGCCAAGATGCTAGGACTGCCAAAGTCAGCTGGGGTGCTCAACAACATGCAAACACTCACAGGCTTGTTTTGCTCTGATCGTTTAGGCAACGACATCAAGCCTTTACAAAACATGGTTTACCTTCGCAACTTGCAGATTTCAGGTCTGGATAACCGGCACTGGGAAGCACTTAGAGAAGTGTTCAAGAAGCTTGAGTCACTCATGTACCTGAAGCTTGCTGGTAAATATATTCCACTCGAACTCTTCACAAAATTCACACTGCGCCGCCTGCAGATCCTAGAGCTGCTCGGGAGAATAGACACATCAAGTGTTAAAGAGGAGGACCAGTACACACTACCCAATGTCACTAGGCTAGTGCTCAAGCTATCATGGGCAGATCAGAAGTTCATTGACAAGATAGGTGAGCTGCCAAGTCTCATGGAGCTAGTATTGTCCGAAGATTCCTACTGTGAAGAAAATCTCTTGTTTTCTGATAAAGGATTCAACAATGTCACAAGCTTGGTGATGGCCAACCTAACAAGGGTGAAAAAGTGGACAATACGACCCATGTCCATTCCGAAGATTCAAAAGATCGTTCTATCTAGTTGCCCCGAGATGGAGATCAAGCTTGAAGGGAAAGAAGGGGAAGAAAGCCTAGAAGGTTTGATGGCAGATCTCAAGGAAGTAGTGGTCTGCAACATGTTGCAAGAGGGCTCCATCATCGTCAAGCCTGCAGATTCCGCCTTTGAGGAGAAGATCAACCATGTGGCCATCAAAACAAAGAGTGAAGACATAACAGATGCAACGCAACGAGATGGAAGGTGGAGGGCAGGTATGATAGCTGGCAACATGTACCAGAACTAGAACTCTTCTCACATGCATGAGCTTACTTGTACTTGGCCATGTGAAAGTTCTAGTTCCATTTTTAATTTGTGTGTTTCCTAAACTCATCATCTCGATTAATTAAGCTTTCCTGTGGGCGTGTTTATGTACGTCTATATTGTAATATTACCAATAAAGCAGGTATCTGCGTGTAGAGCGTTCTTAAATTCAGCAAGGCTAAATTGTAGTGATCGTGTTCAACTAATCGGAACATGGTATTTGGCTTGTTGCATGCACAATAGACAGTGTAAGGATTGTGTTATGTGTACAATATATGCAAGTGTAATGTTACCGTGTGTTGTAAAAGAAAAGTTATGTCTTAATTAATTTACTACATGTTGCACTTCATATGCGTTAGTTTGATCGTTGTTTCATATATTTTTTCCTTGCATACTACACCACCTCCCTGCATGTATTGACTTGTTGGGGGAAGCGTGAAAAACTCCTATTGATGGCAACCAAGCCGTGAGAAGAGTCATCCTAATCTTATATTTTTAAGAAGTTGGTCTTAATTCTGTCTACATGCAGAATGGCCACATCATCATACATTTGAGCTCCCCCGTGTCATGTTTATTTTAACATGCAGTTGGGCCACATCAACATACATGCCATGTCAGCATTTACTTTCCAATCATTTTCTTTCTTTCTGGCCAAACAACTATTAGTCTACCAAAGAAAATTGTCAACCGACCGCACAAAAAAGCAATATTACTTCGTGAACAATGATGAGCGCATGAGGCACCCGTCCAACATCTAGCCCCAACTTTCTCTCTTGATTTGTGAATCAACCTGTGGTTGGATAATTAGAGGGACTGTGGTATCCTCAGCCCACCAAGGCTCAAATCCTGGTGCTCGCATTTATTCTCGAAATTATTTCAGTATTTCCGGCGATGTGAATTCAGCGGGAGGAGACGTTTTCATCAACGACGAGGTGCCTATGGTGACTTCGTAAATTTCAAGATGATATGCCGGCTCAGTCTTTCAGAGATGCTCATAAGAATAAGGTGTGCGTGTGTGCGTTCATAGGGGTGAGTGTTTGCGCGTGTATATGAGGACTTGGGTCTGTACTGTGTTAAGAAAACTTTCTCTCTTGATTTTTGGAGTCCAGTAACCGACATGCACTTTGATAGCCAATGAATCATGGCTATTAATGCCTAGCGGAACCCCGGTAACTTCCAAGTACCGCATCGAGGAACAAGCCACGACAATGCATGATGCATCCATCCCGTCCTCTTATGCACTCCCTACTTTCTGCTCCATCATAGTCTGCCGCTTCAGCTCACGCATGCATAAAACTGACGAGGCACTGAAGCAGTCAAGCGTCGGGCCGTCGGTTCATCACAATGAGCCCGTAATTTATCGTGTAACCTCTTCAGATGTCATCCTCTACTTTTCTCCCATGTTCTGCGTTCAATATATGGCGCGTTAGCATACTTTGACTCCACCTTCTACAATCTCATATGCCAAAATATCTCCTACGCTTAGAGCATCTCTAGCCGACCCCGCAAAATCCCAACCCATATAAATGTTTTGCAGTTCACCGAAAGCTGATTTTACGGGCTGGCGCGGGCGACGGCCGAACAAACCTTGTATAATCAACCGAAAAAAGAATATTCTCTGAATATACCTTTTCCTCTTCCTCTTTCTCACGCCAATTTAAAATTGACCGTCGACCGACGTGCGGACGAGAAAGATACGGGCAGAGCGTAAGCCGACGAACAGACGGACGAGAAAGACGCGAGATGACCATGACGCGTCGGCGGAGGCCAGGGCGGCGCGGGCGGCCGCTGGGGGCGCGCGGCCGGACTCAGCTAGCTAGCCTGCCGTAGCTAGCTAGCTAGCTCACATCGATTCAGATAGCGCGGCCGTAGCTAGCTAGCTAGCATCCACGGGAGGCGGCCAGCCGGACGAGCGTGGCAGACGGGCGCAACGGCGGGCGAGCTTCATGGCATTGGCAGGAGCAGAGATTCCTCAACCGCCAACTTTGACAGGTATTCAGGACCTGACAAAGTTGCCTTCAAAACTGTAGATATGAGGGTTTTGGGTTCGCTTTCATAAGGCCCCTTAAAAAAAATTAAGGGTCGGACGATTTAAGGGGTCTGTTCGGCCCTTTTTTTACTGGAACCGTAAAAACGGTTATTTTGCGGGTTTGATCATTTATACGGGATCTATTAGAGATGCTCTTATGTTTCATCTGCATCATTGTGTGGTACTGTGCTTACAAGCCTTTCGATTTTGGCAGCTCATGTTTGGAGCCCTACAATGATGACTCCCCTGGTGCTATAAATGTCAGGCTTCTCACAGTCAGCTTCAAAGGCGTTCCTTTGTCCCTCGTATATCTCACAGGGTACTAATTTGTGTGTTTTACCATCCATCATTCGAATGATGTAGAGTTGCAAAATCCATGTTGTTTTTGGGGGTGCGATTTGTTGGTGTCCATCTACATGGCCTTTGCTTTCCTTTACCATATTTGCAACTAAGATTTTTTTTAAAGAGAAAAATATACTTTTCATCCCTCGACTCTTCGTATAGTTTAGATTTGGTCCTTCAACTTCAAAACTGGACAAGTTGCACCCCTAACTACTGAAACCAGACAAAATTCGTCCCTGGACTCAATTTTGACCGGTTTTGGTGCTGACTCATCCCGGTTTTGACCGCGCTGACTCAGATTCATGTGCTTTTTTTAAATCCGCGTACTTTTTTCAAGTCCACGTGCTTTTTTATATTCACATGCTTGTTCCAAATACGCACTGTTTTTCAGAAAAAAAATCATCAATTTAGAAAAAGTACGCAAACTCAAAAAATGTACGTGGTTTTGTAAAAAGTACTTCATTTTAAAAAATTACGCAATAAGTATGCAAACTATACTTAAATTGTAAAAATTATAAATGTACGTGGTTCGTCAAATAGTACGCTAACCAGAAAACTGTATGCGGATTATAAATAAGTGCATAAATTTTAAAAGAATTCAGGGATTTGAAAGAGTAAGCCGATATGTAAAATTTATGTGAATCTGAAACAATTACTTGAACTTGAAAAAAGTACGTGAATTTTAAAAAAGTTCATGGATCTGAAAAAATATGCGGTTTTAAATAAAGTACATGTATTTAGGAAAATAAATGGATATAAGAAAGGTACCTGAATTTTAAAAAAGTTGACGGATTTGAAAAAATTACGAGAATTTGAGTCAAGCCTGTCAAAACCAGGCGAGTCAACACCAAAACCGGTCAAAATCGAGACCATGGACGAACCTTGTCCGGTTTCACACTAGTAGAAAACAGGGTTTTCATTTGGGCCAAATAAGCCCATTAGTCCCGGCTCAGTCACGAACCGGGACCCATGGGCCCATTGGTCCCGGTTTGTGAGGTCAGGGGGCCTGCCGGGCCTCGTGGGGGCATTGGTCCCGTTTTGTATGGCCCCTTTGGTCCCGGTTGGTGGGACGAAACGGGACCAATGGGCCTCGTTCCTGGCCCACCACCAGACCAAAGGCTGGTCTTTAGTACCAGTTCAAGCCACGACCGGAACCAATGAGATGCCTATATATACCCCCTCGCGTAAGAGCAGAGCACACTGCTCTGTTTTTTCTGGACGGCGAGGGAGAGGGCTTTGTGGTGCTCTAGCTCACCTCCTATGCACACGAGGTGTTCGATGGAATGCTCGAGCCACACTACTTAAGCTTTCTCCTCTCCAAGCTCGACCTCCAAGCTCCATTTTCCTTAATATTTGTCTTGGTTTAGCGGTCCGTCACATGATATTGGAGTTGCATGTTGCGGATGTCGTCGATGATCACAAGATCAAGATGGATGCAATGCGCTTGAAGATTAGAAGGTTAGAAAATATGCCATTCATACCGAGGCTTGGTATCATTATGCCGTTGGATCAATTGTTACCTTGGTTGCGATTATGATCGCATTGAAATGTTTCACATAGTTTCAATGTATGGTTTAATTAATTAGATGCTCTGGAGAGCTATATGTTGTTCAATGAGAACTATGTATGTACTTTGGTTTTAATGTGATGATGAACTTCTATTAATTTGGTCACTTAATTATCTATTCATGATGTTTTGTAATGGTTTTTGACACACTTAATTATATATAATGCACGCAGATGAACCGGCAATGGATGTACGGTGACAACAGACCTCCGAGTACATTAAGGGTGTGCATAATTTTCTCGAAGTGGCTGAGGCAAACAAGCAGAATGGTTTTATGTCTTGTCCATGCCCTATATGTGGGAATACGAAGTCTTACTCTGACTCAAAAACCATTCACACCCACCTGCCTTATAAGGGTTTCATGCCACACTATAATGTTTGGACCAAGCACGGAGAAATAGGGGTTATGATGGAAGACATCGAAAAAGAAGAGGACGATGACAACTATGTGCCCCCAAAATCGCATGTTAGAGGATCACAAAAAAGGTTTGTACCCCAATTACGAAGATGGTAACACAAAGCCCGGTACCGTACTAGAATTGCTGCAGTGGAAGACAGAGAATGGTGTGCCTGACAAAGGATTTGAGAAGCTACTGAAAATATTGAAGAAGAAGCTTCCAAAGGATAACGAATTGCCCGACAGTACGTATGCAACAAAGAAGGTTGTATGCCCTCTAGGATTGGAGGTGCAGAAGATACATGCATGCCCTAATGACTGCATCATGTACCGCGGTGCGTACGGGGATTTGAACACATGTCCAGTATGCGGTGCATTGCGGTATAAGATCAGACGAGATGAACCTAGTGATGTTGACGGCGAGCGCCCTCGGAAGAGGGTTCCTGCCAAGGTGATGTGGTATGCTCCTATAATACCACGGTTGAAATGCCTGTTCAGAAACAAAGAGCATGCCAAGTTGATGTGATGGCACAGTGAGGATCGTAAGAAAGACGGGAAGTTGAGAGCACCCGCTGACGGGTCACAGTGGAGAAAAATCGAGAGAAAGTATTGGGCTGAGTTTGCAGGTGACCCAAGGAACGTATAGTTTGGTTAAGCGCGGATTGCATTAGTCCTTTCGGGGAGCAGAGCAGCAATTACAGCACCTGGCCCGTGACTCTATGTATGTATAACCTTCCTCGTTGGATGTGCATGAAGCGGAAGTTCATTATGATGCCAGTTCTCATCCAAGGCCCTAAGAAACCCGGAAACGACATTGATGTGTTCCTAAGGCCATTAGTTGAAGAACTTTTACAACCGTGGAATGGAAACAGTGTACGTGTGTGAGATGAGCACAAACAGGAGAAATTTAACCTGCACGCGTTGCAGTTTGTAACCATCAACGATTGACCCGCTCTCAGTAACCTTTCAGGACATACAAACAAGGATACCATGCATGCACGCGCTGTTTAGCTGATACGGAAAGCATATACCTGGAAATATGCAGGAAGAATGTGTACCTGGGCCATCATCGATTCCTTCTGACCAACCATCAATGTCGAAAGAAAGGCAAGCATTTCAAAGGCGAGGCAGATCACCGGAAGAAGCCCACCATGCGTACCGGTGATCACGTACTTGCTATGGTCAATGATTTACACGTAATCTTTGGAAAGGGTCCCGGCGGACTATCTGTTCCGAATGATGCTGAGGGACGCGCACCCATGTAGAAGAAGAAATCTATATTTTGGGACCTACCCTACTGGAAAGACCTAGAGGTCCGCTCTTCAATCGACGTGATGCACGTGACGAAGAACCTTTGCGTGAACCTGCTAGGCTTCTTGGGCATGTATGGGAAGACACAAGATACACCGGAGGCACGGGAGGACCTGCAACGTTTGCACAAAAAGATGGAATGCCTCCAAAGCTGTATGAAGGCCCTGCCAGCTACGCTCTTACCAAAGAATAGAAGGAAATCTTCTTTGAATGCTTGCTCAATATGAAGGTCCCATCTGGCTTCTCATCGAATATAAAGGGAATAATAAATATGCCGGAGAAAAAGTTCCAGAACCCTAAGTCTCATGACTGCCACGTGATTTTGACACAATTGCTTCCGGTTGCATTGAGGAGGCTTCTACCGGAAAACGTCCGATTAGCCATTGTGAAGCTATGTGTATTCCTCAATGCAATCTCTCAGAAGGTGATGTTTCCAGAAATTATACCAAGGCTAAGGAGTGATGTGGCGCAATGTCTTGTCAGTTTCGAGCTGGTGTTCCCACCATCCTTCTTCAATATCATGACGAATGTCCTAGTTCATCTAGTTGACGAGATTGTCATTCTGGGGCCCGTATTTCTACGCAATATATTCCCCTTTGAGAGGTTCATGGGAGTCCTAAAGAAATATGTCTGTAACCGCGCTAGACCAGAAGGAAGCATCTCCATGGGCCATCAAACAGAGGATGTCATTGGATTTTGTGTTGACTTCATTCCTGACCTTAATAAGATTTGTCTCCCTAAATCATGGTATGAGGGGAGACTGACTGGAAAAGGCATGCTTGGAGGGGACTCAATAATATGCAGGGAACGGGCATTCTTGGTCTCAAGCACAGTACACATTTCTATAGAACTCTATCTTGGTGACCCCGTATGTCGATGAACACAAGAACAGTCTGCGCTCCAAACACCCGGAGCAGTGTGACTACTGGATTACATGTGAACACATCAGGACTTCCGGCAGTTGGTTGGAAACACATCTCAGAGGTGACAATAGTGTTTGTGATGAGCTGTACTCGTTGTCCAGGGGACCATCTTCGACTGTATTGACTTACAAAGGATACGAGATAAATGGGAATACATTTTACACGATCGCCCAAGATCAAAAGAGCACCAACCAAAATAGCGCTGCTCGCTTTGATGCAGTAACCTAGAGGGGAAAGGACACATATTATGGTTACATAGTGGACATATGGGAACTTGACTACGGACATGATTTTAAGGTCCCTTTGTTTAAGTGCAAATGGGTCAATCTGTCAGGAGGCGGGGTACAGGTAGACCCACAGAACGGAATGACAACAGTAGATCTGAACAATCTTGGGTACACAGATGAATCGTTCGTCCTAGCCAATGATGTGGCGCAGGTTTTCTATGTGAAGGACATGTCTACCAAGCCGAGAAAAAGAAGAGATAAGGAAGCGAACACATTATACGATGAGCCAAAGCGCCACATAGTTCTTTGAGGAAAAAGAGACATCACGGGAGTGGAGGGCAAGACAGACATATCCGAAGATTATGAGAAGTTTTATGAAATTCCTCCCTTCAAAGTCAAGGCTGACCCAAGCATCTTGTTAAACGATGAAGATTATCCATGGTTACGGTGCAATAAGCAAAGGACAGACGCGAAGAAAAAGTGAATACTTTCTCTCCACAACTATTATGATGATGCCTTTGATCTAGAATATCACTGCAGTTACATGTGAAGAAATGAAATGCCTGTTGTAATGCATTTAGTTTTCGTCCAAACCCCGATACCTCAAACAAATAGTCCATTTTATACACGAAGTGCATCCAGTTTTTGCCGTAACCCTCTCAACTTTTTAGCACTTGCTATGTGGGTGAAATGATGATGCCATGCCAACTTTTAACCTTTTCAGAGTTCATTTGAAATGTTTTTCAATTTCAGGGTCATTTAGCTCAAAGAATGAACTAATATAAAAAAGAATGAACTAGAAAACTTTTATGAAACTATAATAGCAAAATTAGTAAACTAAAAGAATGAACTAGAAAACTTTAACGAAACTCTAATAGAAAAAAGAATGAACTAGAAAACTTTAATGAAACTCTAATAGCTAAAGGAATCAACAAAAATGCTTTTATAAATCTCTAGTATTATTGAAACTAAAATTATATAAAATTTATGCAACTAAAAGTATCAAAGTATTTTCTGTTCAAAACATTAAAACCAAAAAGAATTTTCATAAAATAATAAAAAGCAAACAAGAAAAGAAAATAAATAAGTAGAAAGAAAATAAAATAAATAAGTAGAAACAAAATAAACTTTAATAAATAAGAAGAAACAAAATAAAATTTAATAAAGTAAAATAAATAAACTTTAATAAAATAAATAAACTTTAATAAAATAAATAAAAATAGCAATAGTAAGTAGAAACAAAATAAAATAAATAAAGCAAAAAAAGTGCCACCTACTGGGCCACCATGGCCTGAATACGACTAGGAACTCAATCATGGGCCAGGATTCAGGCCCACAGCAGGCCCAGTAGGCCCACAGGCACACCGTGACAGGTTAGGCCAGAAAGCCTGCAGTTGAGAGGAGCTCGAGAGGGTGGGCGCAACAGCGCTTATAAACAACTCTCGAGCTCTCTCTACTAGCGAGGTGGTACTAAACTTTTGACGCGGGCAGCACAAGGCCTTTGGTCCCGGTTGGTGGCACCAACCGGGACTAAAGGGGAGCATTGGTCCCCACCAACCGGGACCAAAGGCCTCTGCTTCCCGCCCTTTGGGCTGCTGAAAAGAGACCTTTGGTCCCGCTTGGTGGCACCAACTGGGACTAAAGGGGTGCATTGGTTCTGGTTGATACCACGAACTAGGACCAATGCTTCGCCAATATAAGCAGCACTTGTCAAAATTCAGTTTAGTTTCTTCGATCCTGCCGACGCCGCCGCCAGGCTCCCCCTCTGCCCCACCGTCACCGTCGCCGCCCCCGCGTCGCGCCGTCACCACCTCGCGCCGACGCTGCCGCCGCCACACCCACCCGTCGTTGTCACCGTCCGACGCCATCGCCGTCATGTCCTCAGCGCCGCCGACGCCATCGCCGCCCAGCGTCGCCGCCCAGCCACCGCTGCCCGACGCCATCGCCACCTCCTCAGCGCCGCTTCGACGCTGCGTCGCCACACATGCGCCTCCAGCCATCACGCTGCCCGACGCGCGTCGCCACGCCCCCCACGGTCCGGCGATGTTGATATGTTTTTTTCATGCATATATGTGATGATGTTGTTATGTTGTTTTTTTCATATGATGTTTTTTGTGCATATGATCTTTTTTTCATATGATGTTTTTTTTCATATATGTAATATATTTTTATTTAGGTTGTTAATTAGTAGATATTGATTTTAGGTTAGTGCATAGGTTAGTGTAGAGGAAAAAGTAAAATAAGGAAAAGGAAGAAAAGAGGAAGAAGGAAGAAGGAAGAAGAAAAAAAAGGAGTGGAAAAAGGAAAATAAGAAGAGGAAGAAGGAGAAGAAGAAAGGAGAAGAAGAGGAGAGGAAGAAGAGGAGAAATAAATAAGAAGAGAAAAAAAGAAAAAAAAGAGGAGAAAAAGAAAAAAAATAGGATTTTCTATTTTTTTTCTTCTTCGCCTCTATCCCTTTCTTCTTCTCCTCTTTTTTTCTTCTTTTTTTCTTCGATCTTCTCCTCTATTCCTTTCTTCTTCTCTTTTTTTTCTTCTTCTTCCTCTTCTTATTTTTTATCGGGTATGTCGCTGTCGATATACCACCTCCCCGATAACTTCGACACGAGGGGGGAGGGGTCGATATACCGCCTCCTCGATAACTTTGACATGAGGAGGGGGGAGGGAGTCGAGGGGTCGAGGGTCGAGGGTTCTAGGGTCGAGGGTTCGAGGGTCGTCGAGGGGCCAAAGGTTCGAGGGTCAAGGGTCGTCGAGGGGTCGAGGGTTCGAGGATTCTAGGGTCGAGAGTCGAGGGCTCGAGGGTTCTAGGGTCGAGGGTTTGAGGTTCGTCAAGGGGCCGAGGGTTTGAGGGTCGAGGGTCATTGAGGGGTCGAGGATCGCCGAGGGGTCGAGAGGTTGCCTAGTGTCAAAGTATTGAAGAAATCCATGGCTTCATCATTAGCCGAAAGTAAGCGGGGCATGATGGAACGAAGTTCTCCAAAGTTATTCTGGAACGGAGTCCCGGATAGGATAATCCGCCTTTTGGTACAAATTTCAGCAAAGGCCTTCCAAATAGCGATATTCGGAAGGCTCTTGTTGTACTTTGTACCAAAAGCGAATTATCCAATCTGGGATTCCGTTCCAAAATAACTTTGGAGAGCTTCGTACCATCATGCGCCTGTTACTTTCGCCTAATGATGAAGACATGGTTTTGTTGAATCCTTTGACACTAGACAATCGTCGGACAATCATGAGAGAGGCGGTCCGGCCCAAACCCTAGAAGCGCTGCCGAGGCCACCAAAATTTACCAAGTTAAAAGAGCGTTGTCGTCGAGGCCACCTCGAACCCTTGAAGCGTTGCTGAGGCCACCCCAAACCCTAGAGAAGCGTCGAGGCCACTAATTAATATAATTCTTTGTTGTGATTAGCTAGCTAGGTCTACGTTTGCCACTAATATATCCATCTGTCATGTTTTTATAATAATTGCCATGTTGTAATATTTGCAGAAACTATGGAGCACGGCCGAGACGAGGAAGCAGAACAGGTGTTGTGGGACATAATCGCAGCCGGAGGTGATGTCATGTCGTATCTCAACAAAACCGATGGTCTAGAAGAAGAGGGTGAAGCAGGCTACGGTTATCGAACCACGGAGGAGGAAGGACATGATTATGATGGCTCCCGTGACCGAATGCCGGTGCAAGAAGGAGACCGTGATGACGGCTCCGGTGAATGAACAGAGTCCGACCAGGTATATATATTAATTAAGCCTGTGTTGACAAGCTAATTGATGCATTCATTGTTTTGGTATGTACACATATTAACTCTCGTCTTTCTTCTTTTTTCTAGCCCTCCGGATCGAGCACAATTTCGGTAAAGAGACGAGGCCCGAAGAAAAAGTTGCGCTCGGATGAAAGGTTCACGATCACAGCAATCACCGCGCGATGGCCAACCGATTGAACCCATCGGACCAAGGAAGCATTTTCTGCTCAGTGTGGGGTTCTTGCTAGGGACATGATCCCGATTAGCATCAAGCTATGGAATCGGCCTAAGAAGGAACAGCTTCAAGTTTCTTTTGTCGAAGATAGACAAAAAGATGATCTTTGGAAAGCGCTGAAGGTAAATTTCACCCTACCGGAAGAGGAGGATCCGGAGAATCCAGTTATAGAGCCATTGATCAAGTCTCATGCTCTCAAGAAGATGGTAGATCTATTCAGGAGGTGGAAGAATGAGTTGAAAGCAACGTATGTCGACAAAGGGAAGACTCCAGAATTCACCGGCCGATTTAAGAAGATAAGAGATCACTAGCCCGCATTTGTGGCCAACAAGACATCGGAGAGGAGTAAGAAGATGTCAGCGACAAACAAGATAAATGCTGCGAAGAAGGGCATCACCATCGCACGGGGTCAGGTGGCTACCTCAAAGCCCGGCCGTTGTGGGTCAAGGCTGAGAATGACCTACTTAATAAAGGGGTCGAACTAGAGACATTGACCTTGCTAGACCGTTCAAGGACTTGGTTCTTCGGGGTTGGCAGAACCTTGGACCCTGTAACAGGGAAGTGCGTTTGGATGAGGGAGCAACTGCGAATACCCGTCACGGGGCTTCAGGATTATATCGCCGCAGCGTAGGAAGGGACGTTCGTTCTAGACAGAGAGAAGGACGAGCTCACAATGGCCCTCGGGAATCCTGAGCACCATGGACGGACACGAGGCACGCCAGGCTCCGTTCCGTGGAAGGCTGGGTTTCTGGACGCAGGCGGTTAGAAATGCCAAGAGAGGTGGAAAGTGGAGCATACCCAACTGCAGAAACTGCACGCAAGGGTACAAGCGCTAGGAACGAGAAGCAGTTCGAAGCAAGCGACCTGCCGAAGCTACCCCCAAAGCTACCCCGCCATCTCAGCGGAGAAGCAGTGTGGTTTCCACTGAGCTGCTTCAGCTGGAGCCTGTCTTCACGGCTCCTGCTAGCTACCCCGTGGATGCTATCACGGAGTGTCAACATTGCCACCTTATGACGCAATGGTAGAACTACAAAGTTAAGGAAGCTGTCGGCTCTATTCGACCTCCTGAACCCGGCGCAACCTTTCACTGCCGTCCAATTCCAGAAGGATATGCTAGGGTGATGGTGGATGAAATAACGAAGGGATTTGAGAAGCTCGTGCTTGACCACCCTACCGGTGAAGGGGATACTCGGTTGGGTTCTGATCTGAAGACTCCATGCCTATGGCAGAAGGAGCTCATCAACCTTCCGAACTGGACGCCTCTGCCTCCTCCTCCTCCTCCGGCAAGTCAGGGCACTCCGCCTCCTCCTCCGCCCGCTCCTCCGACGAGTGATCAGGGCACTCCGCCTCCTTCTCCGGCGCGTGGCGGCACTCTGCCTCCTTCTCCGCCAGCGCCAGCGCGCCCGAGCAGCCAGCTCCTCCTTCTCCGCCTCGTCAGCAAGGACGGAAGAGACCCGCCGCCGCTCCGGCTGCTCCGGCGCGTCGTAGTCCTTCTCCTGCACCTCATAAGCAACGAAAGAAGACAGTTGCAGCCGCTCGGCCTGCTCCAGCGTCTAGCAGTACAGCCAGAGGCAGGAGGCAATACAGATTTGGTTCATCTCTCAAGACTCCAGAGAAGTTACCATACGAGATGACCGAACAGGAAAATGCGGAGAGCTGTCAAGACCAAGTGAAGGACTACTTCGAAACGCAAAGAGCTAAGAAACATCCACCTCCGAAGGAGAAGATAGATCTGGTGAAAGCGAAGCACATTTTGGATGCCCTGAAGCGACCACCACCGTCTCCGCCGCAAACCAACTATGAGTGCATTATTGAAAGGACATATAAGAAAGCGGAGCAGTCGGGAAGTACTTGAAGTGACCAAAGGTTACAAGAACGAAGAAGTGGGAAAAAATCCCCCAGCTCGGCGAACAAGCGAACCAATCGTGCCCCCGCTCAAGGTGTCTAGCGATATCGTCGCTAATCATCCGGGGATCTTGCCCGGTTCCAATCCTGCATATTACATGCACGACGACGATGCACATTTTGATATAATGGAGGTGGATGAATTCATATACCAGTACGGGAAGCCTCTCGTCAAAGATGGTACTACTCTAACAACAATGATGCGAAGATTCCATGATTGGTACATGGAAACCTGCAGAAATTCTGGGAATAAGAAGGATACTTTGACGCTGAAAGTTAAATAGGAGCACGACCTCGTTGGAATTGAGTTGTTGTCTGTTCCATTTGAGGAGTTCTTCCAGTTTTTTAATCAAAAGGCCCTCGATAAATTAACGGTCACTTGCTACTGTCTGTATGTACTACTTCTGTCATTAGTCTATATATAGCTCAGCTCTTTCATTGCATGTATATATAATTATCCTCACTATATTATGCAGATTGAAGATCGTCGAATGCAGAAAAGCTGAAATGTATTATATTGGGTTCATTAACACAAATCTCATAGATGAATGTACAGTTACATTTCATGCCAAAGAAACCGAGGACAACTTGCTACGATTGTTGGTAATAAATCAAAACAAAGATACAATACTCTCTCCTTACAACTTCAAGTAAATGTTACTGTCTTGTGCATATTCAGTTTCCCTTAATTATTACTCGAGGTTATAGTAATTAATGTAATTGATGAGTTATGCATGCGTGTGCATGTTCCACTATATTCTCCTACAGATTAAGCTTGAGCAGGGACTAGTAACCGTCTTAGACTCGATACGAAAATATCCTGAGGACTATGCGGACTTGTCTAAAATGCTCGACAAGTAAGTTGACTCGATCATTATCACACCATATCGGCAACTTTTTTAATTTCATGATATCAAGTAATTGTTTTCTTTGTCTCGCAGAGTTTGGAAAGTATTCACCGCACAAGTTCCGGGACTACAGTGGGATCTGCGATGGAAATACCCGAAAGTAAGTACTAGTAGCTAGCTAGTTCCGTACATCTCCCGTTGATTCTAGCTACTTTTATCAATGCCATTTATAATGCTTCATTATCAGTTTGATTGACCTCTATTTCTCGTAAAGTGCTTGTGGCAGGAAGCCGGGAATAATTACTGTGGATACTACGTCTGAGAGTTCATCTACAACGCGATAGCCAAGAATAGGCGGGGATACTCACTACTAGGAAAATGCCTATAGATAGAAGTTTACTAGTAGCGTTTGTTTACAACCCAACGCTACTAGTAGATAGTAGTAGCGCTGGGTACAAACAGCGCTATTGGTATAAGTTAGCAGCAGCGCTTGTTACCTGGGCCCATGCTACTACTAAGTGTAACACACCACACCCTGGTCAAAAAATAGCAGCATACCGTCCTCGAACCCACGCTACTGCTAGTATTGTATCTATAGCGCTGTTTTACTAAGTGCGCTACTGCTAATTTTTCTATGTATAAGATTTTACCAGTAGCGTGTGTTTCTGGCCAGCGCTATAAGTAGTGCAACCCTAGCTGTAGATATTTTGCAAGCTGCCATAGCAGATGCGCGTATGGGTGACCAGCTCATCGCTATGCCCGCCAGCCACCTACCACCTTTCCCTTCTTCCTCCCTCTCTTCTTCCCCTTCCTTTCTCCCCTTTCCTTGCACCTTGCTTGTTCCTTTCAATGCTGCCCCACCACCACCCCTCCATTAGAGCCCTCCTCCCCTCTTCTTTGCCCCTCCACCACCCCTCCATTAGAGCCCCCTCCCTCCCCTCTTATTTGCCCCTCCATTAGAGCCCCTCCTCCCCCCTCTTCATTACCCTCCACCATCCCCCTTTTCTTTGTGCCTCCACCACCACCCTCCATCCACATGTATGCGCTGCACATGAACTACATCGTCAGGAGAGAGCAAGTCACCGGTCTTGCGGTCGCGGACCCATACTACATGCATGAGGGCTTCTTGTCAGTCAGTGACGCCAACCGTTAATATGTGAGTCAGTACATCAAGAATTCTTGGTCAGCAATAATGACAAAGAAACGATTCTCCTACCTTATCATCCTGTAAGTCATCCGGATAGCACTATAACACATACATCCTTTCGTGCATTTCAATAGTTACTTTGCACGCATGGAGGCTAAACTTGATCGTGTATTTTGCGCAGCGGGGGGTGTCGTGCCGTTCTCATTGTTCTTTACCCGCGTTACTCCCGCGCTCTATATTTGGACCCGTCGAAGAACATACAGAAGAAAGATTACACACACATAAAGTATGTTCTGGACAGAGCTATGCTGGGCTTCAGCATGCGGGGTGGCTACATCCAACACAAAAAAACAAATAAGGTCGGGCTTTGTTTCACCCACAATATCGACTTCATTGCATCCAAAGAACCGCAAGAAGTGAGAATGATGGATTCTACGTCATCCATCTAATGATGGAGTACGAAGGATGTGCAATCACTTTGCATGAAATCTTCATCGGATACCCATATCTAGAGATGGGCTGAAGCCTTTGGAGCCGTGCCGGATAATCGACTTCAAATGATTTCTACCGGATCCAACAGAAATTGCGCCCATCATCATCAAAGATGTCCTCAAGAGAATGGGATGTTCTACGCCGCCCAATATCGCGAAATGACGTCCAACCAAGATTGCCCTACAGCGTCGGGACATGACGCCTTTCACTAAGCTTGGTTCTGTCCTCCGGATATGGACAGATGGGAAGAGTGCACTGCTTAAAAACAATGTGTCTGCTTAGTTACTTGTTACTTTCAGCACGCATTTAAACTTCAATCTCTCAAGACGACGAAACTATTAGATGTATGGTGCCGCGCTCTAGTTAATTACTGCTTAAAAATTTGTTAACTATGTTTACTATATATGTTGCTTCTATTTCATAACTGTTTTGTTGAATTCGCTTCATGGTATATATATGTGCATCCCTGACAGGTATATAGATCAAAGATGGCGAGGAAGTGGTATGTCGTGTATGTAGGGCATGTTCCGAGTGTGTATGATGAGTGGCCAGAGTGTCAGGCCCAAGTATCTGGCTTCTCCGGTGGAAGCCAGAAAGGGTTTGATAGCAGAGTGGAAGCCGAAGCTAGTTACTTGAGATTCATAGCAAAACAGGGATTCGAATCAGCGCCACAAAAACTACTACATAATACCGCTTTTGATCATCGTGATCGCTCTTATCGTGTATGTCTTAGTTTAGGTAGATGATGAAACATGTGTCTACGGTGACAATGTAAGATACATGTCATGTGTATCGCTATTTTGAGATGATGATGAGATCGACATCATTTGTGTTGAGACTATGTTGATATGATGAGACTATGTTCTACCACTTTGATGATGATGATGAGACATTCCTTTTTCATATAGTTCCAGTGTATGTTGTAACTATATAAAACAAGTAAAAATACGAATACAGCAACATAAAAAAAGAAAATACTAGCGATGGCGTGGGGTATTAGAGTAGTAGTAGCGCTGCTTACCAAGAGCGTTTGTTTGTTGGGCCATGCTACTAGCATTAGCAGTAGCGATGGGCGAGAGGCGCTACTGCTAGATACGTATAGCAGTAGCGCTGGTCCAAACAAACGCCATCGCTAAAAATAGTCAGTAGCCTTGATGAGCGATGAGCGCCCACCGTTATATATCGATCGTCTCCAACGATCTATAATTTTGATTGCTCCATGCTATATTATCTACTGTTTTAGGAAATATTGGGCTTTATTATCCACTTTTATATTATTTTTGGGACTAACCTATTAACCGGAGGCCCAGCCCAGATTTGCCGTTTTATGCCTATTTTAGTGTTTCGAGCAAAAGGAATATCAGACGGAGTCAAAACGGAACGAAATCAACTGGAGAATTTATTTTTGGAAGGAAACCCACCTGATGGACTTGGACCCCACGTCAGAAGATACGGGAGGTGCTCACGAGGGTGGGGGGCGCGCGCACCCCCCTGGGCGCGCCCCCCTGCCTCGTGGGGCCCCTATAGCTCCACCGACGTTCTCCTTTCACCCATATATACCGTCGTACCCTAAAACTTCCACAACAGAAGATAGATCGGGAGTTCCGCCGCCGCAAGCCTCTGTAGCCACCAAAAACCAATCGGGACCCTGTTCCGGCACCCTCCCGGAGGGGGATCCCATCACCGGTGGCCATCTTCATCATCCCGGTGCTATCCATGACGAGGAGGGAGTAGTTCACCATCAGGGCTGAGGGTATGTACCAGTAGCTATGTGTTTGATCTCTCTCTCTCTCTCTCTCTCTCTCTCTCTCTCTCTCTCTCTCTCTCTCTCTCTCTCTCTCTCTCTCGTGTTCCTCGATGGCACGATCTTGATGTATCCCGAGCTTTGCTTTATAGTTGGATCTTACGATGTTTCTCCCCCTCTACTCTCTTGTGATGAATTGAGTTTCCCCTTTGAAGTTATCTTATCGGATTGAGTCTTTTATGAGAACACTTGATGTATGTCTTGGTGATCAACTTGCGGGTTTCGTGACATTGGGAACCTATGCATAGGGGTTGGCACACGTTCTTGACTCTCCGGTAGAAACTTTGGGGCACTCTTTGAAGTACTTTTATGTTGGTTGGATGAATCTGAGATTGTGTGATGCATATCGTATAATCATGCCCACAGATACTTGAGGTGACAATGGAGTATCTAGGTGGCATTAGGGTTTTGGTTGATGTGTGTCTTAAGGTGTTATTCTAGTACGAACTCTTTTATAGATCGATCCGAAAGAATAACTTTGTGGTGGTTTCGTACCCGACCATAATATCTACGTTTGTTCTCCGCTATTAGTGTCTTCGGAGTGACTCTTTGTTGCATGTTGAGGGCTTGTTATATGATCTATCTATGTTATTATTGTTGAGAGAACTTGCACTAGTGAAGGTATGAACCCTAGGCCTTGTTTCCTATCATTGCAATACCGTTTACGCTCACTTTTACCACTTGCTACCTTGCTGTTTTTATATTTTCATATTACAAAAACCTATATCTACCATCTATCTTGCACGTGTTTCACCATCTCTTCGTCGAACTAGTGCACCTATACAATTTGCTATTGTATTGGGTGTGTTGGGGACACAAGAGACTTTTTGTTATTTGGTTGCAGGGTTGTTTGAGAGAGACCATCTTCCTCCTACACCTCTCGCGGATTGATAAACCTTAGGTCATCCACTTGAGGGAAATTTGCTACTGTCCTACAAACCTGTGCACTTGCAGGCCCAACAACGTCTACAAGAAGAAGGTTGCGTAGTAGACATCAAGCTCTTTTCTGGCGCCGTTGCCGGGGAGGCTAGGTAAGTGAAGGTATATCTTTAGATCTTGCAATCGAATCTTTTTGTTTCTTGTTTTAGCACTAGTTAGTCTATAAAAGAAAATTACAAAAAAAATGGAATTGAGAGTGCCTCATATGCTTCATCTTTTTGATGTCTTTCGTGAAAATGATTGGAAGGAAAATTGTGCTCAAGTACTAGAAGAAGAATTACATAGAATTCTTGGCATAAAATATGTGAATGATGAGCATGATTGCAATGTTGTTAGTATGAATTCCTTGAATACCCATGATGCTAATGATATGCAAAGCCACAAGCTTGGGGAAGCTATGTTTAAAGAAGATTATATTTTTTGTCCCCAAAGCTTTGATGAGAAAATTTACTATGATGAAAGCATGCCTCCTATCAATGATGATTATTGTGATGACACGTATGCTTTAAAGAATAATGATAACCATGAAACTTGTCATCTTAATCTTAATTTTCAATCACATGATAGTTATTTTGTTGAGTTTGCTCCCACTACTATTGATGAGAATAAATTTGCTTACGTGGAGAGTAGGAAAATTTCTATGCTTGTAGATCATGAAAAGAATGCTTTGGGTGCTGGTTATATTGTTGAATTCATTCATGATGCTACTG
Organism: Aegilops longissima; assembly: GCA_021605205.1. Classification (NCBI taxonomy): domain Eukaryota; kingdom Viridiplantae; phylum Streptophyta; class Magnoliopsida; order Poales; family Poaceae; genus Aegilops; species Aegilops longissima. The sequence continues at coordinate 70,184,936 of CM038678.1, forward strand.
AAAATTATTATGAGGGAGGAACATATGCTTGTAGTAATTGCAATAATATCAAGCTTCCTCTCTATGTGCTTAAAGTTTTGAAGTTATGCTTGTTTTACCTTCCTATGCAAGATGATTCTTGTTGCCATAAGTTGTTTGTTCACAAAATCCCTATGCATAGGAAGTGGGTTAGACTTAAATGTGCTAGTCATATTCTTCATGATGCTCTCTTTATGTTTCACTTCTTATCTTTTATGTGAGCATCATTGAAATCATAATGCCTAGCTAGGGGCGTTAAACGATAGCGCTTGTTGGGAGGCAACCCAATTTTATTTTAGTTTCTTGCTTTTTGGTTCTGTTTTAAGAATAAATAATCCATCTAGCCTATGTTTAGATGTGGTTTTATCTTTTAATTAGTGTTTGTGCCAAGTTGAACCTATTGGATCTTCTTGGATGATAGTTATTTGATCTTGCTGTAATTTCCAGAATCTTTGCGCTCAGTGCCCGAATTGCTAAAAATCACCAGAACGTGATAAAATACTTATTCAAATTTCTTCTGATCAATAAACAAATTTTCCAGGTCTTCTAATTTTGGTAGAATTTTTTGGGTTCCAGAAGTTTGCGTTAGTTACAGATTACTACATACTGTTCTGTTTTTGACAGATTCTGTTTTCATTGTGTTGTTTGCTTATTTTGATGACTCTATGGCTAGTAAAATAGTTTATAAACCATAGAGAAGTTGGAATACAGTAGGTTTAACACCAATATAAATAAATAATGAGTTCATTACAGTACCTTGAAGTGGTGTTTTGTTTTCTTTCGCTAACGGAGCTTACGAGTTTCCTGTTAAGTTTTGTGTGGTTGAAGTTTTCATGTTTTGGGTAAAGATTCGATGGACTATGGAATAAGGAGTGGCAAGAGCCTAAGCTTGGGGATGCCCAAGGCACCCCAAGGTAATATTCAAGGATAACCAAGAGCCTAAGCTTGGGGATGCCCCGGAAGGCATCCCCTCTTTCGTCTTCGTTCATCGGTAACTTTACTTGGAGCTATATTTTTTATTCACCACATGATATGTGTTTTGCTTGGAGCGTCATGTCATTTTATTTTGCTAGTTTTTCCTTGCTGTTAGTTATAATAATGTTTTGCATCTTTAGTTTCAATAAAAAAGTCAAGGATAGCCTTTGCCATGCTTATTTTGCTAGTATACATGTTGCTGTTTGAAAACAGAAAGTTTACCGCTGTTGCAAAAATTCTCTAGAAAACTAAGAGAGTGGTATAATGTTGAATCTTTTTGCATATTGAGATCTGATAAATTTATTACATTGGTAATTTTAGTTCATAATTTTTGGAGTTAGGGAAGTATTGATACTCTTGCATTCTTTACAGACTGTACTGTTTTGGCAGATTGCTGTTATGTTTGCATTGTTTGCATACGTTTGCTTGTTTAATGATTCTATTTGAGGATAAGAGTATTAAATATGCAGAGGCATTTAGTATGCAATGTTGAAGAATAATGTTAGTGATTTGTTACAGTAGAAAATGATAAGGTTTTGCATTGGTTTATACTAACCTATCTCACGAGTTCTTGTTGAGTTTGTTGTGAATGAAGCTTTTGATAAAAAGAGAAACCATGATATGAGAGGAATTAAGGAGACATAAAAGTTCAAGCTTGGGGATGCCCAAGGCACCCCAAGATAATATTTCAAGAAGTCTCAAGCATCTAAGCTTGGGGATGCCCCGGTAGGCATCCCACCTTTGTTCTTCAACAACTATCGGTTAGTATCGGTCGAGCCTAAGTTTTTGCTTCTTCACATGAGTTGTGCTATCCTTGCATTGTAGTTTTATTTCGCTTTGCTTGCTGTTTGAATAAAATATCAATATCTGAATTCTTTAATGAGAGAGAGCCTTCATTTAGTTGCATGATTATTTAGCTACTCATTGATCTTCACTTATATCTTTCGGAGTAGTTTTTTTTATTGCTCATAGTGCTTCACTTATATCTTTTGAGCGTGATAATTTTTGCTCTAGTACTTCACTTATATCTTTTAGAGCACGGTGGTGGATTTGTTTTAAAGAAACTATTGATCTCTCATGCTTCACTTAAATTATTTTGAGAGTCATTAATAGCATGGTAATTTGCTTAATTTAATATACTTGGTATTCAAGATATGTGAAACTTTCTTTTGAGTGCGTTGAATACTAAGTAAAGTTTGATGCTTGATAATTGTTTTGAGATAGGAAGATGGTGATATTAGAGTCATGCTAGTTGAGTAGTTGTGAATTTAAAGAATACTTGTGTTGAAGTTTGTGATTCCCGTAGCATGCACGTATGGTGAACCGTTATGTGATGAAGTCGGAGCATGATTTATTTATTGATTGTCTTCCTTATGAGTGGCGGTCGGGGATGAGCGATGGTCTTTTCCTACCAATCTATCCCCCTAGGAGCATGCGCGTAATACTTTGCTTTGATAACTTCTATATTTTTGCAATAAGTATATGAGTTCTTTATGACTAATGTTGAGCCCATGGATTATACGCACTTTTTCCCATCCTTCCACCATTGCTAGCCTCTCTAATACCGCACACTTTTCACCGGTATCATACACCCACCATATACCTTCCTCATAACAGCCACCATACCTACCTATTATGGCATTTCCATAGCCATTCCGAGATATATTGCCATGCAACTTTCCACCGTTCCGTTTATTATGACATGCTCCATCATTGTCACATTGCTATCATGATCATGTAGTTGACATTGTATTTGAGGCAAAGCCACCGTTCATAATTCTTTCATACATGTCACTCATGAATCGTTGCATATCCCGGTACACCGCCGGAGGCATTCATATAGAGTCATATCTTTGTTCTAGATATCGAGTTGTAATTGTTGAGGTATAAGAAAATAAAAGTGTGATGATCATCATTATTAGAGCATTGTCCCAAATGAGGAAAGGATGATGGAGACTATGATTCCCCCACAAGTCGGGATGAGACTCCGGACGAAAAAATAAAAAAAGAGAAAAAAAAAGAGGCCATAAAAAAAAGAAAGGCCCAAATAAAAATACAAAAATATGAGAGAAAAAGAGAGAAGGGACAATGCTACTATCCTTTTACCACACTTGTGCTTCAAAGTAGCACCATGATCTTCATGATAGAGAGTCTCCTATGATATCACTTCCATATACTAGTGGGAATCTTTCATTATAGAACTTGGCTTGTATATTACAATGATGGGCTTCCTCAAAATGCCCTATGTCTTCGTGAGCAAGCGAGTTGGATGCACACCCACTTAGTTTCTTTTGTTGAGCTTTCACATACTTATAGCTCTAGTGCATCTGTTGCATGGCAATCCCTACTAACTCACATTGATATCTATTGATGGGCATCTCCATAGCCCATTGATACGCCTAGTTGATGTGAGACTATCTTCCCTATTTTTGTCTTCTCCACAACCACCATTCTATTCCACATATAGTGCTATATCCATGGCTCACGCTCATGTATTGCGTGAAGATTGAATTTTTTTTGAAAATGTTAAAGTATGAAACAATTGCTTGGCTTGTCATCGGGGTTGTGCATGATTTAAATATTTTGTGTGGGGAAGATGGAGCATAGCCAGACTATATGATTTTGTAGGGATAACTTTCTTTGGCCATGTTATTTTGAGAAGACATAATTGCTTAGTTAGTATGCTTGAAGTATCATTATTTTTATGTCAATATGAACTTTTGTCTTGAATCTTTCGGATCTGAATATTCATATCACAATTAAGAGGATTTACATTGAAATTATGCCAACTAGCATTCCACATCAAAAATTATCTTTTTTATCATTTACCTACTCGAGGACGAGCGGAATTAAGCTTGGGGATGCTTGATACGTCTCCAACGTATCTATAATTTTTTATTACTCCATGCTATATTATCTACTGTTTTAGGAAATATTGGGCTTTATTATCCACTTTTATATTATTTTTGGGACTAACCTATTAACCGGTGGCCCAACCCAGATTTGTTGTTTTATGCCTATTTCAGGTGTTTGAGGAAAAGGAATATCGACGGAGTCAAAGCGAACGAAATCAATGGAGAAGTTATTTTTGGAAGGAAACCCACCTGATGGACTTGGACCCCACGTCAGAAGATACGGGAGGTGCTCACAAGGGTGGGGGCGCGCGCACCCCCCTGGGCGCGCCCCCCTGCCTCGTGGGGCCCCCGTAACTCCACCGACGTTCTCCTTTCACCCATATATACCGTCGTGCCCTAAAACTTCCAGAACAGAAGATAGATCGGGAGTTCCGCCGCCGCAAGCCTCTGTAGCCACCAAAAACCAATCAGGACCCTGTTCCGGCACCCTGCCGAAGGGGGATCCCATCACCGGTGGCCATCTTCATCATCCCGGTGCTATCCATGACGAGGAGGGAGTAGTTCACCATCGGGGCTGAGGGTATGTACCAGTAGCTATGTGTTTGATCTCTCTCTCTCTCTCTCTCTCTCTCTCTCTCTCTCTCTCTCTCTCTCTCTCTCTCTCTCTCTCTCTCTCTCTCGTGTTCTCTCTCGTGTTCCTCGGTGGCACGATCTTGATGTATCCCGAGCTTTGCTATTGTAGTTGGATCTTATGATGTTTCTCCCCCTCTACTCTCTTGTGATGAATTGAGTTTCCCCTTTGAAGTTATCTTATCGGATTGAGTCTTTTATGAGAACACTTGATGTATGTCTTGGTGATCAACTTGCGGGTTTCGTGACATTGGGAACCTATGCATAGGGGTTGGCACACGTTCTTGACTCTCCGGTAGAAACTTTGGGGCACTCTTTGAAGTACTTTTATGTTGGTTGGATGAATCTGAGATTGTGTGATGCATATCGTATAATCATGCCCACAGATACTTGAGGTGACAATGGAGTATCTAGGTGGCATTAGGGTTTTGGTAAATGTGTGTCTTAAGGTGTTATTCTAGTAAGAACTCTTTTATAGATCGATCCGAAAGAATAACTTTGTGGTGGTTTCGTACCCGACCATAATATCTACGTTTGTTCTCCGCTATTAGTGTCTTCGGAGTGACTCTTTGTTGCATGTTGAGGGCTTGTTATATGATCTATCTATGTTATTATTGTTGAGAGAACTTGCACTAGTGAAGGTATGAACCCTAGGCCTTGTTTCCTATCATTGCAATACCGTTTACGCTCACTTTTACCGCTTGCTACCTTCCTGTTTTTATATTTTCATATTACAAAAACCTATATCTACCATCTATTTTGCACGTGTTTCACCATCTCCTCGCCGAACTAGTGCACCTATACAATTTGCTATTGTATTGGGTGTGTTGGGGACACAAGAGACTTTTTGTTATTTGGTTGCAGGGTTGTTTGAGAGAGACCATCTTCCTCCTACGCCTCTCGCGGATTGATAAACCTTAGGTCATCCACTTGAGGGAAATTTGCTATTGTCCTACAAACCTGTGCACTTGCAGGCCCAACAACGTCTACAAGAAGAAGGTTGCGTAGTAGACATCAAGCTCTTTTCTGGCGCCGTTGCCGGGGAGGCTAGGTAAGTGAAGGTATATCTTTAGATCTTGCAATCGAATCTTTTTGTTTCTTGTTTTAGCACTAGTTAGTCTATAAAAGAAAATTACAAAAAAATGGAATTGAGAGTGCCTCATATGCTTCATCTTTTTAATGTCTTTCGTGAAAATGATGAGAAGGAAAATTGTGCTCAAGTACTAGAAGAAGAATTACATAGAATTCTTGGCATAAAATATGTGAATGATGAGCATGATTTCAATGTTGTTAGTATGAATTCCTTTAATATCCATGATGCTAATGATATGCAAAGCCACAAGCTTGGGGAAGCTATGTTTAATGAAGATGATATTTTTTGTCCCCAAAGCTTTGATGAGAAAATTTACTATGATGAAAGCATGCCTCCTATCTATGATGATTATTGTGATGACACGTATGCTTTAAAGAATAATGATAACCATGAAACTTGTCATCTTAATCTTAATTTTCAATCACATGATAGTTATTTTGTTGAGTTTGCTCCCACTACTATTGATGAGAATAAATTTGCTTACGTGGAGAGTAGGAAAATTTCTATGCTTGTAGATCATGAAAAGAATGCTTTGGGTGCTGGTTATATTGTTGAATTCATTCATGATGCTACTGAAAATTATTATGAGGGAGGAACATATGCTTGTAGGAATTGCAATAATATCAAGCTTCCTCTCTATGTGCTTAAAGTTTTGAAGTTATGCTTTTTTACCTTCCTATGCAAGATGATTCTTGTTGCCATAAGTTGTTTGTTCACAAAATCCCTATGCATAGGAAGTGGGTTAGACTTAAATGTGCTAGTCATATTCTTCATGATGCTCTCTTTATGTTTCAATTCTTATCTTTTATGTGAGCATCATTGAAATCATAATGCCTAGCCAGGGGCGTTAAACGATAGCGCTTGTTGGGAGGCAACCCAATTTTATTTTAGTTTCTTGCTTTTTGGTTCTGTTTAGTAATAAATAATCCATCTAGCCTATGTTTAGATGTGGTTTTATCTTTTAATTAGTGTTTGTGCCAAGTTGAACCTATTGGATCTTTTTGGATGATAGTTATTTGATCTTGCTGTAATTTCCAGAATCTTTGCACTCAGTGCCCGAATTGTTAAAAATCACCAGAACGTGATAAAATACTGATTCAAATTTCTTCTGATCAATAAACAAAATTTTCAGGTCTTCTAATTTTGGTAGAATTTTTTGGGTTCCAGAAGTTTGCGTTAGTTACAGATTACTACAGACTGTTCTGTTTTTGACAGATTCTGTTTTCATTGTGTTGTTTGCTTATTTTGATGACTCTATGGCTAGTAAAATAGTTTATAAACCATAGAGAAGTTGGAATACAGTAGGTTTAACACCAATATAAATAAAGAATGAGTTCATTACAGTACCTTGAAGTGGTGTTTTGTTTTCTTTCGCTAACGGAGCTTACGAGTTTCCTGTTAAGTTTTGTGTGGTTGAAGTTTTCATGTTTTGGGTAAAGATTCGATGAACTATGGAATAAGGAGTGGCTAGAGCCTAAGCTTGGGGATGCCCAAGGCACCCCAAGGTAATATTCAAGGATAACCAAGAGCCTAAGCTTGGGGATGCCCCGGAAGGCATCCCCTCTTTCGTCTTCGTTCATCGGTAACTTTACTTGGAGCTATATTTTTTATTCACCACATGATATGTGTTTTGCGTGGAGCATCATGTCATTTTATTTTTCTAGTTTTTGCTTGCTGTTAGTTAGAATAATGTTTTGCATCTTTAGTTTCAATAAAAAAGTCAAGGATAGCCTTTGCCATGCTTATTTTGCTAGTATACATGTTGCTGTTTGAAAACAGAAAGTTTACCGCTGTTGCAAAAATTCTCTAGAAAACTAAGAGAGTGGTATAATGTTGAATCTTTTTGCATATTGATCTCTGATAAATTTATTACAGTGGTAATTTTAGTTCATAATTTTCGGAGTTCGGGAAGTATTGATACTCCTGCATTCTTTACAGACTGTACTGTTTTGGCAGATTGCTGTTATGTTTGCATTGTTTGCATACGTTTGCTTGCTTAATGATTCTATTTGAGGATAAGAGTATTAAATATGCAGAGGCATTTAGTATGCAATGTTGAATAATAATGTTAGTGATTTGTTACAGTAGAAAATGATAAGGTTTTGCATTGGTTTATACTAACCTATCTCACGAGTTCTTGTTGAGTTTGTTGTGAATGAAGCTTTTGATAAAAAGAGAAACCATGATATGAGAGGAATTAAGGAGACACAAAAGTTCAAGCTTGGGGATGCCCAAGGCACCCCAAGATAATATTTCAAGAAGTCTCAAGCATCTAAGCTTGGGGATGCCCCGGTAGGCATCCCACCTTTCTTCCTCAACAACTATCGGTTAGTATCGGTTGAGCCTAAGTTTTTGCTTCTTCACATGAGTTGTGCTATCCTTGCATTGTAGTTTTCTTTCGCTTTGCTTGCTGTTTGAATAAAGTATCAATATCTGAATTCTTTAATGAGAGAGAGCCTTCATTTAGTTGCATAATTATTTAGCTACTCATTGATCTTCACTTATATCTTTCGGAGTAGTTTTTGTTATTGCTCATAGTGCTTCACTTATATCTTTTGAGCGTGATAATTTTTGCTCTAGTACTTCACTTATATCTTTTAGAGCACGGTGGTGGATTTGTTTTAAAGAAACTATTGATCTCTCATGCTTCACTTAAATTATTTTGAGAGTCATTAATAGCATGGTAATTTGCTTAATTTAATATACTTGGTATTCAAGATATGTGAAACTTTCTTTTGAGTGCGTTGAATACTAAGTAAAGTTTGATGCTTGATAATTGTTTTGAGATAGGAAGATGGTGATATTAGAGTCATGCTAGTTGAGTAGTTGTGAATTTAAAGAATACTTGTGTTGAAGTTTGTGATTCCCGTAGCATGCACGTATGGTGAACCGTTATGTGATGAAGTCGGAGCATGATTTATTTATTGATTGTCTTCCTTATGAGTGGCGGTCGGGGACGAGCGATGGTCTTTTCCTACCAATCTATCCCCCTAGGAGCATGCGCGTAATACTTTGCTTTGATAACTTCTATATTTTTGCAATAAGTATATGAGTTCTTTATGACTAATGTTGAGCCCATGGATTATACGCACTTTTTCCCATCCTTCCACCATTGCTAGCCTCTCTAATACCGCGCACTTTTCACCGGTATCATACACCCACCATATACCTTCCTCAAAACAGCCACCATACCTACCTATTATGGCATTTCCATAGCCATTCCGAGATATATTGCCATGCAACTTTCCACCGTTCCGTTTATTATGACACGCTCCATCATTGTCATATTGCTATCATGATCATGTAGTTGACATTGTATTTGTGGCAAAGCCACCGTTCATAATTCTTTCATACATGTCACTCATGAATCGTTGCATATCCCGGTACACCACCGGAGGCATTCATATAGAGTCATATCTTTGTTCTAGATATCGAGTTGTAATTGTTGAGGTATAAGAAAATAAAAGTGTGATGATCATCATTATTAGAGCATTGTCCCAAATGAGGAAAGGATGATGGAGACTATGATTCCCCCACAAGTCGGGATGAGACTCCGGACGAAAAAAAAAGAGAAAAAAAAGAGGCCATAAAAAAGAAAGGCCCAAATAAAAATACAAAAATATGAGAGAAAAAGAGAGAAGGGACAATGCTACTATCCTTTTACCACACTTGTGCTTCGAAGTAGCACCATGATCTTCATGATAGAGAGTCTCCTATGATATCACTTCCATATACTAGTGGGAATCTTTCATTATAGAACTTGGCTTGTATATTCCAATGATGGGCTTCCTCAAAATGCCCTATGTCTTCGTGAGCAAGCGAGTTGGATGCACACCCACTTAGTTTCTTTTGTTGAGCTTTCACATACTTATAGCTCTAGTGCATCCGTTGCATGGCAATCCCTACTAACTCACATTGATATCTATTGATGGGCATCTCCATAGCCCATTGATACGCCTAGTTGATGTGAGACTATATTCCCTCTTTTTGTCTTCTCCACAACCACCATTCTATTCCACATATAGTGTTATATCCATGGCTCACGCTCATGTATTGCGTGAAGATTGAATTTTTTTTGAAAATGTTAAAGTATGTAACAATTGCTTGGCTTGTCATCGGGGTTGTGCATGATTTAAATATTTTGTGTGGGGAAGACGGAGCATAGCCAGACTATATGATTTTGTAGGGATAACTTTCTTTGGCCATGTTATTTTGAGAAGACATAATTGCTTAGTTAGTATGCTTGAAGTATCATTATATTTATGTCAATATGAACTTTTGTCTTGAATCTTTCGGATCTGAATATTCATATCACAATTAAGAGGATTTACATTGAAATTATGCCAACTAGCATTCCACATCAAAAACTATCTTTTTTATCATTTACCTACTCGAGGACGAGCGGGAATTAAGCTTGGGGATGCTTGATACGTCTCCAACGTATCTATAATTTTTGATTGCTCCATGCTATATTATCTATTATTTTAGGCAATATTGGGCTTTATTATCCACTTTTATATTATTTTTGGGACTAACCTATTAACCGGAGGCCCAACCCAGATTTGCTGTTTTATGCCTATTTCAGTGTTTCGGGGAAAAGGAATATCAGACGGAGTCAAAACGGAACGAAATCAACTGGAGAAGTTATTTTTGGAAGGAAACCCACCTGATGGACTTGGACCCCACGTCAGAAGATACGGGAGGTGCTCACGAGGGTGGGGGCACGCGCACCCCCCTGGGCGCGCCCCCCTGCCTCGTGGGGCCCCCGTAACTCCACCGACGTTCTCTTTTCACCCATATATACCGTCGTGCCCTAAAACTTCCAGAACAGAAGATAGATCGAGAGTTCCGCCACCGCAAGCCTCTGTAGCCACCAAAAACCAATCAGGACCCTGTTCCGGCACCCTGCCGAAGGGGGATCCCATCACCGGTGGCCATCTTCATCATCCCGGTGCTATCCATGACGAGGAGGGAGTAGTTCACCATCGGGGCTGAGGGTATGTACCAGTAGCTATGTGTTTGATCTCTCTCTCTCTCTCTCTCTCTCTCTCTCTCTCTCTCTCTCTCTCTCTCTCTCTCTCTCTCTCTCTCTCTCTCTCTCTCTCTCTCGTGTTCTCTCTCGTGTTCCTCGATGGCACGATCTTGATGTATCCCGAGCTTTGCTATTGTAGTTGGATCTTATGATGTTTCTCCCCCTCTACTCTCTTGTGATGAATTGAGTTTCCCCTTTGAAGTTATCTTATCGGATTGAGTCTTTTATGAGAACACTTGATGTATGTCTTGGTGATCAACTTGCGGGTTTCGTGACATTGGGAACCTATGCATAGGGGTTGGCACACGTTCTTGACTCTCCGGTAGAAACTTTGGGGCACTCTTTGAAGTACTTTTATGTTGGTTGGATGAATACGAGATTGTGTGATGCATATCGTATAATCATGCCCACAGATACTTGAGGTGACAATGGAGTATCTAGGTGGCATTAGGGTTTTGGTTGATGTGTGTCTTAAGGTGTTATTCTAGTACGAACTCTTTTATAGATCGATCCGAAAGAATAACTTTGTGGTGGTTTCGAACCCGACCATAATATCTACGTTTGTTCTCCGCTATTAGTGTCTTCGGAGTGACTCTTTGTTGCATGTTGAGGGCTTGTTATATGATCTATCTATGTTATTATTGTTGAGAGAACTTGCACTAGTGAAGGTATGAACCCTAGGCCTTGTTTCCTATCATTGCAATACCGTTTACGCTCACTTTTACCGCTTGCTACCTTGCTGTTTTTATATTTTCATATTACAAAAACCTATATCTACCATCTATTTTTCACGTGTTTCACCATCTCATCGCCGAACTAGTGCACCTATACAATTTGCTATTGTATTGGGTGTGTTGGGGACACAAGAGACTTTTTGTCATTTGGTTGTAGGGTTGTTTGAGAGAGACCATCTTCCTCCTACGCCTCTCGCGGATTGATAAACCTTAGGTCATCCACTTGAGGGAAATTTGCTACTGTCCTACAAACATGTGCACTTGCAGGCCCAACAACGTCTACAAGAAGAAGGTTGCGTAGTAGACATCAAGCTCTTTTCTGGCGCCGTTGCCGGGGAGGCTAGGTAAGTGAAGGTATATCTTTAGATCTTGCAATCGAATCTTTTTGTTTCTTGTTTTAGCACTAGTTAGTCTATAAAAGAAAATTACAAAAAAAATGGAATTAAGAGTACCTCATATGCTTCATCTTTTTAATGTCTTTCGTGAAAATGATGGGAAGGAAAATTGTGCTCAAGTACTAGAAGAAGAATTACATAGAATTCTTGGCATAAAATATGTGAATGATGAGCATGATTGCAATGTTGTTAGTATGAATTCCTTGAATATCCATGATGCTAATGATATGCAAAGCCACAAGCTTGGTGAAGCTATGTTTAATGAAGATGATATTTTTTGTCCCCAAAGCTTTGATGAGAAAATTTACTATGATGAAAGCATGCCTCCTATCTATGATGATTATTGTGATGACACGTATGCTTTAAAGAATAATGATAACCATGAAACTTGTCATCTTGATCTTAATTTTCAATCACATGATAGTTATTTTGTTGAGTTTGCTCCCACTACTATTGATGAGAATAAATTTGCTTATGTGGAGAGTAGGAAAATTTCTATGCTTGTAGATCATGAAAAGAATGCTTTGGGTGCTGGTTATATTGTTGAATTCATTCATGATGCTACTGAAAATTATTATGAGGGAGGAACATATGCTTGTAGGAATTGCAATAATATCAAGCTTCCTCTCTATGTGCTTAAAGTTTTGAAGTTATGCTTGTTTTACCTTCCTATGCAAGATGATTCTTATTCCCATAAGTTGTTTGTTCACAAAATCCCTATGCATAGGAAGTGGGTTAGACTTAAATGTGCTAGTCATATTCTTCATGATGCTCTCTTTATGTTTCAGTTCTTATCTTTTATGTGAGCATCATTGAAATCATAATGCCTAGCTAGGGGCGTTAAACGAAAGCGCTTGTTGGGAGGCAACCCAATTTTATTTTAGTTTTCTTGCTTTTTGGTTCTGTTTATGAATAAATAATCCATCTAGCCTCTGTTTAGATGTGGTTTTATCTTTTAATTTGTGTTTGTGCCAAGTTGAACCTATTGGATCTTCTTGGATGATAGTTATTTGATCTTGCTGTAATTTCCAGAATCTTTACGCTTAGTGACCGAATTGTTAAATATCACCAGAACGTGATAAAATACTGATTCAAATTTCTGCTGATCAATAAACAAATTTTCCAGGTCTTCTAATTTTGGTAGAATTTTTTGGGTTCCAGAAGTTTGCGTTAGTTACAGATTACTACAGACTGTTCTGTTTTTGACAGATTCTGTTTTCATTGTGTTGTTTGCTTATTTTGATGACTCTATGGCTAGTAAAATAGTTTATAAACCATAGAGAAGTTGGAATACAGTAGGTTTAACACCAATATAAATAAATAATGAGTTTATTACAGTACCTTGAAGTGGTGTTTTGTCTTCTTTCGTTAACGGAGCTTACGAGTTTTCTGTTAAGTTTTGTGTGGTTGAAGTTTTCATGTTTTAGGTAAAGATTCGATGGACTATGGAATAAGGAGTGGCAAGAGCCTAAGCTTGAGGATGCCCAAAGCACCCCAAGGTAATATTCAAGGATAACCAAGAGCCTAAGCTTGGGGATGCCCCGGAAGGCATCCCCTCTTTCGTCTTCGTTCATCGGTAACTTTACTTGGAGCTATATTTTTATTCACCACATGATATATGTTTTGCTTGGAGCGTCATGTCATTTTATTTTGCTAGTTTTTGCTTGCTGTTAGTAAGAATAATGTTTTTCATCTTTATTTTCAATAAAAAAGTCAAGGATAGCCTTTGCCATGCTTATTTTGCTAGTATACATGTTGCTGTTTGAAAACAGAAAGTTTACCGCTGTTGCAAAAATTCTCTAGAAAAGTAAGAGAGTGGTATAATGTTGAATCTTTTTTCATATTGAGCTCTGATAAATTTATTACAGTTGTAATTTTAGTTCATAATTTTTGTAGTTAGGAAAGTATTGATACTCTTGCATTCTTTACAGACTGTACTGTTTTGGCAGATTGCTGTTATGTTTGCATTGTTTGCATACATTTGCTTGTTTAATGATTCTATTTGAAGATAAGAGTATTAAATATGCAGATGCATTTAGTATGCAATGTTGAAGAATAATGTTAGTGATTTGTTACAGTAGAAAATGATAAGGTTTTGCATTGGTTTATACTAACCTATCTCACGAGTTCTTCTTGAGTTTGTTGTGAATGAAGCTTTTGATAAAAAGAGAAACCATGATATGAGAGGAACTAAGGAGACACAAAAGTTCAAGCTTGAGGATGCCCAAGGCACCCCAAGATAATATTTCAAGAAGTCTCAAGAATCTAAGCTTGGGGATGCCCCGGTAGGCATCACACCTTTCTTCTTCAACAACTATCGGTTAGTATCGGTTGAGCCTAAGTTTTTGCTTCTTGACATGAGTTGTGCTATCCTTGCATTGTAGTTTTCTTTAGCTTTGCTTGCTGTTTGAATAAAGTGTCAATATCTGAATTCTTTAATGAGAGAGAGCCTTCATTTAGTTGCTTAATTATTTAGCTACTCATTGATATTCACTTATATCTTTCGGAGTAGTTTTTGTTATTGCTCATAGTGCTTCACTTATATCTTTTGAGCGTGATAATTTTTGCTCTAGTACTTCACTTATATCTTTTAGAGCACGGTGGTGGATTTGTTTTAAAGAAACTATTGATCTCTCATGCTTCACTTAAATTATTTTGAGAGTCATTAATATCATGGTAATTTGCTTAATGTTAATATACTTGGTATTCAAGATATGTGAAACTTTCTTTTGAGTGCGTTGAATACTAAGAAAAGTTTGATGCTTGATAATTGTTTTGAGATATGAAGATGGTGATATTAGAGTCATGCTAGTTGAGTAGTTGTGAATTTAAAGAATACTTGTGTTAAAGTTTGTGATTCCCGTAGCATGCACGTATGGTGAACCGTTATGTGATGAAGTCGGAGCATGATTTATTTATTCATTGTCTTCCTTATGAGTGGCGGTCGGGGACGAGCGATGGTCTTTTCCTACCAATCTATCCCCCTAGGAGCATGCGCGTAATACTTTGCTTTGATAACTTCTAGATTTTTGCAATAAGTATATGAGTTCTTTATGACTAATGTTGAGTCCATGGATTATACGCACTTTTTCCCATCCTTCCACCATTGCTAGCCTCTCTAATACCGTGCACTCCTCGCCCGTATCATACACCCAACAAATACCTTCCTCAAAACAACCACCATACCTACCTATTATGGCATTTCCATAGCCATTCCGAGATATATTGCCGTGCAACTTTCCACCGTTCTGTTTATTATGACATGCTCCATCATTGTCATATTGCTAGCATGATCATGTAGTTTTATTGTATTTGTGGCAAAGCCACCATTCATAATTATTTCATACATGTCACTCATGAATCGTTGCATATCCCGGAACACCGCTGGAGGCATTCATATAGAGTCATATCGTTGTTCTAGATATCGAGTTGTAATTGTTGAGTTGTAAGAAAATAAAAGTGTGATGATCATCATTATTAGAGCATTGTCCCAGTGAGGAAAGGATGATGGAGACTATGATTCCCCCACAGAGGCCACGTGGAGCCCCATCTGTCTCGGTTCTTGGGCGAACCGGGACTAAAGGTATAGGGCTTTTGTATCGACCCTTTAGTCCCGGTTCGGCAATCGGGACAAATGGCCCTCCCGAACCGGGACGAATGGTGCTTTTTCTACTAGTGTCAATAGTTGGGGGTGCAATTTGTCCGATTTCAAAGTTGAGGGACCTAATATAGACTCGGCCAAAAGTTGAGGGACGAAAAATGTACTTTTCTCTTTTTAAAATTACTCATTCATGTTACCTTAGTACAAGTGCTTCTGGTGCCTAATGAGTTTTTCTGTACAGTCGCCTCGGTGATTTCTTCTCCAACCCATATGTTGTTGAATCATACCGATTAGATGGCATGCCTAAGGAGCATAACCTATCTACCTAGATGAGGTAGTTACATTGAAGACACAAAGAAGAGAAGAAGAAGAAGAAGAAGAGAAGAAGAAGAAGAAGAAGAAGAAGAAGAAGAAGAAGAAGAAGAAGAAGAAGAAGAAGAAGAAGAAGAAGAAGAAGAAGAAGAAGAAGAAGAAGAAGAAGAAGAAGAAGAAGAAGAAGAAGAAGAAGAAGAAGAAGAAGAACTAATCCTAGGAGGAGTAAATCTGAACATGGGCAGTGCAGAAAATAGAGCGATATGGTATCTTGTGTAGAACAGAGAACATGGAGCAAATCTGAACATGGAGTACTCGTTGTTCACTTTGACGATGCCTCCCCATCCGCAAAGAAACTACCTTTCCGCCGCGGCGCGCAGCCCCACTCTCTGCCAGCAACCTCCACCACAGTACACCTCCACCTCCCTCGCACGCCCCTCCTCGGCCTTCACGGTGGAGTGGGGCGGCCCCCGAGCAGACCCCAACACCTTCCACCTCCAGCTCCACCTCCGCCTCCCCCGCACGCCCCTCTCTGGCCTTCACGGTGGGGGGCTACCACGCCGAGGGCGAGAACCTGCTGATCTCCAAGCTGCTAACCCAGTTGGGCGTCATCCACCCGCTCCCCGTCCCCGCTCCCGGCCCTCCCCCGCTCTGTGCTCGGCCTCTTCGTACTCTTCTTCTTCGTGGGCGCGGCAAGCTGTTCACCCTTCACCGGCGACGCGTGCGAGGGAGAGGTGTCGGCGGCGATGAGCTAGGGATTTAGGAGGATTCGGGAGAGAGTGGGTGAACTAGAGCGAGAGAGTGAGCGAACGGGAGGGTAGTTTTGGAAACGACACAAATTTCCTAACGCGACGGAAGTTGTACTAGAATCCCCCGATGACAAATATAACGGAACAGAGGGAGTACTAAGTTACTAAGCTCCCTTGAATTACAGCGCTGTGAGCGATTGCGTAATAAAATTGAATTCCCGTACGTAGTTGCTCTCCCCGCGTGTTGCCGGCTTTCCTGGGAGCTCCTAGTCGGCGCCTAAGGCGCCGGCTAGGAGATCCAGCGTCCAAGGCCCTGCAAGTTGGGCCAGTCCATGAAACGTGTTGACCAGCAAACTCACGGGGAAAAGTCCCCCAAAAATGGTTTTACAGGATTCGAACTCACAATGTTCATTCCATGTCCGTGCTCCCTAACCACTTCACTTACAGGCCATCACTGATTTCCAACGGCCTGAAAAACACCTAATAGCACTGTCGCACCGCTATTTGTTGCACATAACCACTTAATTTTTTTCCAAAAAAAATCGTGATAAGAAAACATTTATGGATTTTGAAAAAAGTTCATCATTTTTGAAGAAAAGTTGACAAACTTGAGAAAACTTCACCGATTTTCAAAAAGTGTTCATCACATTTGCAAAATTGTCCGTGGATTTTTTTAAATGATCGAATTTGAAAAGAGTTCATCAAAATTGAAAAAATGTTCATGGATTTAAAAACAACAATCGACAAAATTGATAAAGTTCATCAAATTGAAAAAAGTTCATCATCAATTTTACAAAAAGTTCATTGAATTTAGAAAAATTCTGTTGAATTTTTAAAAAAACCATCGAATATGAAAAAGTTCATTTAATTTGAAAAAAAGTTCATTGAATATGAAAAAGTTCATTGAATTTGAAAAAAGTTCAACGAATTTGAGAAAAAGTTCAACGAATTTGAGAAAAAAATCATCGATTTGAAGAAAATTTGATGAATTATAAAAACACATAAACGAACAAAGAAAAAAGAAAAAAGAACAAAAGAAAAAAGGAAAGTTCAACTTAGAAACTATGTAAAAGGATGCTAGTCATCAGGTTGGGGAAGGTGGCGTGATGGTTACTCACGGTTTACTCTAAGTAGAAGTCCCTAGTTCAATTTCCCCTGGGAGCGCTCCTTTTTTGCGTTAGAAAGAAAACATGGTAAGATGGGCCGACCCAGCTTGATTGGCTGCAGGAGCCCGTTTGCAAAATACACAGAAACGGGCGCCTGCAGGGCCAAATAGGATTCACTATCCGCAACGGCTGTCGTTTAGGGTTTGCCGAGAGGCAGTCATCGGGCCTTGCCTCGTGAGTGGGTTCAGAGCTAAGAGGGTTGTGATGCCCCGATTCAATCGTACACTAATCATGCATGTAAATGTGTACGACCAAGATCAGGGACTCACGGGATGATATCACAACACAACTCTAAACACAAACTAAAGATCATACAAGCTTCATATTACAAGCTAGGGGCCTCGAGGACTCGAATACATAAGCTCGATCATAAACGAGTCAGCGGAAGTAACAATATATGAGTACAGACATAAGTTAAATAAGGTGCCATAAGATGGCTAGCACAAACTGGGATACAGATTGAAAGAGGCGCGGACCTCCTACCTGGGATCCTCCTAAACTACTCTGGTCGTCAGCGGCCTGCACGTAGTAGTAGGAACCCTCGGTGTAGTAGGTTCGTCGTCCACAGTGGCGTCTGGCTCTTGGGCTCCAACATCTGGTTGCGACGTCCTAGAAGAATGGAAAGGGGGGAAAGAGGGAGCAAAGCAACCATTAGTACTCATCCAAAGTACTCGCAAGCAAGGATCTGCACTACATATGCATTGGTATCTATATAAAGGGGTAATATCGATGGACTGAAATGCCAGAATAAGAGGGGGATAGCTAGTCCTATCGAAGACTACGCTTCTGGCAGTCTCCAACATGATGCATGTAGAAGAGAGTAGATGGTAAGTTCACCAAGTATCATCGCATAGCATAAACCTACCCGGCAATCCTCTCCTCGTCGCCCTCTGAGAGAGCAATCACCGGGTTGTATCTGGCACTTGAAAGGGTGTGTTTTATTAAGTATCCGGTTCTAGTTGTCATAAGGTCGAAGTACAACTCTGGGTCGTCCTATTACCGTGGACATGGCTATTCGAATATTTCAATCTTCCCTACAGGGGTGCACCACATTACCCGACACGCTCGATCTCTCTGGCCGGGCACACTTTCCTGGGTCATGACCGGCCTCGGGAGATCAACACGTCGCAGCCCTACGTAGGCCTAACAGAGAGGTCAGCACGCTGATCTAAATCCTATGCGCGCAGGGATCTGGGCCCATCACCCATTGCATACCTGCATGTTGCGAACGCGGCCGGAAGTAGACCTAGACTCCCTAATACAAGAGCAGGCGTTCCAGTCCAATCTGGCGCGCGCCGCTCAGTCACTGACTTTAAGAAGGCTTCGGCTGATTACACGACGTTGACTCCCATATCTTGTCTCACGTGGCGGTTAATGCGTATAAGGTTAACGACCCAACTCAGATCAAATACCAAGATTTTGTTAAGCGTGTTATTTTGAAGTAACCGCGGACGCCGACTAGGACCAGGCCCACCTATCTCCTAGGTGGTCACAACCTGCCCTGTCGCTCCACCACAAAGATCCACTCAGAGGGCCGTCAGGACAAATGTCCTTTCAGCCCCCAATCCGTGAATCACTCGCGGGTACTACGAGCTGATCCGACTTTAGTCACCACTGGTATAGTATGTATGTATGTATGTATGTATGTATGTACCCGTGATCACCTCCCAAGTGATCACGACCCGATAGTATAGCATGGAAGACAGACAAGAATGTAGGGCCACTGATGATAAATTGGCAACCTATATTGAGCATGTTTGATTGTAGGTAAAGGTATCAACAATTGTAGCAACAATGACAGGCTATGCAACATAATAGGAGCTATCGAATCAACAATAGTAGCAAATCTAATGCAAGAATAAGAGAGAAGAGAGTGGGCGATATCTGGTTGATCAAAGGGGGTTTGCTTGCCTGGAAGCTCTGTTGCACACGAAGCAGGGTCGTTGGTGACGTAGTCATACTCAGTGCATCAACGCCGGTATCGGGGTCTACCAGAGAAGAAGAGGGGGGGGGGAAGAAATAGTAAATACGGAGCAAACAAAGCATCACAAAATATACCAAGGCAATACGCGGTGCCAGGGGTGATCTAACGCAGGGATAGGTGATACTGTCGATGGGGGAAAACATCTGAGAAATTATTCCCGGTGTTTGACGTTTTCGGACAAACGAACAAGAGGTGAATGTTGCATGTTCACTATGCTAGGGACATGTGGCAAATAAACGGACTGCATATTCGGATTTGTGTCGTCATTCTGAGCAACTTTCATGTACAAAGTATTTTCATCCGAGTTACAGTTTATTGTATATTAATTTTAATTTTTTTATTAATTTTCTAATTTGTGGATTTTTTTAATTTGAAATTAAATTAATATTTAAATGCTATAGGTACACAGGAAGTGTACCCAGTCATATGCAACATAGGCTGACAGGGGGGCCAGGTCAACTGTTGACTAATCAGTCAATAGTTGGCTGGTCCAATGTGAATAGTGCGGTGGGGCCTACATGTCATAGTTTTACTAATTTCCAAATGAATTATCCAGTTATAAATCTAGGCGGGACCCGCATGTTATAGAGAGGGTTAAGTTAAAGGGTTATTTTAATTGAAGGGTGTCCACTATCATAGATAATCTAATCCTAAATTAGGCATCTTAATTAGCTCGGCCGGACCCACCAGTCAGTGGACCAGCCGGTGGCCAACTGACCATCACGCATGTCGCCAGAGACAGAACGCGACGGGGTCGCCCGTCCGGCCAACTCCGGCACCGGTTGGGCGTGTAGGTGGGTGCGCTGGGTAGCTGCTGCTCTAGCGAGCCAAGCAGTGGCCTCAGGGCGGCGGACGTTGGTTTGCAGTGGCGGCAATCATTGATCGAGGCGCGGCCGTACCTAGGGGCGCTGCGGTGAAGCAATAGTAGGCAGCAACGTTTAGGAGTGGCAGGCAGCAGTAGAAAGCAGAAGCAGTGGCAGCCGGTGGCAGCCGTCTCGGCGCGCCGCAAAGAGCGGGCAGAGGCAAGGCGTAGGGGAACACACCTAAGCGCGCATGAGGCGGCAGGGACTTGCGCTCGCGCGACCACGACCAGGAGAACCCATGGGCGAGCAGCAGAGTGGGAGGGGGCGGCGGAGCGCATCCGCGGGGAGGCGCGGTAGGGCGGGCGGCACGGATAGCGGTGTGAGGCGGGCACGGCCAGGAGGCGGCTGGAGCTAGCGAGCGAATGGAGAGGAGGGAAGTGGAGGTTTAGGCCGACGGCCTCACCGGCGTTGCAGGTGACCGGTGTTCGTGGTGTGAGGAAGCCGTTTGGGGAGGACGTCGGGGAGGCAACGACGACGGCAGAGGGCGATGGGGCAGCTCTGGTGCGGTCCGCGGGCGATCCAGCAACCGGGGCGGCGAGGTGGCGAAGGGCGACGGGGGCGTGCGCCGGGGGCTATGGGGATGAGGTGAGGTCGCCCCGATCCCAATCTAGACGGGTGAGAGGAGGGGGGGAGAGTGGGATCAGGCTAGGGCTTCATTAGGGTTGGTTGTAGGCTGCCCTTTTGTTATATTTTGTCTTGCTATTTTTGTTTTCTTTACTATTTTTATTTATTTTCTGTTTTATCTTCATTTTCGTTTTACAAAACATAAAATTTTAACTAGATTAGTATCACTAATCATAACTCTGCTACTAAAAGTTTAAACCCCTAAATAAATAGTTTAACATTTTATAAATAATAAAAGACATTTATTAAATTGGTTATGTTGTTGTTTTATTCATTTTAGAGTATTTAAGCATTTTATAAAGGTGTGGTTTCTTCACCATAATTACCTATGCAATACCTGGCTCAACCCGGACATTTTAGTTTTAGTATTTGAAAACCTTTAACGTTTGACTTAAATTCAAATTTGGATTTGAATCGGTTTTGAAGTAATGCGAGATTAACAATAGTAACCGAGGTGATGTGGCATCATTAGCAGAGGTTCACTGTAGCTTAATTATCCGGGCGTCACAATTCTCCTCCACTACAAGAAATCTCGTCCCGAGATTTTAAGAGGTGGAGTAAGGGGGGAAGATCTGGTTACAAAATTCTAATGAATCTTGCCGGTCTTGGTTGCTCTTCTCGAAGAGGTCAATCCATTACATTGATGTATTCATTCCTTTGCTTCAGGTCATCATGATTAAGTCAACATCCTTTCTTCGGGAACTCCATCGTACTTACAAAAGAATAAAGGGTGGGTATTCCGGGAGAATGGACCTCTGCAAGGTTGACTATTTGGTCGATAATGTCGGGGAAGGTGGCGGAAAGTAACTCTCGAATTGAAACTTAAGAAAACATAGAGAGCAATATAAGAAGGTATCATGGTAAGTTTCGAGCGGGCAGGCAATCGTTCGATCCCTGTTACAGGGCGTGAAAGGGGTTCTAAGCAACGGGAATAATTATTTTGTCTGATGCGAGAATTGATGATCTCTCGGAAGGTGGCTCGTGAATTACATAAGGAACAACCTTGAGAAAGGGGGTTGTACAGGAGAGTCAGGCTTCGATCCTGTGGAACTGTGGGTTATGGGCCCACCATGTGGATTAAAGTAGAAAGGGCGCTTACTTCTTGCACGGTCAGGATAGCAATGTATGTCAGAAAATAGCCTGTCAGTTATGTTGACAACATCGTTGGTACCAAGGGCGAGGGATGAGGAGAACCATTTTCCTGCTTGTTGAACGAGGCGGACCAATAGGAAAAGTTCTCGTCCATCGGTGGTTACCAAAATGTCATCAACGTTAGTAACAGGGTCTTACTGACAGCATGGTATAATGAGGTGCTTACCTAAGCAGGGAATTATCATTGCTCAGTTAAGTCAGATTTCAAGAAAGGTTAAACAAAACAATGGAAAGGAAAATGCGATTATCAGATTAAACAGAACAATGGAAAGGAAATGTGTTTAAACACATATTTTACGGGTATATTCTTCCCAACGACAAGTAGAGCATGATATCCATGACAGGGTATAAAGTAGAAAACTCTTTAGGTGAGGGGAGAGAAATTTCATGACATTACCCATACAACGGTGTTTGGATAATTGATAAAGAAATTTTAGCATTGTGCAACAAATGTTCTTATTGAAAACCGGAGTAGCACAGACATGCTTCGAGATAGCATTGACATCACTACAGCAGGATGCTGCTAACGAGACACTACGATCAGTGACCCTTCGAGAAACTATGTGCGATGCAATAATCGCGGATGAACCAGTGATACGTCTCCAACGTATCTATAATTTTTTATTGCTCCATGCTACTTTATCTACTGTTTTGGACTATATTGGGCTTTATTTTCCACTTTTATATTATTTTTGGGACTAACCTATTAACCGGAGGCCCAGCCCAGAATTGCTGTTTTTGCCTATTTCAGTGTTTCGAAGTAACGGAATATCAAACGGAGTCCAAATGGAATGAAACCTTCGTGAACGCGATTTTCTCACCAAACGTGATCCAGGAGACTTGGACCCTACTCCAAGAAGTAACAGAGGCGGTCACGAGGGTGGGGGGCGCCCCCCTAGGGCGCGCCCCCCTACCTCGTGGCCCCCCTGTTGCTCCACCGACGTACTCCTTCCTCCTATATATACCTACGTACCCCCAAACGATCAGAACAGGAGCCAAAAACCTAATTCCACCGCCACAACTTCCTGTATCCACGAGATCCCATCTTGGGGCCTGTTCTGGAGCTCCGCCGGAGGGGGCATCCACCACGGAGGGCTTCTACATCATCACCATAGCCCCTCCGATGAAGTGTGAGTAGTTTACTTCAGACCTTCGGGTCCATAGCTAGTAGCTAGATGGCTTCTTCTCTCTTTTTGGATCTCAATATAATGTTCTCCCCCTCTCTCGTGGATATCTATTCGATGTAATCTTCTTTTTGCGGTGTGTTTGTTGAGACCGATGAATTGTGGGTTTATGATCCAGCTTATCTATGAATAATATTTGAATCTTCTCTGAATTCTTTTATGTATGATTGGTTATCTTTGCATGTCTCTTCGAATTATCCGTTTGGTTTGGCCAACTAGATTGGTAGTTCTTGCATTGGGAGAAGTGCATAGCTTTGGGTTCAATCTTGCGGTGTCCTTACCCAGTGACAGAAAGGGTTGCAAGGCACGTATTGTATTGTTGCCATCGAGGATAACAACATGGGGTATTTATCATATTGCATGGATTTATTCCTCTACATCATGTCATATTGCTTAAAGTGTTACTCTGTTTTTAACTTAATACTCTAGATGCATGCTGGATAGCGGTCGATGAGTGGAGTAATAGTAGTAGATGCAGAATCGTTTCGGTCTATTTGTCTTGGACGTGATGCCTATATACATGATCATACCTAGATATACTCATAACTATGCTCAATTCTGTCAATTGCTCAACAGTAATTTGTTCACCCACCGTAGAATACTTATGCTCTTGAGAGAAGCCACTAGTGAAACCTACGGCCCCCGGGTCTATTCTCATCATATCAATCTCCATCACTTTTATACTTGCTTTGTTTTTACTTTGCCTTTTTCTTTTTGCTTTGCATCTCTATACAAAAAATACCAAAAATATTATCTATCATCTCTATCAGATCTCACTCTCGTAAGTGACCGTGAAGGGATTGACAACCCCTAATCGCGTTGGTTGCGAGTAGCTATCGTTTTGTGCAGGTACGAGGGACTTGTGCGTGGCCTCCTACTGGATTGATACCTTGGTTCTCAAAAACTGAGGGAAATACTTACGCTACTCTGCTGCATCATCCTCTCCTCTTCGGGGAAAACCAACGCAAGCTCAAGACGTAGCAAGAAGGATTTCTGGCGCCGTTGCCGGGGAGTCTACGCAAAAGTCAACATACCAAGTACCCATCACAATCCCTATCTCTCGCATTACATTATTTGCCATTTGCCTCTCGTTTTCCTCTCCCCCACTTCACCCTTGCCGTTTTATTCGCCCTCTCTTTCCCAATCTCCTCCTCTTTTTCCCGTTGCCTTTTCCTCGTCTGCTTGTTTGCTCGTGTGTTGGATTGCTTGTTTGTCGCGATTGCTCAAAATACTACCAAATTGTGTGACTTCACCAATACCAACAATAATGATTTCCTTAGCACTCCGATTGCTCCTCTTGCCAATACTGAATCTTGTGAAATCAATATTGCTTTGTTGAATCTTGTTATGAAAGATCAATTCGCGGGCCTTCCTAGTGAAGATGCCACTACTCATCTGAATAGCTTCGTTGATTTATGTGATATGCGAAAGAAAAAAGATGTCGATAATGATGTCGTTAAATTGAAGCTATTTCCTTTTTTTCTTAGAGATCGTGCTAAAGCGTGGTTTTCATCTCTGCCTAAAAATAGTATTGATTCTTGGAACAAGTGCAAAGATGCTTTTACCTCTAAGTATTTTCCTCCCGCTAAGATTATCTCTCTTAGGAACGATATTATGAATTTTAAGCAACTTGGTCATGAACATGTTGCACAAGCTTGGGAGAGAATGAAATTAATGATACGTAATTGTCCTACTCATGGTTTGAACTTTTGGATGATTATACAAAAAATTTATGCCGGACTGAATTTTGCTTCTAAAATCTTTTAGATTCGGCCGCGGGAGGCACTTTTATGGAAATCACTTTAGGAGATGCTACTAAACTTCTAGATAATATTTTGGTTAATTATTCTCAATGGCATACCGAAATAAAAAAGTGCATGCAATAGAAGAAATCAATGTTTTGAGTGGAAAGATGGATGAACTTATGAAATTATTTTCTACTAAAAGTGTTTCTTCTGATCCTAATGATATGCCTTTGTCTACATTGATTGAGAATAATAATGAATCTATGGATGTGAATTTTGTTGGTAGGAATAATTTTGGTAACAACGCATATAGAGGGAATTTTAATCCTAGGCCTTATCCTAGGAATCCTTCTAATAATTATGGAAATTCCTACAACAACTCTTATGGAAATTTTAATAAGATGCCCTCTGAATTTGAGAGTAGTGTTAAAGAGTTTATTAATTCACAAAAGATTTTAATACTTTGCTTGAAGAGAAATTGCTTAAAGTTGATGATTTGGCTAGGAACGTTGATAGAATTTCTCTTGAGGTTGATTCTTTAAAGCTTAGATCTATTCCTCCTAAGCATGATATCAATGAGTCTCTCAAAGCTATGAGAATTTCCATTGATGAGTGCAAGGAAAGAACTGCTAGGATGCGTGCTTCCAAAGATGCCTTTATTAAAGTGCGTTCTTCCAATTCCTATGAAAATCAAGATGAAGATCTAAAAGTTATTGATGTGTCCCCCATTAAATCTTTGTTTTGCAATATGAATCTTGGTGAAACTGAATATGATCTTCCTTTACCTAGAAGGCGTTCTAAGAATTCGGAGTTTTTAGATCTTGATGATGAAATTGATAAAAGTGGGATTGAAAGAAATAAAAACCTAGATGTTGCTAAACCCACTATATTGGATCTCAAGGAATTTAATTATGAAAATTGCTCTTTAATTGATTGTATTTCCTTGTTGCAATCCGTGCTAAATTCTCCTCATGCTTATAGTCAAAATAAGGCCTTTACCTAATACATTGTTGATGCCTTGATGCAATCTTATGAAGAAAACTTGAGTTGAAAGTTTCTATCCCTAGAAAACTCTATGATGAGTGGGAACCTACCATTAAAATTAAAATTAAAGATTATGAGTTTCATGCCTTGTGTGATTTGGGTGCTAGTGTCTCTACTATTCCCAAAACTTTGTGTGATTTGTTAGATTTCCGTGACTTTGATGATTGCTCTCTAAACTTGCATCTTGCGGATTCCACTATCAAAAAGCCTATGGGAAGAATTAATGATGTTCTTATTGTTGCAAATAGGAATTATGTGCCCATAGATTTTATCGTTCTTGATATAGATTGCAATCCTTCATGTCCTATTATTCTTGGTAGACCTTTCCTTAGAACGATTGGTGCAATTATTGATATGAAGGAAGGGAATATTAGATTCCAATTTCCATGAAATAAAGGCATGGAACACTTTCCTAGAAAGAAAATAAAATTACCATATGAATCTATCATGAGAGCCACTTATGGATTGCCTACCAAAGATGGCAATACCTAGTATCCTTGCTTTTATGCCTAGCTAGGGGCGTTAAACGATAGCGCTTGTTGGGAGGCAACCCAATTTTATTTTTAGTTTTTTGTTTTTGCTTCTGTTTAGGAATAAATAATCCATCTAGCCTCTGTTTAGATGTGGTTTTATGTTTTAATTAGTGTTTGTGCCAAGCTAGACCTATTAGATCTTCTTGGATGATAGTTATTTGATCTTGCTGTAATTTCCAGAAACTTTGTGCTCAGTGCCCGAATTATTAAAAATCACCCGAAAGTGATAAAATACTGATTCCAATTGCTTCTGATCAATAAACAAATTTTATAGGCCTCCTAATTTTGGTAGATATTTTGGAGTTCCAGAAGTTTGGGTTAGTTACAGATTACTACAGACTGTTCTGTTTTTGATAGATTCTATTTTACGTGTGTTGTTTGCTTATTTTGATGAATCTATGGCTAGTAAAATATTTTATGATCCATAGAGAAATTGGAATACAGTAGGTTTAACACCAATATAAATAAAGAATGAGTTCATTACAGTACCTTAAAGTAGTCTTTTGTTTTCATTCTCTAACGGGGCTCACGAGATTTCTATTGAGTTTTGTGTTGTGAAGTTTTCAAGTTTTGGGTGAATTCTTTTGATGGATTATGGAACAAGGAGTGGCAAGAGCCTAAGCTTGGGTATGCCCATGGAACCCCCAAGATAATCCAAGGACACCAAAAAGTCAAAGCTTGGGGATGCCCGGAAGGCATCCCTCTTTAAATCTACTTCCATCGGTAATTTACTTGGAGCTATATTTTTATTCACCACATGATATGTGTTTTGCTTGGAGCGTCTTGTATTATTTGCATCTTTGCTTGTTAGTTTACCACAATCATCCTTGTTGTAAACACCTTTTGAGAGAGCCATACATAAATTGGAATTTGATAGAATACTCTATGTGCTTCACTTATATCTTTTGAGCTTGATAGTTTTGCTCATAGTGCTTCACTTATATCTTTTGAGCGTGATAATTTTTGCTCTAGTGCTTCACTTAGATCTTTTAGAGCACGGTGGTGGATTTGTTTTAAAGAAACTATTGATCTCTCATGCTTCACTTAGATTATTTTGAGAGTCGTTAATAGCATGGTAATTTGCTTAATGTTAATATACTTGGTATTCAAGATATGTGAAACTTTCTTTTGAGTACGTTGAATACTAAGATAAGTTTGATCCTTGATAATTATTTTGAGATATGAAGATGATGATATTAGAGTCATGCTAGTTGAGTAGTTGTGAATTTAAAGAATACTTGTGTTGAAGTTTGTGATTCCCGTAGCATGCACGTATGTTGAACCGTTATGTGATGAACTCGGAGCATGATTTATTTATTGATTGTCTTCCTTATGAGTGGCGGTCGGGGACGAGCGATGGTCTTTTCCTACCAATCTATCCCCCTAGGAGCATGCGCGTAATACTTTGCTTTGATAACTTATAGATTTTTGCAATAAGTATATGAGTTCTTTATGACTAATGTTGAGCCCATGGATTATATGCACTTTTTCCCATCCTTCCACCATTGCTAGCCGGTATCATACACCCACCATATATCTTCCTCAAAACAGCCACCATACCTTCCTATTATGGCATTTCCATAGCCATTCCGGAATATATTGCCATGCAACTTTCCACCGTTCCGTTTATTATGACATGCTCCATCATTGTCATATTGCTAGCATGATCATGTAGTTGACATCGTATTTGTGGCAAAGCCACCGTTCATAATTCTTTCATACATGTCACTCATGTTTCATTGCATATCCCGGTACACCGCCGGAGGCATTCATATAGAGTCATACTTTGTTCTTAGTATCGAGTTGTAATTGTTGAGTTGTAAGAAAAATAAAAGTGTGATGATAATATTAGAGCATTGTCCCAAGTGAGGAAAGGATGATGGAGACTATGATTCCCCCACAAGTCAGGATGAGACTCCGGACGAAAAATAAAAAAAACATGAGAAAAATGAAAAAAAAGAGGCCATAAAAAAAAGAGAAAAGGCCCAAATAAAAAAAAGAGAGAAAAAGAGAGAAGGGACAATGCTACTATCCTTTTACCACACTTGTGCTTCAAAGTAGCACCATGATCTTCATGATAGAGAGTCTCTCATTTTGTCACTTTCATATACTAGCGGGAATCTTTCATTATAGAACTTGACTTGTATATTCTAATGATGGGCTTCCTCAAATTGCCCTAGGTCTTCGTGAGCAAGCGAGTTGGATGCACACCCACTTAGTTTCTTTTGATGAGCTTTCATTTACTTATAGCTCTAGTGCATCCGTTGCATGGCAATCCCTACTCACTCAAATTGATATCTATTGATGGGCATCTCCATAGCCCGTTGATACGCCTAGTTGATGTGAGACTATCTTCTCCCTTTTTGTCTTCTCCACAACCACCATTCTATTCCACACATAGTGCTATATCCATGGCTTACGCTCATGTATTGCGTGAAGATTGAAAAAGTTTTGTAAATGTTAAAGTATGAAACAATTGCTTGGCTTGTCATCGGGGTTGTGCATGATTTAAATATTTTGTGTGGGGAAGATGGAGCATAGCCAGACTATATGATTTTGTAGGGATAACTTTCTTTGGCCATGTTATTTTGAGAAGACATAATTGCTTAGTTAGTATGCTTGAAGTATTATTATTTTTATGTCAATATGAAATTTCGTCTTGAATCTTTCGGATCTGAATATTCATACCATGATTAAGAAGATTTACATTGAAATTATGCCAAAGTATCACTCCGCATCAAAAGTTCTCTTTTTATCATTTACCTACTCGAGGACGAGCAGGAATTAAGCTTGGCAATGCCTAATACGTTTCCAACGTATCTATAATTTTTGATTGCTCCATGCTACTTTATCTACTGTTTTGGACTATATTGGGCTTTATTTTCCACTTCTATATTATTTTTGGGACTAACCTATTAACCGAAGGCCCAGCCCAGAATTGTTGTTTTTTGCCTATTTCCGTGTTTCGAAGAAACGGAATATCAAACGGAGTCCAAACGGAATGAAACCTTCGGGAACGTGATTTTCTCACCGAACGTGATCCAGGAGACTTGGACCCTACTCCAAGAAGTAACAGAGGCGGTCACGAGGGTGGGGCGCCCCATGCGCCCCCCCTTGTGGGCTCCCATTTGTAACGCCGGATAATCATGCTACAGAATCTCACGTTGATGGTGGCACGTCACCTCATCACTTTAGAGATAATCTCGGGTTGGATCAAAACTGTTTCAAAATTTAATTCAAATATATGAGGACAATAAAAGTTTTCAAAAATTAAAACCAAAATGTTCGGGGGTTGTCAAATATTACAAAGTTAATTATGGTGGGGTGCACACATTTTTATAAAGTGTCTGGATATTTTAAATAAATTAAAACAGAAAAGAAAAAAAATAAGAAAAGGTAAATAAAACAAAAAAAGGGAGAGGGGGAGAAAAACCCCACTGGCCGAACTGGGCCAAGCCCCCACCTGGCCCACCCGGCCAGCCCCGCCCGCCCACCCTCGCTCCCATTACCCCCGGTCGGGAGGAAAACCCTAACCGCCCCCACTCCACCCGATTCCTCCCCAATCCCTTCTCCTCCTCCCACTGACCGGATCGGGATCCGCCCGATCCGTCGCCCCCCACGCCTGGCGACCGCCGCCCGTCCTCCTCCTCCCTTCTCCCGACCGGCCAGGCAGGCGCCCCCCTCGTCGCCTCGGGTCGCCCCGACGACCACCTCGCCGGATCCGCCTCGCCCGGCGCCTCCCGCCTCCTCCTCGCGGTCGCCCCGACCGCCTCGAGCTCCGCTTCGAGTCCCTCGCCCCACCGTGAGCTCTTCCTCCCTCGCTTCGCTGTCGCCGTGGGATCGATCCCCCTCTGCCCCGTCGCCCGGCTTGCCGCGCCCATGAACCTCCCTCCTCGCGGACCTTCCCCCCGTGGAGCTCTCCCCGCCTCGGCCGCTCGGGAGGTCCTGTGCCGAATCACGCCCCTTTTCGCCACCATCAACCACGGCCCGGCCGAGCACGCCACGCCGGGTTGCGCTGCCGCCGCCCGCGCCTCCCTTCCGCCTCGCCCAGCCACCCGGCCCCGTGGCGCTTCCGACGCGGTCCCGAACCCCACCGCCTCCGCCGCTTCCGGGCGTCGATTCCGCCGAGTCCGCGATGTTACGCCACCACCGGGCGTGGCGATGGGAGCTCGTTCGGATGAGCCTAGCCCGCTCCTCCCGTGCCTCAGAGCCGTTTCCGCCATCTCCGTGAACTTCCGCCGTGGAAATGGTCGCCGCGGCAGAACAACGACGCCGACGTGGCCGACCCCGGCCACCGCT
The DNA here is from genome assembly GCA_021605205.1 of Aegilops longissima. Taxonomy (NCBI): domain Eukaryota; kingdom Viridiplantae; phylum Streptophyta; class Magnoliopsida; order Poales; family Poaceae; genus Aegilops; species Aegilops longissima. Next base: position 70,215,924 of record CM038678.1, read on the forward strand.
TTGAGCCAGCGACCGGTGGGCCCAGGCCCCCCCGCCGACTGTTGACTCGGTCACTAAGTGGCCGGACCACCACCTTGTCGACATGGGGACCCCACCCCCGAACGTTTTGAATAAAAGAAAAGGGAAAAGGAAATTAAATAAATATAATTAATAAAAATAAAATGAATAAAATTAATTAATTAATTAACTAATTAATTAAGTAAATAATTAATTTAATTAATCTGATTAATTAACCTAATGACTAATTAACCTAATTAACTACATTAATTAAACTAAACTAGGGTAATTAGTGAGCAGTCCTTGACGACAGGACCCACATGTCAGTTGACCAAGTCAACCTGTTGATCGCTTGACGTCAGCATGACCTCATGCTGACGTCATAAATCCATTTTTTTTGAATTAAATAAATAAGTAATTAAATTCCAGAAATTAATAAAATCTTTAAAAAATCATATCTTTTAATCCATAACTCGGATTAAAATATTTTCAACATGAAAGTTGCTCAGAACGACGTGACAAATCCGGATAAGCAGTCCGTTCGTCCTCCACACACCCCTAACCTATCGAACCTGCAACTTTCCCCCCCGGCTCCTCTGCCCGAAAACACGAAACACCGGGAATACTTTCCCGGATGTTCCCCCCCTTAACCAGTACCACCTCATACCACGTTAGGGCACGCCTAGCATCGCTACTTGTCATGTCATGCATCGATATGCATCTGTTTACTTGGTATTCATTGTTTCTTCCCCCTCTTCTCTCCGGTAGACTACGAGACCGACGCTGCTGCTGCCCAGTTCGACTACGGAGTTGACGACCCCTCTCTCTTGCCAGAGCAACCAGGCAAGCCCCCCCCCTGATCACTAGATATCGCCTACTCTTCCCTTTACTGCTTGCATTAGAGTAGTGTAGCATGTTACTGCTTTCAGATAATCCTATACTGCTGCATGGCTTGTCCTTGTTACTACTGTTGTTACCTTTACCTGCAATCCTATATGCTTAGTATAGGATGCTAGTACATGCATCTGTGGCCCTACATTCTTGTCCGTCTGCCGTGCTATACTATCGGGTCGTGATCACTCGGGAGGTGATCACGGGTATATACTATATACTTTATACATGATACATGTGGAGACTAAAGTCGGGTCGGTGATGGAGCACCATGAGTGGATCTTTGAGGCGGAGCGGCAGGCAGGTTGAGACCGCCTAGGAGAGAGGTGGGCCTGGCCTGTTCGACATTCGCGGATACTTAACACGCTTAACGAGGTCTTGGTATTTGATCTGAGTTGGCTACGAGCTTATCGCACTAACCATCTACGCGGGAGTAGTTATGGGTATCCGCGTCGTGGTATCGTGAAGCACTTGAGACGTCGGCTGACGGAGCGGCGCGCCGGATTGGACTGGAGCGCTGCTAGGCTAGGTCTGCTTCCGGCCGCCCTCGCAACGTCAGGTGTGCTTTCGGCGATGGGCCCGGACCCTGCGCGCTTAGGTTTAGACCGGCGTCTTGGCCTCTCTGTTGTGTCTAGGTGGGGCTGCGGCGTGTTGATCTTCCGCGGCGGGCATGACCCGGAAAGTGTGTCCGGCCAAATGGGATCAAGCGTCTTTGGGTAAGATGGTGCACCCTGCAGGGAAGTTAATCTATTGAATAGCCGTGATCTTGATAACAGGACGACTTGAGTTGTACCTTGAGCTTATGACAACTAGAGCGGGATACTTGATAAAACACACCCTTCCAAGTGCGGATACAACGGTGGTCGCTCTCTCTCGGGGATATGAGGAGGGATCGCGGGTAGGATTATTGCTATGTGATGTTACTTGGAGGACTTGGTTTGCCCTCCTCTACATTTGCAAGACAGGTGGCGAAAGCGTAGTCTTCGCTAAGACTAGCTATCCCCCTCTTATTCTGGCATTCTGCAGTTCAGTCCACTGATATGGCCCTTTACACATATATCCATGCATATGTAGTGTAGCTCCTTGCTTGCGAGTACTTTGGATGAGTACTCACGGTTGCCTTGTTCCCCCCTTTTTCCCCTACCTCTACTCGATTGCTGCGACCAGACGATGGAGCCCAGGAGCCAGACGCCACCGTCGATGACGACTACTACACTGGAGGTGCCTACTACTACGTGCAGCCCGCGGACGACGACCAGGAGTAGCTAGGAGGATCCTGTAGGAGGCTGCGCCTCTTCGATCTGTATCCGGTTTGTGCTAGCCATCTTATGGCAACTTGTTTAACTTATGTCGTACTCAGATATTGTTGCTTCCGCTGACTCGTCTATGATCGAGCACTTATATTCGAGCCCTCGAGGCCCTGGCTTGTATTATGATGCTTGTATGACTTATTTTATTTGTAGAGTTGTGTTGTGATATCTTCCGTGAGTCCTCGATCTTGATCGTACACATTTGCGTGCATGATTAGTGTACGATTAAATCGGGCGCTACTGTATTGCTCCACCGACGTACTCCTTCCTCGTATATATACCTCACGCACCCAAGCGATCGAACAGGGCCAAAACCTAATTCCACCGCCGCAACTTCCTGTATCCACGAGATCCCATCTTGTGGTCTGTTACGGAGCTCCGCGGGGGGCATCCACCACGGAGGGCTTCTACATCATCACCATAGCCCCTCCAATGAAGTGTGAGTAGTTTACTTCAGACCTTCGGGTCCATAGCTAGTAGCTAGATGGCTTCTTCTCTCTTTTTGGATCTCAATACAATGTTCTCCCCCTCTCTCGTGGAGATCTATTCGATGTAATCTTCTTTTTGCGGTGTGATTGTTGAGACCGATGAATTGTGGGTTTATGATCCAGCTTATCTATGGAAAATATTTGAATCTTCTCTGAATTCTTTTATGTATGATTGGTTATCTTTGCAAGTCTCTTCGAATTATCCGTTTGGTTTGGCCAACTAGATTGGTAGTTCTTTCATTGGGAGAAGTGCATAACTTTGGGTTCAATCTTGCGGTGTCCTTACCCAGTGACAGAAAGGGTTGCAAGGAACGCATTGTATTGTTGCCATCGAGGACAACAACATGGGGTATTTACCATATTGCATGGATTTATTCCTCTACATCATGTCATCTTGCTTAAAGCGTTACTCTGTTTTTAACTTAATACTCTAGATGCATGCTGGATAGCGGTCGATGAGTGGAGTAATAGTAGTAGATGCAGAATCGTTTGGGTCTATTTGTCTTGGACGTGATGCCCATATACATGATCATACCTAGATATACTCATAACTATGCTCAATTCTGTCAATTGCTCAACAGTAATTTGTTCACCCGCCGTAGAATACTTATGCTCTTGAGAGAAGCCACTAGTGAAACCTATGGCCCCCGAGTCTATTCTCATATATCAATCTCCATCACTTTTATACTTGCTTTGTTTTTACTTTGCCTTTTACTTTTTGCTTTGCATCTCTATACCAAAAATACCAAAAATATTATCTATCATCTCTATCAGATCTCACTCTCGTAAGTGACCGTGAAGGGATTGACAACCCCTAATCGCGTTGGTTGCGAGTAGCTATTGTTTTGTGCAGGTACGAGGGACTTGTGCGTGGCCTCCTACTGGATTGATACCTTGGTTCTCAAAAACTAAGAAAAATACTTACGCTACTCTGCTGCATCATCCTCTCCTCTTCGGGGGAAACCAACGCAAGCTCAAGACGTAGCAGCCAGCGGTAGCCATCTTGGCGCGCGGCGCAGAGCAGGCTGAGGCAAGGCGCAAGGGAACACGCCTGAGCACGCACGAGGCGGCGGGGGCACGCGACCACGACCAGGAGAAACCGTGGGCGAGCAGCAGCGCGGGAGGGGCGGCGGTGCGCACGCGCGGCATGGTGGGTGGCACGGGTAGCGGTGCGAGGCGGGCGCGGCCAGGAGGCGGCTGGAGCTAGCGAGTGAATGGAGAGGGGGGAAGGGGAGGTGTAGGCCGACGGCCTCACCGGCGTTGTAGGTGACCGGTCATCGAGGCACGAGGAAGCCGTTTGGGGAGGAGGTCGGGGAGGCAACCGCGACGGCAGAGGGCGACGGGGCAGCTCCAGCGAGTTCCGCGGGCGATCCGGCGACCGGGGCGGCGAGGTGGCGAAGGGCGCCGGGGGCGATGGGGACGAGGCGAGGTTGCCCCGATCCCGATCAAGAAGGGTGAGAGGAGGGGATCATGGTGGGGGGAGGGAGCGGAGCGTGTTATCGGGTTAGGGGTTCACTAGGGTTGGTTATAGGCCAGGGGGAGTTGGGCCGGCCAGCTGGGCCGTTTGGCCCAATCGGGCCAAGGGAGCCCTTTTGTTATCTTTTGTTTTGCCGTTTCTGTTTTCTTTACTATTTGTATTTCTTTTCTGTTTTATCTTAATTTTTGTTTTACAAAACATAAAAGTTGTAACTAGATTAGTATCACTAATCATAACTCTGCTACAAAAAGTTTAAACCCCTAAATAAATAGTTTAACATTTTATAAATAATAAAAGACATTTATTAAATTGGTTATGTTGCTGTTTTATTCATTTTAGAGTATTTAAGCATTTTATAAAAGTGTCGTTTCTTCACCATAATTACCTATGCAATACCTGGCTTAACCCGAACATTTTAGTTTTAATATTTGAAAACCTTTAACGTTTGACTTAAATTTAGAATTGGATTTGAATTGGTTTCGAACTAACGCGAGATTAACAACAGTAACTGAGGTGATGTGGCATTATTAGCAGAGGTTCACTGTAGCTTAATTATCCGGGCGTCACAAAGGCCCAGCCCGTTTCCGGTCCAACAATTGTTCTTCCACAAACCTCTCTCTCCCGCCCTGAGAGCACAACCCAACCCGTCCTGCGAAACAATTCAACTCAAACCAACAACGTGGAGCCCCTATTCGGCGCCTTCAGCACCAATTCCTCCAACTGGTGCTCATTATGCGACTTAGTGGGCTCCTTTTTTGCGTCAGAAAGAAAACATGGTAAAATGGGTCGGCCTAGCTTGGTTGGCTGCAGGCGCCCGTTTGCAAAATACACATAAACGGGCGCCTGCAGGGCCAAATAGGATTCACCCTCCGCAACGGGTGCCGTTCGGGGTTTGCCGAGAGGCAGTCACCGGGCCTAGCCTCGTGAATGGGTTCAGAGTTAAGAAGGCCCAGCCCGTTTCCGGTCCAACAACTATTCTTCCACAAACTTCTCTCGCCTGCCCTGAGAGCACAACCCAAACCGTCCTGCGAAACAATTCAACTCAAACCAACAACAGGGATCCCCTATTCGGTGCCTTCAGCACCAATTCCTCCAACTGGTGCTCGCTGCCTCTAAACAGCCCCCTTGCTGGCTACTGTTTCTTCGTTCTTAAATCGGTTCATATTTCTTGATCGGTTTAATGATAGAAGAAAAAACAGTAGGACATGTTTTGAGTCAATTTAACTATTGATATTGAATAAAAGGTCAATCATTGACTTTTGCATAAAAAAATTCACAGAAAATGAACAAAGTTTATTAATTGAAGATTGTCACAGATTTAAAAAATTCACAAATGAAACAAATTCATCAAAAATTCAGAAAAGTTCAACGAATTTAAAAGAACACAATTTGAAAAAGTTCGTTGAATTGAAAAAGTTCATTGAATTTGAAACAAATAATCAATTTTGGAAAAATCATTGATATTGGAAAATGCTCATCAACTTTCTAAAAGTCACAAACTTTCAAAATCAGTTTTAAAACCATCAATTTTAAAAAAAGATCATACAATTTGAAAAAAAAAAAGATCATGCATTTTGAAAAAATAACAATAAAGGAGTGAAAACTGTGCATAAAAAACAAAAGAAAAAAATGGAAAAGAAAAATAAACAATGAAGGCATCACATAATAAGAAGAAAATAAGTTAATATACACGGCACATAAGCTCTGCTAGTTTTGTTCGTGTGCGTGTACATAAGCCATGAGGGCTGTAGTTCAAATCCTTGATCGGATGCCTTATTTTTGAAAGGTTTAAATAAAAGAAAAACTAAATGGGCCCAACCTAGGAGGAAGTGGGGTGTGCGCCGGTTTGCATAATGACTTATACGGGAGCTAAGAGCGCCAAATACGAAATCTCCTAAAAGAAAAACCATGGCTGCCTTGTAGCAAAGAAACTAGTTTTTTCAGCTAAAAAATATAAATGTTTTTCCAGGAAAAAACGGGGAGTTCTATATAATAGGGCCGGAATAGAAAAAATACATGATTATAATGCCATGCACATGTGTGGATCATACAGGAACTTTATACGTTCCAATTCACACACACAAAAAAATATTCGTTGGAAGAGGTTCGAGATTTCCTATTAAATGCACTGCAAAGGATTCTAGGGAAAAATCTTGTAGGACCCGGGCCTATGAATCAAATGACACCACCCCTAGCACTACAAGAGCAATCGGGGGCTCAACCGGGAACACGCCACCGTAAAGAAATGAAGCCACATATGACGAACCGTGGGCTTCAAGGCGGCGCCTTCAGGAGATAAGGACACCGGAGCGTCGCCACCGCCCGATCCGAGGATCAGAGTTTCCCCTAGAGCAGCATGACAGGCAGTGAGAGCCGCGACGGCGCCTTGAAGAAGGGAACGAGCTTCGCAGTCGCCGGTCCGTCCGAAGATAGATTAGGTTTTCACCCCGACCAACACTCACCGCCACCAAACGCCACACCCCAACTACCACGCCGCCCACACGGCCATGGCCACCGGGCGACACCAAGCCATGGGCTCTGCCCATGAGCATCGCGCTACCACCACCAGGACCACCGTCCCGGCATCCAAGACCTTGACACCACCTCACCCTGGATCCGCCGCTACCCCAACCAAAGAGACGAGCGGAAAGGTCCCGCCTTTCACACCCTTGGACAGCCCCCAGCGCCGAGACCCAAAAGGCCGGCCAAACTGGCCTCCATCGACCCGTCCTGCAGCACCGGGCGCGAGACGAGCTCTGTCCTGCGGCACCATGTGCGACACGAGCTCGGTCCTGCTGCACCGTGCGCGAGACGAGTTCGGTCCTGCTGCACCTTGCGCGAGACGAGGTCGGTCCTGCCGCACCTCTCACGAGACGAGCGATGGACCGCAGTTGGGAGAAGGACAGCCCTTCGACGAAGTAATGGCCGGGCGATGAGGAGAGGAAGCGAAGGCCGACACAAGACTACTACGGACGAATCGACGCTGGAACATGCCAGCCGTCGCCGTAGTCGACATGCCAAGCCGCCGTGCAGCCACCCACGGCCCGGACAGCAGGCACGTCGGGCCACTGCCCAACCCGCGCCGCCCGGCGAGCTCGAAGCGCGAGAGGCGCCGGGCACGCACAACCACCACGACGGCCGGCCGCCGCAACCACCAGCTGACCCCCGCCGGGGGGCCAGGACAAGTCCACCGGCGACCATCCTAACCACCACAATGGACCCCCACCAGCGCCCGCAACCACCGGAGGCGGTCCGCCCGCGCCGCCACAGCCCGCGCCGCCCGCAAAACAGCGTTCGTAGGAGATGCCCCCATCCCAGATCGGATCTGCCCTCACCACCACCACGGGCACACCCCGCCGCCACAGAACACCGCCGGCCCTCCCACACCACGAGCAGAGCCCACCCCGCCGCCAAGGAAGCCCAGGGGGCCGCCTAGATGCCGCGCCACCCTGGTCCAGCGACGCGCCTCCACGCAGGGACGCCGACCCGTGCCGATCTCCGCCGCGCCAGGGAGAGACGAGGCCCCGCCGCGGCCAGCACCTAACAGGCTTTGCCCGGCGGTGCAGACCGGCGGCAGCGAGGGGAGGGGGGAGGAGGAGGCCTAGAGGCTGGCGGCGGGTGTGTCCCCTCGGTCGTTCGCGGGAGCGACGCGAGGGGAAGGGAGCGGGCGTGAAGTTTCGGTCGGATGGGTTTTAGGGACTATGACGCCGGTGGTGAGAAGAGTGGAGCGTTTTGGAGGCCGAGCTGCCTGGAGGCCTCTATCCCGGGCGGACGTTGAGGGATTGGGATCCGTGCCTTCTTACTATTTAGTTATATATACAGATGCTAATACAGGGGTGCCATTCTCTCGTCTTTTGTATTTGTACGTCAGCCGCCGTTGTGGGCGATGCTGCAGGAACATGATGTGCCTCGTTGGGTGAGTTTGAATTTGGTGCTGCTATCCCTCATCTGTAGTCGCTCACAGCGGACGTCCGCACATGCAAGGTTGGTTGTTATTCCTTTTTTTCTTCTTGTTTTTTCTTCAGCCATACATATTCTGTAAAAGTTATGTTTGGTTTTCATATTTCATTCATTTATAAAAAATTAGAAGAGTGAAAAATATTTTGAAGGCACTGCTAAATTATTCGACTCATATTGCAAACAATCTTGATAGTGTATATGAAAAAAGTGCATCATGTATTTAAAATAATCACCGCGTATTCAAAACAAGTCCATCACATATTCAGAAAGAAAATGTTTGTCACATATATGAAAATTGTTCACCACGTATTTAAAAAATATTCACCAATTTTGAAAGTGAAAGCATATATTTAAAATATGTCCATAGCGTATTGGAATAATATTCGTCGTGTATGCAAAAAAGTTTATCGCATATTTGAAAATATTTTCATTACGTATTTGGATATGTCCATGACATGTATACAAAATATTCATCTTGTATTCAAAATATGTTCATCGCATATTTTAAAATAATTCACCCCATATTAAAAAACAATTTAGAGAAAACTGATTATCACTTTGTTAGTGACACCGCCGATATATCTACTCCCCGAGGGGAAAGTATCCAGTGCACCTATTCTCAGAAAATCTCTTTTTTGGGGTTGAATATTCTTGAAGTTTTGTGGAGATGGAAGGTTAAAGTTGCATTCTAATTTTCAAGTTTATGTTGAAAGAAAACAGTACAAACACAAGCTGGTATTTTGGTGATGAGAGCGGGGCCGTGGATTAGGACCATTTTATTGGCCATGTAAATGTTTCTTATTATTGTTTCTACAACTATGTTTCATATTTGGATGAGAATTAGAAGTGTTATTTTTTTCTGAATAAAGACACTCAAAGGGCGTATTAGTTCCGATTAATATCGAGGAAAACAAAGACCGGTTCCTCTGATTGTAGAACGACCATAAAAATAAATTACATTAAAAGCATGCTAGTATCCGTCCTCTGATTGTATGCCACCCGCCGAAATTTAAAAATTGCACTCAACCAACAACAAAGGAAACTACTGCAAACGCCCTCGCCATATCGGGCTTTGAAGACGGCAATAGCGGCTCGCCCTTTGAGATTAGATCTATTAATCGCTGGAGCCACTAGTAGAAAAATGACCTTACGTTCACCTCATTAGTCTCGGTTCAGTTACGGCCCGGTACTAATGGTAACATTAGTCCCGGTTCCAACGGTTATGCATTAGTCTCGGTTCATTTGTGACCTATAGTCCCGGTTTATGTCACAAACCGGGACTAAAGGGGTGGTGGCAGGCTGCCGTCAGGCCGGGGCCCCACGAGCCCCTTTAGTCCCGGTTTGTGCCACAAACCGGGACTGTAGGATAGACCCTTAGTCCGGGTTGGAGCCACCAACCGGGACTAAAGGAGTCTAACCTTTTAGTCTCGGTTGGTGGCTCCAACCCGGACTAAAGGGGTTCTGCAATTTTCATACTCTACCCCCCCTATCGCCTTTTCAGTTTTGAAAAAAAAAACAAAAGAAAATGATAAAAACTTCAAAAATTAAAATCCTTTGAGATGTAGTTATGTTACTACATCTACTACTTAGGGAAATTTAAAAACATAAATTTCGACATGTTTTGCAAAAAAGTGTTATGAAAAAGTAAAACGACTATATCTTTTGCATACGATGTCGAAAAAAATGTATAATATATCAAAATGTTCAGCACGAAAATCCGGTTCCGATTTCGACCACCGTAGGCCGTTTTGGAAACTTTTAGAATCCTCAAATTCTGAAAGGAAAAAAATTATGCTCAAATTTTAGTTTTTTAATTTTGGTTAAATCTGGTCAAACTACTTATTCAAGAAATATTAGTGTTACTAAATAATTATTCAAGAATATTAGTGTTACTAAATAATTATTTCATTTTTTTTAAATTTTGGTCAAATCTGGTCAAACTGTGGTCAAACTACTTATTCAAGAAATATTAATGTTACTAAATAATTATTGTTTTTTAGAATAATAGTTGCAAACTCAAATGGTGAAACGTGTGACTTCATGTTCAAGCTAAACTCCTAAGGGTTAATAGGATTGACAGCTTATTATTGTCAGGAAAACAACAAGTGCAGACTTGGGAACTAGAGGGAATAGAACTCGAAAGTTAAGCATGCTCAGGCTGAAGTAGTGAGAGGATGGGTGACCGGCCGAGAAGTTAGATGGTTTGGAATGAGTGCTCCACACTTGAGCAGTGATGAGGGGTGATTAGAGATTAAATCGTCAAATAATTCGGAAATTTGAAAATCAAAAAAAAATATTTTTTTGTTTCAAATTTTTTTGAAAAAAATCCTTTGGTCACGTGGGCCTTTGGTGGGCTCGTGCCATGTGGTGGGCCTTTGGTCCCAGGTCGTGTTGAACCGAGACTAAAGAGGGGGGCTTTAGTCCCCACCCTTTAGTGCCGGTTGCAGAACCGGGACTAAAGGTCCTTATGAACCGGGACTAAAGCCCGATTCTGCACTAGTGAGCATCAACCCTCACACCTGCAAACTATCAAGATCTGAAGGGAACCAAAAGATCTGCGGACAAAAACCCTTACAAGCCCTTCGGCGGCGCCAGATCAAGCATCATCAAGGTAGGAAGAAATCAGAGAGACCTTATTCTAACACGCCATCGTCGCCACCACCTCGTCGATGATATTGGAGAAGCAAAATCCTAAGAAAAATAAAACGAGATGGACGGGCCCCAACTCCTCTTGCCACCAATGATGCCACCAGACGGGAAGATGAGGGGCACCGAGGCTGCGGCTTGGGTTGGGAGGCGGCGACATGATTCGTGTGACCGAACTTTGGTACTTACTTGAGTACTTAAAATTAGAAGTGTTGTTGTTGGTACTACAAAATTGTTTGCATAACTTTTTATCAATTGTAAAATTGTGATTTTTTTACTGAGGTGATCACGTGGTAAAAATAACAAGGTGCAACATATATTTGTTCAATCTGGTTGATTAAGGACTAGTCCAATAACCATCAAGAAAAAGGAGTTAACCAATTGGAACATGTACGGCATGTGAGTACCTGATGATAAATATGTTGGCACTAAATACAGACACTTGACATTGCTTGTTGAATCCATGGGTAATTTATCAAAAAGATTTTTTATGTTTGGAATGAAATGATTCTTTGGGGCAGTCTAATGATTAGTTCTCAATCAAGAAAAAAGATTTATTTTGTACATTTGTTGCTGTTTTTAGTATGTTTTTGAACGATTTTGTACTAGTTGGGCCAAATCTACTATGGTTAGTGGCTTAATTATGAAAATCGAATGTAATCATTAGAAGAAATTGCAATTAGTTTATTATTCTCAATCATGGGTAAATCTGAGGTGCCTGCAGCGAAAACTTTCCCTTAAGAACTAGTACTGCTAATCCCAAAACCAAGGAATTAGTGTATCGTGGTGGATGATCATGTTCTCAGAGGTTGCATATTCCTGTGGCACGGAAGTGTAACGCACTGTCTGTACATGATGGGTGAGACAATGGAACATGTGAACAGCCTGGTTGGGCAGTGTAGTTAACATGGGATGACACTGTGCATAAAATGGAGAATACGGTGTGGTGTAAAAATAGTGTCAGGTCAAATACGCGTGAGTCAGAAGGGACAGCGGCCGATCCGTACAAACACTGACGAGCCAGATTACGGCCTGCATGATGCTCGACCACCAAACGGCATTTTCGGTGGTGAGAAACCGTGTTGCAAGCAAAATATTATCTAGATGGAGAGTTCTTGGAGGCCCCTTGTCCCAAAAGAAGTTTGTATATACTTGGATAAACATCATATGGGGCAACGTGCATGATGTTAAACAAGTGGCAGTGGGAGGACTTCCCTGCTTGGAACTTCATGAAAAGTGGCGTCTTCACAGTCCGCTCAACATAACATCTTAGGATGGACATCAATAAATAGCAGCAGGCGGGGCTGAGAGTTCTTCATCAATTAACGGGCACCGTGGGTGGCTAGAGCTATGGAGCATGGACGTTCCGGGCAAGGTGATAATTCCCATATTGGGGCTCACCTTGGCTCCTTGGGCGTAAGTCAAAAGACATTGCCCCGCTCATTCACGAAGCGTCAAAGAGAAAGAATTGAAAGGTGCGGGAGACCTTCTCACACAATGCATGGATCCACAAGATCAAACCCCCCACCAACATCTCCCCGGAGCACATCACGCAGTTCTTCACTCTTTGGGCGCTTTTGCATGAGTCCAACTTGATGAACTCACCGAGGATGACATTATATGGAAGCATACGGTTAGTGGGACCTACTCGGCGGCATCTGCTTACAAGGCGCAATTCTTAGGGATGGTTCTCACACCTTTGGATAAAATGGTTTGAAAGGCTTGCCCCCCAAAAGTCAAGTTCTTCACTTGGCTGGCGTTGCAAGACAGAATTTGGACCACCGATAGATTGGCCAAACGCGGGTGGCCCACTGTGATCTCTGCCCTCTTTGCAAGAGAGTGCAGGAATGTGGGTCTCATCTCTTCTTCAAATGCCGCTACACACGAAGGCTTTGGTCCTTGATCATTGACAAATACCACATTCACGGTCTTGACACCAATGGTTGGCCCCTCTTTGACTCGGTGGAGGCTTGGTGGGCAAGTACTTGCGACAATGGCACGCCAAACCGCCAAGTCAAGGCGTTCCTCACCATGCTTGTTACGTGGACCGTCTGAAATGAGCGAAACGCAAGGGTCTTCAAGCACAAGTATGCCCCTCCACCTACATTGCTTGACTCCATCGATACTGAGGCCAACCTTTGGGTCACCGCCGGTGCAAAAAAATTAGGGTCTTTTATTTTGCGAGAGTGATCTCATGCCGTGTATTGAGTGACTTGTAACAATTTTTTTTTCTCTTAATTAATGGATGAGGCAAAGCTTTTTCCTCCGTTTCAAAAAAAAAAAATTTCCCATATGGAGGTTGTCATCAAACAGGTTGGCAGTTGGTGAAGAGCTTCAACAAAGACAAATTAAGAAAGGGTGGATGTTGTCGTCAAATGGGTTGGTTGTTGGTATACTGGTAGTCTGGGTTGACGGCCTCCGGGTCGATGTTGAGAGTCTTGTTCTGGATGGCCTTTTGCACCACTCCTTCAAGGCGAAGCAGTCTTTGATGGCGTGCCCGATGTACCTGTTGCAAGGACAGAATAAAGCATTGGCAGACATGTTTACCTGTTTTGTCCGAGTCGGTGCTGGTAAGGTCAATGCTCCGTGGGATTCGCTATAGTGCCAAGGTGTTTGGCCAAGTCAAAGGTACCGGCATGCCTGTAGAGCTCGGCGACCTGATGGGATTTCTCGAGCTCGAGTTTGGTGGCTACGACAGCCAAACTGAGCTGGCTGAAGACCTGAAGTCCTTGGGATTTCGGCGTGATAACTCGAAGGAGTAGCGCTCCTACATGCCATGAATGCATATTGCGCTACCACTTTTATTGTATTGCAGGGTTTGTATTCAGACTTACTGTTTGTATCAGACTTATGTGTGTATGAATTTTTTTTTTCGAGAGTACGTCAATAGCGTACCATATTTTTATAGAAGGTAGAAGTTTAATTACAAGAGCCGACCTAGAATGCGAACATTTAGGTCGGTACACACGCAGCACCACAAAAACACCAGCCTACTCTCTCACAAACGGATCTAAACCTCCAGCTCCTAAGCCTGCACGCTTCCACTCCTCGATCTCGGCCAACACCATCTCTGCTAGCTCAGGTGGGTTCTCTGTTGATGTATCATGTTGAAAACCCTTGCATTCCTTTGCTTCCACAACGCCCATGCAGTTGCTATAACGAAGGAGTCGAATCCGCGTAGAACTTTCCCTCTCCCTCTTTTGCACCAGCCACCAATCGGTGAACTTCTCATCCATGGTAGGTACTAGCACATTGACCTGTAAAGCATCGAAACATCTGTGCCACACCTCTTTGGCATAGGTGCAATATGCGAGAATGTGGTCTACGCAGTCTAACATCCTGTAAACAAGTGAAGCAAGTGGAAGGCTCGTCTTGAAGGCCATGACGAGCACGCCGATCGCTTGTCCACAGCCTATACTACACCATGAGCCATGTGAATATTTTGCAGCGAAGGGGGCCCAGCTTTTCCAGATACACCTCGCAGTGGGGAGGTGAGGAGTCCCATGCAGAGCCTGTTATACACTGATTTAGCAGTATAGCAACCAGAGGCATCGGCAGGCCAAATGAACTGATCGACCGCGTCCACGTTGATCGGGACAGTAGCCATCGCTTGGCACAAGTTGGCCGCCTGAATACGAGCCATGAAGGAGAGCTCGCCATGCACATCGAGAGTCCACACATTGTTCACCATCGCCTGCTTCACGGTTCTGCTGTTTTTCTCGCGGGTCCCAACCAAGGCAGCGATCAACGGGGCGATCTCGCTGACCGTGAATCCGTGTATCCACCTGTCCTTCCAAAAGTAGACCCTTTCGCCATTGCCCACGATGATCTTGATCATGCTGTTGAACACCATGCTGGCCTCTTCATCCTTGGCCAGCCCAATGCCTTGCCAAGGCCTCTCGTGATCAACGCGGCTCAGCCATTCCCATCTCACTCTCAGGGCAAGCGCTTGCTTCCTGATATTCTTGATCCCGAGTCCACCATATCTCGTTGGACGACAAACTGTGTCCCAGACCACTAGGCGCCGACCTCCGTTTGATTTTTCCTTGCCCGCCCAGAAAAACGACCTCAAGCACTTGTCAATCTCCTCAAACACCCATTCTAGTGCATTGAGAACCATGAGTTGATGTACCGGCCTCACCGCAAGCACGGACTTAACTAAGACAAGACGCCCAGGTTTCTGCATAAGGCCTCGCTGCCACGCCGGGAGTAGTTTCTTGGTTTGATCGAGCATCGGTTGCCAGTCAGCGCGTGTCAGCTTCCGGATTGCCAGTTGAGTGCCTAAGTACTTACATGGAAAGCTTCCCATCTGGCAGTGCAGCAGGTCAGACACTCGTTGTCTGACATCCTCCGAACCTCTGATCAGCATAGTCGTGGTCTTGTTGTAATTGTTACGTAACCCTGCAGCTTCCCCAAAAATCTCGAGTGCAGTCCTCACAGAATTTAGATCCCGTGTTGAAGGTTTGATGAACAAGACCACATCATCTGCGTAAAGCGACAGCCTCTGGGTAGGGGAAATACCACGCAAACTGCTGATCACACCAAGTTCCGAAGCTTTAGCAAATAGCCTTGTGAGAACATCCATGGGGATCACAAATAGCATGGGAGAGACAGGGTCCCCTTGTCTCAGCCCCTTTGCGTGGTGAATCGTGCGTCCAGGGACGCCATTCACTATAACCTTAGTGCTAGCAGAGGCAAGAACTATGGCAATCCAGTTTAGCCAGTGCGGGCCAAACTCTTTTGCTCTCATGACTTCGAAGAGGAAGGGCCATGAAAGTGAATCAAAAGCGCGGGAAATGTCAAGCTTCAGGAACAACCCTTGCTCTTTGCTATTGTAGACTTTGCGCGCCACCTGCCTCACCAGCAGGTAATTGTCATGAATGCATCGTCCTCTGATAAACGTTGATTGGTTGATACTGACAATCTCCGGCATTCGTGCGCGAGCTCTCGTTGCGAGCACTTTGGTGAATAATTTGGAGAAGCTGTGAGGAAGACTGATGGGGCGAAAGTCCCCTACGGCTTTGGCGTTGACCTTCTTGGGAATAGGCACAATGTGTGCTTTGTTAAGTTTACCAAAACCCCTGGTGTCTCCCACATATAGCTTTATCATTGCCGCCATGATGTCCGGCTTGATCACTGCCCATGCCTTGTGGTAGAAAGCTCCAATAAAGCCGTCCAGACCCGGTGCTCGATCCGGGGGAATCTCCTTAATAACATTCCAAACCTCATCCTCCGTAAAAATCTCCTCTAATTGTGTGAGGTCAACGGCTTCCATATCCAGTGCATCTAAGTTGATCGTGTGATGTTTATTCTGCGCGACACCAAGAAGATTATGGAAAGCATCGAAGAAGATTTCCTCTTTCCTCTGCTGATCCGTTTCGATCACTGCCTCATGCTCAATGCAGGGAATGAAATTCTTGGAACGCCTACCATTCGTTGTCAACTGAAATAACTTGGTGTTGGCATCTCCTTCCCTCAGCCACCGAATCCTCGATCTTTGCCTGTCGATGGTCCTTTCCAACGAGGCTAAACCCAGCAAAGCCAGTTTCAGCGTAACCCAATTAGCAACAGCCATCAGCACGTTGATATTACCCGTGCGGCGTTGGCCCCGAGCCTGAAGGTAAATAGCCGCGTTTCTGTACAGAGCATCCAGCCGTTTGAACGGGTCGACGATGGTCTCATCACACACCCAAGCCTCTTTGATTGCCTCGTCAAAGCCCTCAAGTTTCGTCCAGTAAAGCTCGAATCTAAATCTCTTCTTAGGGCAGAAATGCATACTAGTGGTTAGATGCAGTGGGGCATGGTCGGAGATGCTTGATGACAGTGCTTGAAGCATCTTGTCGGGATGGCCCAGGTCCCAGTCAACCGACACAAGAATTCTTTCAATCTTAGTTAGAGTCAGAGTATCCCTTTCCTTCGACCAAGTGTACATGCGGCCATGCATGTAAAGCTCCTTTAGTTCGTGATCATCGACAAAGCTCCGAAACCACGACATCATAGTCCTATTGATGTTAGCGTTGTTCTTCTCGCACGCCCGCAAGATCATGTTAAAATATCCCATAATGAGCCATGACCCAGGGCAGACAGCTCGCCGATTGCCAAGCTCCTGCAAGAACTGAGTTTTAGGCACGTCTCCTTGAGGAGCGTATACCGCCGAGATCCACCAGGATGAGCCATCCTTGGTGTGTACCCTTGCCGTCAGGAAGTTAGTGTCGAACTTCACATTATCGACCGTGAGAACAGTGGTGTCCCACGCCAATAGAATACCTCCGCGGGTCTCCACCGCCGGTAAGTACACAAAGTCGTCAAAAGACCGGCCTAGACATTCCAATATCATAAAGTGGTCCATTACATCTAATTTAGTCTCCTGAAGGCACACTAAGTTAACTTTCACCTTGTCGACAAAGTCCTTCACCGCCTTCCTCTTCGCCGGGTTGTTAAGACCACACACATTCCAGCATAGGATTTCAGTGTTGTATTCCATGAGATGTGTGACGCCCTTGATTCAATCATACACTAATCATACACGCAAATGTGTACGATCAAGATCAAGGACTCACGGGAAGATATCACAACACAACTCTAGACACAAATTAAAATAATACAAGCTTTATATTACAAGCAAGGGGCCTCGAGGGCTCGAATACAAAGCTCGAATACACAAGAGTCAGCGGAAGCAACAATATTTGAGTACAAACATAAGTTAGACAAGTTTGCCTTAAGAAGGCTAGCACAAAAGTAGCAACGATCGAAAAGGCAAGGCCTCCTGCCTGGGAGCCTCCTAACTACTCCTGGTCGTCGGCGATCTCCATGTAGTAGTAGGCATCGACGGTAGCATCTGGCTCCTGGGCTCCGACATCTGGTTGCATCAACCGGAAAGAAGAAGAAAGGGGGAAAAAGAGGACCAAAGCAACCGCGAGTACTCATCTAAAGTACTCGCAAGCAAGGATCTACACTACATATGCATCGGTATCAATGAAATGGGCTGTATAAGTGGACTGGGCTGCAGAAATGCCAGAATAGAGAGAAGGCCTAGTCCTATCGAAGACTAGCATCTTCTGGAAACCACCATCTTGCAGCAAACAAGAGGGAGTAGAGTAGCATAAAGTAAAGTAGTAGTAGTGTTATCAACCTCGGCCAGAGATCCTTTCTCGACTCCCTGCGAGAAAGCAATCCCAGAGCCATACTATCCAGTTATCATCACAATCCATTTCTCATCACAATCCAGATCTCATCATAAGTATCCAGTTCTAGTTGTATCGATTGGGATACAACTCCAAGTGTCTGTTACCGTAGGAAAGGCTATCGATAGATGTTTTCTTCCCTGCAGGGGTGCACCAACTTACCCACCACGCTCGATTAACTCCGGTCGGACACACTTTCCTAGGTCATGCATGGCCTCGGCCAAACAATACGCCGCAACCCGACCTAGGCTTGATAGAGAGGCCAGCACGCCGGACTAAACCTATGCCCCCATGGGTCATGGGCCATCTCCTCGGAAACTCCTGCACGCTGCGAGGGCGGCCGGTGAGCAGACCTAGCTACGTCCTTCAACAAGGCAGGCGCTTACGCAGTCCAACCCGGCGCGCGCCGCTCAGTCGCTGACGTCTATTAAGCTTCGGCTGATGCATGCGATGCAGAACGCCCATACTATGCCCAGGTGATGGTTAGTGCTATCAGGCCAGAGGCCCCTCGGATCAAATATCCAAATTATAGTGGATTAGGAACGCGCGGTAACAAGCAGAGACTCATGAAAGATGTGACCCCATTGCCCCGTCTCGAGGACTTGCGGCAAGGGCTAGGAATGCCTGTTGGAAATATGCCCTAGAGGAAATAATAAAAGTGTTATTATTATATTTCTTTGTTCATGATGATTGTCTTTTATTCATGCTATAACTGTATTATCCGGAAATCGTGATACACGTGTGAATACATAGACCATAACATGTCCCTAGTGAGCCTCTAGTTGACTAGCTCGTTGATCAACAGATAGTCATGGTTTCCTGACTATGGACATTGGATGTCATTGACAACGGGATCACATCATTAGGAGAATGATGTGATGGACAAGACCCAATCCTAAGCATAGCACAAGATCGTGTAGTTCGTTTTGCTAGAGCTTTTCCAATGTCAAGTATCTCTTCCTTAGACCATGAGATCGTGTAACTCCCGGATACCGTAAGAGTGCTTTGGGTGTACCAAACGTCACAACGTAATTGGGTGACTATAAAGGTGCACTACAGGTATCTCCGAAAGTGTCTGTTGGGTTGACACGGATCGAGACTGGGATTTGTCACTCCGTATGACGGAGAGGTATCTCTGGGCCCACTCGGTAATGCATCATCATAATGAGCTCAAAGTGACTAAGTGGTTAGTCACGGGATCATGCATTCTGATGCGAGTAAAGTGACTTGCGATAACGAGACTGAACAAGGTATTGGGATACCGACGATCAAGTCTCGGGCAAATAACGCACCGATTGACAAAGGAATTGTATACGGGGTTTGATTGAATCCTCGACATCGTGGTTCATCCGATGAGATCATCGAGGAGTATGTAGAGCCAACATGGGTATCCAGATCCGCTGTTGGTTATTGACCGGAGAGGCATCTCGGTCATGTTCGCATATCTCCGAACCCGTAGGGTCTACACATAAGGTTCGGTGGCGCTAGGGTTGTAGAGATATTAGTATGCAGTAACCCGAAAGTTGTTGAGTCCGGATGAGATCCCGGACGTCACGAGGAGTTCGGAATGGTCGGAGGTAAAGATTTATATATAGGAAGTCCAGTTTGACCACCGGAAAGTTTTGGGGTCACGGTATTGTCTGGGACCACCGAAAGGGTCCCGAGGGTCCACCGGTGGGGCCACCTATCCGGAGGGCCCCATGGGCTGAAGTGGCGTGGGAACCAGCCTGGTGGGCTGGTGCGCCCCACCCAAGGGCCCAAAGGCGCCTAGGGTTGGGGGACCGTTGCCCAGAGGGCATCGCCCCCTGGTTGGAAACCCTAGGGGCGTTGCCCCAGGGGCATCGCCCCTGGTTGGAAACCCTAAGGGGCCGTTGCCCGGGCCGCCCCCATCTAGATGGGATCTCCAAGGGGCATCGCCCCTAGCCCCTATATATAGTGGAGGGAGGAAGGCAGCAAACCCCCCATCTTGGCACCTCCTTCCCCTTGCTACACCTCCTCCTCCCGGGACGCTTGGCGAAGCCTGCGGATCCTGCTGCATCCACCACCACGCCGTCGTGCTGCTGGATCTTCATCAACCTCTCCTTCCCCTTGCTGGATCAAGAAGGAGGAGCGTCCACGCTGACCGTCGTGTGTTGAGCGCGGAGGTGCCGTCCGTTCGGCGCTAGGATCTCCGGTGATTGGATCACGGCGTGTACAACTACCTCAACCCCGTTCTTTTGAGCGCTTCCGCTCGCGATCTACAAAGTGGTATGTAGATGCATCTCCCATGACTCGTTGCTTAGATGAACTCATAGATGGATCTTGGTGAAACCGTAGGAAAAATTTTAATTTTCTCGCAACGTTCCCCAACAGTGGCATCATGAGCTAGGTCTATCGTAGTTCTCTTTGCACGAGTAGAACACAATTTAGTTGTGGGCGTGGATCTTGTCAACTTACTTGCCGCTACTAATCTTATCTTGCTTCCGCGGTATTGTGGGATGAAGCGGCCGGACCAACCTTACGTGCGCTTCGTGAGACCGGTTCCACCGACTAACATGCACTAGTTGCATAAGGTGGCTGGCGGGTGTCTGTCTCTCCTACTTTAGTTGGGCGGATTCGATGAAAAGGGTCCTTATGAAGGGTAAATAGAAGTTGACAAGATCACGTTGTGGTTATTCGTAGGTAAGAAAACGTTCTTGCTAGAACCCAATTGCAGCCACGTAAAGATGCAACAACAATTAGAGGACGTCTAACTTGTTTTTGCAGCAATTGACATGTGATGTGATATGGCCAAGTTGTGATGAATGATGAATGACATATTGTGATGTATGAGATCATGTTCTTGTAATAGGAATCACGACTTGCATGTCGATGAGTATGACAACCGGCAGGAGCCATAGGAGTTGTCTTTATTTTGTATGACCTGCGTGTCATTCAAGAGCGCCATGTAATTTACTTTACTTTATTGCTAAGCGCGTTAGCCATAGAAGTAGAAGTAGTCGTTGGCGTGACAACTTCATGGAGGCACAATGATGGAGATCATGATGATGGAGATCATGGTGTCATGCGGTGACAAGATGATCATGGAGCCCGAAGATGGAGATCAATGGAGTTTTATGATATTGGCCATATCATGTCACTACTATATAATTGCATGTGATGTTTATTATGTTTATACATCTTGTTTACTTAGAACGACGTAGTAAATAAGATGATCCTTACAACAATTTCAAGAAGTGTTCTCCCTAACTGCGTGCACCGTTGCTAAAGTTCGTTGCTTCTAAGCACCACGTGATGATCGGGTGTGATGGATTCTTACGTTCACATACAGCGGGTGTAAGACAGATTTACACACGCAAAACACTTAGGGTTAACTTGCGAGCCTAGCATGTACAGACATGGCCTCGGAACACGGAGACCGAAAGGTCGAACACGAGTCGTATAGAAGATACGATCAACATGAGAATGTTCACCGACGATGACTAGTCCGTCTCACGTGATGATCGGACACGGCCTAGTCGACTCGGATCGTGTATCACTTAGATGACTAGAGGATGTCTAATCTGAGTGGGAGTTCATTTGTAATAATTTGATTAGATGAACTTAATTATCATGAACTTAGTCTAAAACTTTTGAATGATATGTCTTGTAGATCAAATGGCCAACGCTCATGTCAACTTGAACTTCAACGCTTCCTAGAAAACCAAGCTGAAAGATGGCGGCAGCAACTATACGGACTAGGTCCGGAACTTGAGATCATCCTCATAGCTGCCAGAAACAATATGTCCTAGAAGGACCGCTAGGTGGCGCTCCGTCGAAGAACCAAGACATTATGAATGCTTGGCAGTCTCGTCTTGATGATTACTCCCTCGTTCGATGCGGCATGCTTTACAGCTTAGAATCGGGGCTCCAAAAGCGTTTTGAGCACCACGGAGCATATGAGATGTTCGAGGAGCTGAAACTTGTTTTCCAAGCTCACGCCCGGGTCGAGAGATATGACATCTCCGACAAGTTCTACTGTTGTAAGATGGAGGAAAATAGTTACATCGGTGAGCACATTCTCAAGATGTGCAGGTTGCACAACCGTATGACCCAGCTGAATATTAACCTCCCCGATGAGGCGGTCATTGACAGAATCCTCCGATCGCTTCCACCAAGCTACAAGAGCTTTGTGATGAACTACAATATGCAGGGGATGGTAAAGACCATTCTGAAGTATTCTCTATCTGAAGTCAGCCGAGGTTGAAATCAAGAAAGAACATCAAGTGTTGATGGTCAATAAGACCACTAAGTTTAAGAAGGGCAAGGGCAAGAAGAACTTCAAGAAGGACGACAAGGAGGTTGCGGCGCCCGGTAAGCAAGTTGTCGGGAATAAGTCAAAGAATGGACCCAAGCACGAGGTGAGTGCTTTTATTGCAAGGGAAGGGTCCTTTGAAGCGGAACTGCCCCAAATACTTAGCGGACAAGAAGGCCGGCAACACCAAAGGTATATTTGATATACATGTAATTGATGTGTACCTTACCATTACTCGTAGTAACTCCTGGTATTTGATACGGTGCCGTTGCTCATATTTGTAACTCACGGCAGGAGCTGCGGAATAAGCGGAGGCTGGCGAAGGGCGAGGTGACGATCTTGCGTCGGGAATGGTTCAGTCGATGTGATCGCCTCGCACGCTACCTCTTCATTTACCCACGGATTAGTTATAAACCTTAATAATTGTTATTTGGTGCCAAGTTTGAGCATGAATATTGTATCTGGATCTCGTTTAATGCGAGATGGCTACTCATTTAAATCCGAGAATAATGGTTGTTCTATTTATATGAGAGATATGTTTTATGGTCATGCTCCGATGGTCAATGGTTTATTCTTAATGAATCTCGGCGTAGTATTACACATGTTCATAGCGTGAATACCAAAAGATGTAAAGTTGATAACGATAGTCCCACATACTTGTGGCATTGCCGCCTTGGTCACATTGGTGTCAAGCGCATGAAGAAGCTCCATCTTGATGGACTTTTGGAGTCTCTTGATTATGAATCATTTGACACATGCGAACCATGCCTCATGGGCAAGATGACCAAGACTCCATTCTCGGAACAATGGGCGAGCAACCAACTTGTTGGAAATCATACATACCGATGTGTGCGGTCCAATGGCGTTGAGGCTCGCGGAGGATATCGTTATGTTCTCACTCTCACGGATGACTTGAGTAGATATGGGTATGTCTACTTGATGAAACACAAGTCTGAGACCTTTGAAAAGTTCAACGAATTTCAGAATGAAGTAGAGAATCAACGTGACGAAAGATAAAATTCTTATGATCGGATCGTGGAGGAGAATATTTAAGTCACGAATTTGGTACACACTTAAGAAAATGTGGAATCGTTTCACAACTAACGCCGCTGGAACACCTCAAAGAACGGTGTGTCCGAATGTCGTAATGTCGCACTCTATTGGATATGGTGCGGTCTATGATGTCTCTTCTTGATTTACCGCTATCATTTTGGGGATCGCTCTAGAGACAGCTACATTCACTTTAAATAGGGCACCATCTAAGTCCGTTGAGGCGACACCGTATGAATTATGGTTTGGGAAGAAACCTAAGCTGTCGTTTCTAAAATTTTGGGGATGCGATGCTTATGTCAAGAAACTTCAACCTGAAAAGCTCGAACCCAAGTCGGAAAAATCGTCTTCATAGGATACCCTAAGGAAACCGTAGGGTATACCTTCTACTTAAGATCCGAGGCAAGATCTTTGTTGCCAAGAACGGATCCTTTCGGAAAAAGAGTTTCTCTCGAAAGAAGTAAGTGGGAGGAAAGTAGAACTTCGATGAAGTACTACCTCTTGAACAGGATAGTAGTGTAGCTCAGAAAATGTTCTGTGATGCCTACACCAACTGAAGTGGAAATTCATGATGATGATCAAGGTACTTGGATCAAGTTGCTCTTGAACTTCATAGGTCCACTAGGACACGTTCCGCACTGAGTGGTACGGCAACCTGTCTTGGAAATCATGTTGTTAGACAACAATGAACCTTGAACTATGAAGAAGCGATGGCGGCCCAGATTCCAACAAATGGCTAGAAGCCATGAAGTCCGAGATAGAATCCATGTATGAAAACAAAGTGTGGACTTTGGTGACTTGCCCGATGATCGGCGAGCGATAGAAAACAAATGGATCTTTAAGAGGAAGACGGACGCGATGGTAATGTCACCATCTATAAAGCTCGACTTGTCGCTAAGGGTTATCGGCAAGTTCAAGGGATTGACTACGATGAGACTTTCTCTCCGTGGCGAAGCTTAAGTCCGTCCGAATCATGTTAGCAATTGCCGCATACTATGATTATGAGATATGGCAGATGGACGTCAAAACAGCGTTCCTTAACGGATATCTTAAGGAAGAGCTGTATATGATGCAGCCGGAGGGTTTTGTCGATCCTAAGAACGCTAACAAAGTATGCAAGCTCCAACGATCCATTTATGGGCTGGTGCAAGCATCTCGGAGTTGGAACATTCGCTTTGATGAGATGATCAAAGCGTTTGGGTTTATCTTGAGACTTATGGAGAAGCCTGCGTTTACAAGAAAGTGAGTGGGAGCTCAGTAGCATTTCTCATATTATATGTAGATGACATACTTCGATGGGAAATGATATAGAATTCTTGGACAGCATTAAGGCCTACTTGAATAAGTGTTTTTCAATGAAGGACCTTGGAGAAGCTGCTTATATATTAGGCATCAAGATCTATAGAGATAGATCGAGGCGCCTCATAGGTCTTTCACAAAGCACATACCTTGATAAGATTTTGAAGAAGTTCAAAATGGATCAGTCAAGAAGGGTTCTTGCCTGTATTCCAAGGTGTGAGATTGAGCTCAGCTCAATGCCCGACCACGGCAAAAGATAAAGAAGAGATGAGTGTCATCCCTATGCCTCAGCCATAGGATCTATTATGTATGCCATCTGTGTACCAGACCTGATGTAAACCTTGCCGTAAGTTTGGTAGGAAGGTACCAAAGTAATCCCGGCAAGGAACACTTTGGACAGCGGTCAAGAATATCTGAAGTACCTAAAAGGACAAAGGACATGTTTCTCGTTTATGGAGGTGACGAAGAGCTCGTCGTAACGGTTTACGTCGGCGCTAAGCTTCGACACAGATCTGATGACTCTAAGTCACAAACCGGATCGTGTATATGTTGAATGGTGGAGCAATGGCTGGTGCAGCTGCAAGCGAGCGTCGTGGCGGGATCTACATGTGAAGCGGAGTACATGGCAGCCTCGGAGGCAGCGCATGAAGCAATTTGGGTGAAGGAGTTCATCACCGACCTAGGAGTCATACCCAATGCGTCGGGGCCGATCAAACTCTTCTGTGACAACACTGGAGCTATTGCACTTGCCAAGGAGCCCAGGTTTCACAAGAAGACCAGGCACATCAAGCGTCGCTTCAACTCCATCCGTGAAAACGTTCAGGGATGGAGACATAGAAATTTGCAAAGTACATACGGATCTGAATGTCGCAGATCCGTTGACTAAACTCTCTCATGAGCAAAACATGATCAACACCGAACTCTATGGGTGTTCGATTCATCACAATGTAACTAGATTATTGACTCTAGTGCAAGTGGGAGACTGTTGGAAATATGCCCTAGAGGAAATAATAAAAGTTTTATTATTATATTTCTTTGTTCATGATGATTGTCTTTTATTCATGCTATAACTGTATTATCCGGAAATCGTGATACACGTGTGAATACATAGACCATAACATGTCCCTAGTGAGCCTCTAGTTGACTAGCTCGTTGATCAACAGATAGTCATGGTTTCCTGACTATGGACATTGGATGTCATTGACAACGGGATCACATCATTAGGAGAATGATGTGATGGACAAGACCCAATCCTAAGCATAGCACAAGATCGTGTAGTTCGTTTTGCTAGAGCTTTTCCAATGTCAAGTATCTCTTCCTTAGACCATGAGATCGTGTAACTCCCGGATACTGTAAGAGTGCTTTGGGTGTACCAAACGTCACAACGTAACTGGGTGACTATAAAGGTGCACTACAGGTATCTCCGAAAGTGTCATTGGGTTGACACGGATCGAGGCTCGGATTTGTCACTCCGTGTATGACGGAGAGGTATCTCTGGGCCCACTCGGTAATGCATCATCATAATGAGCTCAAAGTGACTAAGTGGTTAGTCACGGGATCATGCATTACTGATGCAGTAAAGTGACTTGCGATAACGAGACTGAACAAGGTATTGGGATACCGACGATCAAGTCTCGGGCAAATAACGCACCGATTGACAAAGGGAATTGTATCGGGTTTGATTGAATCCTCGACATCGTGGTTCATCCGATGAGATCATCGAGGAGTATGTAGGAGCCAACATGGGTATCCAGATCCGCTGTTGGTTATTGACGGAGAGGCATCTCGGTCATGTCGCATATCTCCGAACCGTAGGGTCTACACATAAGGTTCGGTGGCGCTAGGGTTGTAGAGATATTAGTATGCAGTAACCCGAAAGTTGTTGAGTCCGGATGAGATCCGGACGTCACGAGGAGTTCGGAATGGTCCGGAGGTAAAGATTTATATATAGGAAGTCCAGTTTACGCCACCGGAAAGTTTTGGGGTCACGGTATTGTCTGGGACCACCGAAAGGGTCCCGAGGTCCACCGGTGGGGCCACCTATCCGGAGGGCCCCATGGGCTGAAGTGGCGTGGGAACCAGCCTGGTGGGCTGGTGCGCCCACCCAAGGGCCCAAGGCGCCTAGGGTTGGGGGACCGTTGCCCCAGGGGCATGCGCCCCACAGTTGGAAACCCTAGCGGGCCGTTGCCCCCGAGGGGCATCGCCCCCTGGTTGGAAACCCTAAGGGGCCGTTGCCCGGGGCCGCCGCCCCCATCTAGATGGGATCTCCAAGGGGCATCGCCCCTAGCCCCTATATATAGTGGAGGGAGGAAGGGCAGCAAACCCCCCATCTTGGCACCTCCTTCCCCTTGC
Organism: Aegilops longissima; assembly: GCA_021605205.1. Lineage (NCBI taxonomy): Eukaryota > Viridiplantae > Streptophyta > Magnoliopsida > Poales > Poaceae > Aegilops > Aegilops longissima. The sequence continues at coordinate 70,242,851 of CM038678.1, forward strand.
TACACCTCCTCCTCCCTGCAGACGCTTGGCGAAGCCTGCCGATCCTGCTGCATCCACCACCACGCCGTCGTGCTGCTGGATCTTCATCAACCTCTCCTTCCCCTTGCTGGATCAAGAAGGAGGAGACGTCCACGCTGACCGTCACGTGTGTTGAGCGCGGAGGTGCCGTCCGTTCGGCGCTAGGATCTCCGGTGATTGGATCACGACGTGTACAACTACCTCAACCCCGTTCTTTTGAACGCTTCCGCTCGCGATCTACAAAGTGGTATGTAGATGCATCTCCCATGACTCGTTGCTTAGATGAACTCATAGATGGATCTTGGTGAAACCGTAGGAAAAATTTTAATTTTCTGCAACGTTCCCCAACAATGCCCGGCCACGCCTCGTAATTATCTCGCGGGCACCCTCCAGGTCAACCCGACTCCACATCACTTGCAATTAATCTCGCGCGGGTACCCCTCGGGGTCGACCCGTCGTAGTAACATGGTACAGTGTAAAGTCATAGCAATCATAGTAACTGTGTGTCTAAACATCAAGGGGAAAACCCGAGGAATCACCCCCGGTGAATTCCACTCGATGTAATCATCAAGGTGAACGTAAGAGGAATCACCCCCGAGGTTCACACTTGAGGGGCTGCATGACAGAGTCGTATCGTAAGTGGTTAAGGCGGAATCACCCTCGATGACCACGACCGAATAGCTACACAACAAGGTTAACATCAGAAGTGCTGTAGAGGTCTCACCCTCGGCACTCGATAGAAACCTAGTAGGTCGAGCAACTAAGGGGAAGTGATGTGCGGTGCCGGGGCCTGGTCTTCGATCCCGTTGATCAAGTCTTCGGTGATGAAGCAGGGGCAACAAGGGCAAAGTGGGGGTCACTGATGGATCTCTAACCAACCTATACTAAGCAGTTTAGGATAAGCAGGTATGGTACAACAACAGATACAAAAGCAGGCTATGCATCAGAATAGGTGCAAACAATAACAGTAGCAAAATCTAATGCAAGCATGAGAGAATGGAATGGGCGATATCGGGATGATCAAAGGGGGGGCTTGCCTGGTTGCTCTGGCAAGGAGGGGTCGTCGTTGACGTAGTCGATCACAGGGGCGACATCGGTCTCGAGGTCTACCGGAGAGAAGAGGGGGAAGAAACAATAAATATAAATCAAGCATAGCATCACAAAGCATAACATGGAAATATGCTGTGCCGGGTGTGACCTAACGTATGGCTACACGAAATAGGTGAAGGGGGAATTCAACCGGGAATGTTTTCCCGGTTCCGGACTTGTGTCAGACAGATGACCCGAGGGGGAATGTTCCATGTTCAGATAGTTAGAGGCATTTTACAGGTAAACAAACCGCGTATTTGGATTCGTTGGATTTTTCTGAGCAACTTTCATATAGAAAACATTTCCATCCGAGTTACGGTTTAATTTCTATGAATTTTCAAAGTTTAAACAATATTCTGGAATGGTCTAAATTAACAGAAAGGGAAATATGACATCAGCATGATGCAATGCTGACGTTAGCAGGTCGGCTGACCAGTCAAACCAGACAGGTGGTGCCCACATGTCAGCCACTGTAATTAACAGAGTTTATGTTAAACTAAACAAAGGTTAAATAGCTACTAGGCCCCACATGTCAGTCTCTAATTAGTAACTAATTAGGTTTTAGTTATTAAAACATTTAAATTAACTAAAATAGGCGGTGGGGCCCACGTGTCAGGGGCACTGGCTGCCTGGTCAGCAGTTGACAGTCAACTGGGACCCGCAGGGCCCACTGGCAGTGGCTCTAGGGTGGCCCCAGGCCAACCACGTAGGCGGCGGCCGACGTTTGGCCGACGACGATGTCAGAACGCGGCGGGGGCACCCGGGCCTCGTCGGGATTTCGCTACACGGCGGCGTTCGGCGCGCGGCTTGGTCCATTCGAACTGCCACTCGATGCCGCGTCGAGTGGTGGTGGTGGTGGTATGACAGGACTTTGCCGGAAACGGCGGCGACGAGCGGCGGAGCGGATGCCGGAGTTCGGGCGTCGTCAGATACGGTGCTGCATGGCACGGGAAGGCGCGCTAGGGGTCTCGTTGGACTCGCACGAGCTCGGGCCTTGGCTTCGACTCTGTGGTCACGGTGGCGGGCTCGTCTCTGGGCGAAATCACGGCCGTCGGCGGCTTCTGGCGAGGATGAGCAGGAGTGAGGGAGAAGGAGAGGAGCTCACGGTGCTCCTGCGGATGTGCAAAGCGGGCTCGGGGAGGCTCGATGTGGCTGGAATTCGACAAATGGCGATGATGGAGGTCGAGAGGTTGAAGAAGGGGTCATCCGCGTCGTCTGAGACGGAGGAGGTCTCCAGCTTGTTCCAATGAGGCGAAGCGAAGCGATTGGCGTTAGGGAGGCGGTGGACTCGCCAAGGGGAGTGGAAGCGGCCTTCGCCAGCAGTAGTGCTAGGTGGAGGGCGGCGATGGCGCTCGGGTGAGGCGGGCGAGCGAGACAGAGTGGGGGAGGAGCGGGTGGATCTGGGAGGCGAGAGAAGGGAGTGGAGGTAGGTGGGGAGGAGGCTGAGGCGTCGAGGGGGGGCTCTACCTTATCCACCGAGGCGCCGACGGCGAGGTGGGTTCGGCGGGGACGCGACTCGGTCGCGCACAGGGTCGGGTGAACAGAGAAGACGACCGAGGAGGAAGATGGGCTGGGCCTGGCTGGAGTGGGTTAGGTGGGTTCGGTCCAGGGAGGAGGTTGCTCTCTCTCTCTCTCTCTCTCTCTCTCTCTCCCTTTTCTATTTTTTTAACTTTCAGCTTTAGCTATTTTAGGCCATTTAGACACATTGGAAAAAATGTTGGTTCACCACCAATATTACTAGAAGAATATTATCCACATGATGAACATTTTAGTTTTCATGTTTGAGCAATTTTGAATTTCACTCAAGATTTGAATTTGAATTCAGATAAGGATTTTGAAATAAGATGTTTCACCACTGTGATCAAGCATTGCAATGATGATGACTTGTCATGATTAAGAGGAAATCACTGTAGGGTGATGCTGGGGATGTTACAAATCTCCTCCACTACAAGAAATCTCGTCCCGAGATTTAAGTGGGGAAGAAAAGAGTAACTTCGGGAGAACTGACCCTTATAGGGTTAATTATCTAGTGAACAATTCAGGGAATGAGGCGGAAGTATCTCTCGAGTTGATTACATGAAACACATCAAGCACCTTATAAGATGGTAAGAAAGTTTCAAACAGGTAAGCAACGGTTCGATTCCTGAATAGAGTGTGAAGGGGTTCAGAGCAACGGAATAAGTATTGCATCTGAACAAGAATTTATGATCCCTCGGAAGGGGGCTCATGAATTACTTACGAACTCAAGCTCGAGGAATAACTCTAGCAACAAGGGTATACAGTAGAGTCAGGTTTCGATCCTGTGGAACTGTGGGTTATGGGCCCACCATGTGGGTTAAGAGTAGGAGTGGTGACATCTTGCATGATCATGATAGCAAGGCATGTCAAAGCATAGACTGCCAGCCCTGTTGGCAACAACGTCGGTACCAAGAGCGAGGGACGAAGAGAACCATATTCCTGCTCGTTGAACGAGGCGGACCAATCGGCAAGGTTCGCGTCCATCGGTGGTTACCGGAATGTCATCAACAATAGTAACAGGGTTTCACTGACAAGGTTGTACATCGAGGGGTTTATAAGCAGGGAATTATTTCTGCTTATATCATATAGATCACAAGAAGGTTAAACAAACCAATGGAAAAGAAAATGAAATTATCGGATTAATCAGACGAATGGAAAGGAAAATGTGTTTACACACCAGAATTGAGGGTATATCCTTCCCAAGGAAAGGCGGAGCATGATATACATGATAGGACAGCAAGTTCAAAAGTATTTAGACAAAGGGGCGAGGGAAGAATCATGATATTACCCATACAACGGTGTGAGGGTAATTGAACGAGAAACATTTTATATTATGCTTCCGATGTTCTTGTTGATATTCGGAATACCACAGTCATGATTCGATGCAGCAATAATATGGTGTCAAGTAAGGATTGGGTTCGAAGATCTCAAGAGATACCGAGAAACAATTCCAAGATTATCTCAGGACATAAGGAATAACCAAGCACAACCAGGTCTACATTGGCAGAAAGTCAAGATGTCATCAATGATATCACAAATCATCGAGGGGCAGTGATGGTATTTCTAGCCATGAATTTCATTGCCATCTCTGAAGAAGCCAAAGTGTTGATGGTGATCACGACAAATTTTGTCGAGAGACTCTATGAAGATGCCATCGAGCAGAAAAGGAAGGATGAAGTGAAAGGCTATTGGAACCATTGATACAACACAATCTCAAAATCAAGCTTGTTGTTCGAGGTGAATTGATAAAAAGAGGAAGATCAACGTAGGCTTAGCTCATCATCGAAAAATGTGTTCCGGGAAGAAGGACCAGGTAGCACAGTTAAAATTTAATGATATAGCCAATCAGGGTAGGAATGACTTGAAGGATTATTAAACTCGTAAGCAACAAAAATTACTTAGAGTTACAGAATCATAGTGTGGAATCGATTCACTTATCGGCGTTCTCGAGTGATTAACAACTCAGATCCCGGGGGAAATCTGAAATCGGTGAGAAGCAATACTAGATGAAGAATCATAGGAAGCAACATAGTTCTTTGATATTCTCGAGATACCGGTGGGTAATACTTGAAGGAAGATCAAAATAGAGGTTGTGGAGTTGCATTGATCTGCAGAAGACAAGTGTGTGAACTTGTCGAGAAATGGAATCAAAGGGGAACAATCATGGTCAGAACCATGGTTGCAAAGGACCAAACATAGATACCAGATGAACTTATAACAAGGGGATTATTATTATCACAAGAAGCTTCCATGATAAGTGCCACATCGGGTCCATGGGCATGAACACAAAGTTCAAGGTCGATTCTAAAGTGCGTTATATCGACTAGAGGGGGGTGAATAGGCGATTTTTAGAGAATTTTACAAATTCTTCACTGAGGAATTTGCTGGTGAGGAAATTCCTTAGCGAAGAAATACATGCAGCGGAATAAGTACTCAGAAGTAAGCATAACAGATTACAAGCATAGTCATCATGATGAAATGAAGACAATCACAGAGTCTGAAAAGCGTAATCACGGGATAACACAAGATGAAGACAAGCGGATGAAGAAATTGAACGAGGAAATTGAGAAAGTCTTGATCAAAGTCTTCAAACACAGATATGAACAAACACTCAACACGATAATGAGGAAATGAAAGGGTTGAGGAAATAGAACCAGTTAGGTTGGTGAAGACTATGATTTGGTAGACCAGTTCAAACTGCTGTCTCGGTTATACGTCTGGTTGGAGCGGCTGAGTATTTAAACTCGAGGACCGCAGTCCGGACACCCGATCCTTGAAAGCACGCAGCTCAGGACACCAAGTCCTCACCGTGTTCTCCTTGAACTAAGGTCACGCAGACCTCGTCCAATCACTCGTGGTAAGTCTTGAGCGACTTCCAAACCTTCACATACTTGGTCACTCGGCAATCCACAATTCCTCTTGGATGCTCTAGACCGTGGCGCCTAACCGTCTGGAAGAAGCACAGTCTTCAAAGGTAAAAGCGTCGGATCCACGCAGGATCAATTTCTTGATGATGCTCAATCACTTTGTGTTTGTTGGGGTTTGGTTTTGGGTTTTCCTCACTTGATGATTTTCGCTCAAATTCCTCGGAGGATGGGTTGCTCTCAAATGACAAGTGTCAAGTTCTCTCGAGCAGCCAACCAACTAGTGGTTGTAGGGGCGGCTATTTATAGCCTAGGGAGCAGCCCGACATGATAAGACATAAATGCCCTTCAATGATATGACCGTTAGGTGGATAAGATATTTGGGACAGCGGTAGCGTGGCTCAAAGAACGGTCGGAATTTTGAACATCAAATTCCTCGGGGCTATCATGTTCCTCCTTGTGTAGGCAATTCGACTGGCGAATTCCTAACTCCTTAGTCGAACAAATTCCTCGTGACGGTAAGAGCTTCGTCTCATCCTTCAAGAAATTGACTGAACTGTATGAGATTTCAAAAGCTTCACTCGAAGGATTGGTAGGTGTAGGATTTGAGTTGAGCATCAAATGGAAATTTTTCCTTAGTATTTCCTCGACCCCTTTAACGATGACGGTGTTTCCTATGACTCAAGAAAGAAAAAATGAAACTACGAAAACAAAAGTCTTCACGCTTCATGTTCCTCAAATGAATACCAAGTCTTCAAGGTCACACCAATTTCTTCACTTTCAAAGTCTTGAGAAAGTCTTGAATATCAAATTCTTGATTGAAGAACTTCATTTTAGGGTCGACTTTCCTTTGTAAACATCAAACTCCTCATAGACTTATAGACCTGTGTACACTCACAAGCGCATTAGTTACTTAACCTATAAGTCTTCAATACACCAAAATCACTAAGGGCACTAGATGCACTTACAATCTCCCCTTTTGGTGATTGATGACAATATAGGTTAGGTTTTCAACGGGATAAACATATGGAGTGTAAATACGATAATGAGGAATTTGATTGCAAGATATAGAAGAACTCCCCACGAAGATGTGCATAGTGAGGAATTTGCTTTTGAGGCAATGCACATTTGAAGAATTGAATCATGGAGATCTCCCCCTATATCTTGTAATTCATACACGCATTTAACATATAATATGAAGAATTTGAAATGCATGATGAAATATGGTGCTTGATGTTATGCAATGTAACTCATCAAGAGTATCAGAGCCCAAATCGATTTGCTTTGAAGATTTTCAAAGAGCTCACGAGAATCAGAGCATAACAAATATCAAAACTACTGTAATCAGAGCATAGAGCAAAAGCATAATGCATCAAAAGTATCAAAGCACCATCGGGTTTAAGATTACAACTCGATCCAATAAAAGGTTTCGGAAGAGCAAGAGTTGTAACTTAATAAAATACTGTATATAGACAAAAACTAGACCCGCTTGAAGACTAACTCAAATTTCTCCCCCTTTGTCATCAAATGACCAAAAGGATCGGCGAGGACTAACGCTCTTGAACAATTTCAAGTTGAAGATGGGCCTTGACATTGTTGGGGTCGGTTGTCGAAGTAGGACCAGCAGCGTGTCTTCCAAATCTTCATTTTCATCGATGTCGCGAGATGAAGAATAGGAGCTGGCCACTAAGGAAGGAACTTTGACTTTCTTGAATTTCTTGGAGGAGGTGCAGACCACCAAATTCTTCCTTGAGACCCATTGATTGCAGTTCTTCTTCATTGTAGATATGTGAAAGAACAGCCCAGGAGCGTTTGAAGGTTTCATGAAGATAGTAGTGGTTTTTCTTCACAGCATTGTGTGTTGAGGTCAAATTGTAAAGTAGAGTACCAAACTGACGTTTGACCCACTTATGATTGCGATCAACCTTCTGATGAAGACTGAGGAGTAACTCACGATCAGTCATCACCACAGGTCTTTGTAGCTTGAGGACTTTGCTTAACGAGGTATTTGCTTCTTTGAGTCATGTGTGGCGAGTCATCATTGGTGGAGTAAGATGTTGCTTTAAACTGTCCATCCAATGGACGAGTGCCTTCATCTATCACAGCATAGCCTTGCCCTTTTCATCACCGAGGTAATTGTCCGTTTGAGGACTTCAATCGAGGCGGTAGCTGCAGTGGTTCAAAGTATCGCCTTGTAATTCAGTGAAGATCTTGACCGATGAATCTCATAATCCAAGGCGCATAAGGCTTCACTCAAAAGGTGACATGGCAATGTTAGCGAGTCCTCATGAAGAAATCATGGAAATTGACGGAACGCCATGGATGATGTTGAAAAGCATATTCTTCATGATGCCAACGACTTCTTCATCGTTCGAAGTCGTGACCTTTGATAGGACTCATAGTCTTCGTCGAATCCGATAAACTGTTCGAGGCACATATAATAATTCCTTGACGAGGAATTTGGTCCTTGGGGCTTGCCTTGGCTTCAAAGGCTTCATCAAGACTTGCATATAGTGATTTGAAAGTTCCTTTTCTTCATATATGGCGTGCACCATCAATCGGAGGACTGAGTGGGAGGGCACGAAGCAATTCACTTCTTTGGTGCCTTGTAGTGGGTGTTTTCGGTCATCAATCCAAGACCCATGAATGTGCATCTTGAGCGTCTCCGGTGATGTGCGGGTTGCATAGAACTGAAGAATTAGCTCTTCGTTCACCATCCACGGATATCGGTCAGAAGTTTAGAAGTCTGCGTCGTGAAGAACACCGAGGACTAGCTCAAAGCTGGCAGCGACTCCATATCCACATGAGGAATATGAGCATGATCGAAGATTTTGTCCTTGTTGAAAAGCACCGAGGAATAGAAGTTGGCTTGGCTGGTAGTCGAAACGCCTCTTCCTAATCGAGCAGAATCATAAGGATTATATTCAATGAAGAACACATGCTCGGCAAAGAAATCTTCAGCCTTGAACTTTTGTTTGGTTGAGAACGGATTCTTTTGCTTTGGCGGAGGGTGTCGGTCAGTTGCATCACCACCTCGGGAATCACAAGTTCAGGTTCTTGACTGAGGAATTTCTTGTTCCTCAACAGTGCGATCGAGGATTAGCAAAGCAGCAGCAGTTTCATCAAGACTAGCGGCTGGAATTTCTTCATGCACGTAACACGTGGGTTGATTTTCTTCAAAGTCCATTTGGACTGTTTGTGCAGGGGAGTGAGGAACTTGTTGAAGCGGGGTGAAGAGAGGAGTATTGGGATGCTGACTTTCCCAAAATTCATCATTGATCACTGGAGTGCTGCATCCAATATCCACATCTTCATTTTCAATTTCCTCAGTACCAGCTTGAGGAATTTCATGGTCTGATGAGGAAATAACTGGGGTTGAAGGGATTGCTTCCACTTCAATTTCTTCATCAATTTTCTCTGATGAAGCAGCAGATTGATGTTCTTCATCAGATCCGATTGGGATCTCATATTCTTCTCCAAAAGGAACGACTTCCTTTGATGGTATGGAGGTAATTGGAACAGCATCAATTGGGTTTTCAAATGAGCTGGTCATTGGCTTCATTTTCTTCGCAGTCAAGAATCGACGCAGTGATGCTTTCCTTTTCTTCACAGCAGCTCGTTCAGAGCCTTGGTTTTCTTCACATCGAAGCGGATGGAAGAATTGGAGTTGGAGTTGGCGCAGGAGGAGCCGAGGAATTTGGTGCAGTTTCTTGAGAGCAACCGATGCAGTTCCCTGTCTTGAGCAGTTTCTTGAGCGCACCACTAGTGGGTGCCCGGCAGTTTCTTCAGTGGCTGGAATGGGATCATCAGCCTCGAATCAGCATTTTCTTGATGGGCTGAGCAGAGGCATCAGCGGTGCTGGCATTTTCTTCATTAGGCTGAGCAGAGGCTTCAGCCTGAGGATTTTCATGTTGCATTGGGACAGCAACAGTTGTGAATTTCTTCGTCAGGTTGATGAATCTGGTCTTGACTCCTTGCCAGTCAGCATAGTGGGTATCGAAACTTTTGCTGAGGTTTTGAATTTCAGTTTGGACTTGGAGAAGTTCCTCAGGTGTCATCTTGACAACATTTTTCTTCAGGAACTTCTCCTTCCTGTATTGAGCCTTTTTGATTTCCCTCGCCTTCTCAAACTTCCATTTTCTTCAGCGATGAAGTGAGTCAACAGCATGACTTTGACCAGTGTCGATGAAGATCAGCGAGAGGGTATTGGGATCATTGTGCGAGAGATCAATAAAGTCGAGGACTTTCTTGGATCAATAGCGATGGCACAGATGTACCTTTGGCTCTAGCGGCCCTAACTTGGCGGTCTCGATGATTTCTTCAAGTTCTTCATCGATGCCTCATCATCGATGGCACATGGACTACAAGCTGTTTCTTCCTTGGGCTAGGCGAGGACCACGTCCATTGTTGCTTTTGTCTTCAGCAGAGTCGGGCGGATGAAGAATTGGGGCAGCCGAGAACTTGCGAGATGCTCGAGGCAATTGAGAAACCAGCAGTCCTTTGACATGTAGCTAGGTGCACAGGCTGAAGGTTTGGACGGAGCAGTTGAGGACTTTGGTGGAGCAGCAGCGGTGTGAGGAATTTTCTTGGAGGTGCTGCCGAGGAACTTGGCCGTGAGGGCACAGATGATGAAGCACTTGGCTTATGAGCAGGCTTCTTTTGCATTGATTTCCTCGGTTTGACCGAGACCTCGATGGCGATAGCAGCAGCAGAATCCTCATTGAATTTCTTCACCGCTTCCTTTGCTTGCTTTGCCAATTTTGCTTGGCGTTTAGCCCATTCATCGTGAAAGTCCTCACGCGTTTGATGCTAGTGGGATCAGCTATTTGGCCAGGTGCCAAAGGAGCTCTTGGGCATGGAGGATTCAAAGCGAATTTCTTCATGTACTTAGGAGTTACATATCATATTCCTTCCATTCCGTGCCCATCTCCGTTCAATCTTCGAATCGCACCTTGCGTTGATTTTTGCTTTCTTCATCCGGTGCAATAGTCAGATATATTTCCTCGTGGATTTCAAACGCTGTCATAACCTCAGGTTTCTTTCCTCCCTTCGTGGCTTCTTACCGTCTGCCATTTTCTTCATTGAGGAAATTGAACAATTGAGTTCTCTCAAGAAGTATGCAGTTTTCTTCGAGGAACGCTGCAAATGAGTTAAGTTGATGAGAACCTAGGGATTCAGCAGCGGACATTTGTACCTGTGAACAGAGTATAGGTGCGATGAATTTGAAGAGGTCATATCGTTCTCGTAAGATTTTCAAAAGAACAAGTTTTGAGGATTTTGACCAGATGAGCCTTGAAGAATTTCACTAAGCGTTCTTTGTCTTAGGTTCGAGTTGTATAGATCGAGGATCCACACAATTGAGGAATCTTGAAGAAAATCATTGCTTAGAGAAACGAGTCAAGAGATTTGAGGTGTTCATATGTGAGAGAATTTGAAGAATAAACACCTTTGAAGAATTTGAAGAAGATTTGAGAATCAAAGCGAGTAATAAAAGTAACTTTTAATTTACTCAAGTGAAGAACACGACGAACTGGGATGAACAGTTAGGAAGTTCGTCTGTTCAGATCTTCCACGCCCTAACTTGGCAGAGGAAATCAGCTACGGCGGCGGAGTGAAGATTTTCCACGGTCGGTAGCGTACGTCGGCGACGAGGTCAAAGCGATGAAGCTTTTCCTCACCGGCGATTTATGGAGTAGCGGCGGCGCTAGGGTTCGAGGAGCTCGGCGGAGAGAGAGGTCGGCGAAGTAAAAGAGTGAGGAAGGGAGAGAGGGTATTTATAGACACGGTGAAAAGCGGATCGTCCAAGATTTAGGACGAACGTGCCTGACCGCTTCCTTCTCACGACATGTGTCACACACGTCTTGTGTAGTGGAGATTGTGTGCGATCGTGGGTGAATATAATAATGCATCGTGGGATGCGGAACGTTTAAGCGGTAAAAGCGAAGGTTTGAATAAGATTTGTTTTAAAGTTCCGTTGCAATTTCTTCAGCTGTCAAGGACACGAAGGAAGAATTTGAGCGAGTTTCAAAGTAGAACGCATGAAGAATTTGTGAATGGATTGGGTTGAGTATAGCATAGAGGGAAGGGTCCGATCACATTCACTTAGCGAAAAAGCGACTTGAAGAAATAGCCATAAGTGAATGCTTGAGAGGACATAAACCCATATATATATATATATAGCCAATGAAGAAAGACAGCGGATACAAAGTGAAGATTTTGCAAAGTTGAAGAATTTGAAAAACTGAAGAATTTCAAAACGAGGAAAAACTCAAATTGAAGATTTTCAACTTTGGTGGTGGCGTGTCCCACAGATAAGAATGATGATTTCAGACACAGCGTACAATTGTCGAGGGTTACGAGAATCAAATTCTTCATTAATTTCTTCACACTTAGAGTGTTATTCTTCATTGATTGAAGAAAACGTTTCTTCATGTGTTGCACATCTAAGTCATCAATTTTGCATAAGTGTTAGGATGTGTGCCTTTTCAAAGAACATTCAAGATTCTAAGATATTTAGCTCACACCGCAACTTGCTAAATCTCTTCTCATCCAAGGGCTTAGTGAAGATATCAGCTAGCTGTTCTTGATCTTCACATGCTCGATGGAGATGTCGCCCTTCAACACATGATCACGAAGAAAATGATGACGAATTTGAATGTGCTTTGTCTTGAGTGCTGAACTGGGTTGTGAGCAATCTTGATGGCACTCTCATTGTCACAATGAGAGGCACATTCTTCACGTTGATGCCGTAGTCCTTGAGGTTTGCTTCATCCATAGTAATTGAGCACAACACGAGCCAGCAACAATGTATTCAGCTTCCGCGATGGACGGTGATACAGTTCTGCTTTCTTGAGGACCAACGGACCAAAGATCGTCCGAGGAAATGACAGTACCAGATGTTGACTTGCGATCCACACGATCACCAGCATAGTCGAGTCGAAATATCAATGAGATCAAAAGTAGAGCCCTTGGGGTACCATAATCCTAGTGTTGGTGTGTGAGCTAGATATCGAAGAATATGCTTCACAGCCTTATGGTGTGATTCCTTCGTGTAGCTTGAAATCGGGCACACATGCAAACACTAAGCATTATATCTGGCCTAGATGCACATAAGTACAATAAAGAACCAATCATGGAGCGGTATACCTTGTGATCAAGTCAATACCATTTTCATCGATTGCATAGATGGCCATTTGTGGGCATAGGAATTTTGACACCTTTGCAATCTTGCATGCGAATTTCTTGAGGACATCTTTGAGGTATTTCTCTGAGATATGAATATGCCATTGTGTTGTTGACGAATTTGAAGACCTAAGAAGAATTTCAACTCTCCCATCATAGACATTTGATATTCTTCACTCATCATATAGGCAAATTCATCACTATAACGTTGGTCGAGACAGCCAAAGATAATATCATCAACATATATTTGGCACACAAATAGTTCACCATCATAAGATTTAGTAAAGAGAGTAGGGTCGAGTGAACCGGGTGTGAAGCCATTCTTCACGAAGAATTCCTTCAATGTATCATACCACACCGAGGGCTTGCTTGAGGCCATAGAGGGCCTTATTTAGTCTAAAGACTTTGTCGATTCTTTGGATCTTCAAAACACAGGGGTTGAGCAACATATACTTCTTCCTCAAGCTTACCATTGAGGAATGCACTTTTCACATCCATTTGATATAAAGTGATATTGTGATGGTTAGCGTAGGCGAGTAATATGCTAATAGACTCAAGTCTAGCGACAGTGCAAAAGTTTCATCGAAATCAATTCCTTCAACTGCGTGTAGCCTTGAGCTACTAGTCGTGCCTTATTCCTCACCACAAGACCATTTTCATCTTGCTTGTTGCGATAGATCCACTTTGTGCCAATGATATTATGCTTGCGAGGATCTGGACGTTTGACCAGTTCCCACACGTTGTTGAGCTCGAATCGATGTAATTCTTCTTGCATGGCCTGAATCCACTCCGCCTCGAAATGCTTCATCTACCTTAGTGGGCTCTGTGATAGAGACAAAAGCATAGTGCCCACAAAAGTTAGATAAGTGTGAAGCTTTGAGCGTGTGAGAGGACTGGCGCTTCAATGTCATCGATGATCTTGTCAACTTGCACTTCTTTTGCAACGCGAGGATGAGCTGGTTGTCTTGAGGAATTTGATCATTTTCCTCGGCACCATTTTCTTCACATTATCTTGGTGCATCACTCGGCGTTCTTCGCGTCTGAGAATGAATTCTTCAGCAGTTTCTTGATGAGGAATGACATCCTCGGTTGCCTTGAACCCGATAGAATCCTCAGTGCTGGTTCGTCTAACACAGAGGTAGGTGCTCTCTTTGCGAGCCATTAGTTTCATCGAACCGCACATCTCAGATGTCAACAATCTTGTGAAGTGCGATGTTGAAGACTCTGTAGGTGTGCGAGTCCTTTCCGTAACCAAGCATAAAACCCTCATGTGCTTTCGTGCAAATTTAGAGGTGTGGTGAGGATCTCTAATCCAGCATTTAGCAATCAAGACTTTGAAATAACTTACATTGGGTTTCTTGTCCGTAAGGAGCTCATAGGCAGTCTTTTGAAGAATTTGTGAAGATATACTCTGTTGATGATGTGGCACGCAGTCAATTGCTTCAATCCAGAAGCGACTAGGCGCTTTTGTATTCATCAAGCATAGTCGAGCCATCTCCACAAGAGTTCTGTTCTTGCGCTCCACGACGCCATTTTGCCGAGGAGTATAGGGAGCAGATAACTCATGAGTAATACCAAGTTCATCAAGATAATCCTCAAGTCCGGAATTCTTGAACTCATTTCCATTGTCACTCCTGATGTGCTTGATCTTCACACCAAAGTTGGTTGAAGCCCTCAAGGAAAATCGTTTGAAGATTTCCTGCACTTGGTTTTTGTAAGTAACAATGTGTACCCATGTGTAGCGAGAGTAATCATCAACAATAACAAAGCCATAAAGAGATGCATCATTAGTGACAGCTGAGTAATGATTGGGACCAAAGAGGTCCATGTGAAGCAATTCGAAGGGACGAGTAGTGGTCATGATAGTCTTCGCTGGATGCTTGGCCTTGGTCATTTTTCCAGCTTCACAGGCTCCGCATAAGTGATCCTTGAGGAATTTGACATTTTCAATGCCAATGACATGCTTCTTCTTCGCAAGCGTGTGCAAATTCTTCATGCCTGCGTGACCAAGTCGTCGATGCCATAGCCAGCCTTCTGAAGCTTTTGCAAGTAGGCACACGGCTGGTTGTGGACCTGTAGAGAAATCAACAATATACAAGTCTCCTCTCCTAAAGCCTTCGAAGACTTTGGAATTGTCAGCTTCCATAATCACAACACAGCGGTACTTGCCAAAGATAACTACCATATCAAGATCACAAAGCATTGAGACTGACATGAGGTTATACCCTAAAGACTCAACAAGCATGACTTTGTCCATGTGCATGTCCTTAGAGATAGCAACCTTACCAAGTCCCAATACGACTTTTGCCTTTGTCAAGAAAGATGATATGATTCAGATGTGGCGGTGATAAGGAGCATCCATCAATAGATTCTTGTCACCAATCATGTTATTTGTACATCCACTATCGAGAACCCACTCGGTGGCTTTGGGTTGATCATCCTGCAGATGAATTAGTACAACTTACGATCTCATATACTTCATCGGTGAAGAATATGATATCAAGTTCATCGATGAATTTCATCGACAAGATCAATCGATAAGTAGTATGAGGACGTGTGAAATGAAAGTTCATTTCATCATGATTAGCTGCGTCCTTTCGTGCATTTTGTCGGGCCCCAAAGAAATTCTTGAGACGTTGAGGCACGTCCGGAGACCTGACCCTGCGGAAGAGATTAGTTCTTTTCTTCACCACCCACATCTCAGGGGTGGCAAAGAGTTCATCACTCATGAGCACCATATGAGAATGGTGGCATAGAGGCCAATCCATTTCGTTTCACATAAGAAGGGTTAGCGTAAGCATATGAATAAGCAGAGAAATTATTCGAGGACTTATGAACATAATGGTTTGAAGAATAATGCACATATTCATAGCCCTTAGCTCTACCCTGCGAAACAGAGTTGTTAGCACGATGATAATCGTATGAGGACTTTGATCCTTTTGAGGAATTTGATCCACGTGAGGAATTTGGTCCGTATGAGGACTTGGATCCATATGAAGAATTTGGTCCATATGAAAAATTTGATATGGGGTTCCTTTTCTTCATAGGTGGTGTCATGAGGACATTCACCTGAAGACTTTCAAGGCACTTCTTGGGAACCCAGATTTTCTTCATAGGGGGACCGTTCCTGCAGTTAGTGCCAACATATCTAGCAAATACTTCACCATTCTGATTTTTGAACAGTTTATAGTTTGAGTCAAATGACTCATCAATGAATGAGGAAATTCACATGTAAAGCCAGATAAGGTAGATGGATCAATCTGGAGGTCCCTTTGCAGCAACCCATGAGGTTTTGGGATCTGCTCGGGCTTCGAAAGATGTTCCATCAACATTGAGCTTCCTCTCAAAGGCAATACCCTCTTTCCTAGGGTTCTGTTGAGGATCTGCTTTTAAGCACATCACAAAGAGTCGATGCCCTTTGAGGATTTTGTACATGCTGTCATGTACAATTCCTTCAGCCCTGCATCGTCAAGGATACTAGCAATGTCCTCGGATGAGGAATTAGTGATAGCGAGAGGCAGGTGAAGAATTTGTAACAGTTGAAGCATTTGAACATTCAGTGAAGAATTAGCGATTCACGTTCAATGCACTTTAAGCATGGAGGAACAAATTCTTCTTGAGAAGCGCTGATTTGTTGAGCAAGTAATGAATCGCGCTCCTTCTGAAGATCTTCATAACTCGCTCTTAGCTTCTCAAGATCTTGCTTTCTTTGAAGAAATTCATAAGAAAGTTTCTCATGATCAGATAGGAGAGTGTTATGATGAACTTGAAGGCTGTCAAGCCTAGACTGAACTCTCTGAAGATTTTCAGTCAGGGCCTGAGTGCGATCCATTTCTTCATCTAACATATCATCACTCTTATCTAGCATGTTTTGAACCTTTTCAAAAGCCCTTTGTTGTTTTATAGCAATCTTAGCAAGTTTAGAGTAGCTGGGCTTGAGATCCTCATCAGATTCATTTTCACTAGATTCAGAGGAGGTGAAATTGAGTACCTTAGCACCTTTTGCCATGAAGCAATAGGTGGGAGTGTAGTCATCATTTTCCTCATCGAGTTTGTCGTGAGTCAGTTTCTTGATGTTGAAGATGGACTTGCTAACATAAGCGATAGCAAGAGCGGACTAGCCACACCAGATTCGGATTCTTGGACTCCTCCTCTTCCTCATTTTCCTCGATTCAGCTTCAGAGTCCATTTCCTTGCCAATGAATGCCCGAGCCTTTTGGAGCTGCTCTTCTTGTGAGAAGAAGGTTTTGAGGATTTTGATGATGAAGATTTTGATGATTTCTTCTTCTTCTTCATGTCATCGTAACTGTAATCCTTGTGCTTCTTCTTCTTTAATTCCTTTTCCCATCGAGGACAATCTTGGATGTAGTGACCAGGTTTCTTGCATTTGTGGCAAAGTCTTCTCTTATAGTCACTAGATGAGGAATCACTGCTTCTTGAGGATTTTCCAGCGACCACGTCTTGTGAATTTCTGGAATTTCTTCACGAGCGGTGCTAGCTCTGGCCAAATTCTTGAGGATCTCCAAGGCTACTACGAGTCTTCACTCTCGATTCAGACACAGCCTTGGCCTTGAGGCACGTGTTTTTCCATAGCCGAACCATAGAGATCTCTCTTTTGAGAAGTCGAACTCGTGAGTATTTAGCCTTCGAGGATATCGGCGGGATCAAGAGACTTGTAATCAGCTCGTTCTTGTATCATCGGTGCGAGTATCAAATGAGGAATCAAGCGATCTTAGCAATTTCTTCACCACCTCATGGTCGGTGATGTCGGTGGCACCAGTGCTTGAAGCTCATTTGAGATGTCGGTGAGGCGATCGAAGGTTTGTTGAACATTTTCGTTGTCGAGTCTTTTGAAGCGGTTGAAGAGATTCGAAGAACATCAACTTGAGAGTCACGCTGAGTTGAAACACCTTCATTTACTTTGGACAGCCTGTCCCGGATGAGTTTAGCGATTCCAAAGCACTCACTCTTCCATATTGACCTTTGCTCGATGGCCACATATGATATTCTTAAGCTTGAGAATCGAGTTGCTTGAATCTCTTCACATCAAGCATCATTCGGAGAGGGTGTGGTGAGGAAACACCTTTGTCACAACATACCGTAGATCGTTGTCAATTGCTTCAAGATGCATTAGCATTTTGTTCTTCCAATGGGGTAGTCCGTCCCATCGAAGGTAGGACACCCTGCTTTGAGACCTTGATCATACCGTGGTCGACATAACTAAAACTCCGGTGGTTAAACCAAAATCACACAGAACAAGGGAGTACCTTGCTCTGATACCAATTGAAAGTGCGTTATATCGACTAGAGGGGGGGTGAATAGGCGATTTTTAGAGAATTTTACAAATTCTTCACTGTGGAATTTGCTGGTGAGGAAATTCCTTAGCGAAGAAATACATGCAGCGGAATAAGTACTCAGAAGTAAGCATAACAGATTACAAGCAAAGTCATCATGATGAAATGAAGACAATCACAGAGTACGTGAAGCGTAATCACGAGGATAACACAAGATGAAGACAAACAGATGAAGAAATTGAACTGAGGAAATTGAGAAAGTCTTCAGTCAAAGTCTTCAAACATAGATATGAACAAACACTCAACACAATAATGAGGAAATGAAAGGGTTGAGGAAATAGAACCAGTTAGGTTGGTGAAGACTATGATTTGGTAGACCAGTTCCAACTGATGTCTCAGTTGTACGTCTGGTTGGAGCGGTTGAGTATTTAAACTCGAGGACACGTAGTCCCGGACACCCAGTCACTGAGCACGCAGCTCAGGACACCAAGTCCTCACCGTGTTCTCCTTGAACTAAGGTCACGCAGACCTCGTCCAATCACTCGTGGTAAGTCTTCAGGCGACTTCCAAACCTTCACATACTTGGTCACTCGGCAATCCACAATTCCTCTTGGATGCTCTAGACCGTGACGCCTAACCGTCTGGAAGAAGCACAGTCTTCAAAGGTAAAAAGCGTCGGATCCACGCATGATCAATTTCTTCAATGATGCTCAATCACTTTGGGTTTGTTGGGGTTTGGTTTTTGGGTTTTTCCTCACTTGATGATTTTCGCTCAAATTCCTCAGAGGATGGGTTGCTCTCAAATGACAAGTGTCAAGTTCTCTCGGAGCAGCCAACCAACTAGTGGTTGTAGGGGGTGGCTATTTATAGCCTAGGGAACAACCCGACATGATAAGACATAAATGCCCTTCAATGATATGACCGTTAGGTGGATAAGATATTTGGGACAGCCGGCGCGTAGCTCAGCAACGGTCGGAATTTTGAACATCAAATTCCTCAGGGCTATCATGTTCCTCATTTGTGTAGGCAATTCGCCTTTGGCGAATTCCTAACTCCTCGATCGAGAACAAATTCCTCGGCGACCGGAAGAGCTTCGTCTACATCCTTTGAAGAAATTGACTGAACTGTATGAGATTTCAAAAGCTTCACTCGAAGGGATTGGTAGGTGTAGGATTTGAGTTGAGCATCAAATGGAAATTTTTCCTTAGTATTTCCTCGACCCCTTTAACGATGACGGTGTTTCCTATGACTCAAGAAAGAAAAAATGAAACTACGAAAACAAAAGTCTTCACGCTTCACGTTCCTCAAATGAATACCAAGTCTTCAAGGTCACACCAATTTCTTCACTTTCAAAGTCTTCAGAAAGTCTTCAGAATATCAAATTCTTCAGTTGAAGAACTTCATTTTTAGGGGTCGACTTTCACTGTAAACATCAAACTCCTCATAGACTTATAGACCTGTGTACACTCACAAACGCATTAGTTACTTAACCTATAAGTCTTCAATACACCAAAATCACTAAGGGGCACTAGATGCACTTACAGACTCCCACTTCTTCAATGCATAACCTTTCATTCACTCCTCTTTTTCGAAGAAATTGTAGTGCAGAAGATTTATCTGGCGAAGTACCAAAAGAGTAAGACTCATGAGAATTCTCAGGTTCACACGGATTATGGAAGGCATAAGTTCAACCCATTGGGGCATTTTTACGAATCTATGCAACCATCAACCAAGCAAAAGATACGAGTTCGAAAGCAGAGTATCGAAGTCAAAGCAGATGCTACAATATACCGAAGGTATTATGTATCAGGGAAAAACTGATAAGATCTTGGATGTGAAGGACACTGTCGGATAACAACCCAGCAATGGATCTTGCGATTCACGACAGAGTTGATGTGAGTATCGGTAATCAATCAGATGAAGAAGGGGATGCAAAGGCATCGGCTTATAAAAATGTCTGAATGATTCGATGCTTGGGTACAAAGGAATTATTAATTCAAGACGAAGGATCAGAAGCATAGGCCCTGATCAAAAGATGAGTAAGTTGAATAGACTTAGAGGTGCACCCGATCAAATCTTGATTGGGCAAGAACCAGCTCATATTCGGAACAATGCCTGAGCCGGAAAGAAAATTTCCAAGGATTTATTGATGATCGTTTGCATTCACACACATGCTGAATCAACAGGATCAGAAGGTTAATCCCAAAGGATTTTAACGAATATCGCTAGACAAATGGAATTAACCAGAAAGCAAGTATGCAAGAATTCCAAGAGCAATAGGTTGTAGAGGATTTTCGGAAGGTCAAATAGTATTTCGAAGAATTTTGTGAATCACACGAACAACTGAGGTGAACGGATCCTCGGTGAGTGTGAGGAATTATTTGAGGGGGGGTTATTCCTGGGGCAAAGAACTGTAAGGCAGTAAGCTCAAAGGATTCTCAAAACAATAGAGAATTTCGGGGCATCTTGTAATAACAAGAGCATCGAGGAATGATTGTATGAATGGCAATTGTATGTGGTTATTCGTAGGGGTTTATCGATGGAAGGGAATTGTGAAAGCATTGGCACAAAGTCTCGAGAGAACAACGTAGAGTATCTTTGAAATCTTCTGGTGAAGCAAGTAATCATATGGAATGAGGGGCTCTCCAGAAGGAAGTATTTACGAGAACCTAAGGTTAGAGTTTGCAAAATCATTTAACCTGAGTAGAAGAGAGATCAGAGTCCTAGAGTATAGACGAGGAGTAAAAGATCCTAATACCACCCAATTGGTGACGTGGGCCCGTAAGACACACAGCCAATGTTAGTAAAAGTTTTTTAGTGACTAGACTCAACTTCGGCCAAGGAGTTGGAAAGGGGGCTACCTACAGGAAGTCGGCTCTGATACCAACTTGTGACGCCCTCGATTCAATCGTACACTAATCATACACACAAATGTGTACGATCAAGATCAAGGACTCACGGGAAGATATCACAACACAACTCTAGACACAAATTAAAATAATACAAGCTTTATATTACAAGCCAGGGGCCTGGAGGGCTCGAATACACAAGAGTCAGCGGAAGCAACAATATCTGAGTACAGACATAAGTTAGACAAGTTTGCCTTAAGAAGGCTAGCACAAAAGTAGCAATGATCGAAAAGGAAAGGCCTCCTGCCTGGGTGCCTCCTAACTACTCCTGGTCGTCGGCGATCTCCATGTAGTAGTAGGCATCGACGATAGCATCTGGCTCCTGGGCTCCGACATCTGGTTGCATCAACCGGAAAGAAGAAGAAAGGGGGAAAAGGGGGAGCAAAGCAACCGTGAGTACTCATCCAAAGAACTCGCAAGCAAGGATCTACACTACATATGCATCGGTATCAATGAAATGGGCTGTATATGTGGACAGGGCTGCAGAAATGCCAGAATAGAGAGAAGGCCTAGTCCTATCGAAGACTAGCATCTTCTGGAAACCACCATCCTGCAGCAAACAGGAGGGAGTAGAGTAGCATAAAGTAAAGTAGTAGTAGTGTTATCAACCTCGGCCAGAGATCCTTTCTCGACTCCCTGCGAGAAAGCAATCCCAGAGCCATACTATCTAGTTATCATCACAATCCATTTCTCATCACAATCCAGATCTCATCATAAGTATCCAGTTCTAGTTGTATCGATCGGAATACAACTCCAAGTGTCTGTTACCGTAGGACAGGCTATCGATAGATGTTTTCTTCCCTGCAGGGGTGCACCAACTTACCCACCACGCTCGATTAACTCCGGTCGGACACACTTTCCTGGGTCATGCCCGGCCTCGGCCAAACAATACACCGCAACCCGACCTAGGCTTAATAGAGAGGCCAGCACGCCTGACCAAACCTATGCCCCGAGGGTCATGGGCCATCTCCCGGGAACTCCACTGACGTTGCGAGGCGGCGGTGAGCAGACCTAGCTACCTCCTTCAACAAAGGCGGCGCCACGCAATCCAACCCGTAGCGCCGCTCGGCCGTGACATCTATTAAGCTTGGTGATGCATGCGGCGAACGCATATACTATGCCCACGTGATGGTTAGTGCTATCGGGCCGAGGCCCTCGGATCAAATATCCAACTCATAGTGGATTAGGAACAGCGTGGTAACAAGCGAGACTCACGAAGATGTGACCCCATTGCCCCGTCTCGAGGACTTGCGGCAAGGGCTAGGAATGCCCGACCACGCCTCGTAATTATCTCGCGGGCACCCTCCAGGTCAACCCGACTCCACATCACTTGCAATTAAGCTCGCGCGGGTACCCCTCAGGGTCGACCCGTCTTAGTAACATGGTACAGTGTAAAGTCATAGCAATCATAGTAACTGTGTGTCTAAACATCAAGGGGAAAACCCGAGGAATCACCCCCGGTGAATTCCACTCGATGTAATCATCAAGGTGAACGTAAGAGGAATCACCCCCGAGGTTCACACTTGAGGGGTTGCATGATAGAGTCGTATCGGAAGTGGTTAAGGCAGAATCACCCTCGATGACCACGACCGAATAGCTACACTACAAGGTTAACATCGGAAGTCTTGTAGAGGTCTCACCCTCGGCACTTTCGATAGAAACCAGAGGTCGAGCAACTAAGGGAAGTGATGTGCGGTGTCGGGCCTGGTCTTGATCCCGTTGATCGAGTCTTGATGATGAAGCGAGGCAACAAGGGCAAGGTGGGGGTCAGCGATGGATCTCTAACCAACCTATACTAAGCAGTTTAGGATAAGCGGTGAGTACAACAGCGGATACAAAAGCGGGCTATTCATCGAAATAGGTGCAAACAATAACGATAGCAAAATCTAATGCAAGCATGAGAGAATGGAATGGGCGATATCGGGATGATCAAAGGGGGGGGGGGGGGGCTTGCCTGGTTGCTCTGGCAAGGAGGGGTCGTCGTCGACGTAGTCGATCACAGGGGCGACATCGGTCTCGAGGTCTACCGGCTAGAAGAGGGGGAAGAAACAATAAATATAAAGCAAGCATAGCATCACAAAGAATAACATGGCAATATGTTGTGCCGGGTGTGACCTAACGTATGGCTACACGATATAGGTGAAGGGGGAATTCAACCGGGAATGTTTTCCCGGTTCCGGGTCTGTGTGAGACAGATGACCCGAGTGGGAATGTTCCATGTTCAGATAGTTAGAGGCATCTGACAGGTAAACGGACCGCGTTCTCGGATTAGTTGGATTTTTCTGAGCAACTTTCATATAGAAAACATTTCCATCCGAGTTACGGTTTAATTTCTAAGAATTTTCAAATTTAAAAAATATTATGGAATTATCTAAATTTAGCAGAAAGGGAAATATGACATCAGCATGATGCAATGCTGACGTCAGCAAGTCAGCAGGTCGGCTGACCAGTCAAACCAGACAGGTGATGCCCACATGTCAGCCACTGTAATTAACAGAGTTTATGTTAAACTAAACAAATGTTAAATAGCTACTGGGCCCCACATGTCAGTCTCTAATTAGTTACTAATTAGGTTTTAGTTATTAATACATTTTAATTAACTAAAATAGGCGGTGGGGCCCGTGTGTCAGTGGCAC
Organism: Aegilops longissima; assembly: GCA_021605205.1. Lineage (NCBI taxonomy): Eukaryota > Viridiplantae > Streptophyta > Magnoliopsida > Poales > Poaceae > Aegilops > Aegilops longissima. The sequence goes on from CM038678.1 coordinate 70,266,361, forward strand.
TGGCTTCTGGTCGTGAGTTGACTGGTCAACCAGATCAATCGGGACCATGAGGCCCATGGCGATGGCTCTGGGGTGGCCCAGTGCCAACCACGTAAGGCGGCGGCGTTTGGCCGCCAGCGACGCCGTAACGCGGCGGGGCACCGGGCCTTGTCGGGATTCGCTACGGCGCCGTTCGGTCGCGGCTTGGTCCATTCGAACTACCACTCGATGCAGCGTCGAGTGGTGGTGGTGGTATGGCGGACTTTGCGGAAGCAATGGCGGCGAGCGGCGAGCAGATGCCGGAGTTGGGCGTCGTCCGTCACGGGCTGCATGGCACGGGAAGGCGCGCTAGGGTCTCGTTGGACTCACACGAGCTCCGAGAGCTCGTCTCGAGCTCGGACGCGAGCTTGGGCTCTGTGGTCACGCGGCGAGCTCGTCTCGGCTACGAGTATGGCCATGGCGTGGTGGCGGCTCTGGCCTTGAGGATGAGCGAGAGTGAGGGAGAAGGAGAGGAGCTCACAGCGCTCCTGCGAGATGTGCAAAGCGGCTCGGGAGGCTCAATGTGGTTGGAATTGACGGCGATGATGGAGGTCAGAGGTTGAAGAAGGGGGTCATCCGCATCGATGCAGATGGAGGAGGGCCTCCCAGCTCGTTCCAGCGGGCGAAGGCGAAGAAGTCGACGTTGGGGAGGCCGGTGGACTCGTCGAAGGGAGTGGGGTGGCCTTCGCCCAGTAGTGCTAGGTGGAGGGCGGCGATGGCGCTCGGGTGAGGCGGGCGAGCGAGACAGAGTGGGGGAGGAGCGGGTGGATCTGGGAGGCGAAAGAGGGGAGTGTAGGTAGGTGGGGAGGAGGCCGAGGCGTCGAGGGGGGGGGGGGCTCGACCTTATCCACTGAGGCGTCGACGGCGAGGTGGGTTCGGCAAGGACGCGACTCGGGCGCGCACAGGGTCGGGTGAACAGAGAAGGCGACCGAGGAGGAAGATGGGCTGGGCACTGGTGGAGTGGGTTAGGTGGGTTACATCCGGGAGGAGGTTGCTCTCTCCCCCCTTTCTATTTTTTTAACTTTCAGCTTTAGCTATTTTAGGCCATTTAGACACATTGGAAAAACTGTTGGTTCACCACCAATATTACCAGAAGAATATTATCCACATGATGAACATTTTAATTTTCATGTTTGAGCAATTTTGAGTTTCACTCAAAATTTGAATTTGAATTCAGATAAGGATTTTGAAATAAGATGTTTCACCACTGTGATCAAGCATTGCAATGATGATGACTTGTCATGATTAAGAGGAGATCACTTTAGGGTGATGCTGGGGATGCTACAAGATGTGTGGCAGTCTCCAGCACCAAACAACTCTAGCTCAGACCGCAATAAGCGCTCTGCCATCTCTCCCTTCCAGCTTAGCTGCCTTCGGCAACGCCTTGCCGAACATCGCTGTTATTACCCGAACGTGTTGCTCTCTAAGCGGAGAGTCGAACAACGTTCTGAGCTCTTGAACTGCCTCCTCGTCCGGCACCATGTCCTCGGGGACCAGACCCAACATATTATTGTGTGGGTTGGGCGGAAAGGAATGATATGTGTTGATCTGTGTGTAAATGATGTCCAACGGCTCCCGTACATTTTTTTGCGGGAAAACTTTCGATCTATTCCTTTTCAATCGTGGTAGTACAACGAAAACAAGAAATAATAAAAACTACATTCAGATTCATAGACCACATAGTGACAACTACAAGCACTGAAGCCTAATAGAAAAGCCTAGTAGAGGCATTCAGAAAACGTTGTAAGTGGTGCGGACTGGAGAAGCCGCTAGTATGACGCCTCTAATAAGGCTCACTAGTGGCTCTGACTTCCAACGCTGGTAGAAACCAGATATTACTGGCATCGGCGGCCAACACCGCTGATAACTTTCGTATTGCTGGCATGGGTCGGCCGATGCCACATGTACTTATTGTATTCGTGGTGTCCGGTAAAAAACAACACCACTATAAAATATGATAGAATTATAAAAATAATAGTTGTGTTGCATATGAAATCTCGTTACATTAAAAACTGCATTGCATACGGAATCAGATTACATTAAATTATATAATTGCATTGCATATGAAATCACATTACATTATATAATCTGAAATCACATATGAAATCATATTGCATTGTATATGAAACCACAAGGCTTTTGCCGTGTGCATTTGGCACACGGCAGATATTCAAATCCGGTAGTGAATTTTGTCTTGTTGTATATTTGAACTGCGCCTTTTGAAAGAGAAAACATCACGCATGATTTCTTTTCTACCAAACTCCATTGGCTTCGTTGATATGTTCATTCTCTTCTTTTCCAATCTTGTGTATGCATTGGCTGTATTCTCTTGCTTCTTGAGCACTCCCATTTAATGATTTCCTCACGCAAATTCCTCACGCAAAGGTGGACATATCGTGCCAAGATGAATCTTGCATTCCTAGTTTTCTTTTGCGTAAACTAATATAGGATATCTAACAAACTTTGGGTTTTACTTAGGACTTGGAAAGCTGACAATTATGCAAACAAAATCCGCACGACACTGTTGGAAGTTGAAAAAAAGTTATGATGCGTCAACATAATATATACAAGCCCACAAGCCACTCACGCAGATGGTATGATGGACAGCTAAGGTTTTATGTCCGTTCCGTGCACCTCTTTGCATTTCCCTTGCCATATATATGAACCAAGGATGTAGCTAATTTTGTCGATATGGTAACCATCCTAGCTTTTTAGTAGTGAGATTAACAAACTATGGGTTGTAATCACAATGTTCAGATGCATGCCAAATACATCACCGCACTGGATCGAGAACAACGACGTGGAAGCCCAAGCTATAGCCACTAGACAGAAGCCACCCATGCAGATCATGAACAACTTATGTCTGTTTCCTTCCACCTTTTTAGCTTTATCTAGCTATATAAACCGTCCAGAGATCAAGAATGTAGTTATCCATATACACAACTGGTTAATATAGTACTAAATCAGAGATAGAAAGTCTATGCGCAGAGGAACAATGTCGATGAAGACTGTGTTCTCGGTGCTCCTGCTATGTATGCTCGTGGCGACACCCATAGCAGCCCAGTACAACGCATGGAGCGGTAACAGTGGTCCCTGGATGTGCTATCCGGGGCAGGCCTTCCAGGTGCCAGCCCTCCCTGCCTGTCGTCCATTGCTGAGGCTCCAGTGCAATGGCAGCCAGGTGCCCGAGGCTGTCCTAAGGGACTGCTGCCAGCAGCTCGCCGACATCAGCGAGTGGTGCAGGTGCGGTGCCCTCTACAGCATGTTGGACAACATGTATAAGGAGCATGGCATGCAGGAGGGACAGGCGGGGACAGGCGCGTTCCCACGCTGCCGGAGGGAGGTGGTGAAGCTGACGGCAGCGAGCATCACGGCGGTCTGCAGGCTACCCATCGTCGTCGATGCGTCCGGAGATGGAGCGTATGTCTGCAAGGATGTGGCCGCATACCAGGACGCCTAGTCAAGCGAATGAGTAGCTACTATGTTGTGCCATGCATCTGCCTCTTAATTTGTGGGGTGCGCACAAGCTGAATAAAATGATGTATGTGCCTATCCGAAATGCGTCGTTAATGAATAAAAGTGAAGTTCCCTGTTGATCGAGAAATTTCAATCCAACATACAAAGGAATAGGTAGACGCATCCCCTATGATCGCCCTGTGATCGATCTTGTGGGGCCTTTGGCTATATCGCAGCGGGTGTTGTTGTAAGAGTGGCATCCGGGTGCTCGTAGAGGGCGTTGCGTTGGCTAGTAATATGCACAAACTCACAGAGAGAGAAATTCGCTAGCACCGGTGCAAAATGATGTGACAATTGATGTGAACTTAAAAAAATATGTACATTGCGTAGTTTATTCTGTGGTATAAAACTAAAAGCAACCAAAATCTTAGAAATATATGTTTCCATCTTTGCATTTGATTTAAATGCATTTATGCACCTATTTGCATGCACAACTTCCATCATGTTGTCCGATTACCAAACAAGAACCATAGCCTGCACCGGCAGCATGGAGCACGGGAAGCGAGCTGTCGAACGAAGGTGCACACACATGAAGAAGACCAAAGAGGGCATCACTATGCACGGGGAGAAGCTGAGCAGGATGCAGCAAGAAGACCAGGCCATCATGCTTCGAAACCAAGACATCAGCTGCTCCACCAACAAGAGAAAATCCCAGCCGCCACCTTCAAGAAGGAGCACGCCATCGAGGTGCTGTAGACGCCCTGATTAGGGGAGTACCGGCTTTCGACGGAGCTCAGGAGGGAGGCGGAAGGGAGAGGGACCACCCAAAGCCTCCAGGAAAGGGATCGGCGCCAAAGGCGTCAACTTTGGGGGCCCGCCGTGCTGGCCAGGGGTTTCCCACTCCATGGAGGGCCTCCTCCCACTCCATGTTGACATCAAGAACACTTGCTAGCATAAGTATTAGTATCTAGAGGACAACCTATTGGTTGACGAGAACTACAGGAAGAGGAATGTTGAGTACATCTACAAGCTCATACATCTTCTTTGGCTGCCATGGGTTGTGTTAAATTCTTCCTTACATAGCGACTACTTTGGTTACATAATTGGAAAAAAAAAGTTTATCTCATCCCAGTTATTTAAATCTACCTCTCTAACAATGCTCAAGAAATGTGATTTTGTATAGTTCAACTTGTGAGAGGGACAAGTTTACCTTTTAGAACTCCTTATGTATTTATGTCCATAATACATGAGGCACCTTTTCTTTTTAATCAATGGGAAATGAGTCAAGTTTCTCTGCAATTATAAGTTTAGGATGTTGATACAGTTGGATGTCAATCTTTTTTGTTACGAGCACTTGAAGTGAAAGATGTTCTTTATTAGAAACTTATGCAGAGGATCTTCTTGAACACTACTAGATTGCTTGCAACTCACACTGATAATGTAGTCGATGAGGTATGGAATCACATCAAGCATGGGAAGCTTGCCCCTGATGCTATTTTACCCCTTGCGGCTCGAAGGCAATACTGTAACCTCAATGGGTTTGATATCATCAAGGCTTGTATCGAAGATTCTATGTTTTCCCTGGGAAGTGGTAAAAATGCCAAGGGAAAAAAAGCAGCTCAATGAGATGAAAGTACATCTTATCAATGCATTGGTGCTTGTTAGAATAATTCTCAAATCCGGGAAGCTCTTGAGGCATATATTCAAACTCAATAAGAGGCATCACATTTGCAACAAATAAATTAATTTTGATGCTTCATTTCATCATGGTTTTATTATCTGTATACATTTTTTTCTTGTTTTTAATACGCTAATATGTTACGGTTTGGCTTTTATTTAAACCTTAAAATATTGATTGTAGAGAAAGAATATTGTACAGCAGTTCTCTTGTTGAATCACGAGGAAAAGAGCAGAGTATCTATATCTCAATCAATTTGTTCTTTTCTAGTGTTTTTCCTGTTCTTCTAGATTTTATTTGACCAAGTACTTATTCAAATCAAATATAGTAATATCCGGTAGACAGCTGTCCAATGAATTGGGTTTCCTCTGTTATAAAACCTTTCTAATTAATACCTCCTGAAAATTTGCATTATCAGTATTTGCCTACATGTAGTACTAAATTGATTATTCGGGGAAAGCCATATAGGCACTATAAAACAATTTCCATATTGTAGATGGGTACTACTTCCTGGCTGACAATGGTTGTTACTATCACAATTTGATTTATTTTGAGATACATGATTGCTTGACCATAACAACCTTACCAAATGTGGTGTCACCAAAACCCAAGCATGGCCAATAGCTTGGCAAAACAAGAGTATTTGGTCTAGATCCATATAGACTTTCAAACTTTGGGTGTCTGTTCTTTGGTTGAGCCAAATAGCAAGGTTGTGTCACTGCTCTGCAGCGAGTCTGGTCAAGGTCAAGTTATCATGGCGACACTAGGTTGAAATGAAGCACCCTAATTAATGACATACAGTACAAATTAACGACAGGGCACTTGCCCGCGCACACATACACACACAACATACGCGACACAGAATCAGTTAGCATAACATGCATATTGCAATCACAGGGTTGACACAGAATCGCGACGAGATGTCAGTTTTCTCAAAATTCAGAAGACACTTGAACCCATATTTGATATGACATCCTCCCGACTACCAGCCATACAACTCATTATATCTGCAAAAGTATTTTGTGGAAAATACACTGAACACATCCCTCCTGGCCCCCATAACTTTTTGCCTCTTATTCTGCTGCAAAGACAATAATCATGAGTTGATGTCAGGATAATTTAGAACAATGAAGAAAAAATAGAGAAAAGGGCAAAAACTAATGAAGCTGGTCACTTATGAGGAAAACACAAATACCTCAGTTTTAAGGTCGAAATTCGATCAGAACTTTGAAAATTCTCTTTCGAGTGATTTGATGGTCTATTATCGAAAAAGGGTTTCCCCCGCTTTGTATTCCAAAGCAACCAACACCGATACAAAGATCGCTTGGGCGAGCAGCACATCAAGCCCAAAAGAAAAAAGAAGAAGAAACAAATGCCAACAACGGCAGCTCGATAAAGCACGGATGACCCGCCACCGCTACGCCCTTCATAAACAAACCACCACAACCCGAGGCTCCAAACCGCCGCGTACCAAGCAACACCTCCAAGAAGGAATACGACGCTGACGACGCTACTGCCCAGACATGTCCTAGGGTTTCCCCCGGCACGCGGAGGGAGGTGGGGGATGGATATCACCGACACCCTCCAGGAAGGAATGGTGGCACCCGCAGGTGTCACTGCATCAGAGCCGAAGAACCGGCAAGGATTTCTCCCGCACTCCAACCCCACCGCCCAACCGGACCGAAACCGACCAGCCAGTTCGCTGCCCACCACCATGCACCATCATGGTTGCGCCGCCACCCACACTGCCTCACTGCGAACACCAACACGAGGCCAAGAGGACCAGAGAGAAGCGCCCCGCGGAGGAGAAGCAGCACCATAGCCGAACGAGAGGGAACCACCTGCACCGTCGTCGTGCATGTGGCCAGAGCCTCCAGCACCGTCGCGGTCGCCGTCCGGACGCAGCAGCAGGGCATGCCATACCACCCCTGACCCGGCCAGGCCCACTAATCCCAGTCGACCACGCTGCAGAAAGCCGGTGATGGCGCCGCCAGCACCCAGCCGCTCATCGCCTCTCCCGCCTCCCGGCCAGCAGCGACCCACTTTGCCGCTGCCCGCCCGAGCCAGATGGGGCCGAAGGGCTAGATCTAAACGGCGAAGCGCCGCCAGTTCATGCCGCCCGCCGCCCGATGCTTTGCCCCTTCGCGCGAGAACCCCGCCGCCATGCAGGACCGCCGCCGCCCAGAGACACCACCCGGAATCGCCTCGTCCCGCGCCGGAGGACACCCAAGAGGGGAAAGGCCAGGGGGCGGCCGCCACCAGCGTCGCCCAGGCCAGGCCTGTGGCGGGCGCCGGTGACAGGGAGGAACGGGGAGGGGGAGGCGTGCGGAAGAGGAGGTTGGGCGCGGCCGACCACATGCGGAGGCGGCGCGGTCGCGGGAGAGGAAAAAGGAGTTCCTTCTGCGCTCTTGGCGGAATCGCCCTTTGATTAGATAAATTTTCTTGCAAAAGAAAAGAAAAAAAGATGAGTGTACCATATGCCCAAGAGAAAAATAAAGTGCACGACCTCCTTCCTAAAAAACAAACAAAGCATCCTCTAAGATCTTCTTTCTCCTTCAATTCTGGGCGAAGGTCACTTCTTGGCTTGGACTCCATCACATCATGAACGGATTGGTATCTTATGGCCTCGATGAAGGAGTGGCCGATTGAGATGGCTAGTACGAGAGACCAAGCACAGAAAGGCCATCTCCTCCTTGAAGATGTTTGTTACATGGGAAATCTGGAAAGAGTGGGATGCCAGAGTTTTCCGCAACCTCAGTGCCCCCACGATTGTGATTGTGATGACGATCAAGGAGGAGGCCCGACTTTTGGCGTTGGCAGGAGCTGCGCATTCACCACGGCCCGCACAGTCTTCTAGTATTGGGCAACGTCCCTCTGCAGCAGGTTGAACCCCGTCTCCCCGGGATCTGCCCGGCGCACACCATGACTGTGATGACGGCAGTGTTCCTGTGGTCAGGGGAGAGCACTGGGGCAGAGGAGAGGGTTCGAGCATGTGGGGGGAGGGGGTGTGGGGCGGCAGGGTCGCGCGGGACGGCGGAATGGCGTGGTGGCGCGTGGAGAAGCCGTCGGCGGAGAGCCTAGTGCGGCGCGCGAGGGGAACGGGAAAGGGGAATTAGGGATTTGGCTCCACGCCCGTGATGACTTGTGTGTTGCGGGGGGAAACTTTCGCGGGCTTGGGCCAAATGTTGGCGCTAATTTTTCTATACGCGCGCGCAGGCCCATTTGGCACAGACTGTTGGTCGGCGTTATTTGTCGACCGACGAATGGATGGGCATGGGAGTTTTCCCGACCCACAGATCGATAATAAATGTGATTGTATTCCCGTCCGATGGTCTGCCATTGTCCATAGGTTTTCCCAACCAACTATCTGTCACAACATTTCCCAACTGTTGGTCGGCGATGGTATTTTTTTCCAACACATGTCTGTAGGGAATGCAGTGTTGAGCGTTGACCTTTGTCCTTGCCTTTGCTGGCAGGGTTGCTTGAGCTGGTCTTCGCTATAGTGCCAAGGTGTTTGGCCAAGTCAAAGGTACTGGCATGCCTGTAGAACTCGGCGACCTGATGGGATTTCTCGAGCTTGAGTTTGGTGGCTACGACGGCCGAACTGAGCTAACTTGAAAGGACCTACACATCCATGAATGTATATTTTGCCGCCGCTTTTATTTTATCGCAGGGTTTGTATTTAGACTTATTGTTTGTATCGAACTTATTGTGTATGAAAATTATTGTAATAACTCTTAACTGGTATTGAAACAGTTTACTTTCTTTATGATGTGAAATCCTGTGGATGTGGATGTATATTTATTGTGATCCTAGGAGAGTATGTTGACCATATCCACGGTATGGATTCTCCTTTTAAATCTTCTTTTGTCATCAGGTTAATTGCCTTAAGTGGTGGTTAGCACCACATGATTAAGGTAGATTATGATTAGAGTAATATGCTCCATTACAGTAACCCTCTAACCCATTATTGTCATTCTTATAGCTATAGTGTGTTTTGCTAACTAGGTCCTTATTTGTGTAGTTTACAACGGATTCAAATAACCCTACGCACCACGCAAGCGATGGAGTGCAGAAGAGCCCTGGAAGCAATGTTCTTGCTACTTCACCATCAAGAAACTCTTCGTTCTTTAGCCTATATCATATGATTATGTTGGTTGCCAGCATGAGGAGGGGTGTGGGATTCATGATCAAGGATTGGGATATATGTTATGTGGATTGGGCTGAAATGAATGATATGTGTTGATTTGTGTGTAAATGACGTCCCAACGGCTCCCGCTGCAGGGGAGACTTTGCTGATTTTTTTTCCTTCTAATTACCGTACTTATTTTATACTAAGTATGGGTTTATGCTCATTGGTTGATGCAGGTTAAGATGTAGTCACTCTTCTTTTGTCACCCTGCTTCTTCATACTCCGCTTGCAAAATCTGGTTATTTTTCTATCTTTTTGTCATATGATTATGTTGGTTCCACTATGAGGAGTGTTTGGGCCTCACGACCGAGGATTGAGACATATTATTGTGTGGGTTGGGCGGAAAAGAATGACATGTGTTGATTTGTGTGTAAATGATGTCCAACGGCTCCCATACATTTTTTTGCGGAAAAACTTTCGATCTATTCCTCTTCAATCATGGTAGTACAACGAAGACAAGAAATAATAAAAACTACGTTCAGATTCGTAGACCACAAATTCACAACTACAAGCACCGAAACCTAATAGAAAAGCCTAGCAGAGGCATTCGGAAAATGTTGTAAGTGGCGCGGACTGGAGAAGCCGCTAGTATGACGCCTCTGATAAGGCTCACTAGTGGCGCTAACTTCCACCGCTGGTAGAAACCTGATATTACTGGCATCGGCGACCAATGCCGCTGATAATTTTGGTACTGCTGGCACAGGTCGGCCGATGCCACATGTACTTATTGTATTCGTGGTATCCGATAAAAAACAACACCACTATAAAATATGACATAATTATAAAAATAATAGTCGTGTTGCATATGAAATCTCGTTACATTAAAAACTGCACTGCATACGAAATCATATTACATTACATTATATAATTGCATTGCATATGAAATCACATTACATTATATAATCTGAAATCACATATGAAATCATATTGCATTGCATATGAAACCACAAGGCTTTTGCCGTGTGCTTTTGGCACACGGCAGACATTCAAATCCGGTAGTGAACTTTGTCTTGTTGTATATTTGGACTGCGTCTTTTGAAAGAGAAAACATCACACATGATTTCTTTTCTACCAAACTCCATTGGCCTCGTTGATATGTTCATTCTCTTCTTTTCCAATCTTGTGTATGCATTGGCTATATTCTCTTGCTTCTTGAGCACTCCCATTTAATGATTTCCTCACGCAAATTCCTCACGCAAAGGTGGACATATCGTGCCAAGATGAATCTTGCATTCCTAGTTTTCTTTTGCCTAAACTAATATAGGATCCTCTAACAAAATGTGGGTTTTACTTAGGACTTGGAAAGCTGACAATTATGCAAACAAAATCCGCACGACACTATTGGAACTTGAAAAAAAGTTATGATGCGTCAACATAATATATACAAGCCCACTAGCCACTCACGCAAATGGTACGATGGACAGCTAGGGTTTTATGTCCATTCCATGCACCTCTTTGCATTTCCCTTGCCATATATATGAACCAAGGATGTAGCTAATTTTGTCGATATGGTAATGATCCTAGCTTTTTAGTAGTGAGATTAACAAACTATGGGTTGTAATCACAATGTTCATATGCATGCCAAATACATCACCGCACTGGATCAAGAACAACGACGTGGAAGCCCAAGCTATAGGCACTAGACAGAAGCCACCCACGCAGATCATGAACAACTTATGTCTGTTTGCTTCCACCTTTTTAGCTTTATCTAGCTATATAAACCGTCCAGATATCAAGAGTGACAACTGGTTAATATAGTACTAAATCATAGATAGAAAGTCTATGCGCAGAGGAACAATGTCGATGAAGACTGTGTTCTCGATGCTCCTGCTATGTGTGCTCGTGGCGACACCCATAGCAGCCCAGTACGGCGCATGGAGCGGTAACAGTGGTCCCTGGATGTGCTATCCGGGGTAGGCCTTCCAGGTGCCCGCCCTCCCTGCCTGTCATCCATTGCTGAGGCTCTAGTGCAATGGCAGCCAGGTGCCCGAGGCTGTCCTAAGGGACTGCTGCCAGCAGCTCGCCGGCATCAGCGAGTGGTGCAGGTGCGGTGCCCTCTACAGCATGTTGGACAACATGTATAAGGAGCATGACGCGCAGGAGGGACAGGTGGGGAGGGCGGTCATAATATATACAAGCCCACAAGCCACTCATGCAGACGGTATGATGGAAAACTAGGGTTTTATGTCTGTTCCGTGTAGGTCTTTGCATTTCCCTTGCCATATATATGAACCAAAGATGTAGCTAATTTTGTCGATATGGTAACCATCCTAGCTTTTTAGTAGTGAGATTAACAAACTATGGGTTGTAATCACAATGTTTATATGCATGCCAAAATGCATCACCGCACTGAATCAAGAGCAATGACGTGGAAGCACAAGCTATATGCACTAGACACAAGCCACCCACGCAGATCATGAACAACTTATGTCTGTTTCCTTGCACCTTTTTATCTTTATCTAGCTATTTATACCATCCAGAGATCAAGAGTGTACTTATCCATATACAGAACCAATTAAGATAGTACTAAATTAGAGACAAAAAATTTGCGCGTAGAGGAACAATGTTGATGAAGACTGTCTTCTCGGTGCTCCTGCTATGTATGCTCGTGGCGACACCCATAGCAGCCCTGTACGGCGCATGGATCGGTAACAGTGGTCCCTGGATGTGGGATCCAGATTCGCTGACTTAGACACAGCAAGTCCCCGCTGACTTTGTCGTAGGATCAAGAATCAAAGGCTGAGATTCGCCAAATCACTGTTCTCAAACACTATTCACATAAATCACTGTTCACGCAAATACTGTTGACCACACTATAGCACCCAATCTGGTCCGTCGCTTTTCAATCCGACGGACAAGACTGGGCAAAGGTAGCAGTACTGTAGCGTCGCTACCTTTGCCATGGCAAGTCAGCGAATCTGAACCGCTGGATGTGCTATCCGGGGCAGGCCTTCCTGGTGCCCGCGCTCCCTGGCTGCCGTCCACTGCTGAAGCTCCAGTGCAATGGCAGCCAGGTGCCCGAGGCTGTCCTAAGGGACTGCTGCCAGCAGCTCGCCGACATCAGCGAGTGGTGCAGGTGCGAGGCCCTCTACAACATGTTGGACAGCATGTATAAGGAGCATGGCATGCAAGAGGGACAGGCGGGGACAGACGCGTTCCCGCGCTGCCGGAGGGAGGTGGTGATGCTGACGGCGGCGAGCATCACGGCGGTCTGCAGGCTACCCATCGTCGTTGATGCGTCCGGAGATGGAGCGTATGTCTGCAAGGATGTGGCCGCATACCAGGACGCCTAGTCAAGCGAATGAGTAGCTACTATGCTGTGTCATGCATCTGCCTCTTAATTTGTGGGGTGCGCACAAGCTGAATAAAATGGTGTATGCGCCTATGTGAAATTCATCGTTAATGAATAAAAGCGAAGTTCCTTGTTGATCAAGAAATTTCAACCCAGCATACAAAAGAACAAGTAGACACGCATCCCCTGTGACCGATCTTGTGGAGCCTTTGGCTATACCGCAGCCAGGTGTTGTTTTTGTAAGAGTGGAGGCATCCGGGTGCTGGTAGTCGGTATGGGGCGTTGCATCAGCTAGTAATATGCACAAACTCACGGAGAGAGAAATTCGCTAGCACCGGTGCAATATGATCCGGCAATTGATGTGAACTTAAAAACCAAATAGGTACATTGTATAATTTATTCTGTGTTATAAAACTATATAAGTAACCAAAATCTTAGAAAATATATGTTTCCATCTTTGCATCTGATTTAAATGCGTTTATGCACCTGTTTGCATGCACAACTGCCATCACATTGTCCGATTTCTTTGTGATATATGCACCCCGTTTATCCTTTCTCATGTTCACTAACATGTCTTTTTAGAGAAAAGGCGCCGGTCGAACCCGAGAAGAGCTTGAACCTAACCCGACTTTGAATTAACAAAGCCATCAACCGGGCAGGATTACAAGGGCACTGCATTACAAAGGAGATGCAAAGCAAAGCGGAAAGGAAGATACAAGGAACTAGGCAAAACAACACAAAGGCAACAGCGGGAATGCCGGTGCCGACGACTAGCACTACGCTTGCACCGACTAGCCAACTACGTACATGGAAGAAGGGCCACATCGAGCAAGCATTGAGTGCCAGCTGCATCAACAAGCCAAACTTGGGCAACACTTGAGTTGTCTCCTCGTCGCAAAGGGACACTACCCTTTCACCAAGGCTCGATGGGTGCCGCACCGACGACCAATAGAGTGGCTACCACATAGGTGTCCGAGCTGCCATAGGAGAAGCAAACAGAGCTGACCCGTGAACCACAGGAGACCAACCAAACAAGAACCATAGCCGGCAGTGGCAGCACGGAGCATGGGAAGCGAGCTGTCGAACAAAGGCGCACACCCATGAAGAAGACTAAAGAGGGCATCACTATGCACTAGGAGAAGCTGAGCAGGATGTAGCAGGAAGACCAGGCCATCATGCTTCGCAACCAAGACATCAGTCGCTCCACCAACAAGAGCAAATCCTAGCCACCGCGTTCAAGAAGGAGCACACCATCAAGGTGTTGTCGACGCCCGGATTAAGGGAGTACCGGCTTTCGCCGGAGCTCAGGAGGGAGGCGGAAGGGAGAGGGGCCACCGCAAAGCCTCCAGGAGGGGGATCAACGCTAAAGGAGTCTACTTTGGGGGGCCGCCGTACTGGCAGGGGTTTCCCACTCCATGGAGGGCCTCCTCCCACTCCATGTTGCCATCAAGAACACTTGCCAAGTATCAGTATCTGGAGGACAACCTATTGGTTGACGATAACTACAGGAAGAGGAATGTTGAGTACATCTACAAGCTCATACATCTTCTTTGGCTGCCTGAGATGGGTTGTGTTAAATCCTTCCTTACATAAAAGACTACTTTGGTAGGAGCTAGGATCCTACCGGGTCTAGGGCGTAGATTGTACGGGAAGAAGGAGGGTTGGCGGGCGCGTGAGTACGGCTGCCGGCGGCGGGGCGCCGTGGCATGTTGGAGGAGAGGCGGCGGCGGCGCAAGGGTGCGGCTGGGTTTAGGGTTCCGGCTCCTCTGGGAGCCGGGCAATAAGATTTGTCTTATTGCTTAATTCTGAAAATAGTCTTACAGCTAGTATATATAACCAGATGCTAGAAAATAAGATAACTTGTGGGCCAAGCCCCCTAACTAAACCTGCCTGGTGGGCCTCCTACAGGCATAAGTCTGCCCGTTCATAACATCTCTCTCCGCCTGCGCAAACAGCTCGTCCTCGAGCTGAAACTCTGGATACTGTTGGCGGAACTCCTCGTGCTGCTCCCAAGTAGCACTACTAGAGAAAAACCTATACACAGGATCTTACCAGCAGCGAGTTTTAAAATAAGGCGCTACTGCAATTTATCAGTAGCGCGTTCCACCACAACGCGCTGCTGAAATAAAAGTAGCAGTAGCGCGCCTCCAATAAGCCACGCTACTGCTACTATTCACACGACCCCGCCGCGAAGCTAGTTATAGCAGCAGCGCATTAATTAGAAGGGCGCTACTGCTAGGTAGTTTAGCAGTAGCCCATCTACCTATACCGCGCTATTGCTAAAACTAGCTAACTCCCACCACCCACGCTCTCCTCTATCCTATCCACACACTCACACTCACACTTACACTCATTCAACCTCCCCGTCAACCCCACCGCGCCGGTCCTCCCCCGCTGGCTGCCGTCACCTACCCCTCCTCCCTCTGTGCCGCCGTCACCTCCTCCTCCTCGCTAGACTCGGTACCACCCTCCTCCTCCGTCCTCCCTCGACTCGCCGCGCTGGCCGGCCCCTCCTCGCTCCGCCCTTCCTCCTCTGTCCTACTCTCTCCTCCCTCCTCCAGTCGCCCCTTCTTCTCCCTCCTCCCTCCTCCATCCACAACCCCTCCTCCCTACTACATTTTGATTTAGTAGGCTAGTTCATATGCAACATTTTGATTTAGTTCATATGATTTAGTTGATTTAGTAGGCTAGTTGATTTAGTTGATTTATAACATTTTGATTTTGTTGATTTAGTAGGCAAGTTGATCTAGTAGGCTAGTTGATTTATTTGATTTAGAACATTTTTTATTTTGTTGATTTAGTAGGCAAGTTGATCTAGTAGGCTAGTTGATTTAGTTGATTTATAGAATATTTTGATTTAGTTGATTTAGTAGGCAAGTTGATTTAATAGGCTAGTTGATTTAGTTGATTTATAGAACATTTTGATTTAGTTCATTTAGTATGCTAGTTGATAGCTCTGAAGATTTGGCACTCTGCATATTGCTTTAGGAAAATGGCGCCACCACCACCACCACCATGTCGTTTGTGCAAGTCAAGGTGCGCCACAACCTTGCAACCAGCAAGCTGTTAAGCATCTACTTCCAGCCGAGCTTTAGTCATCGTGATGAAATTATATGAAATGTAACAACTATTTTATTTTTAGTGTTGGCATTACTGCATTGTGTCATTTTGCTTTTTTTGCACAGATCGTCCCATGCAATGTGAGGTTGAAATTCAACAAGCTGACAGGAGACACTGTGACATTTGAGGCTCTTGGGGGGCCGTACATTATGGAGGTCGAGAAAGGACGAAGTATTTCACGGATTGGAGGAGATGGATGGGCCCGTTTCCTCGCCCGCATGCGTCTTACTGGTGGTGAGTTGATCAACTTCTCCTTTAGAGAAGAAAGATCCAAGCTGGCTGTCATTTATATCAACCTGGTGGAAGATGATGAAGATGACGAAGATGATGAAGATAATGAGGACCCACTCGATGAAGATGATGAGGACCCACTTCATGAAGCCATCGTAGCTCAAAGAATGAGGCTGAGCGAGGAGGAGGTGCGCAACCTATGGGACATAATTCCGCCACGTGCTGACTTTGTCGGGGTGCCATTCGTGACCCGCCTGACAAGCACCATGGTCGATCGACATGATATGGTATGTTATACTTACAAATGCAAATTATTCGATGATATGCTTAGTGTAGAGTCCAATGATATGGTATGTTGTGTGGAATCTAGTCGATGATATGCTTTAGTGTAGAATTCGATCACATGCTTATTAGTGTAGAATCTAAGGAACTATTAATAGTGTAGCTAATCCATATATACTTATTTGCAAGAGTATGTGCGAGGCTATTTATTAATTGATATGTTTTCTTATTCATAAATTGGCAAAGAGCCTATCTGTGAGTTATGGTATCGAGCCTGATGAAGAAGGCTCAGCTGGACTACGCCTTACCACAAGGGGCTCCGTCACAACCTGTACTTACCGCGTGGACACGGACGGTCGCACACACTTAAAATCGGCTGGGTGGAAGAAATTCCTCGATGGCAAGAATCTTCGTGTTGGACAGGCCATCCTAATTACTATCAGGAACACCAACCGCCCAGGCTTGAGGATGATGATCGTCTTCGATATCATTTAGAACTACATATGTGTGTGTGGCTATATCATCTAGAACTACATATGATGATTGTCGTTGATATCATCTAGAAGTACATATGATGATCCTCGTCGATATCATCTAGAACTACATATGTTGATCGTCGTCAATATGACCTTGTACTGCTTGAGGATGCATGTTGACTATACATGAAATTGTTATCTAGTACTCCCTTTGTTCCAAATTACTCGTTGTGTTTGAACTAAAACCACGACAGAGTAATTTAGAACGAAGGGAGTACTAGTATCTGGTAGTACCTAGTATCTGGAAATTGCATTTTATTGAAACCGAAACGAAATGGGGTAGGAAGCGGGGGAAAATGATGAAAGATATAGCAGTAGCGAGGGGCTAGGAAAGTGCTACAGCTAACTAATAGTAGCGTGTTCGCAAAAAGCGCTGCTGATATAGTCAACAGTAGTAGCGCGCGTGCTGACCGCTCTACTACTAACAGTTAGCTGTAGCGCCGTAGTAGTAGCGCGGCTGCCCGCGCTGCTGATAGCCTCAAAACCCGCGCTACTACTAGGGTTTTCCCTAGTAGTGTGGTGTCCTCCGCCGGAAGTCCAGCCCACTGAATCAACATGTACCACATGCCTCGATGTAGCTGGGCCTGCAAGACCTTCTCGGGTCCAAGAAGAAGATGTCCGTCGGTGGTCGGGGGAAGCGCGGGAGGGGCCGCGGGTGGCTCTCCATGGAAGGGCCTGAGCAGCCCCATGGAAGACGTCGTGGATGCGAGCAGCCGCCGGAAGCTGAAGGCGGTAAGCCACCTTCCCAATGCACTCCAGGACAGCAAAGGGCCCGGCATAGCGAGGACCCAGCTTCTTCTTCGCGCGTGGGTCTAGTGACTGCGTAGAGCGGTGAAGAAGACGCAGCCACACCCAATCGCCCACCGCGAACTCCGCCTCGCGATGATGACCATGGTAGTAGTGCTTGGCCAACTGCTGGGCCTGAAGGAGGCGTTGCCGGACCTCCGCTAGCATCTCATCGCGGCTCCGCAGAATGTCCCCGGCCGCCTTGATCCGCGCCGTGGTCGGATCAACCGGAAGAATCGCCGCGTTGTAGACTACCTCAAAAGGTGTGGCGCGTAGGGCGGAGTGATAGGAGGTGTTGTAGTAGTACTCCGCCCACGAGAGCCAGTCCACCCATGCACGAGGACGATCACCTGTGACACAACGCAAATACATGGCAATCACCATGTTGATGACCTCGAACTGTCCATCCATCTGAGGGTGGAAGGCTGTGCTCAGGCGGAGCTTCATGCCCGCCATCCTGAAGAGGTCACGCCACACATGCCCCGTGAACACGGGGTCCCGATCGCTGACGATCGAAGAGGGAAACCCGTGGAGGCAGACGATCCCGTCGAAGAAGGCTCGGGCCATGGACGCCGCCGTGTAGGGATGATCGGGCGCGATGAAGTGAGCACACTTGGAGAAGCGGCCGACCACCATGAGAATGACCGATTTGCCGCCCACCTTGGGGAGGCCCTCGATGAAGTCCATGGAGATATCCGCCCAGACCTGAGATGGCACCTCCAAGGGCTGGAGCGGACCAGCCGGCCGTAGCGTCTCCGTCTTGTTGCGCTGACACGCCACACAAGACCGAACCCATTCACGAACCAGGGCCCGATCACCAGGGATGTAGAAGTCGGCACGGAGACGATGAAGAGTTTTCTGCACACCCTCGTGGCCCGCCGAGTGGGCCAGCAGCAGCACCTGGTGATGGAGATCGTCATGCGCCGACACAAAGACCCGGTGCCCATGGCGGAGCAGGCCATCAGTGAAGCGCCAGGGCTCCTCCAGGTCGCCCGCAGCCAGCTGCTGCTAAAGAAGAAGGGCGTCGGCCGCCGTCGCCGTCGCCCGGCGAATGTCGATGAAGAGGCCGAAGGTCGGCCCGGAGCGGATGCAGAGGGCCGCCCCCTCAGCTCGGCGACAGTGATGTCATGGTCGGCATCTCGGCGAGACAAGGCGTTGTCAACGATGTTAAGACGAACGGGGCGATACTCGACAGAGAAGTCGGAGCCGAAGAGCTAGCTGATCCACTGGTGCTGCGGCACGGTCGATAGCCTCTGATCCAGCAAGAACTTGAGGCTGTAGTGGTCCGTGCGAATCTGGAGAGACCGACCCCACAGATAGGGCCACCAGTGGCGCACTGCCTGCACCAAGCCAATGAGCTCTTGCACATACGCCGCGAGCTTAAGATGGCACGGAGCGAAAGGCCTACTGAAGAAGGCGAGAAGGCCCTCGCCCTGATGAAGCAGGGCGCCAAACCCCGCACCGGAGGCGTCGCAGTCCACCATAAATGGGCGGTCAAAATCCGACATCTGAAGAACGGGCCCCGTTGTGAGGGCCCCCATGAGGGCCTCGAATGTTGTCGTCGCCTTGTTGTCCCAAGCGAAAGCGTCGTGGCGCAGCAAACGCGTGAGGGGCGATGCGATGAGGCCGAACTCCTGGATAAACTTCCAGTAGTAGCCCGCGAGGCCCATAAAACCGGAAGAGCCCGCGGCGATTGTGGTGTCGGCCAAGCTGCGACGGCTGCCACCTTGTCGGCATCCATGGCAACCCCTGTTGGGGAACGTAGTAATTTCAAAAAATTTCCTACGCACACGCAAGACCATGGTGATAGCATAGCAACGAGAGGGAGAGTGTACGTCCACGTACCCTCGTGAACCGAAAGCGAGCGTTTAACAACGCGGTTGATGTAGTCGTGCGTCTTCACGATCCGACCGATCCAAGCACCGAGCGTCGACACCTCCGAGTTCGCACGTTCAGCTCGATGGCGATCCCCGGACTCCGATCCAGCAAAGTGTCGGGGATGAGTTCCGTCGACCGACGGCGTGGTGGCGATGATGATGCTCCACCGGCGCAGGGCTTCGCTTAAGCTCCGCGATGATATGACTTCTCCGGCGCGAGCCGCCTAAGCTCCGCGACGATATGACCGAAGTGGAATATGGTGGAGGGGGCACCGCACACGGCTGAGGAACGATCCGTAGATCAACTTGTGTGTCATGGGGTGCCCCCTGCCCCGTATATAAAGGAGGGAGGGAGGAGGAGGCCGGCCCTAGGAGGAGGGCGCGCCAGGGAGTCCTACTCCCACCGAGTAGGACTCCTTCTTCTAGTCAACTAGGAGAAGGGGGAAAGGGGGAAGTGGAGAAGGAAGGAGAGGGGCTGCGCCCAAACCCCTTGTCCAATTGGATTGGGCTTGGGAGGCGTCGCCACCTCCTGCTCCTTCCCACTAAGGCCCATTAAGGCCCAATACTCTTCCCGTATTCCGTAACTCCCGGTACTCGAAAAATACCGAATCACTCGGAACCTTTCCGAACTCGAATATAGTCGTCCAATATATCGATCATTACGTCTCGACCATTTCGAGACTCCTCGTCATGTCCCGATCTCATCCGGGACTCCGAACTCCTTGGTACATCAAAACTCATAAACTCATAATATAAGCATCATCGAAACCTTAAGCGTGCGGACCCTACGGGTTCGAGAACTATGTAGACATGACCTAGAACTATTCTCGGTCAATAACCAATAGCGGAACCTGGATGCCCATATTGGCTCCTACATATTCTCGAAGATCTTTATCGGTCAAACCGCATAACAACATCGTTGTTCCTTTGTCATCGGTATGTTACTTGCCCGAGATTCGATCGTCGGTATCCAATACCTAGTTCAATCTCGTTACCGCAAGTCTCTTTACTCGTTCGTAATGCATCATTCCGTAACTAACTCATTAGCTACATTGCTTGCAAGGCTTATAGTGATGTGCATTACCGAGAGGGCCAGAGATACCTCTCCGAGCAATCGGAGTGACAAAACCTAATCTCAAATCGCCAACCCAACATGTACCTTTGGAGACACCTGTAGTACTCCTTTATAATCACCCGATTCGTTGTGACGTTTGGTAGCACCAAAGTGTTCCTCCGTAAACAGAGTTGCATAATCTCATAGTTACAGAACATGTACAAGTCATGAAGAAAGCAATAGCAACATACTAAGCGATCAAGTGCTAAGCTAACGGAATGGGTCATGTCAATCACATCATTCTCCTAATGATGTGATCCCATTAATCAAATGACAACACATGTCTATGGTTAGGAAACATAACCATCTTGATTAATGAGCTAGTCTAGTAGAGGCATACTAGTGACTATCTGTTTGTCTATGTATTCACACATTTATTATGTTTCCGGTTAATACAATTCTAGCATGAATAATAAACATTTATCATGATATAAGGAAATAAATAATAACTTTATTATTGCCTCTAGGGCATATTTCCTTGATCTCCCACTTGCACTAGAGTCAATAATCTAGTTCACATCGCCATGTGATTTAACATCAATAGTTCACATCTATATGTGGTTAACACCCATAGTTCACATCGACATGTGACCAACACCCAAAGGGTTTACTAGAGTCAATAATCTAGTTCACATCGCTATGTGATTAACACCCAAAGAGTACTAAGGTGTGATCATGTTTTGTTTGTGAGAGAAGTTTAGTCAACGGGTCTGCCACATTCAGATCCGTATGTATTTTGCAAATCTCTATGTCAACAATGCTCTGCACGGAGCTACTATAGCTAATTGCTCCCACTTTCAATATGTATCTAGACCGAGACTTAGAGTCATCTAGATCAGTGCCAAAACTTGTATCGGCGTAACCCTTTACGACGAACTTTTTGTCACGTCCATAATCGAGAAACATATCCTTATTCTACTAAGGATAATTTCGACCGCTGTCCATTGATCTACTCCTAGATCACTATTGCACTCCCTTGCCAAGCTTAGTGGTAGGGTATGCAATAGATCTGGTACACAGCATGACATACTTTATAGAACCTATGGCTGATGTATAGGGAATGACTTTCATTCTCTTTCTATCTTCTGCCATGGTCGGGTTTTGAGTTTTACTCAATCTCACACCTTGTAACACAGGCAAGAACTCTTTCTTTGACTGTTCCATTTTGAACTACTTCAAAATCTTGTCAAGGTATGTATTCATTGAAAAACTTATCAAGCGTCTTGATCTATCTCTATAGATCTTGATGCTCAATATGTAAGCAGCTTCACCGAGGTCTTTCTTTGAAAAAACTCCTTTCAAACACTCCTTTATGCTTTGCAGAATAATTCTACATTATTTCCGATCAACAATATGTCATTCACATATACTTATCAGAAAGGCTGTAGTGCTCCCACTCACTTTCTTGTAAATACAGGCCTTTCCAAAAGTCTGTATAAAATCATATGCTTTGATCAACACATCAAAGCGTATATTCCAACTCCGAGATGCTTGCACCAGTCCATTGATGGATCGCTGGAGCTTGCACATTTTGTTAGCTCCTTTAGGATTGACAAAACCTTCTGGTTGCATCATATACAACTCTTCTTTAATAAATCCATTAAAGAATGTAGTTTTGACATCCATTTGCCAGATTTCATAAAATGTGGCAATTGCTAACATGATTCGGACAGACTTAAGCATCGCTACTGATTGAGAAAATCTCATTGTAGTCAACACCTTGAACTTGTCGAAAACCCTTTTGTGACAAGTCGAGCTTTGTAGATAGTAACACTACTATCAGTGTCCGTCTTCCTCTTGAAGATCCATTTATTTAACATGGCTTGATGATCATCGAGCAAGTCAATCAAAGTCCATACTTTTGTTCTCATACATGGATCATATCTCAGATTTTATGGCCTCAAGCCATTTCGCGGAATCTGGGCTCATCATCGCTTCCTCATAGTTCGCAGGTTCATCATGGTCTAGTAACATGACTTCCAGAACATGATTACCGTACCACTCTGGTGCGGATCTTACTCTGGAGGACCTACGAGGTTTGGTAGCAACTTGATCTGAAGTTTCATGATCATCATCATTAACTTCCTCACTAATTGGTGTAGGAATCACTGGAACTGATTTCTGTGATGAACTACTTTCCAATAAGGGAGAAGGTACAATTACCTCATCAAGTTCCACTTTCCTCCCACTCACTTCTTTCGAGAGAAACTTCTTCTCTAGAAAGGATCCATCTTAGCAACGAAAAACTTGCCTTCGGATCTGTGATAGAAGGTGTACCCAATAGTTACCTTTGGGTATTCTATGAAGACGCACTTCTCCGATTTGGGTTTGAGCTTATCAGGTGAAAACTTTTCCACATAAGCATCACAAATCCAAACTTTTAAGAAACTACAGCTTAGGTTTACTGCTAAACCATAGTTCATACGGTGTCATCTCAACGGATTTAGATGGTGCCCTGTTAAACGTGAATGCAGCTGTCTCTAATGCATAACCCCAAAACGATAGTGGTAAATCGGTAAGATACATCATAGATCGCACCATATCCAATAAAGTGCGGTTACGATGTTTGGACACACCATAACGTTGTGGTGTTCCGTGGCGTGAGCTGTGAAACTATTCCACATTGTTTTAATGAAGACCAAACTCGTAACTCAAATATTCGTCTCCATGAACAGATCGAAGAAACTTTATTTTCTTGTTACGATGATTTTCCACTTCACTCTGAAATTCTTTGAACCTTTCAACTATTTCAGACTTATGTTTCATCAAGTAGATATAGCCATATCTGCTCAAATCATCTGTGAAGGTCAGAAAATAACGATACTTGCCACGAGCATCAACACTCATTGGTTCGCATACATCGGTATGTATTATTTCCAATAAGTCGAGAGCTCGTTCCATTGTTCCGAGAACGGAGTTTTAGTCATCTTGCCCAATAGGCATGGTTCGCAAGCATCAAATGATTCATAACCAAGTGATTCCAAAATCCATCTTTATGGAGTTTCTTCATGTGCTTTACAATCGATATGACCCAAACGGCGGTGCCATAAATAAGTTGCACTATCATTATTAACTTTGCATCTTTTGGTTTCAACATTATGAATATGTGTATCACTACGATCGAGATCCAACAAACTATTTTCATTGGGTGTATGACCATTGAAGGTTTTATTCATGTAAATGTAACAACAATTATTCTCGACTTTAAATGAATAACCGTATTGCAATAAACATGATCAAATCATATTCATGCTCAGCATAAGCGCCAAATAACATTTATTTAGGGTTAACACTAATCCCGAAAGTATAGGGAGTGTGCGATGATGATCATATCAATCTTGGAACCACTTCCAACACACATCGTCACTTTACCCTCAACTAGTCTCTGCTTATTACAGAACTCTGTTTGAGTTACTAATCTTAGCAACCGAACAAGTATTAAATACTCAGGGCTACTATAAACACTAGTAAGGCACACATCAATAACCTGTATATCAAATATACCCTTGTTCACTTTGCCATCCTTCTTATCCACCAAATATTCAGGCATTTCCATTTCGGTGACCATTTCCTTTGCGATGTAAGCACTTTCGGTTTCAGGCTTTGGTCCAGCTGTGGGCTTCTTCACGGGAGTGACAACTTGCTTGTCATTCTACTTGAAGTTCCTTTCTATCCCTTTGCCATTCTCTTGAAACTAGTGGACTTGTCAATCATCAACACTTGATGCTCTTTCTTGATTTCTACCTTCGTCGATTTCAACATCACGAAGAGCTTGGGAATTACTTTCGTCATCCCTTGCATATTATAGTTCATCACAAAGTTCTACTAACTTGGTGATGGTGACTAGAGAATTCTGCCAATCACTATTTTATTTGGAAGATTAACTCCCACTTGATTCAAGCGATTGTAGTACCCAGACTATCTGAGCACATGCTCACTAGTTGAGCGATTCTCCTCCATCTTTTAGCTATAGAACTTGTTGGAGACTTCATATCTCTCAACTCGGGTATTTGCTTGAAATATTAACTTCAATTCCTGGAACATCTCATATGGTCCATGACGTTCAAAACGTCTTTGAAGTCCCGATTCTAAGCCGTTAAGTATGGTGCACTAAACTATCAAGTAGTCATCATATTGAGCTAATAAACGTTCATAACGTCGCATCTGCTCCTGCAATAGGTCTGTCACCTAGCGGTGCATTAAGGACATAATTCTTCTGTGCAGCAATGAGGATAAACCTCATATCACGGATCCAATCCGCATCATTGCTACTAACATTTTTCATCATAATTTTCTCTAGGAACATATCAAAATAAACATATGAAAGCAACAACGCGAGCTATTGATCTACAACATAATTTGCAAAATACTACCAGGACTAAGTTCATGATAAATTAAAGTTCAATTAATCATATTACTTAAGAACTCCCACTTAGATAGACCTCTCTCTAGTCATCTAAGTGATTACGTGATCCAAATCAACTAAACCATGTCCGATCATCACGTGAGATGGAGTAGTTTCAATGGTGAACATCACTATGTTGATCATATCTACTATATGATTCACGTTCGACCTTTCGGTCTCCGTGTTCCGAGGCCATATCTATTATATGCTAGGCTCGTCAAGTTTAACTCGAGTATTCGCGTGCGCAACTGTTTTGCACCCGTTGTATTTGAGCGTAGAGCCTATCACACCGATCATCACGTGGTGTCTCAAACGAAGAACTTTCGCAACGGTGCATACTCGGGAGAACACTTCTTGATAATTTTAGTGAGAGATCATCTTATAATGCTACCGTCAATCAAAGCAAGATAAGATGCATAAAGGATAAACATCACATGCAATCAATATAAGTGATATGATATGGTCATCATCATCTTGTGCTTGTGATCTCCATCGCGAAGCACCGTCATGATCACAATCGCCACCGGTAGCGACACCTTGATCTCCATCGTAGCATCGTTGTCGTCTCGCCAACTATTGCTTCTACGACTATCGCTACTGCTTAGTGATAAAGTAAAGCAATTACATGGCTTTTGCATTTCATACAATAAGCGACAACCATATGGCTCCTGCCGATTGCCGATAACTTCGGTTACAAAACATGATCATCTCATACAATAAAATATAGCATCACGTCTTGACCACATCACATCACAACATGCCCTGCAAAAACAAGTTAGGCGTCCTCTACTTTGTTGTTGCAAGTTTTACGTGGCTGCTACGGGCTGAGCAAGAACCGTTCTTACCTCGCATCAAAACCACAACGATAGTTTGTCAAGTTGGTGCTGTTTTAACCTTCGCAAGGACCGGGCGTAGCCACACTCAGTTCAACTAAAGTGAGAGAAACCGACACCCGCCAATCACCTTTAAGCAACGAGTGCTCGCAGCGGTGAAACCAGTCTCGCGTAAGCGTCTGCGTAATGTCGGTCCGGGCGCTTCATCTCACAATACCGCCAACCAAAGTATGACATGCTGGTAAGCGGTATGACTTATATCGCCCACAAATCACTTGTGTTCTACTCGTGCATATGACATCAACGCATAAAACCAGGCTCGATACCACTTGTTGGGGAACGTAGTAATTTCAAAAATTTCCTACGCACACGCAAGACCATGGTGATAGCATAGCAACGAGAGGGAGAGTGTCCGTCCACGCACCCTCGTGACCGAAAGCGAAGCGTTTTAACAACGCGGTTGATGTAGTCGACGTCTTCACGATCCGACCGATCCAAGCACCGAACGTCACGGCACCTCCGAGTTCTGCACACGTTCAGCTCGATGGCGATCCCCGGACTCGATCCAGCAAAGTGTCGGGATGAGTTCCACAAGACGACGGCGTGGTGACGATGATGATGCTCCACCGACGCAGGGCTTCGCCTAAGCTCCGCGACGATATGACTTCTTCGGCGCGAGGCTTCGCCTAAGCTCATGACGATATGACCAAGTGGAATATGGTGGAGGGGGCACCGACACGGCTAAGGAACGATCCGTAGATCAACTTGTGTGTCATGGGGTGCCCCCTGCCCCGTATATAAAGGAGGGAGGGAGGAGGAGGCCGGCCCTAGGAGGAGGGCTGCCAGGGAGTCCTACTCCCACCGGGAGTAGGACTCCTTCTTCCTAGTCCAACTAGGAGAAGGGGAAAGGGGAAGTGGAGAAGGAAGGGAGGGGCTGCGCCCAAACCCTTTGTCCAATTCGGACTGGGCTTGGGAGGGCGCGCGCCACCTCCCCAGCTCCTTCCCACTAAGGCCCATTAAGGCCCAATACTCTTCCCGTATTCCCGTAACTCCCAAGACTCAAAAATACCGAATCACTGGAACCTTCCGAACTCGAATATAGTCGTCCAATATATCGATCTTTACGTCTCGACCATTTCGAGACTCCTCGTCATGTCCCCGATCTCATCCGGGACTCGAACTCCTTCGGTACATCAAAACTCATAAACTCATAATATAACCATCATCGAAACCTTGTTGCGTGCGGACCCTACGGGTTCGAGAACTATGTAGACATGACCTAGAACTATTCTCGGTCAATAACCAATAGCGGAACCTGGATGCCCATATTGGCTCCTACATATTCTACGAAGATCTTTATCGGTCAAACCGCATAACAACATCGTTGTTCCCTTTGTCATCGGTATGTTACTTGCCCGAGATTCGATCGTCGGTATCAATACCTAGTTCAATCTCGTTACGCAAGTCTCTTTATTCGCTTCGTAATGCATCATTCCGTAACTAACTCATTAGCTACATTGCTTGCAAGGCTTATAGTGATGTGCATTACCGAGAGGGCCCAGAGATACCTCTCCGACAATCGGAGTGACAAAACCTAATCTCGAAATCGCCAACCCAACATGTACCTTTGGAGACACCTGTAGTACTCCTTTATAATCACCCAGTTACGTTGTGACGTTTGGTAGCACCAAAGTGTTCCTCCGTAAACAGGAGTTGCATAATCTCATAGTTACAGGAACATGTATAAGTCATGAAGAAAGCAATAGCAACATACTAAGCGATCAAGTGCTAAGCTAACGGAATAGGTCATGTCAATCACATCATTCTCCTAATGATGTGATCCCATTAATCAAATGACAACACATGTCTATGGTTAGGAAACATAACCATCTTCGATTAATGAGCTAGTCTAGTAGAGGCATACTAGTGACTATCTGTTTGTCTATGTATTCACACATGTATTATGTTTCCGGTTAATACAATTCTAGCATGAATAATAAACATTTATCATGATATAAGGAAATAAATAATAACTTTATTATTGCCTCTAGGGCATATTTCCTTCAACCCCGTCGGCCGAGATGACGTGGCCGAGGTAGGCGACAGACGGCGTCCCGAACGAGCACTTCGAGCACTTAAGAGGAAGATGGTGCACCCGAAACTCGTTGAAGACGATGGCGGCATGTTGAAGGTGCTCCGCCCAAGAGGCGATGTAGATAAGAATGTCATCAAAGAAACGAGCACAAACCAACGTAGGTAGGGTCGGAGGACGTCGTTCATCAAAGCCTGGAAGGTCGCTGGGGCATTGGAGAGACCAAAGGGCATCACCAAGAACTCGAAGTGGCCATGATGAGTCCGAAACATCGTCTTGGCGATGTTGTCCGGGTGCATGCACACCTGGTGGTACCCTGATCGGAGATCGAGCTTGGTGAAGAAGCGCGCCCCATGTAGCTCATCCAAGAGCTCATCAACCACCAGAATAGGAAACTTGTCCTTAAGTGTTAGAGCATTAAGAGTGCGGTAGTTGATGCAGAAGCACCACGTGTCGTCTGACTTGCGGACGAGGAGGACCGGCGCGGTGAACGGAAATCTGGAGATCCGTATGATGCCCGCGGCGAGCATCAGTGCGCACTGCCGCTCCAACTCGTCCTTCTGCAGCTGCGGGTAGAGGTAAGGATGAACGGCCACCGGTGCCGATCCCGGCAGAAGGTGAATACGGTGATCATACGCCCAGGCAGGCGGGAGGCCTTGCGGCTCGGTGAAGAGGTCGCCGTGCTGCTGCAGAAGGTGATCCAACAGTGGGTGCTCGGCCTCGGAGGTAGCCGCGGCCAGCTGAAGCTGCGGCGCCAGCCGTGAGGCGCCCCCAACGCCGTCCCACCGGATGCGGCGGCCCAGCCGCTAGAAGGTCATCGTTAGAGTGTCGAAGTCCCAAAGGATGGAACCGGGGGTCCGCAAAAAGTCAACGCCAAGGATGAAGTTGAAACAACCCAAGTCAATGCCCGCACATGTACGGATAAGTGTTCGTCGCCGATGGTGATGGGCATGTTCCGTGCGAGCCCATGACACCGGAGACGATCGTCGTTGGCCACCGTGACCCGAAGTTGCTCCCCGCCCGTCGGCTGAAGCGCTAAGTGATGCATGGTAGCCTCGGGCAGGAAGTTATGGGTGGAGCATGTATCCACCAAGGCCACCAAGCGCTCGCCGTGGATCATCACTGGCAAAAGCATGGTCCGCTCATCGCGGATGCCAGCGAGCGCATGGAGAGAGACCACGAGTGCCATCGCTGGGGCGGCCGCGGTGCAGTCTCCGTAGCCGCTGGGGGCGGCAGTGCGTCGGCCCCGTCGGCCAGGGTGTCCTCCTCGATGTAGTCAGCCGTCTCCAAGTAGAAGAGGCGCGGGTAGACATGGCTCGGCGTATAGGGCTCGTTGCAGTTAAAGAAGAGGCCCCGGCGCCGCCGCTCCATCTGCTCCGCCGGAGAGAGCCGACGGAAGGGCTGCATTGCGGTTGGGGTGGTAGTCGTCGAAGCGGCCGGGGGTGGCCGGCCAGGCGCCGGGGGCTGCGGGCCGGCCTGTCGGCCTCCTCGAGCCGAATCTGCCGTCTGCATGGCCTGGGCACGACACTCGAAAGCGCGGGCGTAGTACATGGCCGTCTGGAGATCCTGAGGTCCGCGCAGCTCCACGTCCACGCGGATGTGATCCGGAAGGCCACCGATGAAGAGGTCGGCCCACTGATGCGCCGTCACGCTCGACGCGTGGCACGCCAGGGCCTGGAAGCGGTCAGCGAAGTCCTGCACTATGGAGGTGAAGGGAAGGCGGCCAAGCTCCGCCAAGCGGCTCCCGCGGACCGGAGGCCCAAAGCGAAGGAGGCAGAGCTCGCGGAAGCGCTCCCAAGGGGGCACGCCGCCCTCGTCCTGCTCGAGGGCATAATACCAGGTCTATGCCGGGCCACGGAGGTGGTAGGAGGCGAGCCAGGTACACCCCGATGCGAGGGTGCGCTGTCCGCGGAAGAACTGGTCGCACTGGTTGAGCTAGTTGAGGGAGTCCTTCGTGCTGTCATAGGTGGCGAAGTCGATTT
Source organism: Aegilops longissima (assembly GCA_021605205.1). Taxonomy (NCBI): domain Eukaryota; kingdom Viridiplantae; phylum Streptophyta; class Magnoliopsida; order Poales; family Poaceae; genus Aegilops; species Aegilops longissima. The sequence continues at coordinate 70,296,255 of CM038678.1, forward strand.
TGGCGAATCATGGTGGTGTCTGTGCCGGAGCCCCATGTCAAACTGGCTTAGAGGAGCGGAGCAGGGCGGTCGATGGCGCCTGGTCATAGTACTCCGGGTAATGACCCGCGGAGGCGGATGGCCCACCGAACTGTGGGAACGGGGTCGGCTGTTCGGGAGCCGTAGGGTAGGCCAGTGATGGCGAAGACCCAGCCGCCCATGCTGGTATTGGCGATGCAGAGGGCGGGAACCAGACCTGATGGATCAGTAGGCCGGCCAGTGCGGGTGGCAGCAGACTGGAGCTGGGCAAGGGCGGCGCCTTGTGGGGCAGCGGCTGCTGGCCGGGAGGCACGGCTGCCGGCGACGACCACTGCGGCCAGACGGGGCCCATGGCGGGAGGCGGCTGCAGCTGCAGCAGGTGGGGCACCGGCCCGCTGGCTTGCCCCGCCTGGAACGGCAGCAGCGGGGGCCCGCTCAGCGTCGGAATGCCCTGGGACGGCCACGACAGTTGGGGCTGGATGTAGGCGGCGGCTATCGTCGCTTGCGGAGGTGCGGGGGGCCGGCCAGGAACAGGCAGATGCCCTAGACGGCCGTCACGAGGTCCTGCAGGGTGCTGGAGACTTCCTCCGGCGTGAGGACGGCGGGGGAGGACGCAGTGGGGGCGACGGTGAGTGACGACGCCGCGGGGGCGCCCAGGGGCCGACGGAATTGCCCCGTCGGTGAGGATGGTCATCTGCGTGGTGGAGGTGGTTGGCAGCGGCAGCGTTGGCGATGGAGAAGATATGATCGAGCCTGAGTCTCTGGATACCAAATTGGTAGGAGCTAGGATCTTACCGGGTCTAGGGCGTAGATTGTACGGGAGGGAGGAGGGTTGGCGGGGGCGTGAGCGCGGCTGCCGGCGGCGGGGCGCCGTGACGCATTGGAGGAGAGGTGGCGGTGGCGTACGGGTGCGGCTAGGGTTTAGGGTTCCGGCTCCTCTAGGAGCCGGGCAATAGGATTTGTCTTATTGCTTAATTCTGAAAATAGTCTTACAGCTAGTATATATAACCACGATGCTAGAAAATAAGATAACTTGTGGGCCAAGCCCCTAACTAAACCTGCCCGGTGGGCCTCCTACGGGCATAAGTCTGTCCGGTCATAATATTTACATAGTTGCAAAAAATAAAAGTTCATCTCAACCCAGTTATTTAAATCTACCTCTCTAACAGTGCTTAAGAAATGTGATTTTGTATAGTTCAACCTGTGAGAGGGACAAGTTTACCTTTTAGAACTCTTTATGTATTCATGTCCATAATACAGGAGGCGCCTTTTCATTTTAATCAATAGGAAGTGAGTCAAGTTTCTCTGCAATTATCAGTTTAGGATGCTGATAGAGTTGGGTGTCAATCTTTTTTGTTATGTATACTATAAGCACTTGAAGTGAAAGATGTTCTTTATTAGAAACTTATGCAGAAGATCTTCTTGAACACCACTAGATTGCTTGCAACTCACACTGATAATGTAGTCGATGAGCTCTAGAATTACATCAAGCAGGGGAAGCTTGCCCCTGATGCTATTTTACCCCTTGCAGATCAAAGGCAATACCGTAGCCTCAATGGGTTTGATATCATCAAGGCTCGTACCGAGGATTCTATGTTTTCCCTGGGAAGTGGTAAAAATGCCAAGGAAAAAAAAGCAGCTCCAATGAGATGAAAGTACATCTTATCAATGAAATGGTGCTTGTTAGAATAATTCTCAAATCCTGGAAGCTCTTGAGGCATATATTCAAACTCAATAAGAGGCATCACATTTGCAACAAATACATTAATTTGGATGCTTCGTTTCATCATGGTTTTATTGTCTTTAGACATTTTTTCCTTGTTTTACCAAATCTTAATACGCTAAAATGTTACAGTTTGGCTTTTAAACTTTAAAATATTGATTGTAGAGAAAGAATATTGTACAACAGTTCTCTTGCTGAACCACGAGGAAAAGAATAGAGTATCTATATCTTTCTAGTGTTTGTCCTGTTCTTCTAGATTTTTTTTCGACCAAATATTTATTCAAATCAAATACTAATATCCGGTAGACAACGGTCCAATGAGTTGGGTTTCCTCTGTTATGAAACCTTTCTAATTAATACCTCCTGAAAATGTGCATTATCAGTATTTGCCTACAGGTAGTACTAAATCTATTATTCGGGGAAAGCCATATAGGCACTATAAACAATTTCCATGTTGTAGCTGGGTACTGCTTCCTGGCTGACAATGGTTTTTACTATCAAAGTTTGATTTATTTTGAGATACATGATTGCTTGACCATACCAACCTTACCAAATGTTGGTGTCACCAAAACCCAAGCATGGCTAACAGCCTGGCAAAACAAGAGTGTTTGGTCTGGATCCATATAGATTTTCAAACTTTGGGTGTCTGTTCTTTGGTTGCACCAAATAGCAAGGATGTCACTGCTCAGCAGCGAGTCTGGTCAAGGTCAAGTCGTCATAGTGACACTAGGTTGAAATGAAGCATCCTAATTAATGACATACAAATTAACGACAGGGCACCTATCTGCGGACACATACACACACACACACAACATACGCTTGTATCATCCATATTAGACACAGAATTAGTTAGCATAATATGCAGACATACATATTCCATAAAGTACAAATAAAAGTTGTAACTGGAAGGAAACATGCATATTGCAATCACATGGTTGAGAAAGTAGACCGATTGATCGACGATCCATTGCCAACTAGCTGGTTATCAGACATTTCCTTTTGAGTTGAGGAGATGTCATCACAAGGATGGGACAATTGCTTGATATGTGTATGTATCATCAGTTCCTTGCAATAACCAGCACAACCAGCCAGATTAAGCCCTGCAATAACAGCATGTGACAAGAAACCACTCTCGTTAGATGCGACGAATTGAAGCGCCTACTTTCAGAGGATCAATCGACGCATTCCATTCTGCCAAAGACAAAAGTTGAGTGTGCCGTTTGGTTGGAACATAAGCTTAAAAGACCAACCTACGTGCAAACATGTTTGTTTTCAAAACTTGTCTGGCCAAGTAAAAATAACTATGTAACTGCGGTTCAAGAGCAGACATTTGTTTTACTGGGGATAAATGTTAGCATGGCATCCGAAATGCATAAATTTTACTTCGCAGCTCGTCACCTATCAATCAGAATGCAGGTTAAATGGCTGTACGTGATGGAACTAATTCTTCCTTGCATTATCTCCAAGACGCTGCTAGTGTCAGCATTGTCATGATAAGCAGTCAGTTTGAAGCCTATGGAAGTACCCATACTCTTTAGCCATACGTGAAGCGATATATAACTGCGCGACATGAAATAAACTACTAGTATTTCTGCTTAATTATCGCTATATGTAAGCAGAATGGCAAACTCTTATAGATGAATGATGGCAGGAGGAACCCATCTTAACATAAACTGGTTTTAGGAAAAGCTGAACGTGAGTCGCTGAGTCTCACCTCCCACCAGCCCGATGTGAATCCATTAAACATGCATAATAACAACAATACTCAGCAATAGATGGTGCATAGATGGATCCCCATCCAGCATAGACATTCCCTCCTTTTTGAGAAACTTACGGTAGACGTCTTAGCCTTCCTGGCCGACGTGTTGCGTGTTAAATAGAAGGGTTGCGAGCCCAAATACGCGTACAGGTTGTTGAGATAGATACATCTTGCAAAGGAAGAAAACTAGAGATAAGCGGAGATAAAGATACAAAGTACTTAGCTAACTAACTACTCCTCGGTAGTGATCTTCCTTCTGTACATACCTCGTATATCTGAGCATAACCATATCATCATGTTTGACACCCTCCCTTAATCACAACTTCATCAAGTTGAGATTATGTTTGAAGTCTTCAAAACTTATTGTGGGTAGAGCTTTTGTGAAACCATCCGCAACTTGGTCTTGAGAGTGAATAAACCGAATATCCAAAAGTTTATTTGCAACTCTTTCTCGAACAAAATGAAAATCTATCTCAATGTGTTTATTTCTGGCATGAAAGACTGGATTTGCTGATAAATCGGTAGCACCTAGATTGTCACACCACAAACATGGAGCTTTAGTACTTTTCGTACCTAGTTCTTTTAAAATTGACTGTACCCATATGATCTCTGCTGTTGCATTTGCCAATGCTTTTTATTCTGCTTCTGTACTGGACCTTGAAAATGTAGCTTGCTTCCTTGCACTCCAAGATATCAAATTAGGTCCAAAGAATACTGCAAAACCACCAGTTGAGTGTCATCATCTAAGACACCCAGCCCAATCTGAGTCGAGAAGGCACTAATAAGTGTAGAGGATGACTTGCTGAAATTTAGGCCAATGCTCAATGTATTTTCACATATCTTACTATCGTTTGCAGCAGTCATGTGAACAGCGGTAGGTGCATGAAGAAACTGACATACTTTGTTAACAAAGGGAAATGTTTGGTCCAGTCAGTGTTAAGTCTCAAGTGCACCTACCAGGACTTCAGATTTTGTACCATTTTCGAACTCGTGAGCTCTCCTTGATGAGACAATTTTTCATGCTAGATAAAGGAGTGGGTGCAGGCTTACAGCTTTGCAAACCATCCTTTTTTACTAAGTCTGGTGCATACTTTTCTTGAGAGAGGTGAAGACCATCCTTGTGTTGCGTGACCTCAATACCAAGAAAATAAAGTAGATCTCCTAGATCCTTGAGAGCAAATTCTGCACTCAAATCCTTCAACAGTGTTGTTATTGCTTCATCAGATGAGCTTGTCACAATTATATCATCAACATATATGAGAACAAACATGGATATACTTGACTTGTTATAGATAAATAACGAGGTGTCAGACTTTGAAGGAACAAAACCAAGTGCTTGCATCTTTTTACTGAGACAAGAATACCATGCTCTTGGGGCCTGTTTCAGTCCATACAATGCCTTGTCAAGCTTGCACACATGAATGGTGCACGTGCATTTACAAACCCAGGTGGTTGTTTCATGTAAACCTCTTCTTCGTAACACCATGAAGGAACGCGTTCAACATCTAGTAGACGTAGACTCCACATACACACACACACACAACATACGCTTGTATCATCCATATTAGACACAGTAATTAGTTAGCATAATATGCACATACATATTCCATAAAGTACAAATAAAAGTTGTAATCGAAGGAAACATGCATATTGCAATCACATGGTTGAGAAAGTAGACCGATTGATCGACGATCCATTGCCAACTAGCTGGTTATCGACATTTCCTTTGAGTTGAGGAGATGTCATCACAAGGATGGGACAATTGCTTGATATGTGTATGTATCATCGCCTTGCAATAACCAGCACAACCAGCCAGATTAAGCCCTGCAATAACAGCATGTGACAAGAAACCACTCGTTAGATGCGATTTAATTGAAGCGCCTACTTTCAGAGGATCAATCGACGATTCCATTCTGCCAAAGACAAAAGTTGAGTGTGCCGCTTGGTTGAACATAAGCTTAAAAGACCAACCTACGTGCAAACATGTTTGTTTTCAAAACTTGTCCGCCAAGTAAAATAACTATGTAATCTGCGGTTCAAGAGCGATATTTGTTTTATCGGGATAAATGTTAGCATGGCATCCGAAATGCATAAATTTTACTTCGCAGCTCGTCACCTATCAATCAGAATGCAGGTTAAATGGCTGTACGTGATGGAACTAATTCTTCCTTGCATTATCTCCAAGACGCTGCTAGTGTCAGCATTGTCATGATAAGCAGTCAGTTTGAAGCCTATGGAAGTACCCATACTCTTTAGCCATACGTGAAGCGATATATAACTGCGCGACATGAAATAAACTACTAGTATTTCTGCTTAATTATCGCTATATGTAAGCAGAATGGCAAACTCTTATAGATGAATGATGGCAGGAGGAACCCATCTTAACATAAACTGGTTTTAGGAAAACTGAACTGTGAGTCAGTGAGTCTCACCCTCCCACCAGCCCGATGTGAATCCATTAAACATGCATAATAACAACAATACTCAGCAATAGATGGTGCACAGATGGATCCCCATCCAGCATAGACATTCCCTCCTTTTTGAGAAACTTACGGTAAACGTCTTAGCCTTCCTGGCCGACGTGTTGCGTGTTAAATAGAAGGGTTGCGAGCCCAAATACGCGTACAGGTTGTTGAGATAGATACATCTTGCAAAGGAAGAAAACTAGAGATAAGCGGAGATAAAGATACAAAGTACTTAGCTAACTAACTACTCCTCCAGCGGGGTGATCTTCCTTCCTGTACACGCCTCGTACATACGAACGCAACCATATCATCATGTTTGACACCCTCCCTTAATCACAACTTCATCAAGTTGAGATTATGTTTGAAGTCTTCAAAACTTATTGTGGGTAGAGCTTTTGTGAAACCATCCGCAACTTGGTCTTGAGAGTGAATAAACCAATATCCAAAAGTTTATTTGCAACTCTTTCTAACAAAATGAAAATCTATCTCAATGTGTTTATTTCGCATGAAAGACTGGATTTGCTTGATAAATCGGTAGCACCTAGATTGTCACACCACAAACATGGAGCTTTAGTACTTTTCGTACTCTAGTTCTTTTAAAATTGACTGCACTCCATATGATCTCTCGCTGTTGCATTTGCCAATGCTTTTATTCTCGCTTCAGATCGACCTTGAAAATGTAGCTTGCTTCCTTGCACTCCAAGATATCAAATTAGGTCCAAAGAATACTGCAAAACCACCAGTTGAGTGTCTGTCATCTAAGACACCCAGCCCAATCTGAGTCAGAGAAGGCACTAATAAGTGTAGAGGATGACTTGCTGAAATTTAGGCCAATGCTCAATGTATTTTTCACATATCTTACTATACGTTTTGCAGCAGTCATGTGAACAGCGGTAGGTGCATGAAGAAACTGACATACTTTGTTAACAGCAAAGGAAATGTTTGGTCTGGTCAGTGTTAAGTACTGAAGTGCACCTACCAGACTTCAGATTTTGTACCATTTTCTAACTCGTGAGCTCTCCTTCAAGAAGAGACAATTTTTCATGCTAGATAAAGGAGTGGGTGCAGGCTTACAGCTTTGCAAACCATCCTTTTTTACTAAGTCTGGTGCATACTTTTCTTGAGAGAGGTGAAGACCATCCTTGTGTTGCGTGACCTCAATACCAAGAAAATAAAGTAGATCTCCTAGATCCTTGAGAGCAAATTCTGCACTCAAATCCTTCAACAAAGGTTGTTATTGCTTCATCGATGAGCTTGTCACAATTATATCATCAACATATATGAGAACAAACATGGATATACTTGACTTGTTATAGATAAATAACGAGGTGTCGACTTTGAAGGAACAAAACCAAGTGCTTGCATCTTTTACCGAGACAAGAATACCATGCTCTTGGGGCCTGTTTCACCCATACAATGCCTTGTCAAGCTTGCACACATGAATGGTGCACGGCATTTACAAACCCAGTGGTTGTTTCATGTAAACCTCTTCTTCCGTAACACCATGAAGGAACGCGTTCTGAACATCTAGTCGACGAGACTCCATCCCACGGACACAAAGAACGGACAAAACAAGACGAATAGTAGCAACTTTCACAACTGGACTAAACGTGTCCTCATAGTCAATACCATACCGTTGTTTAAAGCCTTTGCAATGAGTCTAGCTTTATAACGGTCAATGGTTCCATCAGCTTTCCTTTTAATCCTAAAGACCCACTTACAGTCAATAAGATTTTTACCTCGTTGTGGAGGAACCAAATGCCATGTTCTGTTTTTCTCAAGTGCCATGATTTCATCATTCATTGCTTTTCTCCAACGTGCATCACCCAAAGCATCTTCAAGAGTATTGGGTTCTCCTGGTTCACCTGTTGAACACACCAGCCCATATTTTTTAATATGCTTATAATCAATAGGTTTAATTACCCCTTGTTGAAGTCGTGTTTGGCGCGAAGTAGCAACAGGAAGCTCTGCAGAGTGCTCCGGCACAAAGGATCCTGGGTCTAGATCGGGCTGATCCTATCCTGATCCCGAGGAGGATCCGTCCAGGGCTCCAGAATCCGCATCGCGTGCAGGCAATGTCGGGGGCGGATTTTCTGTGGCCATGGACCATGGTGCAAGTGACTATTTGGCCGCAGAGGATCTGGGCCTGAGCGCATCATCATGGCCCAATGATTGCCGCCTGGACCCCTGGCTGACAGGGCCTGCCCCCGCATCCGCCGGGCCAGTCGTGGCGCGCCGCTTGTAGACGCGCAGTTGGCCGTCTTGCCGGACCCGGCCCAGACCAGACCCAGCCTACCATTTGTTGGGCGCGGACTCGCGCGCAGGAGAGGAGTCGCTGCGGCCCGCCGGGCTTTGCTGCGTGGCCGGTGCGGACTCGTCTGCATGCCCGCCTGACGCTGGCGTGTCTGTGCGCCCGCCTGCAGCTGCTGGGACTGGCGCGGCAGATTTGCTGCCAGGCATGGATCCCGAGGAGGATCGACTGCGCGGCTGCAACACCTGCACCGATCCCGAGGAGGAACTGTCCCCTGGGACAGGACACATGAAATAAGGACCTGTTGATCCGTTTTCTTCACCATTTTCTGTGATTTGTGCACCCCTGTTTTCTGCATCATCACAAGGCTCAAGGAGACTATTAGTAGGGTTAGTCAACATATGATCACAATTTGTAATACCCCCTTGATCATAGCCAGAGACATGAGAGGGTAGGAGCAAGATTTCCTTGCGGAGGAGGGCGTCGGCGTTAGGATGGAGATCCGCAAAGGGGAACTTGGTATCATAAAAAACAACGTCGCGAGAGATGTAAACCCTACCAGTGGAGATCGAGGCACTTGACACCTTTGTGTTGGGCACTATAACCAAGAAAGGCACACTGTTTTGATCTAAACATGAGCTTGCGATTGTTGTAAGGCCGAAGATTTGGCCAACAAGCACAGCCAAAGACACGGAGAGAGGTGTAGTCTGGTTTTGTGTGGAGGAGACGTTCCATGGGTGTTTCATTGTTGATGACACGGCTAGGTAGCATGTTGATGATATGAACGTCTGTAAGAAAAGCCTCATCCCAGAATTTGAGGGGCATGGAGGCTCCGGCTAGGAGAGCCAAGCCAACCTCTACAATGTGCCTATGCTTGCATTCGGCCGACCCGTTTTGTTGGTGAGCGTGCGGGCATGATACATGGTGAGATATGCCTATGTTTTGGAAGAAGGAATTAAGTTTCTTGTATTCCCCTCCCCAATCGGATTGGACAACAATAATCTTACTATCAAACTTTCTTTCAACAAGTGCTTGAAAGTTGTGAAAAACTTGAAACACATCCGGTCTTTTCTTTAGGAGATAGATCCATGAAAATTTACTATAGTCATCGATGTCATCGATGAAACTCACATAGTACGTGTGTCTACCAACAGAGGAGGGGGCAGGCCCCCACACATCAGAAATGATCAATTGCAAAAGTTTGGTGGAGACACTAGTAGATATAGGGTATGGTAATTGATGACTTTTAGCACACTGACATGAATCACAAATAGTTTCAATGTTTCGCTCACCAACAAACGGGAGCTTATTTTTCCTAAGTAGGTTTTCAACCAAAGAAAAAGAGGCATGTCCTAAACGATCGCGCCATCATGTGGACGAAAGCTTGATAGCACCACAAGCTTGTTTATTGAATCTTCTAAAATCCGGAATCAACGGGTAGAGCCCTCGAACACATCTACCTCGATAGAGAACTTTCCTCGTGGCCTGATCCTTGATCAAAAAGAAATAAGGATGAAACTCAAGAAAAACATGATTGTCAATGGCAATTCTATGAATGGAGAGAAGATTTTTATGAGCACTAGGAACATGCAAGATTCTTTTGAGATGAATTTTACGACTAGGGGTATTAAAAATTGAGTGACCAATGTGACGTATGCCCATACCTTCACCACTAGCCGTGTGAATTTGGTCCTTGCCACGATATTTCTCCTTCATGGTGACTTTCTCTAGCTCGTGGGTGATGTGGTTGGTGGCGCCACTGTCAACGTACCAGTTTGTGTCAACTCCATAGGAGCCATTGGCCGCAGCAGCAACTTTCTCTTCATCTTGCGAGGAGTCACCAACATCTTCTTCATAGCGGTACCAACAGTCCTTCGCCGTATGGCCAGGCTTGCCACAGATTTGGCAGCGGGGCAACTCTGGGCAGGATCTGTTGGAGCCGCCACTGCCACCACCGCGGCGCCCTTTGGAGTTTCCCAAGCGACCGCCGCTACGCGAGTTGTTGGAGTAGCCACCACCACCAAAGAGTAGCCACCACCACCAAAGCCGAACCTCCCCTTGCCACGGGGAGATGAGTGCGAGCGAGAGCCACCACCGCGGCCTCTGAACGCAGAGTTGGCCGATGATTTGAAGCCACCACCGCGGCCTCTGAACACAGAGTTGGCCAATGATTTGAAGCCACCATCGGAGCCTTGGTACTGCGCCGTGCGTTGATCAAAGTTACTGAGCATAGCAAAAAGTTCATCAAGAGTTACCGGGGTGACACGAGCATCCAGTGCGGAGACATGGGGCTGATAATCTTGATCTAGCCCGTGGATGATGTAGCACATGAGCTCGTCGTCCTGGATGGGTTTGCCCGCCGCGGCGAGTTCATCAGCGAGATCTCTCATGGCGGCGAAGAAGGGGGCCACCGATATATTTCCCTTCCGCGCATTGATCAGCGTTGTACGGATGTTGTTGACGCAGCTGAGTGACTGTGACGAGAACATGCTCGCCAGTGCCACCCAAAGTTCGCGCGCCGTGGTGATCGTGGTCACCGTGACGAGCACCTCCTTGGAGAGGTTTTGGAGCAGGTATCCGAGGACCTGCTGGTCCTCCTCACCCAAAGTGGATGAAGGGATTCGCCCAGTGGTCTCTTTGCCGGCGGGCCCTTGCCGGGTGAGGACTTTGACGCCTCGCCGCCGTGCCGTCGACGTAGTGGAAGACGCCGGCGCCCCGCAGCTGCGGCGTGATCTGGGTCGCCACAAGAAGTAGTTGGTGCGGGAGAGCTCCTCCGGGATCCACCGCTGAGCGGCGACTGGAAGGAGGCGGAGGAGGAAGACATGGCTGCGCACTTGATGGAGATGGATAGGCTAGGGTTTTAGTGGAAGAAGAAAGCTCTGTATACCATGTGCGCCTTGCGGTAAACGTCTTAGCCTTCCTGGCCGACGTGTTGCGTGTTAAATAGAAGGGTTGCAAGCCCAAATACGCGTACAGGTTGTTGAGAGAGATACATCTTGCAAAGGAAGAAAACTAGAGATAAGAGGAGATAAAGATACAAAGTACTTAGCTAACTAACTACTCCTCCGGCGGGGTGATCTTCCTTCCTGTACACGCCTCATACATACGAACGCAACCATATCATCATGTTTGACACTTTTCACCTATTCGATTTAGATTAATGCCTCTTGAATAAGATTCCCACTCATATTAGCTTTCAACATGCGCACACTGTTTATTTTGGAGCTGTCTTCTATATTTGTGGGTAATTTTGTTAACAACTATAAAATCAGTTTTAGTGTTAGTTATGATGAAAGGTGGTGCTTGCTGCTACTGATGTCACTGATACCCTGTCTTTACACAATTTAATCTTACTGTTGCAAAGATATTAGTTAATGCAACAAACCGGGAATGGCATGAGCATGTTCAGGACAAGGACCTATTGAAAGCCAAGGGGTTAACAAAAAGCAACTAAAAGTGGAACTAGATAGTGTTACCAATGTACATGATAGTATGTAACAAAGAAAACAATACATGTCCAAATCCAGCTTAATCAAGCATTATAAAAGCAACTCCACTAGGGCAGCACAGGGAGGAACCCTGACCCTTCTCCGACCCGCTGCCACTCAGTCCCCTTTCCGCCGCCAAAAGGCGCCGCTGGGCAAAGTTTGCGCCGTGGCGCCGGCGTGGCCGTCCCACAGCGGTAGTGGGCACCCACCTCCCCTTCTCACTTTTGTTGCTGCTGCTCGCGTGCCGGCCCTGGAGGTAGTGCCTCCGGTATTCACGGCGCGGCGGCAACCAGCTGGCCTCTACAGAGCTGCTAGGCTCTGCATGTGCTTGTGTGCTGATCTAAAATCAGCCCCTTCTCAGTGCCACTCGTACCTGACACCCCTCCCTGTCCTGTTCCTCGATCTGGCATCACCAGCTTGCTACAACATTTTAGGGATAGTATGTCGCTCCTTTGTTGTTTTATTTTATTTATATGACAGACTTAAAATGTAAAATGCATATCAAGTTATTCACAATATGAGAAAGAAGTGTTTTGCATTCCTGAGTTTCATATAATTCCAACTGCATACTCTATGTGAATAATAAAGTAAAGCATTGGAATACCATTTAAACACCTAAAAAAGGCACCATGAGGATTGTTATGGGCTGAGTGGAAATGAGAAGACTGACCCCCTCCCCTCCCTCGTGGCGCCCCGCTTGGGTGACCCGAGGGCGAAAACCCTAGCCCCACCGTCCCCCTCCCCTCCTCGCCCTTCCCTCGCCGCCGCCTGAGGCAGCTGCTGTTGGGGAACGTAGTAATTTCAAAAAAATTCCTACGCACACGCAAGATCATGGTGATGGCATAGCAACGAGAGGGGAGAGTGTATGTCCACGCACTCGTGAGAACGTGAAGCGAAGCGCTATAACAACGCTGTTGATGTAGTCGACGCCTTCACGATCCGACCGATCCAAGTACCGAACGCACGGCACCTCCGAGTTCAGCACACGCTCAACTCGATGACGATCCCCTGGCCCGATCCAGAAAAGCGCCGGGGATGAGTTCCATCAAGACGACGGCGCAGGACGATGATGAAGCTCCACCGGCGCAGGGCTTCGCTTAAGCTCCGCGACGATATGACCGAAGTGGAATATGGTGGAGGGGGCACCGACACGGCTAAGGAACGATCCGTAGATCAACTTGTGTGTCCATGGGGTGCCCCCTGCCTCTGATATAAAGGAGGGAGGAGGAGGAGGCCGGCCCTAGGAGGGCGCGCCATGGGGAGTCCTACTCCCACCGAGTAGGATTCCCTTTCCTAGTCCAACTAGGAGTCCTTCCATGTATTAGGAGTAGGAGACAAGGAAGGGAAGAGAGAAGGAAGGAAGGAGGGGTGCGGCCCTCCCCTAGTCCATTCGGACTAGGCCATGGGGAGCGCGCCTGCCCTAGGCAGCCCCTCTCTTTCCCAGGCCCAATAAGGCCCAATACTTCTCCCGACGAATTCCGTAACTCTCCGTAGATTCAAAAATACCCAATCATTCGAACCTTTACGAACTCCGAATATAGTCGTCCAATATATCGATCTTTATGTCTCGACCATTTCGAGAATCCTCGTCATGTCCCCGATCTCATCCGGGACTCCGAACTCCTTCGGTACATCAAAACTCATAAACTCATAATATAACTGTCATCAAAACCTTAAGCGTGCGGACCCTACGGGTTCGAGAACTATGTAGACATGACCTAGAACTATTCTCGGTCAATAACCAATAGCGGGATCTGGATGCCCATATTGGCTCCTACATATTCTACGAAGATCTTTATCGGCCAAACCGCATACCAACATACGTTGTTCCCTTTGTCATCGGTATGTTACTTGCCCGAGATTTGATCGTCGGTATCCAATACCTAGTTCAATCTCGTTACTGGCAAGTCTCTTTACTCGTTACATAATGCATCATTCCGTAACTAACTCATTAGCTACATTCCTTGCAAGGCTTATAGTGATGTGCATTACCGAGAGGGCCAGAGATACCTCTCCGACAATCGGAGTGACAAAACCTAATCTCAAATACGCCAACCCAACATGTACCTTTGGAGACACCTGTAGTACTCCTTTATAATCACCCGCCACGTAGTGACGCTTTGGTAGCACCCAAAGTGTTCCTCCGTAAACGGAGTTGCATAATCTCATAGTTACAGGAACATGTATAAGTCATGAAGAAAGCAATAGCAATGTACTAAACGATCAAGTGCTAGGCTAACGGAATGGGTCATGTCAATCACATCATTCTCCTAATGATGTGATCCCATTAATCAAATGACAACACATGTCTATGGTTAGGAAACATAACCATCTTTGATTAATGAGCTAGTCAAGTAGAGGCATACTAGTGACTATATGTTTGTCTATGTATTCACACATGTATCATGTTTCCGGTTAATACAATTCTAGCATGAATAATAAACATTTATCATAAAATAAGGAAATAAATAATAACTTTATTATTGCCTCTAGGGCATATTTCCTTCAGTCTCCCACTTGCACTAGAGTCAATAATCTAGTTCACATCATCATGTGATTCAATACTAATATTCACATCTGTATGTGATTAACACCCATAGTTCACATCGTCATGTGACCAACACCCAAATGGTTTACTAGAGTCAATAATCTAGTTCACATCGCTATGTGATTAACACCCAAAGAGTACTAAGGTGTGATCATGTTTTGCTCGTGAGAGAAGCTTAGTCAACGGGTCTGTCACATTCAGAGCCGTATGTATTTTGCAAATATTCTATGTCTACAATGCTCTGCACGGAGCTACTCTAGCTAATTGCTCCCACTTTCAATATGTATCCAGATTGAGACTTAGAGTCATCTGGATCAGTGTAAAAAGCTTGCATCGATGTAACTCTTTACGACGGGCTCTTTTATCACCTCCATAATCGAGAAATAATTCCTTATTCCTCACTAAGGATGTTCTTTACCAATGTCCAGTGATCTACTCCTAGACCACTATTGTACTCCTTTCCAAATTCAGAGCAAGGTATACAATAGGTCTGGTACATAGCATAGCATACTTTATAGAACCTATGACTGAGGTATAGGGAATGACTTTCATTCTCTTTTCTATTTTCTGCCGTGGTCGGGATTTGAGTCTTTACTCAATTTCACACCTTTGCAACACAGACAAGAACTTTTCTTTGACTGTTCCATTTTGAACTACTTCAAAATCTTGTCAAGGTATGTATTTATTGAAAAAAATTCATCAAGCGTCTTGATCTATCTCAATTGATCTTGATGCTCAATATGTAAGTAGCTTTACTGAGGTCTTTCTTTTAAAGATCTCCTTTCAAATACTCCTTTATGCTTTCCAGAAAAATTATACATCATTTCTGATCAACAATATGTTACTCACATATATTTATCAAAAGGCGGTAGTGCTCCCACTCACTTTATTGTAAATACAGGCTTCTCCAAAAGTCTATATAAAACCATATGCTTTGATCACACTATCAAAGTGTTTATTCCAACTCCGAGATGCTTGCACCAGTCCATAGATGGATCATTGAAGCTTGCACATTTTGTTAGCTCCTTTAGGATTGACAAACCTTCGGTTGCATCATATACAACTCTTCTTTAATAAATCCATTAAAGAATGTAGTTTTGACATCCATTTGCCAGATTTCATAAAATGTGCAATTGCTAACATGATTCGGACAGACTTAAGCATCGCTACAGTTGAGAAAATCTCATTGTAGTCAACACCTTGAACTTGTCGAAAACCTTTTTGTGACAAGTCGAGCTTTGTAGATAGTAACACTACTATCAGCGTCCATCTTCCTCTTGAAGATCCATTTATTTTCTATGACTTGCCGATCATCGGGCAAATCAATCAAAGTCCACACTTTGTTCTCATACATGGATCCCATCTCAGATTTCATGGTCTCAAACCATTTAGCGGAATCTGGGCTCATCATCGCTTCCTCATAGTTCGTAGGTTCATCATGGTCTAGTAACATGACTTCCAGAACATGATTACCGTACCACTCTGGTGCAGATCTTACTCTGGAAGACCTACGAGGTTTGATAGCAACTTGATCTGAAGTTTCATGATCATCATCATTATCTTCCTCACTAATTGGTGTAGGAATCACTGGAACTGATTTCTGTGATGAACTACTTTCCAATAAGGGAGAAGGTACAATTACCTCATCAAGTTCTACTTTCCTCCCACTCACTTCTTTCGAGAGAAACTCTTTTTCTAGAAAGGATCCGAATTTAGCAACGAAAATCTTGCCTTCAGATCTGTGATAGAAGGTGTACCCAACAGTTACCTTTGGGTATTCTATGAAGACGCACTTCTCTGATTTGGGTTCGAGCTTATCAGGTGAAAACTTTTCCACGTAAGCATCACAACTCCAAACTTTTAAGAAACGACAGCTTAGGTTTACTGTTAAACCATAGTTCATACGGTGTCGTCTCAACGGATTTAGATGGTGCCCTATTAAACGTGAATGCAGCTGTCTCTAATGCATAACCCCAAAACGATATTGGTAAATCGGTAAGAGACATCATTGATCGCACCATATCAAAATAAAGTACGGTTACGACATTCGGACACACCATAACGTTGTGGTGTTCCAGGTGGCGTGAGCTGTGAAACTATTCCACATTGTTTTAATTGAAGACCAAACTCGTAACTCAAATATTCATCTCCACGATCAGATCGCAGAAACTTTATTTTCTTGTTACGATGATTTTCCACTTCACTCTGAAATTCTTTGAACCTTTCAACTATTTCAGACTTATGTTTCATCAAGTAGATATAACCATATCTACCCAAATCATCTTGTGAAGGTCAGAAAAATAACGATACTTGCCACGAGCATCAACACTCATTGGATCACATACATCGGTATATATGTGTTATTTCCAACAAGTCAGTAGCTTGTTCCATTGTTCCGGAGAATGGAGTTTTAGTCATCTTGCCCAAAAGGCACGGTTCGCAAGCATCAAATGATTCATAACCAAGTGATTCCAAAAATCCATCTTTATGGAGTTTCTTCATGCGCTTTATACCGATATGACCCAAACGGCAGTGCCACAAATAAATTGCACTATCATTATTCACTTTGCATCTTTTGGCATCAATATTATGAATATGTGTATCACTACGATCGAGATCCAACAAACTATTTTCATTGGGTGTATAACCATCGAAGGTCTTATTCATGTAAATAGAATAACAATTATTCTTCAACTTCAGATGAATAACCGTATCGCAAAAAAACATGATCAAATCATATTCATGCTCAACGCAAACGCTAAATAACATTTATTTAGGTTTAACACCAATCTCGAAAATATATGGAGTGTGTGATGATGATCATATCAATCTTGGAACTATTTCCAACACTCATCGTCACTTCCCCTCAACTAGTCTCTGTTTATTATGTAACTCCTGTTTCGAGTTTACTAATCTTAGCAACCGAACAAGTATCAAATACTCAGGGGCTACTATAAACACTAGTAAGGCACACATAAATAATCCGTATATCAAATATACCCTTGTTCACTTTGCCATCCTTCTTATCCACCAAATATTCAGGGCATTTCCGCTTCTAGTGACCATTTCCTTTGCAGTATAATCACTTAGTTTCAGGCTTTGGTCCAGCTCAGGGCTTCTTCGCGGGAGTGACAACTTGCTTGCCATTCTGCTTGAAGTTCCCTTTCTTTCCCTTTGCCCTATTTCTTGAAACTAGTGGTCTTTTCAATCATCAACACTTGACGCTCTTTCTTGATTTCTACCTTCGTTGATTTCAACATCACGAAGAGCTCGGGAATCTTTTTCGTCATCCCTTGCATACTATAGTTCATCACGAAGTTCTAGTAACTTAGTGATGGTGACTAGAGAATTCTGTCAATCACTATCTTATCTGGAAGATTAACTCCCACTTGATTCAAGCGATTGAAGTACCTGATAATCTGAGCACATGCTCACTAGTTGAGCAATTCTCCTCCATCTTTTAGCTATAGAACTTGTTGGAGACTTCATATCTCTCAACTCGGTATTTTCTTGAAATATTAACTTCAATTCCTGGAACATCTCATATGGTCCATGACGCTCAAAACGCCTTTGAAGTCCCGATTCTAAGCCGTTAAGCATGGTGCACTAAACTATCAAGTAGTCATCATATTGAGCTAGCCAAACGCTCATAACGCCTCGCATCTGCTCCTGCAATAGGTCTGTCACCTAGCGTTGCATTAAGGACATAATTCTTACAGGCAGCAATGAGGATAAACCTCGGATCACGGATCCAATCCGCATCATTGCTACTAACATCTTTCAACACAGTTTTCTCTAAGAACATATCAAAATAAACATATGAAAGCAACAACGCCAGCTATTGATCTACAACATTATTTGCAAAATACTACCAGGACTATGTTCATGATAAATTATAGTTCAATTAATCATATTACTTAAGAACTCCCACTTAGATAGATATCCCTCTAATCTTCTAAGTGATTACGTGATCCATATCAACTACACCATGTCCGATCGCCACGTGAGATGGAGTAGTTTCAACGGTGAACATCAATATGTTGATCATATCTACTATATGATTCACGCTCGACCTTTCGGTCTCCATGTTCCGAGGCCATATCTGTTATATGCTAGGCTCGTCAAGTTTAACCTGAGTATTCCGCGTGCGCAACTGTTTTGCACCCGTTGTATTTGAACGTAGAGCCTATCACACCCGATCATCACGTGGTGTCTCAAAGACGAAGAACTTTCGCAACGGTGCATACTCGGGAGAACACTTCTTGATAATTTTAGTGAGAGATCATCTTATAATGCTACCGTCAATCAAAGCAAGATAAGATGCATAAAGGATAAACATCACATGCAATCAATATAAGTGATATGATATGGCCATCATCATCTTGTGCTTGTGATCTCCATCTCCGGCACCGCCATGATCACCATCGCCACCGCGCGACACCTTGATCTCCATCGTAGCATCGTTGTCGTCTCGCCAACTATTGCTTCTACGACTATCGCTACTGCTTAGTGATAAAGGAAAGCAATTAACTGGCTTTTGCATTTCATACAATAAAGCGACAACCATATGGCTCCTGCCAGTTGCCGATAACTCGGTTCCAAAACATGATCATCTCATACAATAAAATATAGCATCACGTATTGACCATATCACATCACAACATGCCCTGCAAAAACAAGTTAGACGTCCTCTACTTTGTTGTTGCAAGTTTTACGTGGCTGCTACGGGCTGAGCAAGAACCGTTCTTACCTACGCATCAAAACCACAACGATAGTTTGTCAAGTTGGTGCTGTTTTAACCTTCGCAAGGACCGGGCGTAGCCACACTCGGTTCAACTAAAGTGAGAGAAACAGACACCCGCCGGTCACCTTTGAGCAACGAGTGCTCGAAGCGGTGAAACCAGTCTCGCGTAAGCGTACGCGTAATGTTGGTCCGGGCCGCTTCATCTCACAATACCGCTAAACCAAAGTATGACATGCTGGTAAGCAGTATGACTTATATCGCCCACAACTCACTTGTGTTCTACTCGTGCATATGACATCAACGCATAAAACCAGGCTCGGATGCCACTGTTGGGGAACGTAGTAATTTCAAAAAAATTCCTACGCACACGCAAGATCATGGTGATGGCATAGCAACGAGAGGGGAGAGTGTATGTCCACATACCCTCGTAGACCGTAAGCGGAAGCGTTATAACAACGCGGTTGATGTAGTAGTACGTCTTCACGATCCGACCGATCCAATTACCGAACGCACGGCACCTCCGAGTTCAGCACACGTTCAACTCGATGACGATCCCGGGCTCGATCCAGCAAAGCGTCGGGGATGAGTTCCATCAGACACGACGGCGTGGTGGCGATGATGATGCTCCACGGCGCGCAGGGCTTCGCCTAAGCTCCGCGACGATATGACCGGGTGGAATATGGTGGAGGGGGCACCACACACGGCTAAGGAACGATCCGTAGATCAACTTGTGTGTCCATGGGGTGCCCCTGCCCTGATATAAAGGAGGGAGGGAGGAGGAGGCCGGCCCTAGGAGGGCGCGCCATGGGGAGTCCTACTCCCACCGGGAGTAGGATTCCCCTTCCTAGTCCAACTAGGAGTCCTTCCATGTATTAGGAGTAGGAGACAAGGAAGTGGAAGAGAGAAGGAAGGAAGGAGGGGTGCGGCCTCCCCTAGTCCATTCGGACTAGGCCATGGGGAGCGGCCTGCCCTAGGCAGCCCTCTCTCTTTCCGCAGGCCCAATAAGGCCCAATACTTCTCCCGGCGAATTCCCGTAACTCTCGGTACTCGAAAAATACCGAATCATTCGAACCTTTACGAACTCCGAATATAGTCGTCCAATATATCGATCTTTATGTCTCGACCATTTCGAGACTCCTCGTCATGTCCCCGATCTCATCCGGGACTCCGAACTCCTTCGGTACATCAAAACTCATAAACTCATAATATAACCGCTATCAAAACCTTAGCGTGCGGACCCTACGGGTTCGAGAACTATGTAGACATGACCTAGAACTATTCTCGGTCAATAACCAATAGCGGGACCTGGATGCCCATATTGGCTCCTACATATTCTACGAAGATCTTTATCGGTCAAACCGCATACCAACATAATGTTGTTCCTTTGTCATCGGTATGTTACTTGCCCGAGATTTGATCGCTTGTATCCAATACCTAGTTCAATCTCGTTCTCGGCAAGTCTCTTTACTCGTTACATAATGCATCATTCTGTAACTAACTCATTAGCTACATTGCTTGCAAGGCTTATAGTGATGTGCATTACCGAGAGGGCCCAGAGATACCTCTCCGACAACCGGAGTGACAAAACCTAATCTCGAAATACGCCAACCCAACATGTACCTTTGGAGACACCTGTAGTACTCCTTTATAATCACCCGATTCGCCAGTGACGTTTGGTAGCACCAAAGTGTTCCTCCGTAAACGGAGTTGCATAATCTCATAGTTACAGAACATGTATAAGTCATGAAGAAAGCAATAGCAATGTACTAAACGATCAAGTGCTAGGCTAACGGAATGGGTCATGTCAATCACATCATTCTCCTAATGATGTGATCCCATTAATCAAATGACAACACATGTCTATGGTTAGGAAACATAACCATCTTTGATTAATGAGCTAGTCAAGTAGAGGCATACTAGTGACTATATGTTTGTCTATGTATTCACACATGTATCATGTTTCCGGTTAATACAATTCTAGCATGAATAATAAACATTTATCATGAAATAAGGAAATAAATAATAACTTTATTATTGCCTCTAGGGCATATTTCCTTCAGCTGCTGCCGGGCAAGCTCGGCCAGCTGCTGATGAAGGCGGCGGTGGGGCCCTCGCTGCCTCGCCACCCACGGGGGGCCTTTGGATCCGGGGCGGCGCCCCCGGCAGGTGTGGCGCCGCCGGCTTCGGCTCCCGGTGGCGTGGGCGCGGGTCGGTGTTATCTCGGCCGTGCGGGCGGCGAGAGCCCCGGTGGATGCGGGCCGGCGCGCGGCGGCGGCGGATTCGTCTCCTGTCGCATCAGATCTGGCCGCCTCCATTCCCCTTCTTCCCCAACAAGCGCCTCCCCGCTCAGATCCACCCTGTTTCGTCGTGGGACTGCGGTCTTCTACGGGTGGGAGTGGCGACGGAGCTGCGGGACCGGGGGAAACCCCTAGCCAGCCGTGTCGGCTGCGACGGCGGCGATGCCCGCGGGCGCCGCTCACCTTCCTGGAGGCGCCGGTCAGGTCCTTCCCCCCTACCCCCTTCCCCTTCCCCTTTGTATCCCGGGTGAAATCCTCAACATTGTTGGGCAGCGGCGACGCCCAGGCACTACAAAAAAAAGACACATCCGTGATATTTTGGGCCGAACAAAAAAAAATTCTGTCATACATATGACACTTCTGTGACGATAATTGTGACAAAACCCGGTATCATCATAGATGTGGTGGGCTCTTACTTCTATGACAAAAAATCATGACATAAAATGGGCTTTTCGTCACAGGCGGGCGGAGACGCAGCTGCATGACATTCTTTGGGCCTTCCATGACGGAAAAACCATAGTAGAAGCGAGGGAGGAAAATTCGGGGAGTTCCCGTTACGGTGGGAGGTCGGGGCGGCGATGCGCTGCTTTCTCGTCACGTACGCTGCTGCAAAGTAGGCGTTGGCTCTAACTAAACCCGAAGCGAGGCGTTGGGCTCTAATCGAACCCGGCGATTGACCGCAGACTACGCGTTCTTCGAACCCGAGCGATCGATCGATGGCTGTTAATCGAACCCGATCGAGTGATTCTTCGCTCTGCTGCTAATCAAGACGATCGATGCTGCCTCTGATAATAACGAGCGCGTTGGGGGAGGGGGTGGATGAACGAAGGAGCGGTGGAGTTTGCCTCGGATGAATAGGACCCGTGGTGTGGAGGGCTGGATGAACGAGAGACGGTGGAGGGCTGCCCGTGGAGGGGTGGTTGAACAGACCCGTGGTGTGGAGGGCTGGATGAACAGAGACGGTGGAGGGGTGCCCATGGAGGGTGGTTGAGCAGAGCCGTGGAGTAAGCGCCGCGGTGGAGGCTGGATGAACAGAGCCCGTGGAGGCTGGAGGAGGTCGACGGTAGCCCGTGGAGGCTGGAGGATGTCGACGGTGGAGATGAACAATATCCCGTGGAGTCTCGTTTTGCGGTACGACACACCCCTCCCGATGAACAGGACCCCGCTTGACCGTGGCGCCCAACACAAGTCCGTTTAAATGCATTTTGCGGTACGCCACACCCCTCCCGATCAACAGGACCCCCGTTTCGACCGTAGGAGGTTCATTTCGTCCGTTTTGTGGTACGCCACACCCCTCCCGATCAACAGGACCCCCGTTTCGACCGTAGGAGGTCCGTTTCCTCTGTTTTACGATACGCCACACCCCTCACGATCAACAGGACCCCGTTCCGAATGTAGGAGGTCTGTTTCCTCCGTTGTGCGGCACGCCAGGCCTCGTTTCCATCGCCTGCTCCATCCAAGCCCTCCCGATGAACACGACCACGCATTCCGTTCCGACCCAGCCGGTTGGCTCCCATGCGTTCCGTTGCCTCCCGATGAACATGACGCATTTCGTTGCCTCCCCATGAACACGACGACGACGTTGTTTCTCCGTTCCGACCCAGCCATGTACACGAGCCCTGGCCGTACATACACATACGTGGCCGTATTTTATTTCTTGCACCCTGGCCGTTGTACATACGTGTACATGCTACGTGCGCGCCTGTACTACGACACGTGCACGCCTCTACTACGACACGTGCGCGCCTCTACATCGACCAGTATGTACATACACATTCGTGACCAGAATGACAACGCTACGCACGCTTCGACCAGGTGGGTCCGGACTGTCAGGCACTTCCTTGCATGCGAAGATGTAGCTCGTGGGTCCCAGCAGTCAGGGGGGCGAATCATTTTTTTTTGCCCGGACGAACTTCCTTGCGTGCGAAATGTAGCTGGTGGGTCCCAGCAGTCAGGGGGGTGAATCATTTTTTTTGCCCGTACGCACTTCCTTGCGTGCGAAGGTGTAGCTGGTGGGTCCCAGCAGTCAGGAGGGAAACGTTTTTTCGCGAAATACGGTGGCCCGTACGGTGGGTCCCTGCTGTCAGGTGGAGGAATCATTATTTTCCGCGTAATAAGGAGGCACTTGCTGCGGCCGTGGACCCAGCTGTCAGCCTCTCCATGTACAGTCCACGTCCGATGGAATTCGTTCCTTGACTACGTTGACCACGCCGCACCGAGAGCACCAGGGCGGTGGACGACGGCGAGGCCTAGGAAGGGGACAACGCGGAGCCGGTGAAGACGCCGCAGTGGATGCCCACGCGGAGAGGAGTATGAGGGTTCACTCGTTTGGCTGCGGTGTGAGGCTGTCGTCACCGCAGGGCCTGGCCAGCGGTGGGAATAGTAGGGGGCGGTGAGGCCTCCATGGCAAAGACAGCCGCCACGGGAGGCAGGAGCAGGCGGCACGACCGGCGCTGCTTTGGGCGGCTGGAGCAAGAAGACCAGAGGTTGAAGAAGCACTACCCCGTTGGATGGACATCGTACGGTCACTGGAGCTAGAATCGTTCATATTGACTA
The DNA here is from genome assembly GCA_021605205.1 of Aegilops longissima. NCBI lineage: Eukaryota > Viridiplantae > Streptophyta > Magnoliopsida > Poales > Poaceae > Aegilops > Aegilops longissima. The sequence goes on from CM038678.1 coordinate 70,320,104, forward strand.
AGTTGGCAAAGCCCTCTGTCCCCGTCAACTTAGTAGGCCCAAAAGTCAACCACCCACCAAGGTTGGTCCCAGCTAGCAGGGGAGTATTCATTTTTTTGTGCGTAATAAAGAGGCACTTCCGGTGGGTCCGAGCTGACAGCGGGGGGAATGTTTTTTTTCACGAAATACGGTGGCCCGCACGATGGGTCCCATCAGTCAGGGGGGAAACGTTTTTTCGCGAAATAAGGTGGCCCGTCCGGTGGGTCCCTGCTGTCAGGTGGAGGAATAATTATTTTGCGCGTAATAAGGAGGGACTTCCTTGCGGCTGCCGTGGACCCAGCTGTCAGCCTCTTCATGTACAGTACTCTTCCGATGGAAGTCGCTCGTTGACCACGTTGACCACGCCGCACCGAGAGCACCAGGGCGGTGGACGACGGGGACGCCTAGGAAGGGGACGACGCAGAGCTGGGGAAGACACAGCAGTGGAAGCCCACGTGGAGTGGAGTACAAGGGTTCACTAGTTCGATTGCGGTGTGAGGCTGCCGTCGCCGCAGAATAACAGGGGGTGTGGGTGAGTGGAAGGATGGCCTGGCCAGCGGTGGGAGTAGTATGGGGGCGGTGAGGCCTCCGTGGCAGCACGGCCGGCCACAGGAGGCAGGAGCAGGTGGCACGACCGGCGCTGCTTTGGGCGGCTGGACCAAGAAGACCAGGGTTGAAGAAGCACTACGGCCGTTGGATGGACATCATACGGTCACTGAAGCTAAAATCGTTTATATTGACTAAGTTGACAAAGCCCTTGATACGCTCCAGCTTAGTAGGCCCACAGGTCAGCCTCCGAAACAGTGTGCCCCAGATGTCAGGGGGAGGAATCATTTTTTGGGCGGCCGAAGCTAAGAATATCCGAGATTGAAGAAGAAGCACGACATCCTTTGGATAGACATCCAACGGCCACTGCTTCTAGAACCATGTGTTGACTATAATAAGTTTGACAAAGCCTTGCATACGCGTCAACTTATTTTTTTAGGGGACACGTCACTTAGTAGGCCCACAAGTGTGTGGCAGAGAACTTACAGCCCATTTGCGTTTTGTAAGAACGTACAACCCATTCTTGAATTCTAATGGAATTTACAACAGCCCATTTACAGTTTTTAAAAAGTACAACCCATTTTCTAGCTTGGACAACGATTAATAATTTCAACCAACCGTTGATGACATAATTCAATAAAATTTCCCACATTTTGATGGGATCTGAAATATTTTTATCCCGAAATTTCTAGTCAGATTAAATATAAATTTGTATTACATAAAAATCCAACGAAACGTTGTGCGCACAACAATGAAAATTTAAGATTTTCAGAATCCATAAATAATATTTTATAAACTAATTTCGTGTTTGGTGCATTCTTTTATAGTTACAACCCAGTTTTTAAAATTACATCCCATTTATTATTTTTTAAAGCCCATTTTCCTGTTAAGCCTAATGCATCCCTCCTAGGAAAGATTTGCAGCCCAGCGGGGCGGAGAATAACAAGTTGACCTTGCCTGGGTATTCCTCAAAAAGACGTATAGCTGGGCTAGCCATTTTCATCTTGAAAAAATTAGTATCTGGGCTGGATATCTGGCCTGGGCTAGACGGGCCACAGCCCGCCCAGTTAATACCCTGCTCTCCTTTGAACAACAACGAAATCATCGCCAAGAAAAACTCTGAAGTGCTCACGCCTCAAAAACACAAATACTGCTCGAGCTGCTTGGTCCCAGCTGTCGGCCGCACCTTGTGCAATTCTCTCGTTTATATTGACCACATAGGTTGACAATGGTCTGGGACCGCGATGTCAGGAAACCTGGAGAAAGCAAAAAAAATATAGTTGTACATAATAAGGAGGCACTTGCGTACGTACGGCTATGGCTCTAGTGGGTCCCTAGTGTCATCCAGTCAAAATAAAGTCATCTCCTGAATCCTCACGTTCGTTGACCATGTTAACAATGCTCAGCGCCACGGCGAGCGCAACAACTCGAAGGACAACCGAGAGGGCCTCGCGGGCCCTATAGAGGTCTGATACACCGCCCGCTGCTCATTCAGGAAGCTAGGATCATCGGACACCTATGAGCACCTTCGAGAAACTGAGACGGCATGAAACGGTATGCCGCGCTTGGGAGCTCTGGTTTATTTCAAACATGTATTAACATACAAGTGTAATTTACTCGTCATCGGAAACAACGCGTAAAATACAGGCGTGATGAAACCGAGGGCCCGAGGTCTGTAAGTAAAACGGCGGGTTACGCATGTAATTTGAGAGACCAGTGTATATTTTACGAGCACTGCTATATGGACGACATTACCAGACGATACATGCACGACGTGCGTATCATGCCATCCATGGGCAAGGTTGAAACAACAGCTAACAGCTGGATTAGCAATCTTCCGAGTGTCGTTCAGCGTTTTTATCGTGTGTGAAGTACTTCCGATATTTTACTAGTCGAAATCGACCAACCAAGCGCCTTCGCCCGAGACCATCTGCTTTAATTTACAAGCGTCAGTTTTACAAGCGGTTTAGGTTGGAAAACGATGATCCGGCCACGGCCTAATATCATGAGTTGGTCGGAAGATCATATGGTTTCACGTCTAACCTACCCGACTTGTCGTATAGGCTATGAATGAAACATCAGACGATGAACTTCTTAAGCACGAAAACAATAGAAGAGGATGATCTTCTTAACAAGCAAATCACTGGCATTAGATCGACATGCAAAACAATACGAAGCATTATTCTCAGGAGGCACGGTGAACAGCTCGTGATGACGCATGCCACAACATTCCAAGCTCAACTTTGCAATCAAACACAAGGCCTGGCATTACATAGACAATATTCAGAACAAACTCTTAACACAGGAATATCTCAGCAGAGTAACTATTTACTTCTAAACTGAACACATGAATAGGAAAAACACTCGACGCTGCTCACAGCAAGGGCATCCCACTCAAAAATATCAAATGCATGTCTTCTGGCTAACATCAATGAACAAATTTTGACAAGGTTTTCCAATTCCAATATATTAAACTAACGGCTTCTTGCTAACATCAATGATTAAACTTTGACAAGCTTTTCCCATTCAAAATATGTAATGCCTATGATCGTGGAGTTCTGTCGCTTCTTGCTAACATCAATGATTAAACTTTGACAAGCTTTTCCCATTCAAAATATGTAATGCCTATGATCGTGGAGTCCTGGCGCTTCTTGTACTTGTTTGGGCACTTTTTGCCCAGGGCACTCCACGTGTTGTTAAATTGCCAATGGTCTCTGCAGACTAGTCATGTCACCGGTGTCTAATATTTATGGCACCGGCTGAAGCAATGGAGGGATTCGGTGCCAAACTAAGAAAAGGTGAAATTGGCACCTCTTTTGGCCTACATAGTAGAAGGCCTAATACTCTGTAAAGCTTCTCGGTCATTCCTTCTGTAATGTAGCGCAAAAAGTGACTGCTTCTTTCTGCAAAGTGGACCGACCAACTGGACCCAGTAATGCAGCAGTTTGCCTTGGACACATTGGCTCCTTTTGTGCAGTTGAACTAAAATCGAAGTCGGAATAAAACCGAGCTTTAATTGTGATATCCCTCTAAGCAACAAAAGGTATAAGGGAAACAATTACTGAGAAATAATGGTTGATGACTTGTACTCCCAGAAGAAAAACATCTAATGATCTACCTTATCTTAATGGGAAACAAAGCAGGAGAGTAGCAATTCTCAATCAGTGTGATTCATTCATATTAACTGAGACATTATCTTAACAATGCCTTGTTTCAACATGTATAAAGAACGAAAAAGCAGAAAAGTATCATTCCTAAAACAATGCGACTGATTCATTTTAACAGAGACATTATCTTAACAATACCTTGGTTAAACATGTAGAAAGAACTACAAAGCAGGATAGTACCATTCCTAACAAGTGTTGCAGTTTTGAACTAAGATTCGGTAGTTAATTAATTCTGAGAGTGGCATTGCTTAATTTTACCAGCGACATTAGATTAACGAAAAGCATAAAAATTTCCAGGGGAGAGTGGGCGCAACAAGAGTATGTGCTTCCATCTACTTATAAAGGGGGTGATGCTGAATTTGTTGTAACAAAGCAACAAGCATCATGTCTGGGTTGGTCCCATTTTTGTTCACTATTTAATGGGAAAATACAGCAATACAATAGCTTCAATTCAACATTTATTTAAAACAGTACCAATACAAGTAGCACAACATCTCAAAGCACACTACACAATCATGTGGATGAAGGCCTGTACTGACCTTTCATGAGATGGACAAGATAAAATACGAATCTGCCAACACGAATAGGAAATCCAATCTCGTTTTGTGCAGTTGCACTGAAATCAAGCAAAGTGTTTTGCGTAGCGAAGCAAAATGTCGCAACATCAACAAGTTGAATAGATATCCCTGTTTAAACAGAGGCAAAAAAGGAATCAATTACTGGCTAATAAAGGAGGATGAAACATGCGGCCACAAAAATGGTAATCCCGCTAATCCCTAACAAGTGTTGCAGTTTTGAAATAAGATTCAGTAGTTAATTCTGAGAGTGGCATCAATTACTGGCTTATAAAGGGGGTGATGCTGAATTTGTTGTAACAAAGCAACAAGCATCATGTCTGGGTTGGTCCCATTTTTGATCACTACTTAATGGGAAAAGACAGCAATACAATAACTTCAATTCAACATTTATTTAAAACAGTACCAAAACAAGTAGCACAACATCTAAAAGCACACTGCACATCATGTGGATGAGACCAAGATTTGAAACAACTCGCCACGAAGAGTGGAAACAAATCTCGATCTCCTTTTGTGCAGTTCCACAAAAATTAAGCAAAGTCACCGGTGTGACATTCAAGTTGAACTGCACAAAACACTCTTAAAACATAAGTGTTTCAAGTAGCGAAGCAAAATGTCATAATAGCAACAAGTTGAATCGATACCCTGTTTTAACAGAGGCAAAAAGGAAACAATTACTTGCCGATAAAGGAGGATGAAACAAGCGGTGACGAAAGAAGCATCTAACTTATCTTGGATGGAAAACAAAGTAGGATAGTAGCATTTCTAAAACGGTTGCATTGATTCATATTAACAGAGACATTCTCTTGAAACAACATTCGTTAAAAAATGTAATTTACTTTTAACAGTGGCATTGCTTCAATTTTCCGGCGGCATTCTTAGATTAACAACAACAAAATAGTTGTATGGGACATGCCAGCACCATGTGCGTCCACACGTATAAATGGGTGATGCAGAGTATGTAGCCAAGCAGCATATATGCGTTGGTCCCATATTTGTTCTCTTTGAACCTTTTTCCTAAGTGAGGGCAGCAAATCTAGTCCTGCACAAACTACCCGACCCCCCAGTTTCTTTCCCTTTTCAACAAAGAGATCGGTTCCTTACAGATGTGTGTAATGGGTTACCCCCTTTTTCCCTTTTCGACCTACAAAGCGGCTGGATAGCCAGTCTATACTACTTTCTACCCCTCCTTTCCTCATTGAACCACGTCCCAGATTCTTGCTCCAGCCCACCGCACCCTTCTTTCCTCTTTGAACCAAGACCTAGATTCGACTACAGATCGAAAAAGATCCACATGCATCTAGAGCAACGACGGTTTCAAAGAAACTTATACCTTAGGGTCGTCAGGATGTGGCAAGGCGTGCGGCGGGAGGCCGGATCTGCCCACACTACGTACGGCAGCGATGAAGAAGGGGTCGGTGGCCCTCCCGCACAGGCGCTGGGTGAAAGAGAACAGCACAGCCGGCAGTGGATTGCCACCCTCGCCGAAGGCGATAGAGTGAACGCTGCACCTCCTCCCTTCCGGTCGACGGGATCTGGACGCCTCCTTCACCAGCTATGAGGGGAGAGAGAGACAAGAGGCCAACGCAGTCTTGTTTAGATCTGGTGAAGAGAGGGTGAGAGACTGTGAATATAGCAAACCCTAGCAAATGAGCGCCGAGCCTCCAGTGTGTAACATATATGTAGTCTTGGCGAAGTGTGGAGAGTGCAAACCCTAGCGAACAAGCGCTGAGGCTCCCGCTTATATATATACTACTGTAGTACGGATGAGCTCGGTGCCTTCATCACACTGCTTTTGGCTGTATGACAGGTTAGCCAGCCACATTTTGGGCCCACCTGTCATAAACCCAAAGGCAGGTGCACTAAGTCAAGCCGCGTCCATATAGTACTCTCGTGTATACGACTAATATATACTAGTGGAGTGGTTTTCTTATTCTCTCCATAAAAATCGTTTTAAATTGTGTAAGTATGAAACGAAACTCTTTATTTAATGTACAGTGAAGAAAACTAGTACTACTTCCGATGAACTAACGATCCACGCCCACGCGTCCTGGTCGCACTTCCTGTCCTTCACGTTTGGGTGACGCACCTATGAAGTTCGACAAATCCTCATTGTGGTCTGTTTCTTCTCAGTAATCAAGCTCGAGGAAGGAAGAACCACCGACCACGTGGCAGAGGACAGTGAGGTGGAACAACAATGGCCATCCAATTTTGTGCAATTCCACTAAAATTGAGGAATACATGCCCGGGTATGGAGACACGCATCGCTGTTTCCAAAATTTTAAAAAGGGTTAGCAACGACATCTCCAATCATATTTGTCCAACTGGCACATTATTTACGTTGTTAATTATATACACAGCAATATTAACGTACAACATCTCTTGTTTGCGCACGTCCGGACCGCTGCCACGGCCGGTCCTGACCAACCTAAACCTTCTTCATCACCCGCGCATGCTTTCCGCCTGAAACGGTCAGTGCCGCATTCATGCCCGGCCAGAGCGGATGCGACCTCTCACTGGCGTCGGCATTGAAGCGGCGCGCCGGACGAGAGAGCGTCGCCCGCGCCGCTTCCGGGTGCACGCGGCTGCTCCGCGTTCAAAGGTCGCAATAGCCGGCTACAACATGCATGTAAAAAGTTCTTGGGAGACCGTGCTACAGCTAAGCTGTCCTCCCCCAACTCGTCAATCTCTTCCAGTAGTGCTAGTACTCCATGGCGCGATCCATCAGACAAGCAGGCGGGAAAGTTATCGTATACTCGGTTTGCGGTGAGTGGCATGCCGAGCGACCGTGTGGGGTCGAGCCGTGGAGGAGGGTGAGACACGAACACGACAGACATGATTTAAACGTTGGTTTTGCTCGATGGCGCGATCCAATGAAATGAAACGTTGGTTTCTCTCCGTTTCCATTTTTTCTTTGGAAAAACGGAAACTTTCCACTCCATTTTCATTCCTATTCCAAGGTTGCCCCGTTACAACATTCCATCAAATACAAAGGAAAACTAACACGCATGCTGAGGGATCTCAATGATTCACAGATCATAGCCAATATTTACTTCACAACTAAAGAAAAAAGTTGTGAGAGCGTGTACGAAAGAAAAACTACTGATGGGGTCACTACGACTTAAACCCTAAACCCTAAACATGATTTAATTCCCTGGCCAGGTAGAACTTGTCGAAGGAAAGACGGCTGGCACCCTCGGATCATACGATGCTTTTGTGCAGTTCCACTAAAATCGACTGAGCATACCGATGGCAAAGATATTGAAGAAGTGTGATTAGAATAATAATCTCGGCACTAGTTCATGAGACATAAACTCATCACAAGTAGAAGCCGGTAGAAGTAGAGAAAGATCGACATGGAGATGGAGCTACGAAAGTGGAGCAAGCCGGCTCCGAAAGGAAGATGGACTACCTGGGACGTTGGGCTGTAGCTAGAAGGGCGGTTGGGACGCGTCATCGGCCCATACCGCGGTGACGCCCGATTGGGACGCACCGACTGTGGGTTTTCTCCCTCGCCGATGTCGACCGCGTCTACGCAGAACATTGTTCCCTTCCCCCAGCTGCGGGATCAGGCCCGTCGTTCTATGCTTGTGAAGAGAGCAACCTTAGCAAGCAGGCTTGTAGCTTAGGCTCCTGCTAGTGTATATATAGTGGTTTTCTTTTTCTCTCCATATCAACCATTTTATATTGCGTACGTGTCATTCAAGAGTGAAATGATGGTTGCTTCTTCCGACTAACTTACTGTGTGATTTGACTGCTCCTTAGTGGCCCCTACACGTACTCCCCCTACGTGTATGCAACAGTCACACGTACACATGGACGCAAAAACGCGCGCGACTCCCTAATGCATGCATGTCCGAGCACACGACAGAACACACACGGTCACGCTAAGTGCTCAACCTACACGTGCATGCACACACATACTCAGTCAGGGTGAGCTAGTGACCGTATGAACACCGGAAAATATATATATTGAGGCGCAATGAGCGTATTATGAAGTCCACTGACCGTATTTTTACAAATATACAGTGACAGACATTGTATTTATCTCGTTTAAAATTAAGTCATATTAACCGGAGAGGAGGCAGTATGAACTAGCATTACTTTGTTGTGTCCCGTCAACTTGTTGAACGAGGAGAAAGTTGCAGGACGGGAGAAGCTTGCGCGCGGTGGCTCACAGGACAAGGAGAAACTTTTGACTAATGCAAGCTCTCCCTCGCTCAGGCGGTGGACGTGCAACAGTTAATTCGGTGTCAGATTGCCAGAAGTATACACTATACTACTAGTGCTACTATTGTTCGACTTCCCGAATAGGCGAACAACCAAGCGCAGAGTTTACTAGTACTAGTACTACTACTATAGTCTATAAAGGTACGTACTATACTAGTAAGTACTAGGAACCAGATGGAGGAGCGTTTGCACTCTTATTATAATTTTAAAATGTGATAAAGCAATCTTCAACATATTTGGTTCTCTTCGAGGGTTCTCGCATGTGATAATGGAAGTTGATTGCATGGAACAATCTCCACAATTCTCGCTTAATTTTGTTTCATATCCTGTTACAAATAGTAGCGCTCGGTAATATTTCCTCTTTTTTTGTTATTCAACATGTAAACAGGTCAGCAAACCTTGCGGTGCATCTTCGTGCGAACCGTGCTTGCTGCACTTTGAATGTGGCCGAGAGCTGGCTTGATGAAACACCTCGCTTCCTACTTCTTTTTTTGCGGGGTACCTCGCTTCCTAGTGACCAGTGTCTTGACTGATCATCCTAAGAATGCTTATATATATGAATAAAGCTCTCTCATTTACCCGCAAAAAAGATTAAGCCATATTAGCCGGAAAGGAGGGAGTATGGAGTAGCACTACTTTTTCGTGTGTCCCGTCAACTCGCAAAACGAGGAGAAGCTTGCAGGACAAGGTGAAGCTCGCTTACGCCTTTTGACTAATGCAACCTACCCTCGGTGGACATGCATCAGTCCATTCAGTGTCAGATTGTCAGAGGCATACACTGTAGTACCCAACATGCGGAGTACCTTGTTCGACTTCACAAAGAGGCGAAGAGCCAAGCGCAGTAGTACGAGTAGTACTACTACTAGAACCGCATGGTGGAGCGTATGTACTATTTTTATCTCTGATAAAGTACACATTTATTCTAGAGAAGGGCGGAAAACGGCAGCCCAACATGTAATGAATGATATCGATCAACCAGCCATGCTCGAATATATCTTGGCCTCCGTGTGAGCCCGTCTCTGTGTTCTCGCTCCTCGTCTCTCTCAAGGAACGGCGGGTTGGCTCTTTGCCGTCAATTGAGATCGGTTTGCTCACACTCCTGTCCCACATGTGAGTGATATGCCAAGAGGAGGTGCGTTGACTGACTGGCCATACGCGCACTTGGTTTTGCACCTTCATACTACTCCTCCCTCCGTCACAGTTTACAGGGCGCGCTTCATTATGATGCATTTCTCTTAATGCATTTCCACCACCAGAGAGACTTTAGACGCGTTTGGTTTAATGCTCAATTAATTAGGGCGTGGTAACCGCAATCAAGTCCATAATTTTCTCTCCATGTACTGTACTACTACTACGGAGTGGAGTAAGTGCATGCATCTGTGTACCCGGGGTGGAAGCACTGCATGCATGTGTGTACGCCGTGCTATAATTACCAATGCTATTTTTCAGGCCAGTCGCTAGTCGCCTTGGTCCCACATATTTTTTTCTTTTTTCCTTAGCGCGCTGTGTAAACAGTGACTGATGGAGTAGTATGAGCAGATTCAAAGAAGAGCGTATCAATGGTTGCTTCTTCAGAGCAACTTACAGTGGGAAAGGTGGGGCTTATGATTTGACTGCTCATTACTCACTATTAATGTGGCACAACGATCGGGCTGAGTCTCCCATGCGGTTGTGCACTACCCCCTTGGTTCTTAAATATACTCCGAAGTATATTTGTCTTTTTAGAGATTTGAACGAGTGACTACTCAAATATTTGTCTTTTTAGAGATTTCAAATGGACTGGCACATACGGATGTATATATACATATTTTAGAGTGTAGATTCACTCATTTTGCTCCGTATGTAGTCACTTGTTGAAATCTCTAGAAAGACGAATAGAATATTTAGGAACGGAGGGAGTACACATACGAAGCAAAATGAGTGAATCTACACTATAAAATATGCCCGTTTGAAATTTGTAAAAGACAAATATTTAGAACGAAGGAGTATAATTTTGTGCATGGCACATGGACCTGGATGATGAAGAGGCTTCTGGCAATGCTATCAAGCTTCCATCATTTGTTTACATAATTGACGTACTATACAAATAATTTTCCAGCGACATGAAATTGTACGATGGTGTGAGCTTTCTGCTTTTGTTTCGCGTGTCTTGCCATCGATGCTCTTTCGAAAACAATAAAAAACTAACTTCCTTGCTAATGCATGTCAATTATTAGCAGATCAGAGCTAATAATTACATCACAACTGAAGACAGAGTTGTGATAAGATGTTAAATTAAAACTGATCCATGCTTTCATTGGCAGCAACGTACCCCCAGCTCTATCTAAATCAACAAGGCATGTTGGGGAAAAAAGTGTGATTACGATAATAGAGGACTGCTGATGAAACAATAAACACACAAATAGAAGCCGGTCACCTTTGCAGTCTCTCTTAAGACTAACTAGTTGGAGAAGATTAGGCTCGGAGTTGGATGAGGAGGATAGAGCAAAACCAATCTCCCTTTGTGCAATCGCACTGAAATGTAGAGACGTTGCCCGTGTGACATTTTAGTACTACTGCACAAAACACTCTTAATAAAAAAGTGATTTGTGCAGTTCACCAAAAGGTCGCAATAGCAACGAGGTGAAATGGATAACCCTGTTTGCAAAAAAAGAGGTAGAAAGGAAACTATTACTGGCCAATAATAGTTGATGACACATGCGACGACAAAAAAGAAGCATATTCCTTGCCCTAAGGGAAGATAACAACACGGTTGTGTTTGTCTAAAACGGTGTGAGGACGAGAATGCAATATGAAAAGTACACTGGACGAGCTACGTTTTGGGAAAAGAACTATGGAAGATCCACATGCAGCGACGTGGGAAGACGGGCAGTGGAGCAAGGCCGGAGGGGATACCTGGAGGTCGTCGGGATGTAACTAGGTGAGCGGCGGCGGGCGGAATCTGTGATCAGGTGGCGTAGGCCCTGCCGCGCCGGAGCTTGGTCAGAGAGAACAGCGTGTACCGCAGATCGAGACGTGCTGTCTCGGCGCCGTCGAACGGAAAAATGATGCCCTTCCTCCCTTTCCCCCGGCGCACGGGATGCGGCCGGATCAGTGACCAACGGTGAGAGAGAGAGAGAGAGGCCACCGCGCCCCCTTTCCCCCGGCGGACGGGATGTGGCCGGATCAGTGACCAACGGTGAGAGAGAGAGAGGCCACCGCAGCCTTGTGTGAGATACTCTGAAGAGCGACAAACCAGGCATGTAAGGGTCCATTGTATATAGTGAGCGGACTACCTTTTTCTCCATAGAAATCATTTTATATTCTGTGTACGTGCCATTGAGCGCTGTAACTTTATTTAAAAATAACGCGTCAAGTTGAACTTTGTTTCGTGCAGGCGTGGTACACGACCTCCCTAGGTAAACAACCGCTACAGGCGTTCAAATTAGCACGTGGGCTGCCATTTCGTAAAGAAATGATCTCCACCGTGTACCCGCGCGGGTGTGGCTGGGCGCGAAGCGTGAGTACGTGCACGGTGCACCTATTCTCTTCTTGTATACGTACACCACCTACGTGGGGTTGTGACTACAACAAAAACATCACGTATGGTCACTTTTTCTGGGTCGCTTTATTATTCGTCTCTACACTCATGAACACTAGCGACCTAAAGACGCTTCTTAAAACGTTTTTAGAGCGCCACAAACTTTTGATTGTAATTAGCCTTCAACAAAATAAGTATTTAACTTTAATTAACTTAGAGACGATCTGTGAGACGTTTTTATATGTGACTCTATTCCTAGAGACGATTTATGAGACGTTTTAATGTGCGACTCTATTTTTAGAGACAATTTGTGAGACGTTTTAATGTGTGACTCTATTTTTATTTTAGACTAAAGGAAAGAGATAAATACTGCAGAGTCTTAGAACTTGTACGGCCAGTTTGGTGCATAAAATTGCAAAATACATATTTTCTGATCGTCTAACTTGTCCTCTCATTCATATACGGTGCTTTCTACCGTATCCGGATATACCATGTGCATGCGTGGCATGCCAACATGGCGAGGGCCCACCCTCAGTGGTTGAGGCGGTGGGCAGCCCGCGTGCACAGTTTTTTCCTTGAGAAAGCATTGTTGCATTTTTCTTTTGCGGGTGCATTTTGTTTATCTACACAGAAAATCCTAAGCAATCGAACACACAACCTTCTCTGATTCGGCCGCATAAATGGCCACTAGACCAGACAATTCGATTTATATAAGACGGACTGTAGGAATTAAAAATATAAAATAGAAATCAAAATGAGAAAATGGTGTGCAAAAAAGGAAGCCCCCGTTCAAACCTATTGCATCATAAGCTCGTCGCATGTGCGAGCGCCAATCATCCGGCCACAATGACACTTCTATACTTTAATTTTTTAATGTTAAATTATTAATTATTAATATACAATAAAATAAAGTAAGGCGCGTTTCTTTAAATTTTTGGTTTGTTCACTGTATATGATTATTTTTGTCTGCCGCGGGAAGCTGCTAAAATCATATGAGAAATGATTGTGTTCAACCGACAAATCATACTTTTACGTCGACCTCCTCCGCCATTCGACACATGTCCCATGGTCCTACAGAAGACACACCATTTTCTAGAAACTTTGCGCGGCATCACATCTCCTTCCTATTTCTTTCGTTCGTCTCTCAGCTCCACCAGGGGGAGACGGTCGCTGCGCGCATGGTGCTCGTGCTTGCGACTGGTCCGCACCCCAACCGTAGTTCGCCGTCAAGGCAGGCCTCCACCATTGCCCTTCCTTCATCTCATTTTTCTCCTCCCACACCCCTCTTTCTTTCCCAACCGGACCGAGCTCTTGAAGCCATGACCACCATTGAAACCTTCTTGGGCCGTCATCGCCAGCAGCACCTTTGCCGCGAGACGATTTTCTGCAACAACTGCGAACAACCACTTATTGTAGTTTTTTTATTGTTTTCGGCAACAAGCCTTTTGTTGCAGAGGAAACGAGCGCAACACTACGTTTGTTGCAAAGGGGCAAGAACCAAGTTTATTTTGTATAGCATAGGTCTTGTTTCTGAAACATCGGCCATATTTGAAAGAAAAAACGGTTCAACAGAAGCGCAACAAGGCTCGTGTTGCAAAACGCCGAGTGAAGCACAAGCCTTGTTGCAAAGGTTGATGCACGCTCACGGGAAGAAGATCAGACGGTTGTCGAGTTCGTGATCCTACAGCTACCGAGGCGGCGGATGTTTCTAAACATCACCCGGCTGAAGCACAGCATGCCCCAAATCATGTGTCAAAGGTGGTAAAAAAAATCTACGACTCAAAACAAAACTACAGATTTTTGGCGCACCGTTGGGCCTTCATGCTGGGCCAGCCACACCAGCGAACAATATGAGTATAACTCAACCCCAAAAGAATATTGCAAGAAACAGAACTTGAACCTGCGACCTCGAAGATTGATGTGGAGTCCAGTTTCCTACCAACAGGACTAACGCATGCTTGTTTAAGACGGACTGTAGGAATTAAAAATATAAAATAGAAATCAAAATGGGAAAATGGTGTGCAAAAAAGGAAGCCCCCGTTCAAACCTATTGCATCATAAGCTCGTCGCATGTGCGAGCGCCAATCATCCGGCCACAATGACACTTCTATACTTTAATTTTTTAATGTTAAATTATTAATTATTAATATACAATAAAATAAAGTAGGGCGCGTTTCTTTAAATTTTTGGTTTGTTCACTGTATATGATTATTTTTGTCTGCCGCGGGAAGCTGCTAAAATCATATGAGAAATGATTGTGTTCAACCGACAAATCATATTTTTACGTCGACCTCCTCCGCCATTCGACACATGTCCCATGGTCCTACAGAAGACACACCATTTTCTAGAAACTTTGCGCGGCATCACATCTCCTTCCCATTTCTTTCGTTCGTCTCTCAGCTCCACCAGGGGGAGACAGTCGCTGCGCGCATGGTGCTCGTGCTTGCGACTGGTCCGCACCCCCAACCGTAGTTCGCCGTCAAGGCAGGCCTCCACCATTGCCCTTCCTTCCTCTCATTTTTCTCCTCCCACACCCCTCTTTCTTTTCCAACTGGACCGAGCTCTTGAAGCCATGACCACCATTGGAACCTTCTTGGGCGGTAGTCGCCAGCAGCACTGCTGCCGCGAGACGAGTTTCTGCAACAACATGCAAACAACCACTTATTGTAGTTTTTTTTATTGTTTCGGCAACAAGCCTTTTGTTGCAGAGGAAACGAGCGCAACACTACGTTTGTTGCAAGGGGCAACTACCAAGTTTATTTTTTTATAGCAAAGGTCTTGTTTCTAAAACATCGGCTATATTTGAAAGAAAAAACGGTTCAACAGAAGCGCAACAAGGCTCGTGTTGCAAAACGCCGAGTGAAGCACAAGCCTTGTTGCAAAGGTTGATGCACGCTCACGGGAAGAAGATCAGACGGTTGTCGACTTCGTGATCCTACAGCTACCGAGGCGGCGGATGTTTCTAAACATCTCCCGGCCGAAGCACAGCATGCCCCAAATCATGTGTCAAAGGTGGTAAAAAAAATCTACGACTCAAAACAAAACTACAGATTTTTGGCGCACCGTTGGGCCTTCATGCTGGGCCAGCCACACCAGCGAACAATATGAGTATAACTCAACCCCAAAAGAATATTGCAAAGAAACAGAACTTGAACCTGCGACCTCGAAGATTGATGTGGAGTCCAGTTTCCTACCAACAGGACTAACGTTAAAGTTGGGGGTTAGATCCTACTTGATCCGTCGCGCAACCTACGTGTTAGGTTTTTTTTTTTTTTTTTTGAGGGGGATCCGTGTCAGCTAATGCGCCCAACAAGCTGGGCCTGAACCTGCGCTCCCTGAGGAAAACCTTGTACGGCCCAAGAAGTATGTGGTGCAATACGATGACCAATTGATGAGACAGCTAATTGATCACAAACCCAAAAGAAATGTTCACTTTCAAGTTTTGTTCAGTTTTTTCAAATAATGTTCACGTTTTCAAAATTTGTTCAAAATTTCAAGATTTGTTCCCATTCCCAAAAAGTGTTCACAGATTGAAAAATGTTCAAGATTCCCAAGAATGTTGGCGTTTTTACAAAAAAAATCGAGGTTTCATTTTTTTCACAAATTTCAAAATGTTCATGTTTTCAAATTTCTTCAAAGTTTCAAAAAACTTTCCCGTTTCCAAAATTATTAACAGATTAGAAAATGTCCTAATTTTTTAAAATGTGTTCAATATTTGAAAATGATCGCATTTCAAAAGATAATTCACTTTCTTCGACAAAAAAATACGCTCAAATTTTTCATACATGTCTTTTCAATTCTCGGTGGTGTAGTGTGTTCTTTACATATATTGCGTGTTAGCAAATCAACAACAGCTTTTAGTTCTAGCAGCTAATAGCGTGCACTCTGTATTATGAGGTTGCGATTCAGCTCCTTCCTAGCGCACTACAGTTTTCTAATTTTTTCTATCGCGCACTAAAGAAAACATATTGTTCGCTCGCCCCAGTGGGTCAGCCTAGCCGCGGGACTCCCTATATGATGCCTGCGTTCTAACTGTTGGACCTCTTCCACCACAGCGTGCGCGCACCATCATCGTGCTAGAAATAGGATTCCCACCTCGTGGTATTAATGTCACGGATATTTCGTTCAAATAGTCCCACATGGCCGGACATGGAGTATGTGAACTCGAGCTCACATGCACCCTTTGCTACAGTAAAATCGAAAAACATATTCAAAAAGTTCAAAAAAATCTGTTTTTTTTTCAACAAACATTGATGTGTGTTTCACATGCATTCCAATTTCGTAATGAAATAACATTTGTGGAGGCATCAGCAAAAAGACAAAATAATGCTTAAAAAACTGTTTTTGGATGCATTTTGATTGTGGGTTCTGGATAGGAAAACATGCTAAGAAGTTGTGGCCCAGGCTTCCACTAGATCGCAATGACCCCAATCTTGCGGAAGCCTGGGCCCTCGACCGATCCAAGACCCAAACATCATCCAAGAAAGCAAAAAGAACGTTGGAGAGAGCATGTCGAAGGTGTAAGCCATGAGAGACTATCTGCTGAACATAGCGGAGCATGTGCTTGATTTCAAATCGGTGCAATCACAAGGTGAGTGGAGGTACTAAAAGACAGGATTAACCGCAGAGGAGCATCGGCCACTACTGGTTCGACAACATCACCGAGGGCAAGGACAGTCAGGGAGCCTGCCAGATTAGGAAGGTAGCAAGGACACCCCCCTCACCTCATTGGTGAAGAAGACATGTGGCGGCGAGCATGCCAGTGATGGAGGATGACGTGTACCTATATATTTATAAGCCCACAGATCCAATGATTTGTAGCCTAGATGGACTTCTGATCTTCCATCTACCTAGTAGTATGAATTAACGAGCTTCAGTGTAGATTCCAATCGGACCCTTGGATAACCTTTGTAATACTCTTCTCATTTATTTATTTTCTAATCTTCTAAAACGAACTACTCCCTCTGATCCATATTATTTATCGCTCAAACGGATGTATCTAGTCATATTTTAGTGCTAGATGCATCCGTTTAAGAG
This sequence comes from Aegilops longissima, assembly GCA_021605205.1. NCBI lineage: Eukaryota > Viridiplantae > Streptophyta > Magnoliopsida > Poales > Poaceae > Aegilops > Aegilops longissima. Next base: position 70,337,197 of record CM038678.1, read on the forward strand.
ATAAATAATATGAATCGGAAGGAGTATCTAATAATCCCCGAACCGAACATACCTAATAGGCAGGTTGCCACACTACTAGTGGGCCCAACCGACGCTCACCTTGTCCCAAACTTCTCTGTGGCTCGATTTTGCTTCGATGCTACTCGAAGGCGTTGCCGTAAGCTAGAGCTTCTCCGCGGCTCGACGCTGCTCTTCCCAGCCGGAGCTCCCAGCCGCCACAACTCCAGAACAGAATACCAGTGGCGGACGCAAAATCGCTATGAATAGCGGACAGGAGGCCCATCCCTGGTACATTACTTACCGGTGTTGGGTGGCTTTGGCTGCCCGCCGCGGTGAAACTCCTCAAAATTATTCCTCCATACACAAATATAAGTCATTTTAGATATTTCATTATGAAGTGCATATGTACTTAAGTGAGTGAACAAATATACTAAAATGCATCTACATGCATCTGAACGAGAATAGAGTTTGAACGTCTTATACTATATTTTTCATGGAGGGAATATACTATTTATTCTCAATCGAACGGATATTAGGGGCTCGTATTACCATTTGTTTTAATTATATTAAAAATACTCAAAAAATTGTGCACACAAACTATTTTTCGCTTTATCAAATTGGGGTTCCTATTTTTCTTACCGCCTAGGGCTTCCCGCGTTTCTGCTGGATTATTTTCGCTCCAAGTAATCCTTCCGCGTCTTTTCCCCGCCCCACGCCGCCATCTCCCCACCTCCGGATCGGTTCCAATCTACGCTGGCACCTGCCCATCCCGTGCGCCGCCCATTCTCACATACGGCGTGGATGCAGCCTCACCCAAGTGCTAACCTCCGCCGCGAACTCCGGCCTCCACCGGTGACTTCCTTTTCTCCTCCGCCAACGATCTTGCCAGTTGGAGCCCCGTCGGCGTCCGACTTCCTCGCCATCGACAAGCCGCGCTCCTCACGGACGTCATTGTCACCGTCACCAAGTTGCATCCATGCCGAGGTCATCCTCTGTCAGAAGCTCCGCCGCGTGTTGCATCGCTAAACCGTCCACAGGCAGCTCTTGGCACCGTCCAATTCCGCCCCGTCAAGCAGGTGATTCCTTGAATCCTATCTCCTCTATAATTTTAGCATTAAATCAGTGAAAGTAGCCTCCTTCATTTAGGGCATGTTCGGTTCTTGGGGTTTGATTCCCCGAATCAAGACCTACGGTTTCAGATTAACCCCTCCTATGACTCTATTCCCCATGGGGTTTCAGTTTCCAATCCCTTTATAATCTTCCCATTCACTAGGCTGTTCGGTTACAGAAGGGATCAAAGGTGGATTGGCAGTGACAATGCTAAACGGTAATCATCCATGACTAGTAATTTGACAGTGACACACTATTAATGTGACAGTGAGATGGCATTTTTTCTACACAAGAAACTACTGAACTAAATGGTCAACAAGTTGCAGTCAGATGAAAAGCACACATTGCAGAGATATCATGGTTTCAGTTAACTTGTACAACGAAATATGCAATTTGTACATCCATATTTTCACCCAACACGTTTTGTTTCTGTGATCCTCTCACAACTGAAATAGATGGCAGTAAACCCTAAACATAGTTCAAGCAACAGGTGCACGCAGACATGCCGACCACTCTGGCGAACCATTTGTTTCACTATACAACAAATTCAATCATACAACCTCAGTACCTTTAACCCTGATATATACTGTAATCACTGGCGGAGCTACGGCAAGGCCAAATTGGCCGTGGCCCGCCCAGGATTAGAGGGAAAAATATATTCTAAGAAGCCTAGTCTCGCATAGCACGCAGCAGACCCGATATAGAGCAACAATGAAGATACAGAGCAAGCATGCAGCACTACAGCAGCCTCGCGTAGCACTAATTCCTCGAAAAGAAAAAGCATGTGGCTGTGGCCTGTGGAGCTCTTTGTGTCTGGCCTCGCCTCAAAGCGTAGCAGTCTGTAATAATCCCGAAATTCCTTTACTGTACGCACCTTATCCTTTTACCATATCTAGACCCTTCTCTGTATAATTGTGTTTTCAAACACCTAGATCATATATGAAAAAACTGATGGGTATTTATAATAGCCAAAGACCCTTAACTGGTCATTAAGGAAACTGAATTTGTTGTGGAACATATAAAATAAGCCATTTGGCTTGAACCTACAAAGAGACGACAATCCCTGATTGTTAGTACTATTAGCTAAGAAAACAAAAGGTCAAATTTCTTTTGTTTTTATTGCGTAGTATAGGTAATGTTGGAGAAATGGAGACATTCTATGTGGTCGCTCTACATTCCTTGCATGCTAGTAAGAACATGACTCAAGCTGTATGTATGCAGTTTTCTGCCACTTACAGTTATTTTCCTATTCCATCTCACATGGTTTAGTTGTTTATATAAATAATGCAGTGCAACGCATGACCTTGACATATGCTTATATACACACTTTCCCTTCATTATCTTATCGATTAATTTATGATTTTATCATTGTTTTGGCCAAGATATAATATCAAGTATAATGTAAAAGACTACAAATGAGCTGAGTACGATGCATTTGTTCATGAAGCAAAAATTCTCTGGACAGAAATAGAGAAATAAACTTGTAGCCGTGGGAAGTGATGAAGTTGGTATATCAACATCTCTTTCTCCGAAGATAAAGTATGGGTATTAATATATTATTATCGTGTTCTTGTTTCAGGTTTAGCAGAAGAGTTGTTGGCAGTGACCTACCACATGTAGAAGCACCTGACAATGTGGATGCTCCACAGAATGTTATGCAGCTGATGCAATAGTTTCTTCACTAGTAAGTTAGCGCTAGTTTTTTCTAATACTTAAAAACAATTGTTCATGATAAGTTGCAGGAATTGCATCCTAGCAATTGTGCGAGAAACAAAGAGGGTTACACCAGATTGTCTTTACGACATGGACACATCATTGCTAAGGTATCAAACAATGTCTGCTTGTACATAAATTTCTGCTTCGTTGTTAAACAATGCCGTTATTTTGTACAAGTTTATTTACAACCGAAAGGAACCTCAACTGTAGAGGCACACATTGAAAAGTTTGATAGGGCTAATCAAGGTGCGGAATCAACCATACCAAGACGAGCAGTTCACTAGCCAGGTACACGCAAACCACATATCAGAAGAAACGTAGTGTCCTGTTTTGTACAAGTAGGGTATTTTGCCTGCTGCTGTTTTTTTACAAGCAACATGATATCATCATGGAAATAATTATTTCCAAGATTTTGGTAATACATGTGCTAATACTATTTATTTTCAAAGAACTGCTAATACTAGTTTCACAAAAGAATAAATGGTACTCATGAACTAGTAGCAGCAGCAGTAGCAAGTGACCCTAATGCAACAAAATGAGATAATCATGGAAATCTGTAGTACATGATAAGATGAGTTCGCCTCTTTGTCATGGTAATAATATCACTGATGAGCACTATGTAAAATCCTGGAGATGACATAGAAAAGAGTTCGGTTTAGAAGTGTATATGGTACAACTAGGAACCAGATAGAATGAATATGTACATAATAAGGTTGACGATTTAGTGCATTTGTTATACATGATAAAGACCTGTCAATTATATTCCCTGATTAATGTGTCCATTCATGCATATTCTTACTGAAATAAGTGCGATTTTTCTTGAAATAATAGGGAAAAGATTGAAGTAACTGTTTTCGAAGATCTCGACAAACACAAGTGAAGTCCTGGCCAGAGGAACTTTAGTGAATAAACATATCACATATGTGGTTTGAGGAAGCATGATTGGAGAGCAATATGTTGGTGTTTCTGTTCATCACAGCATTTCAAATCTTGACGATGAGAGACTTATTAGATTGTATGAAAAGAATCCAATCCAGACAGTAAGGAATACTATTGATTATGTTATTGCTTGGCCTCAATCACATGTAAGTCCAATTCCATACAAGCATCGGGTATGCTCCAATGTCCATTAAGGTATATAATTTATGAAGAATCTTTGTAAATTTTTAGGTCAATAATACCCAAGCCAATCGCTCCAACAACACTACAAAAACATTCCTACTCCAACACAACCAGAAAACACTAGTATGGTACATCTCTTACAATTCATCAAAGAACATTTCATTGTGCACTAGTCCAAAAGCTTATGTTCATGCAAACTTTTCTTTGTTTCCTTTTTTCAGGAAAGCTAAGGCTTTAGAGGACTGCATTGCAGGATCCAGGAGCAGCTGCAGATGGATTAATTTTTAAATGAACAAATATAATGAATTATGTATAGATTTTAGCTTCATAGGAAAACTTGGTTCTAGTTTGTAGGATATTTTCTTATTTATTTGTATGTTTCATATGAATATCTGATTTGATTCAGTTGTGAACTCCACACACTTTTTAATACATGTATTTGTTCGTACTAATTAGTCCACTGGATTTTCTAGTGAGGATGCCTGTGTGAATGGAATTGGTGATGTGAAGCGAGGTTTTCATATAATAATATTTGATCAGACCGCACATGCATATGTGTCATGATAAAGTAATCGAATTAGAAATGATGAAATATAAAGTAAAAATAAAGTAAATATTATTTAATGTAAAATAATTCATAGCTACAGAAAAACTTATGTATATTTAGCAACGAATACAACGTCTCTACATAGCGTGTATAAGCATCGGGTCCATGATGAAACCTCTACTCCCGTGGAGATGTGCTTTGAGCGTGTCTAACATAACGTCTCGACATGTATAGAGACGACTTTAACGTCTCAATAAAACGTCCCATGTCTTGTACACACGCTTAGCAAGCGTGTCTACCGGTTTTCAGACGGTCCATGGAAAGACGCTCCAAGGACGCTTTACCAAATCGACTCTACAGTTGCCTAGAGATGAAATACCAAGTCTCTAGCGATGGAATTTGACGTCTCGGGAGATACAAACCTAGAGAGATATAGTGTGTGGGTTCTTGAGAGTTTTTTTTGGGGGGTCAATCAAAAAAATGTAACATATGCAATGTGTGTGAAATAGAGTCCTGGATATAACATATATATAGAGGGGGCGATCCACGAGAAGAGAGTGGAGGTATCATCAGCTTGAGGTGTCCACAGAATCGGAAAGAGGGATGATGTGTGTGTGTGTGTGCGCGCGCGATCGATAAAGAGTGCCATCGAATTTGTGTTTGCCCACGTCAAAGATATAGAGTGGCTGGCCCTCTTGGAGCGTGAGAGGGACATGTGCAGTTTGTCTCGTGGCATGGATACCTACCTGCAGCGCCTTCATTGTCGGTGTGTGGTGGGGAAGAGGGAGGCCCAATTAACTATAGAGGTACAATGGCTGGTATATGTGTGGAGGAGGAGAGGCCTACCTCATGTATTAAGGAGATCGATCTGCCTCATGTATTAAGGGAGATCGATCGGCATCCATGCATATGTGCAGGAGAGGAATAAGGTTGGGAGAGAGACAAAGCTAGAGTGTTGGAGGGGGTGGTAGTGGAGTTGCTTCTAACAAATGGTGGGATAGGCTTACTAGAAAAACGGAGGGCACGCTCGCAATATCAATAAGAGAGGAGATGGCTGCTTGTTGTCTGTGCACGTGCGTGTGAGAGACGGGTCAGGAGGCATGCACGAATGATGAGGGGGGACAATGTGGCTGTGGTAAGCAGACATAACTACATAGGAAGATGAATCGCCCTTTGTTAGAGAAAGGAGAGACATAACTTGTGAGGTACATCGATCGATGGGGGGGGGGGGTAGTTAAAGTCGATCTAGGTATATGTTGGGAGATCGATCGGTATACATGCATGTGTCTGTTAGAAGCAAATGAGGCACGAGGAGAAGGATAGAGAGAGAGGGATGCATGTAGGAGGTGGTATGAGAGGCATACTATATCGAGCGGGAGGAGTGTGCGAGTACGAGAACGATGAAAATAGTGGTGGGAGTGAGGCATGGACGGTGACAAGAGAAGAGGGGAAGCTTGGGTTTGTGCTAGGCACACCTGGCTAGAGAGGCATATCGATCGATGTGTGCCGTAAAGAAGGAGCTAGGGGGCCTACACACACCGTGGGTGAACGACCTAAAGTGAAAAGACGAATTTGCGCGATGGAGCTAGAGAATGCTGAGGGAGGGTGAGAGGGATGAGGGCGTGTGCATGCACAAGAGAAAGTTAGCGCTAGCTACAAAGATAAGAGGGTTGTGTGGGTGTAAAAGACGAATAGAGATCATATATACTTCATTATAAAAAGCGAATTCGGATATTTGAAGAATTTATCATAGTGTTTTAAACCGACGCATGTGTGAATATATATAACGGTGATACACATGGTGTGTTTATGAACATGTTATACTACATTTAATATATTTTATCTCTACTCTTATAAAAAACGGAGTTGTTGATGATGGTGTGCCTGCCATCCTGCATTATAGGCCGTCCGATTTATATCTGGCGGATAGCAAGGAAACTATGATGGTTGAAGTTGGCAACAATCATGATTGTAGATTCTTATTGAAATAGAGAAATGAATTCAAATTTAGTTTGAATTGCAGCGGTAGTATAGACATTTGGAATGCACTAAAATGTTGGTATGAGTAGGTTACACGCATTATACAGCAAGCGAAAAAATTTAATCGGACATAACATGGATTCATACTCCCTCCTTCCATTTATACTAGATCGGCAACGCGCCTTGGCGCGAGGGTGCCTGTCCGAATGTTTTGGTCAAACGTGTAATGTTAAGTTATTAGTAACTCAATTGCTATTCAGACGATAAAAAGGGCAGTGAAAACATGATATTGCCACCTGAAGGAAATATGCCCTAGAGGCAATAATAAAGTTATTATTTATTTCCTTATTTCATGATAAATGTTTATTATTCATGCTAGAATTGTATTAACCGGAAACATAATACATGTGTGAATACATAGACAAACATAGTGTCACTAGTATGCCTCTACTTGACTAGCTCGTTGAATCAAAGATGGTTAAGTTTCCTAGCCATAGACATGAGTTGTCATTTGATTAACGGGATCACATCATTAGGAGAATGATGTGATTGACATGACCCATTCCGTTAGCCTAGCACTTGATCGTTTAGTATGCTGCTATTGCTTTCTTCATGACTTATACATGTTCCCGTAACTATGAGATTATGCAACTCCGTTTACGGAGGAACACTTTGGTGCTACCAAACGTCACAACGTATCTGGGTGATTATAAAGGAGTACTACAGGTGTCTCCAAAGGTACATGTTGGGTTGGCGATTTGAGATTAGGTTTTGTCACTCCGATTGTCGGAGAGGTATCTCTAGGCCTTCTCGGTAATACACATCACATAAGCCTTGCAAGCATTGCAACTAATAAGTTAGTTGTGAGATGATGTATTACGGAACGAGTAAAGAGACTTGCGATAACGAGATTGAACTAGGTATTGGATACCGACGATTGAATCTCGGGCAAGTAACATACCGATGACAAAGGGAACAACGTATGTTGTTATGCGGTTTGACCGATAAAGATCTTCGTAGAATATGTAGGAGCCAATATGGGCATCCAGGTCCCGCTATTGGTTATTGACCGAGAATAGTTCTAGGTCATGTCTACATAGTTCTCAAACCCGTAGGGTCCGCACGCTAAGGTTTCGATGATGCTTATATTATGAGTTTATGAGTTTTGATGTACCGAAGGAGTTCGAGTCCCGGATGAGATCGGGGACATGACGAGAAGTCTCGAAATGGTCGAGACGTAAAGATCGATATATTGGACGACTATATTCGGAGTTCGGAAAGGTTCGAATGATTCGGTATTTTTGAGTACCGGGAGAGTTACGGAATTCGCCGGGAGAAGTATTGGGCCTTATTGGGCCTGCGGGAAAGAGAGAGGGCTGCCTAGGGCAGGCCGCGCCCCCCATGGCCTAGTCCGAATTGGACTAGGGGAGGCCGCACCCTTCCTTCCTTCCCTTCTCTCTTCCCTTACTTGTCTCCTACTCCTAATACATGGAAGGACTCCTAATTGGACTAGGAAAGGGGAATCCTACTCCCGTGGGAGTAGGACTCCCATGGCGCCCCTCCTAGGGCCGGCCTCCTCCTCCCTCCCTCCTTTATATACGGGGCAGGGGCACCCATGGATACACAAGTTGATCTACGGATCGTTCCTTAGCCGTGTGCGGTGCCCCTCCACCATATTCCACTTCGGTCATATCGTCATGGAGCTTAGGCGAAGCCTCGCGCCGATAGAGTCATATCGTCGCGAGCTTAGGCGAAGCTCTGCGCCGGTGGAGCATCATCATCGTCCCACGCCGTCGTCTTGTGGAACTCATCCCCGACGCTTTCTTGGATCGGAGCCCGGGATCGTCATCGAGCTGAGCGTGTGCTGAACTTCGGAGGTGCCGTGACGTTCGGTACTTGGATCGGTCGGATCGTGAAGACGTCGACTACATCAACCGCGTTGTTATAACGCTTCCGCTTCACGGTCTCACGAGGGCGTGGACATACACTCTCCTCTCGTTGCTATGCCATCACCATGGTCTTGCGTGTGCGTAGGAATTTTTTGAAATTACTACGTTCCTAACATGGCATCCGAGCCTGGTTTTATGCGTTGATGTCATATGCACGAGTAGAACACAAGTGAGTTGTGGGCGATATAAGTCATACTGCTTACCAGCATGTCATACTTTGGTTCGGCGGTATTGTGAGATGAAGCGGCTCGGACCGACATTACGCGTACGCTTACGCGAGACTGGTTTCACCGCTTCGAGCACTAGTTGCTTAAAGGTGACCGGCGGGTGTCTGTTTCTCTCACTTTAGTTGAACCGAGTGTGGCTACGCCCGGTCCTTGCGAAGGTTAAAACAGCACCAACTTGACAAACTATCGTTGTGGTTTTGATGCGTAGGTAAGAACGGTTCTTGCTCAGCCCGTAGCAGCCACCTAAAACTTGCAACAACAAAGTAGACGACGTCTAACTTGTTTTTGCAGGGCATGTTGTGATGTGATATGGTCAAGACGTGATGCTATATTTATTGTATGAGATGATCATGTTTTGTAACCGAAGTTATCGGCAACTGGCAGGAGCCATATGGTTGTCGCTTTATTGTATGAAATGCAAAAGCCATGTAATTGCTTTACTTTATCACTAAGCTGTAGCGATAGTCGTAGAAGCAATAGTTGGCGAAACGACAACGATGCTACGATGGAGATCAAGGTGTCGCGCCGGTGACAATGGTGATCATGACGGTGCTTCGGAGATGGAGATCACAAGCACAAGATGATGATGGCCATATCATATCACTTATATTGATTGCATGTGATGTTTATCCTTTATGCATCTTATCTTGCTTTGATTGACGGTAGCATTATAAGATGAGCTCTCACTAAAATTATCAAGAAGTGTTCTCCTGAGTATGCACCGTTATGAAAGTTCTTCGTCTTTGAGACACCACGTGATGATCGGGTGTGATAGGCTCTACGTTCAAATACAACGGGTGCAAAACAGTTGCGCACGCGGAATACTCAGGTTAAACTTGACGAGCCTAGCATATAACAGATATGGCCTCGGAACACGGAGACCGAAAGGTCGAGCGTGAATCATATAGTAGATATGATCAACATATTGATGTTCACCGTTGAAACTACTCCATCTCACGTGATGATCGGACATGGTTTAGTTGATTTGGATCACGTAATCACTTAGATGACTAGAGAGATGTCTATCTAAGTGGGAGTTCTTAAGTAATATGATTAATTGAACTTTAATTTATCATGAACTTAGTCCTGGTAGTATTTTGCAAATTATGTTGTAGATCAATAGCTCGTGTTGTTGCTTCCCTATGTTTTTATATGTGTTCCTAGAGAAAATTGTATTGAAAATGTTAGTAGCAACGTTGCGGATTGGATCCGTGATCTGAGGTTTATCCTCATTGCTGCACAGAAGAATTATGTCCTTAATGCACCGCTAGGTGACAGACCTATTGCAGGAGCAGATGCACGGGCGTTATGAGCGTTTGACTAGCTCAATATGATGACTATTTGATAGTTTAGTGCACCATGCTTAACGGCTTAGAATCGGGACTTCAAAGGCGTTTTGAGCGTCATGGACCATATGAGATGTTCCAGGAACTGAAGTTAATATTTCAAGCAAATACCGAGTTGAGAGATATGAAGTCGCAACAAGTTCTATAGCTAAAAGATGGAGGAGAATCGCTCAACTAGTGAGCATGTGCTCAGATTATCTGGGTACTTCAATCGCTTGAATCAAGTGGGAGTTAATCTTCCAGATAAGATAGTGATTGACAGAATTCTCTAGTCACCATCACTAAGTTACTAGAACTTCGTGATGAACTATAGTATGCAAGGGATGATGAAAACAATTCCCAAGCTCTTCGCGATGCTAAAATCGGCGAAGGTAGAAATCAAGAAAAATATCAAGTGTTGATGGCTGGGTGATTATAAAGGAGTACTACAGGTGTCTCCAAAGGTACATGTTGGGTTGGCGTATTTCGAGATTAGGTTTTGTCACTCCGATTGTCGGAGAGGTATCTCTAGGCCTTCTCGGTAATACACATCACATAAGCCTTGCAAGCATTGCAACTAATAAATTAGTTGTGAGATGATGTATTACGGAACGAGTAAAGAGACTTGCCGGTAACGAGATTGAACTAGGTATTGGATACCGACGATCGAATCTCGGGCAAGTAACATACCGATGACAAAGGGAACAACGTATGTTGTTATGCGGTTTGACCGATAAAGATCTTCGTAGAATATGTAGGAGCCAATATGGGCATCCAGGTCCCGCTATTGGTTATTGACCGAGAATAGTTCTAGGTCATGTCTACATAGTTCTCAAACCCGTAGGGTCCGCACGCTTAAGGTTTCAATGACAGTTATATTATGAGTTTATGAGTTTTGATGTACCGAAGGAGTTCGGAGTCCCGGATGAGATCGGGGACATGATGAGAAGTCTCGAAATGGTCGAGACGTAAAGATCGATATATTGGACGACTATATTCGGAGTTCGGAAAGGTTCGAATGATTCGGTATTTTTCGAGTCTGGGAGAGTTACGGAATTCGCCGGGAGAAGTATTGGGCCTTATTGGGCCTGCAGAAAGAGAGAGGGCTGCCTAGGGCAGGCCGCCCCCCCATGGCCTAGTCCGATTGGACTAGGGGAGGGCCGCACCCTTCCTTCCTTCCCTTCTCTCTTCCCTTACTTGTCTCCTACTCCTAATACATGGAAGGACTCCTAATTGGACTAGGAAGGGGAATCCTACTCCGGTGGGAGTAGGACTCCCATGGCGCCCTCCTAGGGCGGCCTCCTCCTCCCTCCCTCCTTTATATCTGAGGGGGGGGCACCCCATGGACACACAAGTTGATCTACGGATCGTTCCTTAGCCGTGTCTGGTGCCCCTCCACCATATTCCACTTGGTCATATCGTCGCGGAGCTTAAGCGAAGCCTGCGCCGTAGAGTCATATCGTCATGAGCTTAGGCGGCTTCTGCCGGTGGAGCATCATCATCGTCACCACGCCGTCGTCTTGTGGAACTCATCCCCGACGCTTTCTTTGGATCGGAGCCGGGATCGTCATCGAGTGAACGTGTCTTGAGCTCGGAGGTGCCGTCGTTCGGTACTTGGATCGGTCGGATCGTGAAGACGTCGACTACATCAACAGCGTTGTTATAACGCTTCGCTTACGGTCTCACGAGGTGTGGACATACACTCTCCCCTCTCGTTGCTATGCCATTACCATGGTCTTGCGTGTGCGTAGGAAATTTTTTGAAATTACTACGTTCCACAACACCATCATGTATCTAAATGGGACTAACAACGTGTGAATGAACTGGAGCTATAAATAGATGTCAGACAGAATGTAACTAAAAATATTGGTACTCGCTTAACGTTGCAACCTGAGAAACCTCGAAACACCCATCCATGAAGCTATTGCATCAGAAAGTATAGATAAATGTTACACTTTGTGTATGTGAGCCAAGAGGGTTAATGTCAAGCTGTTGTAAGCTAAACAAAGCACGATTTATCGATGCCAGGAGCTGACTGTAAAATCAATAACTATAAGTAAGGTAAAGCTAAAACATAATGAAATGAAACCATATAATTTTTTTTAAAGGAGATTCATATATAACAGGAAGAATCACCGAAGAACCAGTTGGAAACAAAGATCATTCACGTGCACAAAATGGGAAGTCACCAAACAGTATAGCGCCTTGGCGCGAGGGTGCCGGTCCAAACTTTTTGGTCAAGCAAGGAATGCTTAGTCAATAGTAATCCAGGTTTATCATGTGTATTCATATATGATAACAATACAATTAAGGAGAAATATTCAATTGTGATAGGAGCGAGACACAATGGTGCTCAATACCAGTATGAAACGTTCCGGAATATATGTCGTTGAACAAAATGTTCCGGCCAGGTGAAAAGGAAGGAATTTACATCACTACCCCTGTTTTGAATCGCTATCCCCATCGCCATCTTCCTCCGTTGATCCCGCTATTTCAAATGGCTTCTCCTCGGGCCCCAGGCGAATCCATCATCCACGCATCCATCATCCAGGTCCCAGGCGCTCATCCTTCATTCATGCGTTCCCAGATCTCTGCTTCTCCTCGTCGCACATCACAAGCACCAGCCCCATGGCGCAGCAGTTTTATCCACGACCATCTCCTGGGCGTGGTCCCTTTGGGCATGACCCGCTCCTGCTCCTTCTCCTACCAATCAATTGATCACTTGAGTAATTGTGATAAGAGCACGATGATTTCCATCTCGGATATGCACAACCTACAAAACTAAAACCGAGATTTAAGTGCCCAGATGCAATATCATGCATGGTTCTAGATAATGAACAATGACAGAGAGATCGATGAAAAGCTAGGTGCCGCTTGGTTCTTCAGATCAAAACCAAAGAACAAAATGTACAAAATAACAAAAATATATTTTTCCCCTTTGTAACAGGCTACGCCATGCGAGTTCTGATTATGGTAAGGAGGTTTAATATATTGATTAGCTGAGGCATAGGTTGCATTTGCCTAATCTATGAAGTATGTCAGATGTTAATAGATTAAGCAAATAGCTTAGTACCATGGATTTCAGTGGCGAAAAACAGAAAATACTCTATGTATACTGAATGTTTAATTACCCAAGCAAAAAATCAGTGGCACTAAGATGGATGGTGCCATCTTCTTACTGGCCTCCTTTCCAAAAGAAGTTCAGTAAGCACTACACTAATAGACCAACTCAACATGAAAGGCACAAAGAGAAAACTAAAAAAATTGCTATATACTTTCTACTTCCTATAGGACACCTATTTATGATAACAGAAATCCAAGGGTGAGCCCTCGTCGTTAAGAAAAACTATATATTTTCTATAAAAATTTCCTGCTAGAGTAAATCAATAACATCTTGCCTTCAAGTGAAGCCAATAGTTTGGTGGACAAATCATAGGGGGAAAAGAGAGAGTAAACAAAACATACACACACGTGCGCGCATGCACGCACACGCACATACACATGCATTTTATTTCCTTCACAAATTCTGCTTTCATGCATGGAAGAAACAACGACTGCCCATTAGACTATCACAAAGAAACTCCAAGGAAATTAAATCGTAACAGTAGGAGACTGAAAACTAAAGAGGGAATATATGTTAAGGCAACCTCTATATAGTAGGAGGAGGCATTCGCTAATTTCTGTTTCTTGTAGAGGCAACCTCTATACAGTAGGAGGAGGGATTAGCTAATTTCTGTTACTTGTAAAAGAGCTACCATAATGTGACTGGTGTTGATCATTCACATGATCAAGTCATGTGTGTAGCAAGACAAAATCAAATACATGGTGAGTACACGTTGATGCAAGAACTAAAAGAGTTCTTGCCTATTGTGTTCCGCAAACAGAATAAAATAGGAAACATGTACATAATAATCTAGAAGCTAGATTTCTTGACACCTCACTATAAACATCCAAGCCGCAAGGTGTTTTCCCATTTAAATTATGTGCAACACCTTCAAGGAGAAAAACAATATAACATTCAAGAGAACCAACAGTTATCACCTCAGCGTCATGCATTCGTCATCGGGAGTCCTCCATCTCCACTTTGTCATAAACCTTAAAAACGAATCAAATTTGTTGAAGCAAAAAAAAAAACAAGGAGTGTTGTTAGTGAAACAGTCCATACCATAGGTGCCACTCATTTAAAAAAAACTGAGCCCACAACATATGAAACAGGTCAATATGGTTCCTAAACATGCATATGAAAGAGGAGAACCGCCTATTTCCGTATTGTTTATTACTCCTACTTAGTGATACTAAAAAAAGCCAGCTGAAGAAACAAAAAAATGATGTATATAGTCGAAATAAGATCAGGAAGCCACATGCATACATGCTTACTATAACATATCGCAGAGTAGCATATTTACTACTAAGAATAAGCTAGCAAGCTAGGTGAGAAGGAACAGTTAGATTGTAATGACATAATAAAATGAAAGCAGAAATAAATATTATGCAAGAACTACAAAGAAATTACAGAGCAAATAATTTAAGCTTATAATGACATACTAAACCACAATACCAACTCTTTTTCCTCGAGGAGATCGCCGGTTGCATCCAACATGGCCAACATCACGAGAGTGATCCACCGCTCCTCCTCGCTCAGGCCGCATGAAAATGTGAGTGGCGCCTTCATCACCCTTGGCCGGATCTGCCAATTAAGCAAACGGCACAATTGCTGAAGCAACATACCATAAGATATCAAATATGAACTTAAGTAACGTGGGACCACTTTAATTAACCCTCCATTTAAGGCAGTGAACTTTGTTTGGTGTCATATATAAAACCATGGCAGTAAGAGCCTTCACGCACAATACCTCATAGTAACTCATGTAAACAAATCAATCAGTGGACTCAAGATTCAGAGAATTAATTCTAAGGAGAAAGAAATGGGCGAATTAATGAATGATCACCTGAGTGTACATAGCTGTAAATACTCATGAACTGATATAGCTAGATGCATCAGACAATCTTTCTTACCTCCACATTGATCAACTATTGACAGTCCAAAATCATAGCTCAAGGAAGTAAATAATTTGTGCATAGAGAATAAAAGGAAGCAGATTGTGTAATCTGAAATAGAATAACCGAATATTTCTGTCAGCATGGGTAGTGAGGAAAGAAAATATTTCTTTCAGCATTGTTTTAATAGAACCTAAACAACAGGGTAACATCGTGCGGCTTCTACAGGCTGAACCAAAAGGTCCACCTGTGATGCTAATTACCAGTGATGCTCCCCTGCATCTAGTATAAAAAATGTTCAAAAGAAAACATACATTAATGGTAGACATCACACTAATTACAATGAAAGCGCTACTTGATATATAAAATATATTATAAGTCAAACAGTTGCAGAGGTAATCTAACACCATTTTATCTTGCTATAATAAAGAAGTAACCATTCTATGAATGCATAAACCTAATGCATATTTTCATATATTCTTAATATGATGATGCAGTCTCTATCAAATCGAGCATAATTACATCACAAAATATTTGAGCTAGTATGAATAGCAAATAATATATCTGTTCAATTTTTTATCTTCAGTGGCAAGCAAATTAAATTACTCACGATGCCCTCTCTTCCTCTTCATTTTAAGATTAACAGATTCACATTCTGAAATTGGGCATACCTCTGATCTCAAATGCTTGTTGTTGAGCTAAACAAAGTAGAAGGAAGGGGAAAGCTAGTATTTTCTGTAAAAATAACTTTATAATTTTTTGGTTAGTTCTTCTGCTGCTGTACAGATTATGATAGTTCTATTCTATCTATGTAGATATGGGATACTGCTGGACTGAAAAGGTCAAGAGTCTTGGTGTTGCATAACAGCAGAGTATGATTAATTTTCAGTGTCACCTACAAATCTAGCTTGTGTAGGATACAGTAATTCAGATATCCAGAGACCAAAAAGTAGTGCCTGAATAATACTATGAAAAACATGGCCTAAATAAAAATTACTCATAAGATTGCATGCATAGCAGATTGTTGACAGGAAATAAATTGTACTAAATGGATGAACAAATCTGATTTTATGGGAACGGAGCGCAACAATCATGAAGAGTGGATTATATTATACCTAATATGTGCTGCCAAAGGTAACGCCTCCAAGATATCAAACTGGTGCTCAAGGTTGTATGACTGACGTGAAGTACCAGTACATGGGAGTGATGAAGATGGCGATAGTGGTCGACCACTGCACAAAGGCGACCGCCGTTCAAACGAATAACACACCTGTTACAAAAGTGAATACTATGAAAAACATGGCCTAAATAAAAAATTACTCATAAGATTGCATGCATAGCAGATTGTTGACACGAAATATACCAAAAGGATGAACAAATATGATTTTATGGGAACGGAGTGCAACAATCATGAAGAGTGGAGTATATTATACCTAATATGTGCTGCCAAAGGTAACGCCTCCAAGATATCAAACTGGTGCTCAAGGTTGTATGACTGACGTGAAGTACCAGTACATGGGAGTGATGAAGATGGCGATAGTGGTCGGCCACTACACAAAGGCGACCGCCGTTCAAATGAATAACACACCTGTTACAGAAGACCCCGCATCGCCATCTAGAGGAGAATCCTTTGGAGGAAACATGGGCCTATCTTAGTCCCAATCGGCGGACGACGTGGCTCCACCCACTGGCCGCTGCTGGTCTGTGTCGTCGTAGAACTCTGAGATATGTAGAGCTAAGGTCAGATTGACAAAACATTCCTTGTTTCCATTGATGCAGTATATGTTTGTCTTACCCATTCAGACCAGTCATTTTTCCTTGCAAGATTTTCATTGATGTAACATCATGCCTGCAAGAACAAGACGTTGTGAAAAGTTGGGCATCTATACACACATATAAGTAATGAAAACCAGAAAGGTAGACCTTCAAATTAAATTTTTGTTTTTGATAAATGGACCTTCAAATTAATTACCAAAACCAGAGACCACCAAGACCATATCAATATAAAAGTTTCAGGAACAGGTCGAGTTAAGAAAGGAAACATGTCTAAACTGTGCTCTACATTGTAGAAAAATAAAAGTAGGAAGATTTCCTTAAAGCAAACATGACATGCAATGTCACTTTAACAGGAAAGCTACCTCATATACTGCAAACATGACATCAGTGAAAATATGGACACACATATCAGCAGCCATCAAAAGTACCATGGAAGAGAAATAAATAAGGGGAAAATGACACAAAATATACCTGGGAGGAGGCAGAAGAATTGAGGCGTGGGCGCAGGGAGCCTAGCTGCGGTTAAGGCCACACAAACCATCGAGGAACTCTAGCTGCCGATGGTTAGTAGGCTCGACACTACGAACATCTCCTGGATCATGTCCTGTCCCCGTGAGCCGATGGTTAGGAGATGATAGATATATGTATGATTTAAATACAAAGGGAATTAGGCAATGAAGACTGCTGTCCCTCGATTTATAGTGGTTCTATTAGCTTTTTAGTTGTTTGGGCACACACCTGGCTCTAGAGCACCAAGCCAATTTCCTTCTCTAGGTTTCCATGACCACACCATAATCTAAATATGTAATGCGCCACAGTACTCCCACAAAAATGACGCAACCCAGCAGCCAGGAGCAACCAAATCTTCCCTCATCAGTCATCACAACAAACACCCTCAGATGAGCTCGACAAAACACTATTCAAACAATGGAGCAGGGCACAGACAGAGTAGGCAGAGAGAAGCAGAGTCGTGCACACACCTGCACCACTTGGCCGTGACACCCACGAGCTCGTCGCCGTTGGGGTGCACCGCGACGGTGAGCAGCGCGTCGTGTGGGTCCTCCCCGAGCACAATCTTCGCCTGCAGCCCAAAACCAAAGAGAAAGAGGTTAGCCTACGATCAAATCTGAAGCCCAACCAAAATCTTAGAAAAAAAAGGGGGCGGGCAGCGACGCACTAGGGGCGAGGGAGGAGACGAAGATGAGTCGCCGGAGTCCACCGGAGCCACGCCGGCGATGAAGGTGATGCACAGCCCGAAACCCTAGCCATGGCCAAGGGCCGAGAGCGAGTGCGGGAGGCCGTGCGCCGCGGTTCTGGCCAGATGGGAGGAAGAGGCGGAGCACCTCCCGTGTGGACGCGACGACGACGGCGAGGATCTGGCGACCGGGACGAAGGAGACGGCGATGGCGTGGGAGCAGGAGGTTGGAAGGGGAGGGGGCGGCGGCGGCTCTCCCTCGCGTGAACAAGAAGAGGGGAGGAAGCCGATTGGGGAGAAACCCTATGGGTGTAGCCGCCGACGCCGGTGCCGCTGAGGGAGAGGCCCGTGGCCGTTCCTCTCTGGCTGCTCGCGCTCGCGCTCGCTTGGCAGGAGCACCGAGAGGGCGGGGATGAGGAGAAGACGCGACGGCGCGAGGGCGGGTGTAGGCGGCGGCGAGGGCGAGCGGAGGCGTCGCGTGGGAAGCAGGCTGTCGCGGGCGAGTGTGGGAGTGAGCGGGCTAGGGATATCTCCACGGGAGCAGCCCCTTTTATACCCCTGTGCGTGAAATTACGAAAATGCCCATGGCGGGGCAAGGAAATTACCCGCGGTGGCACGAGCGAGAGCTAACTATTCATTCCAGCAGTGCTATTTTTCGATCCAACGGCCAGGATCGTCCAGCAGCGAGATCGGACGGACAAGTCGCATCAAAAATTCGATCCGACGGCCGAGAGTCGCTGAGCTCTGAGGAGCCTCCGGCATCCATCCTTCTCTTATTTCTGGACTAGTGGTTGGGGCCCGCGATTGCGGGCCTCCTGAGAGCCCTCCTCTGCGGCACAATCTTGTCTAAGAATTGGGTATGTACTTCTGTGGTGCCAAGTAGGAAGCGCACTTTGCGTTGGCATTTTAGGTCATCGGTGTGACACATGGAGATGGAACTGGGGACACAATTATAGATACATAAATCTAGCTGAAATCCATTAGAGGTGATAGTATATTAAATTTTGGGGAGTAGCACGCAGCAGTAGACCTTTTTAGATGATGCATTTACATATATGGTAGCTGGTTCAAAAATCAGGCAAGGCAGGTGGATTATAGAGTACATGATAGAAAAGCATCTGAATGAAGAAACTTTGCTACACAAGCTATATAGATGCAGTTTCTTCTAGTGGGCAACACACTCTCAAAGGCTATGTCCGGTCTGACAAAGACGATTTGTAGCTCCTACTTCCAAACTTCATGGGCTAATCCATGCCCGGTGGATGGAGATGCACCTCGGCGAAGCGGACAAGTACTACGGATTGCAAATACAAATTATAAGATTATTAAAAGCGTAACAAAGTAAGAAAAGGACCAAGATAACTATATACAATAGAAAATATAGTGCATATAAAATATTCACTATAGCCATTCTTTGATGGATCAATAAGAAGAAAATGAACAAACTCTCAACAAAATAAATTTGAGTGTGTATGTATGATAGGTTGCTCGCCATCTACAAAACAAAGAGATAGAAAAGGGGGAGCTGCCGTTAGGTCGAAACCAATTTGCACTTTACACCAAGACTACTTTTTAAAAACATGTTCATAACATACATGGCATGGATCGATAAGATGATAAATGTCAAACTACTTTCTTTGTGGCTTTTGTTGATCACCATATTTATGGATCCAAATTCATTCAACATGTTTGTTATTTCGAGCCATTAATCCATAAACCATGAAGCACCTACAATCATACATACCATGACCGAGAGCATAATTAGTCAAACCAGTTGTCAAGCATGCCAAGATGCAAAACACATTGAGGGCAACAAAAACAAGCGCCGATTGACCTAAGTATTTGATGCACGTCGGTTTGAGGGCTTCATTTCGATATAGATGCATACTTTGTGATTTACTTGGAGAATGCGTTATGTAAATATATCACAATATAAATAGGCCAACTCATAAGAAAATCTGTGTTGTTCACGAAGAAATACATCAAAGCATATGCTCACTTAGACAAAAGTAGAATGGCTACTCGCTTCTTTACAACCCAAGCAAAGGTTGGACCAGACATTACCCTAGTATATGTAGCAAGGGATTAATTCCTTTTATTCGATGCCTAAGAAGCTAGCGACATTTATCTATTTTACACAAACAAACCCTGTTACTGAAATAGCAAATGCATGGCTTAGCTCCCCAAAGAAATGAATCCAATATTAACTAAATTGTGTTTCCAATGTTTAATTCCTCAAATAACCCAAATTAGATATATAGAATAAGGATAAAAAATAAACCAGTAAGAGGATAGGTAATATGTCAAATGATGTCTGATTAGAAGCACGTTATGCTACTGCAACTTCAATTGAAAATATCATCAATGTTTCTCGCAGACAAAACATTGTATATTGGGATACCTTGCAGTGCCAATAGCTAAGATGGAAACTATTATATATGCTTCAAAAACGATAAAACAATGTAGTCAAGAGCTAAAGTAGTCTACAATAGTTTGAAGAAGCTTGTCCAAATTAAGAGGGCTCAAGACACAACTCCGCACAGGCATGCTAGCATGTCGTCTGCTCTGAATCAAATAGATCCCATTAGAACATAAATTCCTAGCCTCTCGTGGACACACCATGGTCGAGGAGGCACATCACTGATTTTGTACTTAACGTCTCCGGTCTGATAGTACATAAGCTTCTAACAAACATAAATATTCAATTCGGCATTTGAGGAGGAAAAGCAATATGGTAGGGAAATATATAGCCAATAGGTACATAATTGGAGAATACCAGTAGCAGCTCATTTGAGACTCATGAAAGGGAAAGATGTATGCTTTATTTGAAATACAAAACATAAAGACACACACACACACATGCAATTGAAAAAGAGATACAAGATTATACCTGACATTTATCATCAATAAAATAAACATCAACATGGTTTGATGTTTCTGCAATGTGGCCCTGGTCAAAACTTGATGACTGCCACGGCGAACCTCAAAGGTGAAGAAATGCTAACCAATTATCCTCTTTTACTCAAGGCTGTGCATTTTTTATTCCCAATTAGTGCCTGTTCTCTAACGGAATGTAGCTGCACAAATAGCTAGCAGCTTGACAATTGGCTCATCATCTTATTATAAGAAGGCCAACGCTCTGATGGCCAAGAGTAATCTTCATAGGCTCATAGCGACTGAACATGGGATGACAAACTTGGTGAGCTTTTACGATATGTTTCATGTACAGAATAATAAATCATGAGAAAAACATAACAATGCACATTTAAGTGAAATCTATCAAAAGGACCATGAAATTATTAAAGCGACACATTTTTTTTTTTGCGTGAAATTAAAGCGATACAACTTGAAATACGAAGAAGCACAGTTCCGTCATTTTAGAACTGTTGCTGCATTCTAAGCTGGCCCACCCACATCGTTCGCCACAAATCTAAAATCGCCCCCCATCATTATCAAAATAACCTACAAGAATTACTCGTACCTACCTTCGGTTGTCTCCCAGGCTACACCCTCAACGAAAATTCTCCTGTCTGTAAGCCTTGAGCGAAACCAAAACGAGTTAACCAAACCTCATTCAGTCCAAGAGACCAAAGCAAAATTGATTTATTCATGTTGCTGATACAGTACTCCCTCCGTAAACTAATATAAAAGCATTTAAAACACTATTTTAGTGATCTAAACGCTCTTATATTAGTTTACAGAGGGAGTAATAGATAAGTATCAAGAATATAGATATCAGTTGTCGCAAAGGATGGAGGTGCTTCCAAATCAACTGATAGCATATTTTGCAAATCAACCACCAGATGAGTAGGAATATTAGAAAAGGCTTCACTTGTTAAATATGTCAATGAATTCATATACTGCAATTAGAGGGGGACATGCCAGTATATTTTCTGCATATGCAGCCATAGCATATGTCAAAGGTAGAGCGAAGTCCAGATTAAATACATTATATTTTGACAAAGCATGTGCCAGATTAAAAGAGATACCATTTTCATATTATTATGGCAATCCAGAAGTGGTCTATGAGAAACTAAGTGGTAAGCCAAGCATCCAAAACAAAATATGTCACAGGTAAAGCCTAATTTAGAATCACCACTAGGGACCAATTCTGGCACAGTATAGTTCACAGATGGTTGAAGAGGTAAAGTTGTGTCTTCAACACCGTAGTCTAAAGAGTGACCAAGCATATAAAAAGGTTATGATCCTACTTTTTCTAATCACAACGACAGCATGAGCAAAAAAATAGCAAGTGGGCAAAGAATATACAATCAGTAAATCCCTGTTTGGATAGTTCAAACTGAACTTGGACTTGGAGGAAACTGAAAGAGCAACCTTTTTTGATGAAGAAATAAAAGGCACTAATTTAAGTGGTAGTTCTGCCATGTAAATACAAAACAGATTTAAATCCCGCTATACTTACAAATACATGCAGTGTTTGTGTACCAAAAAAGATCTAAAGATAGCTAACTAACCCTTGTTTGGAGATGATACAGAGCAGAACTATTAGCCAAACAACATGAAAAAAACTACAAAGAAATATAGATGCAGGCCACCAAGCTAATCTGCATCCATTGACAGAAAAAGTAAGGCTCAAACCTCACGTCACAAAATTGCAAGAGAGGCTAACCATGGCTGAAACCTATTGATCAGCTTTTTCCTTTGATCTGAGTTTGGAGCATTGTGTTACCTGGATTCGACACGGCACACAAATCACATATATCTACCCTTAACCAGTATGTATGTCACCAGCCTACAGCCCTACAAACCAATCACATACAATATAAATTCCAATTCTTTTTAGTAATGGTATAATGCAGTTTGAACACCAAGATTACATTCTAAAGTAGGCGTACAACTCAATATCTAAACTTTTTTTGAAAAAAAAATCCCTCTATTTCTCTGTCTCTTTCACTAACAACTAATCCCCAATCAACATACAAAGCTGAATATCTGAAAGATCCACATCCTAATTGCATAAATGTTTAATTTGTGGACAACAAATCGCACATACTTGTTGAATCAGTGTGACCTATCTGCGTCGTATAGAAGGGGGGAAATGGGATTGATTTGTCGAAGGTACTGTGCTCACTTTTGTCCTCCTCACGACGATGCGACACCATGGGGACAATTAGCTCCTTCTTGGATCTCCCTGTCAAGAGGTAGAAAGAAACCAGCATACAGGAATTAAGACAATGTGAATAGACATCCTGAGCTATGAAAATCAAATATTGTAACGAAACTGGAATAACCAATCAGGAAATATTTTACCTTTGGTGGTTCAAATGAATATTGCCTTATTAATTGTCTCAAGTTCCTTCTTGCAATTTTCAGTAAACAATCTAAACAATTCTATGAAGAATCCATCTATAATATGGCAAATTTGTATACAGAAACAAGTTCAGAGTCACTGTTTTGCAAATGAACTACACCCTATCAATATTCTTCACCCCAAAATAATGACCCATACAATCTCACACAGATGCCTATGTGTGTTGGAATCTTCGACTCTAAACATAGGCATGACTTCAAATAAACCATGCCCCACCTTCACTTGACCTGAAATAAGCTTTGGGCGTAGATCACTAAAATCTTTTGATGACAGATACTCCCTAAATTTCTGTGAACATCCAACAACAGAAAATAATTACTAATCAGCAGAAATAGAAATTGAGACTCACTTGACACCCGGCCTAAAGCAACAACAGAGGCAGATTATGCGGGTGATGAGGAGGCCATGGCTCTCTGCGAGGCGGAGACACCCACAACCACAGCGACCACCGCCGCCTGCACCATAGGGCGCGGGCGACGAGAAGGACGGATCGGCGGCGGAGCGAGAGCAGATAGAGCCCTTGTCCATGGCATCCTCAAGCTGAAGCAGCGATGTGGGCGTGTGAGATTTGAGCCTGCATCCGATCCGGACCAGCTCCTCGATCTGGGGCGAGTGGGAGGAGGAGGTCGCCACCGGTGGGGAGAAGACGAGGAGATAAAAGAAGGGGTGGGGCATCGGTGTGGGGAGGTGCAGTGGTGGCAGCGGTTGTGGGGAGGACGGTGGTGAGTGGTGGCGGCGGACGAAGGGAGAGGTAGAGGAATCGAGGCGACGGAGGGGGTCTGGGCGATCCCTTTCTCTTTGTGCCAATCCTCTCGCCACTTTTTGCCCAATCGCTGCGCACAGTACGTGACGACGTGGCATAGCCGAACGAGCGCCCCTTCTGCGCAGCTGAATGTGTTTAATAGGGCGAAATGAGATTTTTAATACCGCCTTTGACTATTGACAAGATTAATAGTACATGACATGCACAATGTAAAAATTATATCATTGAAAGAACCTTTCACAGACGAAGTTAACGGTGTGCTTTGTGTAAGTTGCATGTCATATATCATTGCTCTAATATTTGGTCAAAGTTAGCATCGAAAAATGCATTAGGCCCTATATAGATGGAAGGAGGGAGTAGCTTTGAATAGCATTTGTATAGTAAAACGGGCAAGACTCTCTCTTGTGTGGTGTGAATAGTTTTATTTTTTCGTTTTCTTTTGGTTGAGGGAAGTGCGAATTGATTTGGTACGTACAAGTACAATATTACTACGTTAGGCTTGTCCTAAAATTCAACCCGCGTCTTGTTATATCCGAAAATTCAGATATCGTGCTCCCAAAACTGGCGCCTTCACAACCCGCGCCTTGCTATCCCGAAATTACAACGCGAAAACTCCCTCCACTACCAAATCCCTACACGAAATCCCCTTCTAACCTCGAGCCGAAGGGCGCTAGTTCAAATCGGTGGGGGTACTTTTGTAACACACCCTACATTTTGGACAAGCGTCCCTAAGTCATGCTCCACCCCTCCCATCACCCCTTTTCGCCATTCAAATCCCAGCCGCCATAACCTCTCCGCTCGACCGCGAAACCCCACCCTCTTCCGTCCGCCACGTCACCGCTGCCCACCGGAGCCTCTTCCCGACGACGTCGTCCATCCGCAACACTCGGCGTCCCTCGTCCACCTCCCGATGAGGATCCGTCGTCCATCTCGCCGTCCCGCCGGTTCAGCCGCCCGTCCTCCACCTCCAAGGAGCTGCTCCGATGATCGCCTCGTCTATCGCGGCTGCTCCATCCCCACGCGCTGCCTTAACCTGCTCCACCGAACCGCAACATCCTCACCGACTCCTCAAACGGGCCGAGGCCTACTCGGCGCCACCAAAGAGGTTGTACACTCATCGCATCGCACCTTCTCCTTAACTCGACCTCCGGCGCCGACGGTGCTCCATCCTGCACCCCATGGGCGGCTACCTTGAAGCCGGCGCCATGGCGACATCTCCACGGCGGCTCTCCCCGGTCAGAGGCCCCTTTGGTGGCGGCGTCCATACCACCGGATCTGCTGCTGCTGCTCGGCTCTCGCTCGATCTCTCGCTTCGCCCAATTCTCTGCTGCTCTCCCCTCGCTTCGTCTTCGCTCTGCTCCGATTAAGCCACACTTGATCGATGAATCGACTTTTGGGTCGATCGATTTTCAGGGGTTGGGCGGCTCGCGAGTTAAGGAAGAACCACCGCAGCGGGGACGGGGCTCACGGATAGGTACCCCACTATCTATCTTAGGGTTCGGGGGGGGGTCGGGGGCCTAGAGGGCTGGCCGGGGCGGCGGTGGCGAGTTGTTTCGGGGCGGCGAGGCGGCGCTAGGGCTGGCGGTTCGGCCGGTGGTGGCTGGCGGCTCAGGGGGGTGCAGGTTGAAGATGAACTGCAGTCCCTCCCTAAAGTACATGTCAAGTGCCTCTCTGCTACCATTGTGTTTAGTTTTGACAGTAGCATTCAGATTCCACAGTAAATTTCAGTTTCGACGGTTAATTTCAGAGTCAACCGTTTTTACCTCATCTGTTGTAGTTAGGTGCTTTTTGGTGATGTTAATTTTACATCCATTTTACATCATCTAATGGAGATGCTATTAGAATCGCACTTGAGAATGATGATGTCTGTCTTGTGCTGCTTCAGTCTTGACGTCTTACGGCTCACCGGAGCTACTCCAACGACAAAACGATCCATCACAACAGAGTAGTGCCACGGACGCCGCCTCTGATTCCTCGATCTTCCTCCACACCTCCGACAGCCACCTTTGCCTCAAGCGCTTGAAATGACCAACCCAATAATGCTGAGGTCGACACGGCTACGACAAAGAGGTTGTACACTTGTTGCATCACTTATTACTATACATTCACGTCGATCCATTAGGGCTATTTTGGTTCAAAGGAAAAACGTCGATCCACTGGTTGTTACCATCACTCTAAATTTCTGCATGCTTTCCTTACATAATCTCACCATATTTTTTTCGTATGCATGTCAGATATTGTACACAGTCATGTTGAACATGTAGAGAAAAAGAGAAGAGTTTTGTGCGGCAATACAATGTCATGCATATATCGCTCCATGGTGGGTTCAATGGCAAACCCTCCCCACTCATCTCCAGATTGTAATCCAGAGGAAGATATCTGTTCTGAGGCGGATTCAGACGCTGCTGACCACTCCAATTTACCCCCAAGGTGTTTGCTCTACCTTGGCATGATGATGTTAGTCATATCATGCATATGTTGCCTTGCAGTGCCTACTTTTGACATCATATATGTCATATGCTTAGTTTAGACATGTTCTGTAATGCCACATGTTTAGTTTCTATTGTTGGGGAACGTAGTAATTTCAAAAAAATTCCTACGTACACGCAAGACCATGGTGATGGCATAGCAACGAGAGAGGAGAGTGTCCGTCCACGCACCCTCGTGAGACCGAAAGCGAAGCGTTATAACAACGCTGTTGATGTAGTCGTGCGTCTTCACGATCCGACCGATCCAAGCACCGAACGTCGGCACCTCCGAGTTACGCACACGTTCAGCTCGATGATGATCCCGGACTCGATCCAGCAAAGTGTCGGGGATGAGTTTCACGACCTGACGGCGTGATGACGATGATGATGCTCCACCGACGCAGGGCTTCGCCTAAGCTCGCGATGATATGACTTCTCGGCGCGGGCTTCGCTAAGCTCATGACGATATGACCGAAGTGGAATATGGTGGAGGGGGCACCGCACACGGCTAAGGAACGATCCGTAGATCAACTTGTGTGTTCTAGGGTGCCCCGCCCGTATATAAAGGAGCCAAGGGGAGGGGCGGCCGGCCAAGAGGAGGCGCCAGGAGTCCTACTCCTCCGGGAGTAGGATTCCCCCAATCCTAGTTGGAATAGGATTCACCGAGGGGAAAAAGAGAGGGGGGCGGCCCACCTTTCCTAGTCCTAGTAGGACTAGGGAAGGGGGCGTCATGCCACCTAGGGCTGGCCCTTTCTCCTTTCCACCAAGGCCCACTATGGCCCATATAGTTCCGGGGGTTCGGTAACCTCCGGTACTCGATAAATTCCGATTTCACTCGGAACATTTCCGATGTCCAAATGTAGGCTTCAATATATCAATCTTTATGTCTCGACCATTTCGAGACTCCTCGTCATGTCCGTGATCACATCCGGACTCGAACAACCTTCGTACATCAAAACTTATAAACTCATAATGAACTGTCATCGAAGCGTTAAGCGTGCGGACCCTACGGGTTCGAGAACTATGTAGACATGACCTAGAACCATTCTCGGTCAATAACCAATAGCGGAACCTGGATGCCCATATTGGTTCCTACATATTCTCGAAGATCTTTATCGGTCAAACCGCATAACGATATCGTTGTTCCTTTGTCATCGGTATGTTACTTACCCGAGATTCGATCGTCGGTATCCAATACCTAGTTCAATCTCAATTCTTGTAAGTCTCTTTACTCGTTCCGTAATACATCATCTCACAACTAACTCATTAGTTGTAATGCTTGCAAGGCTTATGTGATGTGTATCACCGAGAAGGCCCAGAGATACCTCTCCGACAATCGGAGTGACAAAACCTAATCTCAAATACGCCAACCCAACAAGTACCTTTGGAGACACTGTAGTACTCCTTTATAATCACCCGATTCGTTGTGACGTTTGGTAGTACCAAAGTGTTCCTCCGGTAAACGGGAGTTGCATAATCTCATAGTTACAGGAACATGTATAGGTCATGAAGAAAGCAATAGCAATATACTAAACGATCAAGTGCTAAGCTAACGGAATGGGTCATGTCAATCACATCATTCTTCTAATGATGTGATCCCATTAATCAAATGACAACACATGTCTATGGTTAGGAAACATAACCATCTTGATTAATGAGCTAGTCTAGTAGAGGCATACTAGTGACTATCTGTTTGTCTATGTATTCACACATGTATTATGTTTAGGTTAATACAATTCTAGCATGAATAATAAACATTTATCATGATATAAGGAAATAAATAATAACTTTATTATTGCCTCTAGGGCATATTTCCTTGATCTCCCACTTGCACTAGAGTCAATAATCTAGATTACAAAGCAATGATTCTAACACCCATGTAGTCTTGGTGCTGATCATGTTTTGCTCGTGGAAGAGGCTTAGTCAACGGTCTGCAACATTCAGATCCGTATGTATTTTGCAAATCTCTATGTCTCCCACTTGGACTTGGTCCCGAATGGAATTGAAGCGTCTTTTGATATGCTTGGTCCTCTTGTGAAATCTGGATTCCTTTGCCAATGCAATTGCACCAAGATTATCACGAAGATCTTCATTGGTCCCGATGCACTAGGTATGACACCTAGATCGGAAATGAACTCTTTCATCCGACTCCTTCATTTGTCGCTTCGAAGCAGCTATGTACTCCGCTTCACATGTAGATCCCGCCACGACGCTTTGTTTAGAACTGCACCAACCGACAGCTCCACCGCTTAATAAAAATACGATCCGGTTTGCGATTTAGAATCATCCGGATCGTGTCAAAGCTTGCATCGACGTAACCATTTACGACTAGCTCTTTGTCACCTCCATATATGAGAAACATATCCTTAGTCCTTTTCGGTATTTCAGATGTTCTTGACCGCTGTCCATGATCCACTCTGGATTACTTTGGTACCTTCCCGCCAAGCTTACAGCTAAGCACACGTCGGTCTGGTACACAGCATTGCATACATGATAGAGCCTATGGCTGAAGCATAGGAACATCTTTCATTTTCTCTCTATCTTCTGCTGTGGTCGGCATTGAGTCGACTCAATCTTACACCTTATGTCTGGTAAAAACCTTTCTTTGCTGATCCATTTTGAACTTCTTCAAAACTTTATCAAGGTATGTGCTTTGTGAAAGTCCAATTAAGCGTCTTGATCTATCTCTATAGATCTTGATGCCCAATATGTAAGCAGCTTCACCGAGGTCTTTCATTGAAAACTTTTATTCAAGTATCCTTTTATGCTATCCAGAAATTCGGTATCGTTTCCAATCAACAATATGTCGTCCACATACAATATCGAAATGCTACTGAGCTCCCACTCACTTTCTTGTAAATACAAAGCTTCTCCAAAAGTCTCAGATAAAACCATATGCTTTGATCACACTATCAAAGCGTTTATTCCAACTCCGAGAGGCTTGCACTGCACCATAAATTGATCGTTGGAGCTTGCACTTTGTTAGCACCCTTTGGATCAACAAAACCTTCTGGTTGCATCATATACAACTCTTCTTCTAGAAATCCATTCAAGAATGCAGTTTTACATCCATTTGCCAAATTTCATAATCATAAAATGCGGCAATTGCTAACATGATTCGGACAGACTTAAGCATCGCTTCGGGTGAGAAAGTCTCATCGTAGTCAACCCCTTGAACTTGTCGAAAACCTTTTGCAACAAGTCGAGCTTTGTAGACGATTACATTACCATCGGCGTCGGTCATCTTCTTAAAGATCCATTTATTCTCAATGGCTTGCCGATCATCGGCAAGTCAACCAAAGTCCATACTTTGTTTTCATACATGGATCCCATCTCAGATTTCATGGCTTCCAGCCATTTCGCGAATCTGGGCTCACCATCGCTTCTTCATAGTTTGTAGGTTCGCCATGGTCAAGTAACATGACTTCGAATAGGATTACCGTACCATTCTGGTGCGTATTTTACTCTGGTTGACCTCGAAGTTCAAGAGTAACTTGATCTCAAGCTTCATGATCATCATCATTAGTTTCCTCACTAATTGGTGTAGTTGTCACAGAACCGTTTCTTGTGATGAACTACCTTCCAATAAGGGAGCGATCTGATTATCTCATCAAGTTCTACTTTCCTCCCACTCACTTCTTTCGAGAGAAACTCCTTCTCTAGAAAGGATCCGAATTTAGCAACGAAAACTTTGCCTTCAGATCTGTGATAGAAGGTGTACCCAACAGTCTCCTTTGGGTATCCTATGAAGACACATTTCTCCGATTTGGGTTCGAGCTTATCTGGTTGAAGTTTCTTCACATAAGCATCGCAGCCCCAAACTTTAAGAAACGACAACTTTGGTTTCTTGCCAAACCACAGTTCATACGGTGTCGTCTCAACGGACTTAGATGGTGCCCTATTTAACGTGAATGCGGCCGTCTCTAAAGCATATCCCCAAAACGATAGCGGTAAATCAAGAAGAGACATCATAGATCGCACCATATCAAGTAAAGTACGATTCGACGTTCGGACACACCATTTCTCCGTGGTGTTCCGGTGGCGTGAGTTGCTAAACTATTCCACATTGTTTCAAATGTAAACCAAACTCGTAACTCAAATATTCTCCTCCACGATCCGATCGTAGAAATTTTATTTTCTTGTTACGATGATTTTCCACTTCACTCTGAAATTCTTTGAACTTTTCAAATGTTTCAGATTTGTGTTTCATTAAGTAGATATACCCATATCTGCTCAAATCATCTGTGAAGGTGAGAAAATAACGATACCGCCAAGGCCTCAACATTCATTGGACCACAAACATCGGATGTATGATTTCCAACAAATCAGTTGCTCGCTCCATAGTTCCGAGAACGGCGTTTTAGTCATCTTGCCCATGAGGCACGGTTCGCAAGTACCAAGTGATTCATAATCAAGTGATTCCGAAGCCCATCAAGATGGAGTTTCTTCATGCGTTTTACACCGATATGACCCAAACGGCGATTGCCACAAATAAGTTGCATTATCATTATCAACTCTGCATCTTTTGGTTTCAACACTATGAATATGTGTACTACTACTATCGAGATTTAATAAAATAGACCACTCTTCAAGGGTGCATGACCATAAAAGATATTATTCATATAAATAGAACAACCATTATTCTCTGTCTTAAATGAATAACCGTATCGCATCAAACAAGATCCAGATATAATGTTCATGCTTAACGCCGGCACCAAATAACAATTATTTAGGTCTAAAACTAATCCCGATGGTAGATGTAGAGGTAGCGTGCCGACCGCGATCACATCGACTTTGGAACCATTTCCCGCGCATCGTCACCTCGTCCTTAGCCAATCTTCGCTAATCCGTAGTTCTGCTTGAGTTGCAAATATTAGCAATGAACCAGATCAAATACCAGTACTCTGCGAGTATTAGTAAGGTACACATCAATAACATGTATATCACATATACCTTTGATCACCTTGCCATCCTTCTTATCCGCCAAATACTTGGGGCAGTTCCGCTTCAAAGGTCCAGTTTGCTTGCGGTAAAACACTCGGGCCAGGCTTAGGTCCGACTTGGGTTTCTTCTCTTGAGCAGCAACTTTCTTGCTGTTCTTTTGAAGTTCCTTCTTCTTTCCTTTGCCCTTTTCTTGAAACTAGTGGTCTTGTTGACCATCAACACTTGATGCTCTTTCTTGATTTCTACCTCCGCTGCTTTTAGCATTGCGAAGAGCTCGGAATTGTTTTGGTCATCCCTTGCATATTATAGTTCATCACGAAGCTCTTGTAGCTTGGTGGCGTGATTGGAGAATTACATCAATGACACTATCATCCGGAAGAGTAACTCCCAGTTGAATCAAGTGATTATTATACCCGGACATTTTGAGTATATGTTCACCGATGTAACTATTCTCCTCCATCTTGCAGCTATAGAACTTATTGGAGACTTCATATCTCTCAATCCGGGCATTTGCTTGAAATATTAACTTCAACTCTGGAACATCTCATATGCTCCATGACGCTCAAAACGTCGTTGAAGACCCGTTCTAAGCCGTAAAGCATGGCACATCGAACTATCGAGTAGTCATCGACTTTGCTCGCCAGACGTTCACAACTTCGGCGTTGCTCTGCAGCAGTTCGCACCCAGCGGTGCTTCCAGACGTAATTCTTCCGTGCAGCAATGAGGATAATCCTCAAATTACGGACCCAGTCCGTAATTGCTACCATCATCTTTCAACTTTGCTTTCTCAAGGAACGCATTAAAATTCAACGGAACAACAAAGACGAGCCATCTATCTACAAGAAACATAGACAAGCAAAAATACTATCGGTACTAAGTTCATGATAAATTTAAGTTTTAATTAATCATATTAAAACCTCCCACTTAGACGACATCTCTCTAGTCATCTAAGTGATTACGTGATCCAAATCAACTAAACCATGTCCGATCATCACGTGAGATGGAGTAGTTTCAATGGTGAACATCACTATGTTGATCATATCTACTATATGATTCACGCCGACCTTTCGGTCTCCGTGTTCCGAGGCCATATCTGTTATATGCTAGGCTCGTCAAGTTTAACTCGAGTATTCCGCGTGCGCAACTGTTTTGCACCCGTTGTATTTGAACGTAGAGCCTATCACACCCGATCATCACGTGGTGTCTCAAAGACGAAGAACTTTCGCAACGGTGCATACTCGGGAGAACACTTCTTGATAATTTTAGTGAGAGATCATCTTATAATGCTACCGTCAATCAAAGCAAGATAAGATGCATAAAGGATAAACATCACATGCAATCAATATAAGTGATATGATATGGTCATCATCATCTTGTGCTTGTGATCTCCATCGCCAAGCACCGCCATGATCACCATCGCCACCGGTAGCGACACCTTGATCTCCATCGTAGCATCGTTGTCGTCTCGCCAACTATTGCTTCTCGACTATCGCTCTCGCTTAGTGATAAAGTAAAGCAATTACATGGCTTTTGCATTTCATACAATAAAGCGACAACCATATGGCTCCTGCCAGATTGCCGATAACTTCGGTTACAAAACATGATCATCTCATACAATAAAATATAGCATCACGTCTTGACCACATCACATCACAACATGCCCTGCAAAAACAAGTTAGACGTCCTCTACTTTGTTGTTGCAAGTTTTACGTGGCTGCTACGGGCTGAGCAAGAACCGTTCTTACCTACGCATCAAAACCACAACGATAGTTTATCAAGTTGGTGCTGTTTTAACCTTCGCAAGGACCGGGCGTAGCCACACTCGGTTCAACTAAAGTGAGAGAGACAGACACCCGCCACCACCTTTAAGCAACGAGTGCTCGCAGCGGTGAAACCAGTCTCGCGTAAGCGTCTGCGTAATGTCGGTCCGGGCGCTTCATCTCACAATACCGCCGAACCACGTATGACATGCTTTGGTAAGCAAGATGACTTATATCGCCCACAACTCACTTGTGTTCTACTCGTGCATATGACATCAACGCATAAAACCAGGCTCGGATGCCATCTTTGGGGAACGTAGTAATTTCAAAAATTTCCTACGTACCGCAAGACCATGGTGATGGCATAGCAACGAGAGGAGAGTGTCCGTCCACGTACTCTCGTGAGACCGAAAGCGAAGCGTTATAACAACGCTGGTTGATGTAGTCGTGCGTCTTCACGATCCGACCGATCCAAGCACCGAACGTCACGGCACCTCCGAGTTCTGCACACGTTCAGCTCGATGGCGATCCCGGACTCGATCCAGCAAAGTGTCGGGATGAGTTCCGTCGACGACGGCGTGATGACGATGATGATGCTCCACCGACGCAGGGCTTCGCCTAAGCTCATGACGATATGACTTCTCCGGCGCAGGGCTTCGCTTAAGCTCCGCGACGATATGACCGAAGTGGAATATGGTGGAGGGGGCACCGCTGCACGGCTAAGGAACGATCCGTAGATCAACTTGGGTGTTCTAGGGTGCCCCCCGCCCCCGTATATAAAGGAGCCAAGGGGGAGGGGGCCGGCCGGCCAAGAGGAGGCGCGCCAGGGAGTCCTACTGTTGGGGAACGTAGTAATTTCAAAAAATTTCCTACGATCACGCAAGACCATGGTGATGGCATAGCAACGAGAGGGGAGAGTGTCCGTCCACGCACCCTCGTGAGACCGAAAGCGAAGCGTTATAACAACGCTGTTGATGTAGTCGACGTCTTCACGATCCGACCGATCCAAGCACCGAACGTCGGCACCTCCGAGTTACGCACACGTTCAGCTCGATGACGATCCCGAACTCCGATCCAGCAAAGTGTCGGGGATGAGTTCCACAAGACGACGGCGTGGTGGCGATGTTGATGCTCCACCGACGCAGGGCTTCGCCTAAGCTCCGCGACGATATGACTTCTCCGCGCGCGGGCTTCGCCTAAGCTCATGACGATATGACCGAAGTGGAATATGGTGGAAGGGGCACCGCACACGGCTAAGGAAAGATTCAGAGATCAACTTGTGTGTTATGGGGTGCCCCCGCCCCGTATATAAAGGAGCCAAGGGGAGGTGGCGGCCCAAGGGGAGGCGCACCAGGAGTCCTACTCCTCCCGAGTAGGATTCCCCTCAATCCTAGTTGGATTAGGATTCCTGAGGGAAAGAGAGAGGGGGGCGCCCACCTTTCCTAGTCCTAATAGGACTAGGGAAGGGGGGGCGCCCACCTAGGGCTGCCCTTTCTCTTTTCCTCCAAGGCCCACTATGGGCCCATGAAGTTCCCGGGGGGTTCCGGTATCCTCCCGGTACTCCGGTAAATTCGATTTCACTCGGAACACTTCCGATGTCCAAATGTAGGCTTCAATATATCAATCTTTATGTCTCGACCATTTGAGACTCCTCGTCATGTCCGTGATCACATCCGGACTCAACAACCTTGGTGCATCAATACTTATAAACTCATAATGAACTGTCATCGAAGCGTTAGCGTGCGGACCCTACGGGTTCGAGAACTATGTAGACATGACCTAGAACCATTCTCGGTCAATAACCAATAGCGGAACCTGGATGCCCATATTGGTTCCTACATATTCTACGAAGATCTTTATCGGTCAAACCGCATAACGACATCGTTGTTCCTTTGTCATCGGTATGTTACTTACCCGAGATTCGATCGTCGGTATCCAATACCTAGTTCAATCTCGTTCGTAAGTCTCTTTACTCGTTCCGTAATACATCATCTCACAACTAACTCATTAGTTGTAATGCTTGCAAGGCTTAAGTGATGTGTATTACCGAGAAGGCCTAGAGATACCTCTCCGACAATCGGAGTGACAAAACCTAATCTCGAAATACGCCAACCCAACAAGTACCTTTGGAGACACCGTAGTACTCCTTTATAATCACCCGATTCGTTGTGACGCTTGGTAGTACCTAAAGTGTTCCTCCGTAAACGGAGTTGCATAATCTCATAGTTACAGGAACATGTATAAGTCATGAAGAAAGCAATAGCAACATACTAAACGATCAAGTGCTAGGCTAATGAATGGGTCATGTCAATCACATCATTCTCCTAATGATGTGATCCCGTTAATCAAATGACAACTCATGTCTATGGCTAGGAAACTTAACCATCTTTGATTCAACGAGCTAGTCAAGTAGAGGCACACTAGTGACACTATGTTTGTCTATGTATTCACACATGTATTATGTTTCCGGTTAATACAATTCTAGCATGAATAATAAACTTTTATCATGAAATAAGGAAATAAATAATAACTTTATTATTGCCTCTAGGGCATATTTCCTTGATCTCCCACTTGCACTAGAGTCAATAATCTAGTTCACATCATCATGTGATTCAACACTAATATTCACATCTCAGTATGTGATTAACACCCATAGTTCACATCGTCATGTGACCAACACCCAAAGGGTTTACTAGAGTCAATAATCTAGTTCACATCGCTATGTGATTAACACCCAAAGAGTACTAAGGGATGATCATGTTTTGCTCGTGAGAGAAGTTTAGTCAACGGGTCTGTCACATTCAGAGCCGTATGTATTTTGCAAATATTCTATGTCTACAATGCTCTACACGGGGCTACTCTAGCTAATTGCTCCCACTTACAATATGTATCCAGATTGAGACTTAGAGTCATCTGGATCAGTGTAAAAAGCTTGCATTGATGTAACTCTTTACGACGGGCTCTTTTATCACCTCCATAATCGAGAAATATTTCCTTAGTATTCACTAAGGATGTTCTTGACCAATGTCCAGTGATCTACTCCTAGATCACTATTGTACTCCCTTGCCAAATTCAGAGCAAGGTATACAATAGGTCCAGTACATAGCATAGCATACTTTATAGAACCTCGGATCGAGGTATAGGGAATGACTTTCATTCTCTTTTCTATTTTCTCGCTGTGGTCGGGATTTGAGTCTTACTCAATTTCACACCTTTTGCAACACAGGCAAGAACTTTTCTTTGACTGCTCCATTTTGAACTTCTTCAAAATCTTGACAAGGTATGTACTTATTGAAAAACTTATCAAGCGCTTTTGATCTATCTCAATAGATCTTGATGCTCAATTTGTACGCAGCTTCTCCGAGGTCCTTCTTTGAAAAACTCCTTTCAAATACTCCTTTATGCTTTGCGAGATAATTCTACATTATTTCCGATCAACAATATGTCATTCACATATACTTATCGAAATGCTGTAGTGCTCCCACTCACTTTCTTGTAAATACAGGCTTCTCCAAAGTCTCAGATAAAACCATATGCTTTGATCACACTATCAAAGCGCTTATTCCAACTCCGAGATGCTTGCACCAGTCCATAGATGGATCATTGGAGCTTGCACATTTTGTTAGCTCCTTTAGGATTGACAAAACCTTCTTGTTGCATCATATACAACTCTTCTTTAATAAATCCATTAAAGAATGTAGTTTTGACATCCATTTGCCAGATTTCATAAAATGTGGCAATTGCTAACATGATTCGGACAGACTTAAGCATCGCTACAGCTTGAGAAAATCTCATTGTAGTCAACACCTTGAACTTGTCGAAAACCTTTTCATGACAAGTCGAGCTTTGTAGATAGTAATACTACTATCATCATTTGTCTTCCTCTTGAAGATCCATTTATATAATATGGCTTGCCGATCATCGGCAACTCCATCAAAGTTCACACTTTGTTCTCATACATGGATCCCATCTCAGATTTCATGGTCTCAAACCATTTCGCGAATCTGGGCTCATCATCGCTTCCTCATAGTTCGTAGGTTCATCATGGTCTAGTAACATGACTTCCGAATAGGATTACCGCACCACTCAGTGCGGATCTGTACTTTGGAAGACCTACGAGGTTTTGTAGTAACTTGATCTGAAGTTTCATGATCATCATCATTAGCTTCCTCACTAATTGGTGTAGGAATCATCGAACTGATTTCGTGATGAACTACTTTCCAATTAGGGAGAAGGTACAATTACCTTATCAAGTTCTACTTTCCTCCCACTCACTTCTTTCGAGAGAAACTCCTTCTCTAGAAAGGATCCATCTTAGCAACGAATGTTTTGCCTTTAGACCTGTGATAGAAGGTGTACCCAACAGTTTCCTTTGGGTATTCTATGAAGACGCATTCTCCGATTTGGGTTCGAGCTTATCGTGAAAACTTTTCACATAAGCATCACAACTCCAAACTTTAAGAAACGACGACTTAGGTTTATGTTAAACCATAATTCATACGGTGTCGCCTCAACGGATTTAGATGTTGCCCTATTAAACGTGAATGCAGCTGTCTCTAATGCATAACCCCAAAATGATAGTGGTAAACCGATAAGAGACATCATAGATCGCATCATATCCAATAAAGTGCGGTTACGACGTTCGGACACACCATTATGTTGTGGTGTTCCATGTGGCGTGAGCTGTGAAACTATTCCACTTTGTTTTAATTGAAGACCAAACTCGTAACTCAAATATTCATCTCCACGATCAGATCGCAGAAACTTTATTTTCTTGTTACGATGATTTCCACTTCACTCTGAAATTCTTTGAACCTTTCAACTATTTCAGACTTATGTTTCATCAAGTAGATATACCCATATCTGCTTCAAATCATCTTGTGAAGGTCAGAAAATAACGATACTTGCCACGAGCATCAACACTCATTGGATCGCATACATCGGTATGTATTATTTCCAACAAGTTTGTTGCTCGTTCCATTGTTCCGAACAACGGAGTTTCAGTCATCTTGCCCAAAAGGCACGGTTCGCAAGCATCAAACGATTCATAACCAAGTGATTTCGAAAATCCATCTTTATGGAGTTTCTTTATGCGCTTTACACCGATATGACCCCAAACGGCAAGATGCCACAAATAAGTTGCACTATCATTATTAACTTTGCATCTTTTGGTTTCAATATTATGAATATGTGTATCACTATGATCGAGATCCAATGAACCATTTTCATTGGGTGTGTAACCATATAAGATTTTATTCATGTAAATGAACAACAATTTATTCTCTTACTTAAATGAATAACCGTATTGCAATAAACATGATCAAATCATATTTATGCTCAACACCAAATAACACTTATTTAGGTTCCACACTAATCCCGAAAGTATAGGAGTGTGCGATGATGATCATATCAATCTTGGAACTACTTCCAACACTCATCGTCACTTCCCTTCAACTAGTCTCTGCTTATTCTCAGACTCCTGCTTTGAGTTACTAATCTTAGCAACCTAACAAGTATCAAATACTCAGGAGCTACTATAAACACTAGTAAAGCACACATCAATAACTCAGTATATCAAATATACCCTTGTTCACTTTGCCATCCTTCTTATCCACCAAATACTTGGGGTAGTTCCGCTTCAAAGGACCAGTTCCATTGTAGCAAAAGCACTTAGTCTCGTGCTTAGGTCTAGACTTGGGCTTCTTTACTCGAGCAGCAACTTGCTTGCCGCTCCTTTTGAAGTTCCCTTCTTCCTTTGCCATTTTCCTTGAGACTAGTGGTCTTGTCAACCATCAACACTTGATGTTTTTCTTGATTTCTACCTTCGCGATTTTAGCATCGCGAAGAGCTCGAGAATCTTTTTCGTCATCCCTTGCATACTATAGTTCATCACGAAGTTCTACTAACTTAGTGATGGTGACTAGAGAATTCTGTCAATCACTATCTTATCTCGAAGATTAACTCCCACTTGATTCAAGCGATTGAAGTACTCGGACAATCTGAGCACATGCTCACTAGTTGAGCGATTCTCCTCCATCTTTTAGCTATAGAACTTGTTGGAGACTTCATATCTCTCAACTCGGTATTTGCTTGAAATATTAACTTCAATTCTGGAACATCTCATATGGTCCATGACGCTCAAAACGCCTTTGAAGTCCCGATTCTAAGCCGTTTAAGCATGGTGCACTAAACTACCAAGTAGTCATCATATTGAGCTAGTCAAACGCTCATAACGTCGCATTTGCTCCTGCAATAGGTCTGTCACCTAGCGGTGCATTAAGGACATAATTCTTACGGCAGCAATGAGGATAAACCTCGATCACGGATCCAATCCGCATCATTGCTACTAACATTTTTCAACATAATTTTCTCTAGGAACATATCAAAACAAACATATAAAAGCATAGGGAAGCAACAACGCGAGCTATTGATCTACAACATAATTTGCAAAATACTACCAGGACTAAGTTCATGATAAATTAAAGTTCAATTAATCATATTACATAAGAACTCCCACTTAGATAGACATCTCTAGTCATCTAAGTGATTACGTGATCCAAATCAACTAAACCATGTCCGATCATCACGTGAGATGGAGTAGTTTCAATGGTGAACATCACTATGTTGATCATATCTACTATATGATTCACGCCGACCTTTCGGTCTCCGTGTTCGAGGCCATATCTGTTATATGCTAGGCTCGTCAAGTTTAACTCGAGTATTCGCGCGTGTGCAACTGTTTTGCACCGTTGTATTTGAACGTAGAGCCTATCACACCCGATCATCACGTGGTGTCTCAAAGACGAAGAACTTTCGCAACGGTGCATACTCGGGAGAACACTTCTTGATAATTTTAGTGAGAGATCATCTTATAATGCTACCGTCAATCAAAGCAAGATAAGATGCATAAAGGATAAACATCACATGCAATCAATATAAGTGATATGATATGGCCATCATCATCTTGTGCTTGTGATTCCATCTCCAAGCACCGCCATGATCACCATCGCCACCGGCGCGACACCTTGATCTCCATCGTAGCATCGTTGTCGCCTCGCCAACTATTGCTTCTACGACTATCGCTATCGCTTAGTGATAAAGGAAAGCAATTAACGGCTTTTGCATTTCATACAATAAAGCGACAACCATATGGCTCCTGCCATTGTCGATAACTCGTTACAAAACATGATCATCTCATACAATAAAATATAGCATCACGCCTTGACCATATCACATCACAACATGCCCTGCAAAAACAAGTTAGACGTCCTCTACTTTGTTGTTGCAAGTTTTACGTGGCTGCTACGGGCTGAGCAAGAACCGTTCTTACCTCGCATCAAAACCACAACGATACTTTGTCAAATAGACTCTGTTTTACCTTCTCAAGGACCGGGCGAGCCACACTCGATTCAACTAAAGTGAGAGAGACAGACACCGCCGGTCACCTTTAAGCAACGAGTGCTCGGGCGGTGAAACCAGTCTCGCGTAAGCGTCTGCGTAATGTCGGTCCGGCCGCTTCATCTCACAATACCGCTGAACCAAAGTATGACATGCTGGTAGGCGGTATGACTTGTATCGCCCACAACTCACTTGTGTTCTACTCGTGCACATGACATCAACGCATAAAACCAGGCTCGGATGCCACTGTTGGGGAACGTAGTAATTTCAAAAATTTTCCTACGATCACGCAAGACCATGGTGATGGCATAGCAACGAGAGGGAGAGTGTCCGCCCACGCACTCGTGAGACCGAAAGCGAAGCGTTATAACAATGCGGTTGATGTAGTCGACGCCTTCACGATCCGACCGATCCAAGCACCGAACGTCGGCACCTCCGAGTTACGCACACGCTCAGCTCGATGACGATCCCGGACTCGATCCAGCAAAGTGTCGGGATGAGTTCCACAAGACGACGGCGTGGTGGCGATGTTGATGCTCCACCGACGCAGGGCTTCGCCTAAGCTCCGCGACGATATGACTTCTCCGCGCGGGGCTTCGCCTAAGCTCATGACGATATGACCAAGTGGAATATGGTGGAAGGGGCACCGCTGCGGCTAAGGAAAGATCCGTAGATCAACTTGTGTGTTATGGGGTGCCCCCTGCCCCAGATATAAAGGAGCCAAGGGGAGGTGGCGGCCCAGGGGGGCGCGCAAGGAGTCCTACTCCTCCGGAGTAGGATTCCCCTCCAATCCTAGTTGGATTAGGATTCCTGAGGGAAAGAGAGAGAGGGGGCGGCCCACCTTTCCTAGTCCTAATAGGACTAGGGAAGGGCGCGCCCACCTAGGGCTGCCCTTTCTCCTTTCCTCCAAGGCCCACTATGGGCCCATGAAGTTCCCGGGGGTTCCGTAACCTCCGGTACATCTCAGAATTTCGATTTCACTCGGAACACTTCCGATGTCCAAATGTAGGCTTCCAATATATCAATCTTTATGTCTCGACCATTTCGAGACTCCTCGTCATGTCCGTGATCACATCCGGACTCGAACAACCTTCGGTGCATCAATACTTATAAACTCATAATGAATCGCCGAAGCGTTAAGCGTGCGGACCCTACGGGTTCGAGAACTATGTAGACATGACCTAGAACCATTCTCGCTCAATAACCAATAGCGGAACCTGGATGCCCATATTGGTTCCTACATATTCTACGAAGATCTTTATCGGTCAAACCGCATAACGACATACGTTGTTCCTTTGTCATCGGTATGTTACTTACCCGAGATTCGATCGTCGGTATCCAATACCTAGTTCAATCTCGCTACGTAAGTCTCTTTACTCGTTCAGTAATACATCATCTCACAACTAACTCATTAGTTGTAATGCTTGCAAGGCTTAAGTGATGTGTATTACCGAGAAGGCCTAGAGATACCTCTCCGACAATCGGAGTGACAAAACCTAATCTCAAATACGCCAACCCAACAAGTACCTTTGGAGACACCTGTAGTACTCCTTTATAATCACCCGATTCGCTGTGACGCTTGGTAGTACCAAAGTGTTCCTCCGTAAACGGAGTTGCATAATCTCATAGTTACAGTGAACATGTATAAGTCATGAAGAAAGCAATAGCAACATACTAAACGATCAAGTGCTAGGCTAACAGAATGGGTCATGTCAATCACATAATTCTCCTAATGATGTGATCCCGTTAATCAAATGACAACTCATGTCTATGGCTAGGAAACTTAACCATCTTTGATTCAACGAGCTAGTCAAGTAGAGGCACACTAGTGACACTATGTTTGTCTATGTATTCACACATGTATTATGTTTCCGGTTAATACAATTCTAGCATGAATAATAAACTTTTATCATGAAATAAGGAAATAAATAATAACTTTATTATTGCCTCTAGGGCATATTTCCTTCACCTACTCCCTCCGGGAGTAGGATTCCCCTCAATCCTAGTTGGAATAGGATTCACCGAGGGGGAAAAGAGAGAGGGGGCTGCCCACCTTTCCTAGTCCTAGTAGGACTAGGGGAAGGGGAGGCGCCATGACCACCTAGGGCTGGCCCTTTATCCTTTCCACCAAGGCCCACTATGGCCCATATAGTTCCCGGGGTTCCGTAACCTCCCCTACTCTCGATAAATTCGATTTCACTCGGAACATTTCCGATGTCCAAATGTAGGCTTCAATATATCAATCTTTATGTCTCGACCATTTCGAGACTCCTCGTCATGTCCATGATCACATCCGGACTCAACAACCTTCGTACATCAAAACTTATAAACTCATAATGAACTGTCATCGAAGCGTTAAGCGTGCGGACCCTACGGGTTCGAGAACTATGTAGACATGACCTAGAACCATTCTCGGTCAATAACCAATAGCGGAACCTGGATGCCCATATTGGTTCCTACATATTCTACGAAGATCTTTATCGGTCAAACCGCATAACGATATATCGTTGTTCCTTTTGTCATCGGTATGTTACCCGAGATTCGATCGTCGGTATCCAATACCTAGTTCAATCTCACATCGTAAGTCTCTTTACTCGTTCCGTAATACATCATCTCACAACTAACTCATTAGTTGTAATGCTTGCAAGGCTTATGTGATGTGTATCACCGAGAAGGCCCAGAGATACCTCTCCGACAATCGGAGTGACAAAACCTAATCTCGAAATACGCCAACCCAACAAGTACCTTTGGAGACACCTGTAGTACTCCTTTATAATCACCCAATTACGTTGTGACGCTTTGGTAGTACCAAAGTGTTCCTCCGTAAACGGAGTTGCATAATCTCATAGTTACAGGAACATGTATAGGTCATGAAGAAAGCAATAGCAATATACTAAACGATCAAGTGCTAAGCTAACGGAATGGGTCATGTCAATCACATCATTCTTCTAATGATGTGATCCCATTAATCAAATGACAACACATGTCTATGGTTAGGAAACATAACCATCTTCGATTAATGAGCTAGTCTAGTAGAGGCATACTAGTGACTATCTGCTTGTCTATGTATTCACACATGTATTATGTTTCCTGTTAATACAATTCTAGCATGAATAATAAACATTTATCATGATATAAGGAAATAAATAATAACTTTATTATTGCCTCTAGGGCATATTTCCTTCATCTATATCATATATGGAATTATGCAGTCTCATGTCTTTTAGCCACCATAATATATGTGAAATGTGCAATGCCATCCTGTTTAACCAGGCATCATATATTTGAATGATATCTTGCCCATCCTTTTCTTCATTACATTTCCATTTGTCGACAATGTTTGTACATTAAACTACTCTTCCTATGAATCAGCCATTTGGGTGGGAGATGGAAAAATCTGGAGTGAAAACAAGGCCTTCAGAGCGCATAAAGCTACACGTCAAGCAGATCTCTTGTTGGGTCCCGCTAGCTCCTCAGAGATGGATTCAGAGACAGATGACCAGTCCTATTCCCCCACTGAGGTGTATGCTCTAACTTGGCACGGTTATACTGCTCATATCATGCACATGGTCTCTTGCATTGCATAGTTTAGACATCATATACACAACATTCAACACCATGTTCTTAGTTCAGACATCATATCGAATGCCCTCTGTTTAGCATATAAATCACATACGTGAATTAAATGATGTGATCCTGATTACTTAGATAACTTGTAGGTGAATTATTTCATGCGATCATGTTTAGTTATTCATCATATCTTTGAATTATGTTATGCTATGCTATCCAGTTTAGATAGACATCATATATGTGAAATTATGTCATGCTAGCCGTTTTAGTTAAACAATATACATGTCAACTATTTCATGCCCTCTTTTTCCACACTATCTATTGCATCTGTCTCTCATACAATGTCTGTACATTTAACTATGTTTCCTGTTTATCAGCCATTTGAATTGGAGCGGTGATGCCAGATTCAGCGGAATAAAACACGGTCTTCAAATAAAACAATGCTACCTCTTGGTGGAGATAGCACCCTGGTTGTACATGCACAAGAACCAGCCCTACCACACATAACCCAAAC
Source organism: Aegilops longissima (assembly GCA_021605205.1). NCBI lineage: Eukaryota > Viridiplantae > Streptophyta > Magnoliopsida > Poales > Poaceae > Aegilops > Aegilops longissima. Next base: position 70,381,891 of record CM038678.1, read on the forward strand.
TCTCAGATATTGTACCCCTACTGCGATGGACAGAGAACAAGCTTCACCCAATCTAACCCCAACCCCAGCCGATAGTAACCCAGTTCCTGTTGACACAGCACCATCTCCACCACAGAGCTCCCAAACAAGAGCGGTTAGTAAGGCAGCTCCAGTGCCCAAAGGGCTAGTACTATCACGGCGAACCCCAACTCTACCAGTTAGTACGCCTATTCCTATGGAGGAAGCACAACCAGCCAGTCGTACTTTAGCATCTATCGCATTTGATGTTGTTAAATCGTATGTGCGTATCTTCCCATCTTGGAAATATTATACTGAAGATGAAGGAAAATGCCAGTTGCAGGTGTTTGTCCAGGAGTTATGTGTAAATAATGTTATTCATGGCAATTACTTTGCTTCGTCCCATACACCCTACCTCCATGATGGTTATAATACAGCAAATTTTCCCATTTTTCTCTATAGAGAAGGACCGATTTGGAAACTCAGGATGAGGTAACCTGTGCTAATACCTCTGCTATTTTCAAGAATGCTTGGTGGCTGTATCAGAATTACTCAAGAAAACGTATTTCACCGCAAAGAAACTCATCAAATTCCCTTACGCTCTCCTGAGACACATTTATCGGACCATGATCGAAACGCCTTTGTTCAGATCGTCCCAACCAAGAATGTGGTAAGGTCTATGGGCTCATTTTCTATTTTTAATATTTTATTCTTGCGTCTTACTATACTCTGTTCATGTAGAACAAGTGCCTAAACCTGAAGAACAACTGTTCTAATTTAAGATTCCATTGCTATCATAGTTAAAAAAGCGCTAGGCGTTAATTGTGTGTTTTCCCACCGCCTTGCGCTTTACAGACCAAGGCGCATGCTTATGCACAGTTATGCACATATTATGCGTAGTTATGTGCAATGTGTTTTGCCAACGCCTAGAGCCTAGGCGTGCTTAAGCGCTCGCCTAGGCGCGCCTTTTTTAACTATGATTGCTTTGCTCTTGTATCACTATATTTACTGATACAAACTTATTTTTAAATTGAAGAATCCAATTGAAACTCCAATGGCACAGCATGTATGTTCACACATGTTTCTTTAACAGGTTTTCTCTTATCAATAGCTTTTTTTATTTCAATTTCAATTGTGTATACAGTTGACTTTTATATCATGCACATTACTAGCATCACAACAGAGCCAATAGTGTTGTTGTACATGTAGACCCGTGGTACCCATCTGAAATCTTGTTGTGCCGTTTAGTTTCCCACGCTTTGTATTCTTTCACTGCTGCTTTGTCTTGAACTGATATGATTTGAACCGTGTCTCTCTTTTGATTTGGCAAGACAATGCAGTGACCATAGGACATAGATATATGTTTGTTTGATGCTTTTGTTATGTACTAGTAATTGGCAATAGAAGACTTGGTAGTTTAATCCTGTCCACCTTACTAATGAACTGGTTCACCGAAATGAGTTTCATATACTAGTACATGCTAAACTTGTTATGTGTCTGCTTGTTTCTTCTTTTAGAATGTTGATGGAATATTGGGGAAGAGTGCCTTATTAAGCAATGGTAAAGGAAGTAATGCGATAAGGTTCAGGATAGTGACACATCCTTGTTGGTCTCCAACAAAGCTGATAAAACAGCTAAGGAAGACTATCTTCAAGACAGCGAGACAACCCCAACGTCCTGTCTTGGTTTAGTGTTCGAGTCACTGGCCACTACCGCTTGCACAAGCTATTCAAACTCACTATCTGAATCAGTTCGGTTTCTTGAGTCTCAACTACAAGTGAAAGACATCGATCAGTGTGTCTTGACAAGAAGCGGAAGGACTGCGTAAGTCCTGGAGCATTCAGATGCATACTTTCCGGTGCAACGACAAGTGTTGGAGGATTTTAGCGCCAAACAGACAAAGCTAATCAGCTTGCTAAGCTTATTGCCAAATGGTGGATACCGAGATAACGTTTCTTGAGCTATTCTCGTTGTTTCGCTTATGCTCTTGTTTTGTTTGCCGCGTTTATTTGCAATCGTGGCCAATTTTGACGGCCAGTGTATGTAATATGCTGCTTTGTTCGCTATATTTGCACTGGTGGCGAACTTGGATGCCCAGTGGATGTAATATGTGTAATAGCGGTAATAGGCTAGCGTTAATTGCTTGCTTATTTATTTCCTGATGTCTTGTTTACTTGTTTGCTTGTAGTCACTGCAATTCTTTTTCTGTGTTTTTCTAGTGGCCACAATAGCCTATTTTTGGTAACTAGGCCAAAATAATTATGGCAACACACGAACTGTTGTAACCATGGGCCTCCTATAGGCCGTATGATCCATGGGCCTTCGTCCGGCCGTAGGATCCATTGGCCTTCTATACGGGCCGTAGGATCCATCAGCCTTCTATTCGGGCCTTAGGGTCCATGGGCCTTCTACGGGCCGTAGGGTCCATGGGCCTTCTACGGGCCGTAGGGTCCATGGGCCTTCTACGGGCCATACTATCCATGGACCTTCTACAGGCCGTACTATCCATGGGCCTCATACGGGCCGTAGGATCCATGGGCCTTCTACGGGGCGTATCAATTTCGTCAATCATGGGTCATACTATTCGTGGACCATAACGGGCCGTTAATAGGCTGTATTTGATAACTCTATGAAAACAGCCCAACAGGTTTTTTTTACATGAAAACGGCCCAACATATTAACGGTCCGCAAACGGGCCGACTGTAACGACGGGCTGAATTTGGCCCACAAGCAGAAAATGACAGTAACGGGCCGATATAATCGAATCTTGCAAATGAGCCTAAGAATCAATGGGCCCCGAGAAGGCCGAAGATAACTTAAGTGAAACGCCCAATGGAATAATGGGCCGTTAATGGGTATAAAGTGATACACCGCTTATTACGGGCGCTTTCACCACGGGCGTTAATGGGCCAAGAGTTACAAAGGTCCTCATATGGGCGAAGAAGTCATGGGCCACACATGGGCCGGAAGTTAAAATGGGCTGAATCATATGGGACGGCCCGAGATCACGCCATCGGGCCTAATTCAGATAGGGCGAACGGGCCCAGGTTAGCGGGTCAAATGGGCTATATGGGAACAGCCGTTAACGGCTTATCAGGTCGGGCCGCCACCTTTGACCAAGTCAAACGGGCCAGCCTTTTCACGAGAATGGGCCTCTGTTGGGCCGTGCCACGGTCGCCAGACGAGGCGACTTCGGTCAATGAACGGATGACATCTGTCCCAACGGTGAGCCAACACGTGTTTACTCCAGCCAATGATGATTTTACACGTGGAAAATCCCCATTGGTCGGGTCATTAACGGGTTATCGGATCCAAAACCCGACCCGATAGCTTAACGGCGTTCCGTTACGGTGGATGCCACGGTCGGTCACCCTTGACGAAAGCACTTCGTGATGCGCGATTTATCGTCATGGAAGTGGACACTTCGTGATGATAATTTTTGGTAATGTCATGGAACACTTCTACAACAAAGACAGGTATGACTATCTTGATTCTGTCATAAATTTGTCATGGATGTACATGCATGACAAAAAACGCGACTTACTGTGACAAACACGTATCATCACGGAAGTGTATTTTTTTTGTAGTGAGGGCGACGTAACCTTCTTGAAGGCGTTGTTTCGGGAACAAAGATGGGTTGCAGGCTTCGTTGTGGTGTAGGTGGAGTGTGTCGGCGGCGGCAACGTGTCTCCAGCGGCGGCGGTGTCCTCCTGGGCGTGTGGTCAAGCTGGTTTGGTGCTCTTCATTGGGCTGCAGGGCTCCACCGGTGCCCGTGGATTCTCCAGGACGGGAGGGGATAGGATTCCCCTCCTCCTATGGCTGCTCTTCTGCTCGTCGAGCGAGCCGACGATTTGGTTTTGGCCCTTGCTGCTTCCCATTTGTGCATTCCGACAGCTCGCCCCTGTTTCATGCGTGGACTCTTGCATTTGGCGTTGCTCTGTTTCAGGTAAGTCGTCGTCGGTAGGCTGGGAACGCCTGGTTCCGCCCCTGTGGTTTCCTGCGATGCCATTCATGCAGGTTCTAGGGTGAGCATGTCCATCGCTCACCGGTGCGGCGCCTCGAGCTAGGCGAGGAGGCAGGGGCCTTATGTGACGATGGATCTGGATGGATGTGTCTCCTTCAAGCCCAGGCATTTGGCAATGGCGTGATTTGCTCCATCGTCGGTGCTCTTTCCAGAGACGTTTAGCGTTTTTGCCTTGGTTCTCGGCGTGTATGGGGTTCCTGGAATCTCTAGCTTTGTGCTAGCTAGCTAGCTTGTTGTATGCCTCTGTGAGCTGCTCCTAGGCGCCATTGTATCTTTGCCTTTTGTTTTCTCTCCTTTTAGTTGGAGTGTGGTTGTATTCCGTAGTTGTAATCCTGGCTGGTTGATGGCTTTGTTAATTCAAAGTCGGGCTCTTCTTGAGCCTATGTTCCAAAAAAAGGATTGTTATGGGCAAGAGATAACTTGGACACCCCTCCATAGTGAGGATTGTTTGCTAAAATTAGTAGAATAACAGAGCATGTTACCATCGAATCAACTAATACTTGCATCATATTACAATACCGACCAGTGCTATATATGGTATGGAATGAACAATACAAGCAAAAACAAGGAGCAAAGCTTACCCCTTCAAAGAGTTGGTGGAGACAAGGATGGCGGGAAACCTGCATACAGATAGGTAAGCGAGGGGGTGCACCAATACAGAGGCTCACAGACCCACTCAAGCTTCAAAGTCTGGAGATCCAGTGAATAAAAGTTGAAGTTTGGAAACTCCGGGATATCTAGAAGCACATTATGTAGTAAGAGCAACTCTAGCAGACCCCGCATCCCGCCGGCCCGCAAAACGCATTTGCAGTTCGCGCAAAACCACTTTTGCGGGCCGGCGCGGGCTGGCACAGATGCAGACCCTCCCCCCCCCAAACGGATCCGTAAAAAAGTATATTCACAGAATATGCTTTTTTACGGGTCGGCTTCTGCGGGTTCTGCTCAGGCACCACCGTGACGACCCGCAAATAGAAAAATTGCAAATCTCGCATTTGACATAGGGTTTGGCAAACAAGTTCAAATTCAAACGACATAAACAGTTTGCGTGCAAATAAAAGCGAAGTTCATTACACAAAACAGGGCATGCAAAAGGTTTGCGTCCATGTCCGGCATCATCTTGGGGGTCAATCTTCACTCCGCGCCATGGAGTCCCTATTGAAGTTCATCGGCACCATCGAATCCACCTCCGTCGCTTGTTCCAACTCCCGCACCGAAATCATCCACATTGCCACCATATGGAGCAGAGAAAACATCACCGGAACTGGAACACGGACCGGCCAAGGCTACCATTCTCCTCTTCAAGATCTCTCTCCTTGCCATATCATGCCATGTTTTGGTGAGGTCATCCATGTTATTGCGGTTCATTGACATGATCTTGTTTTCTTCGGCGAGCAACAATGACATCGATTTGTTTTCCGAGGCGTGTGCTTTTCTCTCCTCAATGGCAGCTTTGCGGAGCCCCTCTTCCTTGAGCATTTGCCATTTTTCTTGCTTCTCTTTTGCCTTCTTCTCGGCCAACTCTTTCTTGATCTCCAACGACTTCAACAACATCAACTCGTTTGATTGCACCATGGCATCAATGTTCTCCCTCAAGCTCGATGCTTCTTGCTCTCTCTTCATCTTCTCTTTAGTCTTCTTGTCGCCATCGGGCTTGTGCAAATTTCTTGGGCCATCATCATCCTCATCTTCATCCATGTTTACAAGTGAGCCTCTCTTTGGTGGGGATTCTTTGTCGATCAACTTCCACTTCTCGCACTTTTCGAGCAACTCCCAACAATGCTCTAATTTGAAGAATCTGCCTTCCGAAGCTTCCATGTCCTTGTATCTATGTTGAGCAATCTTGTCCTACAAAATGTGAACAAAGTGATGCAATCATTTCCCATGATACATTATCATGATGCACAACTTGAACAAAGGAAAAACAAACTCACATAATCGGACTCCACGGTGCCACTTGGAGGTGCATTGCGTACTTGCTCCAAGCAAGCTGCCCAACGGCTGCACATAGGCTTGATATTCTCCCAACGCCCTTGAAGCGACCGAAATGTGCATGGAGTCCTATTGGGATAATTTTTCATAATGCGGAAGTATTGATCTTCGATCCTTTGCCAATATCTTTTGGCGGTTTGAGAAACACCCGTGCATGCATCAAAAGACACTGCACTCCATGCTTGGATCAAAGCTTGATCTTCCAAGATCGTGTAGTTCTTCATTCTTTGGCTTTTCCCAGTCTTTGTTTGCGATTCCTCAAACGCTTCCGCTTCGATCTCCTCCAATTCGTCCGCACAACCATGATCATCCACGCCGCCGTCCGTTTCATTGTAGTCGAATGGTTCGAAAGGGGCTTGATCAATGTCAACCGCGTTCGTGTCCAACAAGTTCACGTACTCGGTTGTTGCATTGTTCGAACCACCGCTATAGCGAACGATAACAAGTCACGAGCTATCGAGACTAATGGCGAAAAATGAAAGGGAATCGCCAAGACCGAAGAGGCATACCTAGCAGCCATTTTGCCGAACACCTCGCTCGCGGAGGGAGCGGCACCATTGAACGGTATCGCCGGAGCACCTCCTTGCGGGGGGATGGAGTGAGAGGTTGAAGAAGGTGGCTTCCTTTTAGTTGGAACCTTCCTCCGCTTAACGCCCGCGGTCTTGCCGGCATTCTCCGTCGCCGGCCGGGATCACACTGCGGCGTTGGCGCCCGGAGCGCGGGCCGTCGCGGTGGGGGCAGCCGGATTCCCGCCGTACACGACCACGTTGCCCTGCCGCTTGCGGGCCGGCGAGGCGTGTGCTTGGGCGACGGCGGCGGGGGCAACATGGCCGGCGACGAGATCCGCCCGAGGGGAAGGAGCATGCGCGACCTAGACAGTGACGGGGGACAGCATGGGGTCGTCCATGGCGGCGAGGAACGGCCGGGGAGGAGGAATCGGAGCTTGCGGAGGGGGGGCAATGGTGGCGGAGGGTGCGGGGAGCGGGAAAGGGCACGCGGAAATGTCCCTCCCGCCAAATTTCGCACCGGATAGGGGTTCATCTCGGGTCGGCCTTGCAACCCGTCAAGATAGAGGTTGGGGGAGAAGATTTGTCACGCCCCGCAAAAAAATTTACGGGCCGGGGCGGGATGCGGAGTCTGATCGTGCGGATTTTCCGGCCCCGACCCATAATTTGACGGTTATTTTGTGGGCCGGGGCGGGATGCGGGGTCTGCTAGAGTTGCTCTAAGCATCCCAGCAACACCAACGGTGGTATGGTCATAATTATGGGGCACAGGGATTACGTCCTCCATTTGCCACTGTTTTGTGACATCCTCATTATCTCGCAAAATGTCATACAAGAGACGATCACAATTATTACCGTGACTAATCATCCCAAGCCTTCCTTCCCTTGCATCCACAAAGACCCTCTGATAACGACCGAGTGGGTGGCTGAGAGAAGAGAACTCCATGAGCGTGTCCAACATGAGCAACTTGCGGGTATAAGGTGTATCTCCCAATAGAAGCATCCGTGCGCATAATGCCGACGTATGGGCAGTGGCACAGTGCCCGGGAAGGGTGTGTGATGGGATCAACGGAGGAAAGCTTACGAAATTGAGGTCGCTGAAGATGAAGCTCATTGCTTGCTGCTGTTTGCCGGGACGATCTCCGGAAGCTTTTAGGTAGCGTACGTGCGGTTCCTCACAGCAAGGAACTCTTTGGGCAAAGGCTGCCTTGGCTCTCTTCTCTCTGTTTCTCTCTCACGATTCACAACAGAGCGACCACGCATGCGTGCCTCTGTACACGCACGGCCACGTACGCCCAGCCCTACTCGGACACTCGTTTGAATCGGACATGTATATGGGCTGACACACGTAATAGTAGGTACTAGTAGTACTGTATATAAGTACGTCTAACGGAACCTTATACCGGACTCAAATAGGGTTACTTTCCAGAACTTAACGAGTCCGGGCAGGAAGAAAGTTACAAGGCAAGAGGACCTCCATCTCGATTCTAACGAGAAGAGACGAAGACGGATTCTGATCGATACGATTGCCTACATATATATATCAGCCGTCCCGCGTCCATCAAGAATAGCCGGCGGCATTTCTTCAGATTTATAAAAAGCAGCCCACCAGAGTTCGAGTCTTGGCTCGGACGCTTGATGCACACGAAGTTTTTTATAAAGAAATGCCAACAGGCTAGTCTAGCCCAGGTTGATCTCGTTTTTTAAATCTGAAGCTAGAATTGAAGAAGCAGGAATCGTTGGAACTATTCCGACAGCCGGAGGCCTACCGGGCGCTCAAGGACTACGGCGGGAACTACCCTCAGCAAGCGGAGGCCGACGTGCTCAAGGACCCCGCTGTTCAGTACTGGTCGTTCCATTGAGCACATACAGATGCAGAAAGTGTGGTGTTCCGTTCATGTGTTTACTTTGGTTTCCGTTATTATTAACAAGTAGAATAAATATTATGTATATTTGTAATAACTACTAGTACTAGATACGGATGCTGACACATTTGTTTTCTTCCCACCAGTATAAGCATTAGATTTTTCTTCCGACAAAAGGCAAATTTTATTGGCTCAAAATGAAAGTATAAGCATGTGTAGATCTTTTAACCGGCAACAAGAATCGACCGTAGGCTTTGTGCTGCAGAATGGCTCAACCGGCATGTCAGGGACAACACCAACGTCGATCATTAAATGGATGAGGCTAAATGTCCGCGACCACATCCAAACATTGTGCAGATAGTTGTAGACGAAGATCATCCGACCGTAGTCACTAAATTCAAACAGTGCCCTATGCTTGACAGTTGGCCAAGCGGACAGAAATAAAAAAAGAGACGAGTGAAATATATGGGTTGTGGGGGTGCGGTCCAACTAATACTGGTCCAGACCGGCGTCCGGACTACCTCAAAGGCTCAAACCTTCCCTACATTTGGTGCCAATTTGAGCAAATTCAGATCTCCAGATCGCCTAGTCCGCTGTGCACAGACATTTGGTGACTAACATTGGATGACAAAACGTGATTGGACCATCAAATTGGGATATTTAGGGGATATTTTGTGACCCGCGTTGGAGTTGCCCTCATAAATCATGCCACATGCACTAGCCACACATTGAATTTAGCCAATAATGCCATGAGGCCACCAGATGTCGTTGTACGTTTTTGAGATGAACGTGTCATTGTCGATCTCGGCAATCCCATTGAACACGAAAAACATGCTACTGGTGTCAATGAGTTGACGTTAGCTTCATTTTCTCATAATAGTACTATCTTATAATATCAAGATGATATATTTACACCCGGCCTCTAGATCACACCAATACCATGAGCTAGTAAAGTATTAGGGATCCACACATCCAAATTATTATAAAAGGAAAAAGATGAAACAAGTGCATCAAACATAAACATAAACCACTACCGGTTGTAACCCGAGAGGTGCTCCAAGAACGAGGCCTCCAGAAACCGATGTCGTGCATCATCATCACTAGAGCCAACCACCGAGGTCAAATCATGGGGTTTCACCCATGAAGAAAAGTCTATGCAAACTCTAGGCAAATGCCTTCAACAACGGAACACCGCTTGAATAATGTCATTGCCAAGCAAGTCAGACCACATTTTCACGGCTAAAACTCGAGCGCCGGCTACCATTTCCCGAATCATCATCACACAGTAGCAGGCTTTGCCACTCAACCATCTGGTGTGACGCTGGGACTCAAAGCCCAGCCAGCTTCACGGCTCAACCGGTTTCTCCCCACTACTGAGGCATGAACCAAAATGACTCCAGGCTCACATCCAAAGGGAAAAGGTTCACGTAGAAACATAAATCCTGGCAGTAGTCGGCAACACCAATGCAGCTGTGGAGGTATGCGACACTTCTGTAGTCTACATGTCGCGGTCTCGCAAGCAGGTGGCTTAGGGAGTGTCCCCTGACCGGGCAGGCAAGAGGACCGCCTATGTGGTAGTGTGACGATGCTGCAGTCACCACCACCATTTGTTGGTGTATTGATCCGGCAATAAATTATATGGGGGTAGTGTGTGAGCAACCGATCAGGATGGGTGCATACAAAATACAAAGATTTACCCAGGTCCGGGCTCTCAGAGAGAGGTAACACTCTACTCCCGCTTGAGCCGATTGGGTTTCTCATATGAGGGAAAGATGAAGGATTAGGTGTGAAATCGTCAGGTGTGATACCCTAGATCTATCTTGCTATAGTTGTCTTGCGTGTGAACTTAAGGTTACATTTTTTTAGGCTAAAACACACGCTTTATTACTCAAGAATGTTCTGAGGAATACATCTCAAGTTTGGAGGTTGAAGCAGCCAAACATGGTGACCAATAGACAGACTAAGCGCGTATTTAGCGAGGCTATGTGCCTCGCTATTTGTGGTTCTACGTTCAAAAATAAAAGAACAAGATTGAAATTCAGACTCCATTTGCTTGATCTCCCGGATAATATGTGCATGTGTTCCTCCATTGCCTTCAGAAATATTGGAGACCACTTCCTTGCAGTCCGATGCGACCACCATTTTTGTTTTCATTAGATCAGATGCTAAAGCCAAAGCCTCCCTGCGCGCTAGGGCTTCAAGAGACGCCGGGTCGGATACACCCTCAAAACATATAGCTGAAGCTCCCATGTACAAGCCATCCATGGCTCGACAGATGACACCGACTGATCCACGTCTTGCTGATTTGGTTGTAGCCCCATCAATGTCTTGCTGATTTGGTTATAGCCCCATCCACTTTGATCTTGCAGTGGCCCGGTGGCGGAGGAAGCCAGCGCCGAATCATCGTTGGAGCTCGCACCTGGTTCTGTTGCTTAGGCCTAGAGGCTGATATCTCTGAGATGAAGCGATCAACAAAGAGGTGCATACCCGCTGGACTTTGAAATATATTTTCATGGATTGCCTTCCGACGAGCATGCCAAATAGCCCACAGAATGACTAGAGCTTTGATGAAATCTGACGACGATACTTAAGGTTACATGGTCATGGTCATGTGTTAAGGTACATGGGCCTGGGTCAGTTTGCTATTAGGTGCAAGCCCGGTTCAACCGGACACAGAGGCAGATGGCTTGCCTTGTACGGATCTTCTAGGAGGACTCCGATTTGTGAGCTTGGCCCTCCCATGGATGTTGCGCCTATGTCATCATCAGTCATCACCATCCTTTATGATGTCCTCTGTACGTATTGCTCCCCTTTTATCGGATTTTATCGGATGCTCCATGTTTGCTTACATAGTACTCCCTCTTTCCCAAAATATAAGGCGCGATTGACTTTTTACGGTCTTTGATGCACAACTTTGACCATTAATATATATCAAAGTATATGGATTGAACATGTATAAATGACATCGCTGTATTTGTCTTGCAAAGCAATTTTATTTTATATGTATGTATAATAATTTTATAGACATATAATACATAAAAAATATAGTCAAAGTTGTGCAACGAAGGCCAGAAAAGTCAAACCGTGACTTATATTTTGAGAAGGAGGGAGTACATTTATGAAGATAAATCCTAAACTGCGACATAATATGTCACCCATGGTATGTCTGCATATATATATTTGCTCACTTTTATGACTTCTCCAACAAAAACAAACAAGCAATGCTGATTATCGAGCGAGCCTAGCACTAACAAGATTTTATTCCTTAAATTACCTACGTTAGCGAATCGAGTCAAGCTGAATCCTAGAGCGAATCCCATGCATTGCAAAGAAAGGAAAAGGTCGAATGACGATGAATCGGGTATCATCCATGATCCATCCCGCACATCACCCCTGCTCGAGCCGACGAGCGGAGCATTACGTGTCCGAGCCATTGCACTACCCCACATGCAATGCATGTATTGACATTTCGTTCGTGATGACATATGATTAGGATCGGACAATGTATGTGTGAACAGCCAAGACTGACTATATCTCCACTACTTACCGTGTCTGCCAATTAGTCGTCATTGTATATACGAAGTAAACGTCATGTATCGACCAATTGATAAAGAATGCACGCACCGTATACGGAAGCAATGAGCTGGAGTACATGCATGCTTACTAGTTACTCCCAGTACTAGCTAACTACTGGCTGATGGCTAGCTTGCAATCAGAGGCAAAGTTAGCTTAGCTCGCAGATTGAGCCATCTTTGTTTTCTTGACCAGAAACCTTAGCTAGCACGTCCAACTTGTCATATTTTTCTTGACGGAATCAAATTTGCCTCACGTAGTATGCATATGTTATCTATCTATATGTACATGTATCAATCATGAGCAATATAGATACCGTGTCTTAGTTCCTAGAGTCAGGGAATGCCATCTCAGCTCTGACTTTTGGACAAGCTAGCCTGACTTTTGACTGTTCGATATCCTCAACCGCCCCCTCATTTAGGGACACAAAATTTTCTATTGGGCCCCCAAAGAGTGTTTTTTTCATAAAAGTTCGAGGTACAATTAAAGGTTCTTGTGCCCTACAATTGTACCTTTATCCTGTTCAAGTTGAGTGTCTCAGAAAAAAAAATCTTGTTCAAGTTGAATTATTTTTTCTGTGTTTTTCACTCGTAATTAGATAAAAAAACTGATTATTATTATCCCCTTGGATCACATGTTGAGCTCCGAGTGCCCATTTATCTCCTCTTCTCTGACAAGCTTCGCTAGCTTCTCCTCAGCCTCTCTTTTCGGCACGCTATCAGCCACATAAAAAATACTCGCATCGGCCTTTAAATCTAATTAACTCGTTAATGAGATTGAGAAGTCTCTCTTTTTCCACTTCATTAATTTCGCTCTCATTTTTAACTCAGCCCCTCTAAAACTGTCGAGTGAATCCCATCCCTTCGCAAAGAAAGAAAAAAGTCCGAGTGAATCGGGTATCCACCCCGCACGTCAGCCCTGCTCGAGACGACGAGCAGAGCATTACGTGTGCTGAGCCATTGATGACACTACTCCATTATACATGCTCCTCCTCTCCTCCATATGCATGCATGTATTGACATTTTGCAAGGCATGATTAGGACACCCCGGTTTGTCGGATTGGACCATGTATGTGTGAACAGCCAATACTGACTATATCGACTACTTACCGTGTCTGCCAGTCAGTCGTATTGTACGAAGTAAGTGCACGCACCGTATACGGAAGCAATGAGCTGGAGTACATGGATGCTTACTACTTACCGACTAGCACTAGCTAACTACTGGCTCATGGCTAGCTTGCGGAGTGAGGCAAAGATAAGCTCGCAGATTAAGCCACATTAGTTTTCTTGACCAGCAGCTAGCTAGCACACATGCTGCTTGTCATATCTTTCTTGACGGAATCAAACTTGCCTTACCGAGTATGCAAATGTTATGTACTCCCTCCGTTCCAAAATAGATGACTCAACTTTGTACTAACTTTATTATAAAGTTAGTATAAAATTGGGTCATCTATTTTGAAATGGAGGGAGTATTTATTATGTACAAGTATCAAGCATGAGCCATATAGATCCTGGAGCAAGAAGTGAATTGCAAAAAACCACCATATTTGGGGCATCGTTTGCAGAAAATCACGAGGTTGTTAATCATTTGCAAAAAACACCGCACATTCAGTAAACTTTTTGCAGTTTGCACTGATCGACCGATTTGCTTCGGTTGACTGTGTTTCCGACAGCTGGGGCCCGGTTTCCCCTCTACGTGGCATAACGGACGGCAGACGGCGCCGTCTGCTCGAGACGATCTGGTCGGATCACGTCAAACGGACCCACCGCGCCGCCCCCACTCCACTTCTCACTCTCTGCTCTCCCTCAGGCTTCCATAGGGAAGGCGAAACCTGGCGGCGGCGACGGCCTCGGCGGCGGTGCTTCCACTGGCGATGTTAGTGGTGGTGGTGATGGAGATCCACTCGAGCTCTGCGGGAGCTTGAATCCTTCTCAGGTGCTACCTCCTCCCCAATCCCCGGAGTGCGCGGCGGCTAGGGCATTTGCAAGTCGGTGACGGCAAATCCAACAGTCAGCCAACACTTTGCATTCTCCTTTGGCGGTGTGGTGTAAGCCATCCATCCTCTCCCCCTCCTCACTATTTCCCCCATCTGGATTCTAGGCTTAGGGTTCTAGGGTTAGGGTGTAACTGTTTCAGAGTTGGGATTATGTTGTAGGTATTTGGTTAGGATTATAGGGTTACAGTAATGGTTGTGAAATGCAAAATAGCTTGCCCTTAATTATTCAGTCATGCTAACTGAATTTGAACTGCAAAGTTCTTTTTAACTTAACTGTAACACTAGTTTTAATAGAATGGCTCAGTAGTTTTAACTGCAATTGCACACTAGTTTTGAACATAATGGCTCAGTAGCCAGTTGTAAATGAAATTTGCCTGAATTTTAACTGAATTGTTTAACACTAGGTTTGTCTAAATTTTATCTGTACTGTTCAACACTAGCATTATCTCAATGTTAACTACTATGTTAAATGAACTAGGTTGGATGATAAAGAATGGGAAGTGAGGTCCCATTTCTTAGATAGAGATAATTTGGAAAGAACCATTTGCTTATCAGACATAACCTACTGGAATCTTATTGCACTAATAGAGTTGGAAGGCTTTAGTTCAAGAGATTTTATGTATTATGTCAGAGATCCACGAGTTGGGGTGTCAAGAATGGAAGAATTAACTGATGATGACAAGGTGGAAGAAATGTTGGATGATATAACTACAAAAGGAAATATGTGGTTAACATTACAGTTATGAGAAGTGATGCACCCACACCAGCTGACCTGAACATTGGTCATGTTTATGAAGAGCAGGTCCCTTTGTCCGAATTAGGCGTACCACTTGTCTATGTGGTAGATACTTCAGGAGTTCTTTTTCCCAGTCCAGTGAAGCCCCAACCACAGCCTGTCACTAGTAGAAAACAGGGCTTTGGTTCGGGCCTGGCCAGCCCATCAGTCCCGGTTCTTCACGAACCAGGACCCATGGGGGGCATTAGACCCGGTTCATGAGCCCAGGGGGCCGGCCGGGGCCTCGTGGGCATTGGTCCCGGTTCGTCTGGATCCATTTGTCCCGGTTCTAGGCACGAACCGGGACCAATGGGCCGCGCTCCTGGCCCACAACCATTGGTACCGGTTCGTGCCTTGAACCAGTATAGAAGGGTGAATTTAGTCCCGGTTCATGCCACGAACCGGGACAAATAATTTGCCTATATATACCCATAGCCGCGGCAGAGCACTCCACAGTGCTATGTTTTTTCTGGCCGGCGAGGGGAGGGCATTTGGGTGCTCTGGCTCACCTCCTATGCACATGAGGTGTTCGATGAAATGCCCGAGACACACTAGTTAAGCTTTCTCCTCTCGAAGCTCGACCTCGGAGCTCCATTTTCCCCGAGATTTGTCTAGATTTAGCGGTCCGTCAAGCCCTGTCCCCGTTTTCACCGCCGTTGATCGCCCGCGCCGATCTCGCCGCCGGCACCACCGTGGTGAGCCTCTTGTTCTTATCTTCTTTCTGATTTTCTTACTTTAGATAGATACTTGTCGGATTTTCTTACTTTTGATGCACATAATTATATATAATGCACGCAGATGAACCGGCAATGGATGTATGGTGACAGACACACCTCCGAGTACATTAAGGGCGTGCATAATTTTCTCGAAGTGGCTGAGGCAAATAAGCCGAATGGTTTTATGTGTTGTCCATGCCCTAAATGTGGGAATACGAAGTCTTACTCTGACCAAAAAATCGTTCACACCCACCAGCTTTACAAGGGTTTCATGCCACACTATAATGTTTGGACGAGGCATGGAGAAATAGGGGTTATGATGGAAGACGGAGAAGAATAAGAGGATGATGACAACTATGTGCCCCCTGAATACGGTGATGCTGCAATGTGGGGAGCTGCTGAAGATCAAGAGGAACCAAACGATGTGCCCGATGATGCTGCAACGGGGGAAGCTGCTGAAGATCAAGAGGAACTAGACGATGTGCCCGATGATGATAATCTGCGCCGGTCATTGTCGATGCAAGGACGCAATGCAAAAGTCAAAAGGAGAAGCTGAAGTTCGATCGCATGTTAGAGGATCACAAAAAAGGGTTGTACCCCAATTGCGAAGATGGCAACACAAAGCTGGGTACCATACTGGAATTGTTGCAAAGGAAGGCGAGAATGCTTGTGCTCGACAAAGGATTTGAGAAGCTATCAAAATATTGAAGAAGAATCTTCCAAAGGATAACGAATTGCCCGACAATGCGTCGCAGCAAAGAAGGTCGATGCCCTCTAGGATTGGAGGTGCGTAAGATACATGCATGCCCTAATGATCGCATCCTCTATCATGTGCATATGAGGATTTGAATGCATGCCCGGTATGCGGTGCATTGCGGTATAAGATCAGACGAGATGACCCTGGTGATGTTAACGGCGAGCCCTACAGGAAGAGGGTTCCTCCGAAGGTGATGCGGTATGCTCCTATAATACCATGGTTGAAACGACTGTTCAGAAACAAAGAGGATGCCAAGTTGATGCGATGGCACAGTGAGGACCGTAAGAAAGACGCGAAGTTGAGAGCACCCGCTGACGGGTCGCATTGGAGAAAAATTGAGAGAGTACTGGGCTGAGTTTGCACGTGACCCAAGGAACCACTACACCACAACACTTGTTTCGGGGCAGTTAACTGCCGGGAGAAGTACCTAAACAAGGGCAAACTTACTGCCGGGGCATCTGTAACTGCCAGTAGAACTAGCTCACGGCGGTGCAACTGCCGCCAGAACTTGAAGAACAAAGGCAAACAAACTGCCGGTACACTTGGGGGCGCCCTGTCTGCCTGGAGAAGACTACTACGGCCCATTATCTGTCGGGGTTCACTTTTGGCGCGAGAGTAAAATACAGTTTGGGCCTAAGCGCGCGCAAGTGAGGAAAAAAAAGCCCAAAAGAACTACTACCTCATGCCCTACCTCCAGACCGCAGCCACCCCCAATCCCTCGCGCCCTACCTGACCGCAGCCGCCGCCCCCAAATCCGACCGGCGCCCCCAAATCCCATGGCGCCAGCGTCCCCCACCACCGCAGCCCCGCCGCCGCCGGCGTCCCCCACCACCGCAGCTCCGCCGCCGTCCCGAGCCACCCCCCCTCCCCGCCGCACCCCGACTCCTCTCCCAGCCACCCCAGCGCCACTGGCCGCCCTAAACCCTAGTACTGCCGGCGGCGGCCCCCACCACCACAGCCCCGCCGCCTCTTCCAGCCTCCCCACCACCGCCGACCGTCGTCCACCCGGACGGAGTCAGTCTTTGGCCCCAACAACCGCACAGCAGCGCCGCGGCACCTCCACGGACCGAGGAGTCAAGCACCGAGCGGGACCGCTTCCTGTACGTCCTCTCTGATCCTCCAAGCAGCAGGCGTCCCTCTTCACCGACTAGCAGCTCACTGCCACGTCAACGTTCCTCTCCGTTCCCCCTTGCAGCGGAGCGTCCCTCTTCTCCGGCGAGCAGTTCTGCCACCTCAACATCAACATCCTCTCTGTGGACAGGGCTGCCTCCTGAACATCCTCTCTCTGAGCATTTGGTGAGATTTCTTTGCTGCTGGGTTTGGTTTAAATTGTGTACCGCAAATGAGATTCAATTCGACTTGTACAATTGTTACCATTTCAATATGTGAACTTGGCAGATGATTCAATGCTAACTTGCAAAAATGTTAGATGGGTTAGTTTAATCATGTACTAGGCACTCGCTTATAGTTTTTACAACACTTCTTTTTGTGTTTAGTTGATGCCTCAAAGTTGTAGCATGTGGACAGAACAAGTGCTCTGTTTTTATCATATAGATGCCTGTTTTTATATAGATGCAAAGTTGTAGCATGTGGACAGAACAAGTGCTCTGTTTTTATCATATGGATGCCTCCTCAACCCTTGTTTCTACAACACTTCTTTGTTTATGTTTCACGAAATCAGATTTGTGTATTCCTTTAAAAAATCAGATTTGTGGACCTACCAAGTGTTTTGTTTTTATCACATAGATAATAATATTCTTACTACTATTTTAGTTTTTGCAGTTCCTGAAATGACATCTTTCAATTGAATATTTATTCTATTATGCCAGATTGCATTCTTGGTCCGTATTGTATTTGTCCTTGCTTGTATTAGATATGAATGGCATGCATTTTGTCACTAGATTTCCCCCATTAATAGAAGTATACTTTATTTTGTATGTTAGGTAAATATAGTGAATTTGGTCAAGAATGGACAAGAGTTGGATGTATAAAGCTAGAAACACACAAGCATATATTGACGGGGTAGTGAAATTCATAGAGTTTGCTTTTACTCATTCAGCAAGAGGGAATGCTATATTATGTCCTTGTAGAAAATGCTTGAAATGTTGTTGGTTTGAAGCTAGTGATGTGTATGAGCACTTATTATATCATGGGTTTATTAGTGGGTACAAAAGATGGATATATCATGTGGAGGCATCATTATCTCTTGCATCTGATAGTGACCATGATCGGGTCCAACCTGATGATGTTCAAGAGGATAATGACCTAGATAATTATGATGAGATGTTCGAAATGATTCAAGATATGGCACACCTAATTGGGGATTTGAGTGATAGTGGCTGCGGGGAGGATCCAATTCACGAGGATGTAGAGCCTGGGAGCGTTGAGCCTCTTCTAGAAAAGAAAAAGAAGCATGAGGCAGATGCTTTTCGACAATTCATAGCTGATGATAACGAGGAGCTTTATCCAGGATGCACAACCTTTTCAAAACTACGTTTCATTGTTAGGTTACTACATACCAAATCTCTTGGAGGTTGGAGCGATAAAAGCTTTGACATGATGCTAGAGTTGCTAAAAGAGGCCTTCCCAACAGCAAAGCTACCCAAAAACTTTTATGAAGCTAAGAAAATGATAAAATGTCTTGAGCTGGGTTATATTAAAATTCATGCATGTGAGAATGATTGCATTCTGTTTTGGAAGGAGCATGCAGATAAAGATATTTGTCCTACATGCAAAACTTCCCGGTGGAAATCTGAAAAGAACAGCCTTGATGGGAAACGTGTACACAAGGTCCCAAGGAAGGTTCTTCGTTATTTTCCAATAAAGAAGAGGCTACAACGCCTGTTCGTGTCCCCGAAGAGTCAACAGATTGCAAATGGCATGATGAAGAACGCACAAGAGATGGACTAATAAGGCATACATCAGATGCACCTACTTGGAAGGACTTTGATGCCAAATATCCTAAGTTTGCCGAAGATAGTCGCAACATTAGGCTGCTTATATGTGCTGATGGTTTTAATCAATTTAGGACAATGAATTTATCATATAGTGTTTGGCCTGTTGTAGCAATTCCGTTGAATCTTCCTCCTTGGTTGTGCATGAAGCAACAAAATTTCATCCTATCTATGCTAATTCCTGGTCCAAAGTCACCAATAGTTCGGAAAAGAAAATCCATATGGTTTAGGTTGCGATACTGGAAAGACTTGCTGCAGCCTCATAATCTTGATGCAATGCATATTGAAAAGAATGTATGTGAAAACATAATTAACACACTTTTAGGCATGGATAAGAAATCAAAAGATAATTATGCTTCTCGTAAAGATCTAGAGCATCTA
Organism: Aegilops longissima; assembly: GCA_021605205.1. Taxonomy (NCBI): domain Eukaryota; kingdom Viridiplantae; phylum Streptophyta; class Magnoliopsida; order Poales; family Poaceae; genus Aegilops; species Aegilops longissima. The sequence continues at coordinate 70,401,423 of CM038678.1, forward strand.
GGAATAAGGAAAGCTCTCCAACCTGTCCCAGTTGGTGAAGAATTTGATTTGCCTGCTGCACCCTATGCAATGGTCAATGAAAATAAGAAATTGTTTTGCCAAGTTTTGAAGGGAGCTAGGTTCCCTGATGGTTGTGCATCTGATATACGCCGCAATGTCCTTGTCAAGCAGAAGAAGATCACTGGGTTGAAGAGCCACGACAATCATATTATTTTGCAGCAATTGCTTCCGCTAGCTGTTCGGAACACACTGCCAAAGGAAGTCGCCATTGCATTGGTTCGTGTCAGCAGATTCTTCAAGCAAATATATTCTCCTGTCATTTCCATAAGTGATATGGAGAAGCTAGAGGGAGAAATAGCTGAGACCTTGTGCATTCTTGAGACCATATTTCTGCCATCATTTTTTGATCTATGGTTCACTTGATGGTTCATTTTCCAACCCAAGTGAGGCTATGGGGCCCAGTAATGTACATCAGCATGTATCCGGTAGAAAGGTCATCCCTAAACATATTTTCTGGGTATCATATGGTTTCTTTCCCGTCTCCAAAATAATCTGATATATGTTATGTATATACTATATAGGTATAATATGAAGCTAAAGGGGTTTGTTCGTACCAAGAGCCAACCTGAGGGGTCAATTGCAGAGGGCTATGGGTTTGATGAGTCCCTTACATACTGTTCCCGTTATTTACAAGGATGTGATACTAGATTTAATAGAAAATGCAGAACTGATGTCCCTGAGCCCAATGTATCTACTATGCCATTCTTTACCAACAAGGGTCGATTTTTGGCTGGAAAGCATGTAGTGACCTTGGATCACAAGTCATGGCTGCAAGCACATCGATATGTTTTGTTTAATTATGATAACATAGATCCATACTTGAGGTATGTTATTCTAAGAATTGTTATCATTTGAGCCTATGAACGATATTTGTCATAGTGCTGAACTTTTATACTTAACTCCTGCAGCAAGTATGATGCCTATTTGTCTTCAATTGGCCATGGGACTAAGTTAGAGATTAGTCGCACTCGCCATGTGAAATTCCATGAGTGGTTTAAATCCCATGTGGCACAACTAATTGCGAATGGTGAAGATATTTCTGAAGAGATTCGAACTTTAGCTAATGGGCCCTTCTCAGCTGCAAGGAAATGTAATAACTATACCATAGATGGGTACAATTTCCACACGAAGTCCTATGATGAGGGTAGACCTACCCAAAGCAGTGGGGTTGCTCTTGTCTCTCAAATTCTATCCCCCTCATGTGAAGATAGTGAAAATCTTATGGTCACAAATAAAATATATTATGGTGTGATAACCGAAATTATTGAGTTAAATTATAACAACAAAGGAAGTATTGTGCTTTTCAAATGTGTTTGGGTTGACAACCGTGCACAAGACAAGTGGGTTCAAGTTGATTATTTGGGTGTCACGCGTGTGAACTTCAAGCATTTACTCAAGTCTGATGAACCTTTCATTTTGGCATCTCAAGCAACTCAAGTGTACTATGTGCAAGATGATCTTGATAAAGATTGGTGTTTTGTTAGAAGTTTTCCACATCCACGAAACCTTTATGATATGTTTGAAGCGGAAGACGGTGCTTATGACCAGCATGATGCACCTAGAGTACCAATCCCTGATCTAGATGCCAATGTAGGTCTCAGTGTTGATGTTAGAAATATACCTCGTAGTAGGACAGATATAGATGGAACACTCGTTCGTGCAATTCAGCAACCAAAGTGTGTGTCTTTTCCTTACATTTTTCAGTTATATGCTTACCTACTTGACATCTAATGTGCCATTAATTTTCTCTTCAGGAAAAAGAATGGAAAAAGGAAGAGACGAGGACAATGTTCAAGAACGAGAGGAAGAGAGGCTAGCAAGAATTAGAGCAAGAAACATCGAGGAATTTGAACGATTTGGTCGCTTTAGATTTTCAAATATAAATGAAGAAAATGGAGGCCCAACTAGTCAGCGACAAACTAAAAGGAAGAAGGTGATATATCATGCTTTTGTTTGGTTGCTGCATCTATTACTTCAGTTTTGAGGCACTTTGATTCATGCTTTGAGTTCATGACAACTTTATACATCATCCTGTTTGTTTATTTGTAGAGCACTGCAGAAAAGCCTATTGTTGAGGTAACTCGAGTCCTTAGGTCCCAAACGACTAGAGATGTTGAAGAGATGCCTTGTGACAACATCCAAGAGGATGAAGGTGCGTTGCTCTAATATTTGTGCATATAGTCTGTTAGTTAAATGTATGATAGCCTACTACTGTCCATGTTTAGACCATGAGTTGGGTCAAGAAACAAAAGGGAAGAAGGGCAAAAAGCGCACTAGAATGCATAATGTGTATGATAGATTGGGGACAGTGCCACCAATTCGTGTACAGTACAATGAAGATGGACAACCAGTTGGGGACAATGCCTCGGAGTTTTCCAACTTCATCTCCACACTTTTGAAAAGTAAAATATCTCTTAGGCACACTGATTGGAGAAAGGTTGAAGTTGAGCAAAAAATTCAATTATGGACAACCTTAAAGGTATAATATAATGTGCCCATTTATCTAATACATCGCCCTTACATTGTATAATTACACATGCTTGATACATTTACACATGCTTGAAAACAGATGTATTATGTTGTGGATGACAAACTTAAGGATTGGGTCATGGGAAACGCTGCCAAGAAATGGAGGGATTTCAAATCAGAGTTGAAGACTTTGTATTTTGATGAGAAGACCGATGAGGAACTCCAAGTTGTCCCTGATAATAGAGTTATCCCAACAGATTGGGAAGAACTCGTTGCCTTTTGGAAAAGTGAAAGAGGGAAGAAGCGTAGCCAGCAAGGGAAACAAAACCGAAAGGAGATGGAATTATTGCATACATCAGGCAGTAAAAGTCATGCTCGTGTTTCTCATGAAATGGTACATATAAGTATTACTTGCACAAATTATTTTGCCATCATTTCTAGATTATTCTGATCTAACTACTTGAAAATAAATGGCAGCATATGAAGAATGGATATCCCCCTCATAGACATGAAGTGTTTATGGAAACACACAAGTGCAAGAAGATCGGTGCCCCTTCAAGTGTGGCTGCAGCAAATATGTTTGTAAGTATTTGAAGTAGTTTTAGCAACCTATTTGCTTTGAAGTTATTAGTTGAAGCAACACTCCATTATCATTGTGTTAATGAATCATATGTTATGTCTTATAGAAAAAGATAGAAAATATGGAGAATGAGAGTCCAGAACTTTTGGAAAAAACTATCCAGCAAGGTGACCTCTTCTCGCATGTAACTACAAAGGAGAGGAATGGGTATGTCAGGTGTAAAGGTCTAGGACCAAGTGTTGCAGGTTTGGGCATGCTAGGAACTAGAAAGCTGAAATCAACGAAGCTTCAAATGGCCGAGGAAGAAGCAAAAGAAGCTCGACAAGAAAATGCGCTTCTACATGAGCGTGTAGATCAACTCGAGAATGATTTCCAATCAGTAGTTACAAGTCTTAAGGATGAACTTCTGCAAACGAAAAGATTGTTGTTACAATCAAATGCTAGACAAAATGTTGAGTTCAGTTCACGGTATGCCTCGCCCCAGAGGGTAGATGCAGATGCATATGGACATGAAGGTGCATATGGACAAGAAGATAGTGTAGGATCTGCCACCCCTACCTTTGAGGTGCGACGAGAGAAGGAGGCAACCATTTTGCAAAAGAAGACAGAAGGGCACTGTTGCAAAAGAAGGTAGCTGCATTCACTCAGGATTACAATGTCCAATCCCCATTCACTCAGGAATACAATGTCCAATCCCCCCTGCTCAATATGAGGTGTTGCAAGAGAGGGCAGCTGCCATTTCCCAAAAGAAGGCAACAACGCAACAAGATAAGGATGTGACACTTCATCGAAACAAGATGGCAACATCCCTACGGAAAGAAGTTCCAATCACGCAGAAAAATCATCAGGTCAGATTTTACTATGTTTATACTTTGCCTCTAGTTTCTATAGGATGGAAAAAGAATCACTTCAGCTTATCTAACTTCTTTTTCATTATTCCTCAGAAAGGAAGGGATGTGATACTTTATAATGTTTACCGGGATCATAATAGCACCGTGGCAAAAGCTACAGTTCTATCAGTTGATCGGAGAGAGGAGGTAGGTGGTCAGGAGCTTGGCTCTCAATATTGTAAGGTTATCGTGAACTATGCAATAAAAAGGGATGCTATTCTGCCTCGTGGTGTTGGGGACATGACAACCATGGGGCAAGCTCAAGGGCGATGTATCGCATGGCCTTACAAGCATGTAAGCTTGGGTTCTTTTGCTAAATTTACAATGACTATCATGGTTGATTGCTTAATACTCTTTTGCTTCTATGTATGTAGTTGGAAGTGGACAAGTCAACGGCAAATGCAACAATGCGACCATAAGCAAGATGAGGAGGTAATATACATATTTCTCTTACCATATTGGGTCACTAGAAAGGCTAAGCTCTCATGAGCTGTTCTTTTGGACATAGACTTTCCCTGCATTCGATGCTTTCTCACAAAGGATGTAAATGTAGGGCCCACAGCTGTCGAGTTTAGTGATCAATACACACATATGTGACATAAATATAAAATTATGGTTGAGCTACAATACTGTACTTTGTTTACAATTGCGAGTCTTCTTTCTTTTTCTTTGTAGATAGAGAAAGTCGCTCCTTTTTTCCTTTTACCAAAAAATGCCAACAGTTGAGCACATTAGATCAATATACACATCTTTTGCACCATAGAACAACAATACTAATTTTGCTGGTTAAAATACATAAACATTACAATCAGAACTTACAACCTTGATTTTTTTGCCTGTTCAACCATTTTTGTTGTAGACCATTGTATACAAATAATCTATTTCAAGAGTCATAATTAGATAGCCAACAAAACAACTTTGGTAGTATATGAATATCAAGCTTCCCCTGTCCAGTGGCGTTAAGCCCCTTTGAATATTTGGGTGAGACTACATATATGGTGATCTTTCAAACCTCCCTGTACAAAGTGTACTGGTGGCCATTCTTTATTTTCAGTGCATGTCTCCATTGTCCAGTGGCGTTCTGCTTTGCAAAGTCCAGAATAATTAGTTACTTACTGGACTATTATATATTATTACGTCTTCATAGCTTGTGCTCTTGGAATGTAGCATCATGTACATGCATGTGTTCAGTCTAAGTGTTTTACATGGAAGAATATATGATTCAGTTTGCATCCAGTACCTAAACATGTGAAATGTAAATTGGCATTCAAACTACGCATTATATACTCCTTTTACAACTCAACTCAGGTTCCTGTTTTGCCATATTTGCCCATGGAAGAATTTTGAATGTGTAGGTCAAAGAATTCCTGTTTGATATAATTATGTATTATTCCTTGCTATGTCATAATCCTTAATGTGTTCATTTAAAATGTGAAACAAGAGCTTCATTTTGAGTTTCCGGCCCGTTGCAGGTTTCCCAAACATACACAGCAAGTTGCTGGTTTCGAAGATCTACAAGCAGTTGAAGATCTGGAAGCCCTTCAATTTTCAGTGTTGGGATGATAATGTAATATGTTTGTTGAACCTGGAGACTTAGCTCTGCCCATTTTGGTGGCTGTTAAGCCACTGTATGGCCACTTCCCCTTTTGTGGCACAACTTTATTTTGGTTATGTGGCATATCTAGAAACTATTTGTTAAACCTGGAGACTGCTCTGCCCATTTTGGTGGTTGTTAAGCCAATTCCCGTTTTGTGGCACAACTTCATTTGGTTATGTGCCATCTCGAAAAATTTATATGTGTACTCGTTATATTTGCTTCCTATGTTTATCGAATGAAGTATGAGGCCTAAATGTAACTCTGATTGAAGTGTATGCATAAATTGTGTGATGTCCTGATTTGCTAAAACATTGTGCATGGATATTAAATTAGACATTGTGAATTGTTATTAAATTATAGATATATGCTGCCCAAAATTCTATTTTATCAATGTGATGGCATACAAACTGTCGGGCCAACAAGTTTTTACCGGCAGTTGCATTGCCGATAACTAAAATCCCTTTGCGCTAAGGAACCTGCCGGGAGAAAAGTAACTGCCGGGAAATACGTACGTCATGGCAGATAAACTGCCGGGAGATATCTATCTGCCGGGAGAAGTAATCCCCAGCAGCCGTTCTCGTGGCGGTTCTATCTGCCGGGAGAACTACCATTCCGGCAGTCAGTATGCCGTTTTAAGAGCTTTCTCCCAGCAGATTACATGCCATTAGATCGGTGTTGTGGTGTAGTGAACGTATGGTTTGGTTTAAGCGCGGATGGCATTAATCCTTTCGGGGAGCAGAGCAGCAATCACAGCACCTGGCCCGTGACTCTATGTATGTATAACCTTCCTCCTTGGATGTGCATGAAGCGGAAGTTCATTATGATGCCAGTTCTCATCCAAGGCCCTAAGAAACCCAGAAACGACATTGATGTGTACCTAAGGCCATTAGTTGAAGAACTTCTACAGCTGTGGAATGGAAATGGTGTACGTGCGTGGGATGAGCACAGACGGGAGGAATTTAACCTGCACGCGTTGTTGTTTGTAACCATCAACGATTGGCCCGCTCAAGAACCTTCGTGACGGACAAACAAGGGATATCACGCATGCACGCACTATTTAGCTGACACCGAAAGTATATACCGGACAAATGCAGGAAGAATGTGTACAGGCCGCGCCGATTTCTTCCGACCAACCATCAATGTCGAAAGAAAGGCAAGCATTTCAAAGATGAGGCAGATCACCAGAAAGAAGCCCGCCATGCGTACCGGTGATCGCGTACTTGCTATGGTCAATGATTTACACGTAATCTTTGGAAAGGGTCCCGCGGACTAGCTGTTCCGAGTGACGAGAGGACACGCACCCATGTGGAAGAAGAAATCTATATTTTGGGACCTACCCTACTGGAAAGACCTAGAGGTCTGCTCTTCGATCAACGTGATGCACGTGACGAAGAACCTTTGCGTGAACTTGCTAGGCTTCTTGGGCGTGTATGGGAAGAAAAAAGATACAGCTGAGGCACGGGAGGACCTGCAACGTTTGCATGAAAAAGATGGCATGCCTCCAAAGCAAGATGAAGGTCCCGCCACTACGCTCTTACCAAAGAAGAGAAGGAAATCTTCTTTGAATGCCTCGCTTAGTATGAAGGTCCCGACGGCTTCTCGTCGAATATAAAGGGAATAATAAATATGCGGAGAAAAGTTCCGAACCTAAAATCTCATGATCGCCACGTGATTATGGCGCAACTGCTTCCGGTTGCATTGAGGGGCTTCTACCGAAAACGTCGATTAGCCATTGTGAAGCTATGTGCATTCCTCAATGCAATCTCTCAGAAGGTGATCAAACCAGAAATCATACCAAGGCTAAGGAGTGATGTGGTGCAATGTCTTGTCGGTTTCGAGCTGGTGTTCCCACCATCCTTCTTCAATATCATGGCGCACGTCCTAGTTCATCTAGTTGACGAGATTGTCATTACGGGCCCGTATTTCTACACAATATGTACCCTTTGAGAGGTTCATGGAGTCCTAAAGAAATATGTCTCAGAATAATGCTAGGCCGAAGGAAGCATCTCCATGGGCCATCAAGCGAGAGGATGTCATTGGGTTTTGTGTTGACTTCATTCCTGCCTTAAGAAGATAGGTCTCCACTGAATCGCGGTATGAGGGAGACTGATTGAAAAGGCATGCTTGGAGGGACTCAATAATATGCAGGACAGATATTCTTGGTCTCAAGCACACTAGACAGTTCTCTGAAACTCTACCTTGGTGACCCGTATGTCGATGAACACAAGAACAGTCTGCGCTCCAAACACCCAGAGCGAGACGACTCTTTGGATTACATGTGAACACATCAGGACTTTCAGCACTTGGTTGGAAACACGTCTCAGAGGTGACAACACTGTTTGTGATGAGTTGTACTCGGTGTCCGGGGGACCATCTTCGACTGTATTGACTTACAAAGGATACGAGATAAATGGGAATACATTTTACACGATCGCCCAAGATCAAAAGAGCAGCAACCAAAACAATGGTGTCCGCTTTGATGCAGCAACCGAGAGGGGAAAGGACACATATTATGGTTACATAGTGGACATATGGGAACTTGACTACAGAGTAGATTTTAAGGTCCCTTTGTTTAAATGCAAATGGGTCAATCTGTCAGGAGGCGGGGTACAGGTAGACCCACAGTACAGAATGACAACAGTGGATCTGAACAATCTTGGGTACACTGACGAACCATTCGTCCTAGCCAATGATGTGGCACTGGTTATCTATGTGAAGGACATGTCTACCAAATCGAGAAAAAGAAAAGATAAGGAAGCGAATACATCATACGATGAGCCAAAGTGCCACATAGTTCTTTTAGGAAAAAGGGACATCGTGGGAGTGGAGGGCAAGACAGACATGTCCGAAGATTATGAAAAGTTTCATGAAATTCCTCCCTTCAAAGTCAAGGCTGACCCAAGCATCCTGATAAATGATGAAGATTATCCATGGTTACGGCGCAATAAGGAAAGGACACAAGCGAAGAAAAAGTTAAGAATTTCTCCACAACTATTATGATGATGCCATGCCAATTTTCAACCTTTTCGTAGTTCATTTGAAATGCATGTTGTAACAAACAAGTTTCCTTATGAATTCCTGATACTTGATGATGTCAGAAAAGTTGAAATCCCTCTCAACTTTCTTGCACATGCTATGTGGATGAAATGATGATACCATGCCAACTTTCAACCTTTTCAGAGTTCATTTGAAATGCTTTTCAATTTTAGGGTCCTATAGCTAAAAATAATCAGTAAATGCATGAACAATAACAAATGAAGTTAGAAAGGGTTGAAAATTGATGATGTGGCTTTGAATGGTGCATTTTGAACACACAAAAAGTCAGGAGTTAAAATAAGTTTAAAAAATGAAATCCCTTTGAAACAGACGAGTTTCCGTATGAAATCTTGATACTTCGAAAGAGATTGTCCGTTTTGTACACGAAGTGCATCCAATTTTTGCCGTAACCCTCTCAAATTTCTTGCACATGCTATGTGGATGAAATGATGATACCATGCCAACTTCCAACCTTTTCAGAGTTCATTTGAACTGCTTTTCAATTTCAGGGTCTTATAACTCAAAATAATCAGTAAATGCATGAAAAATAACAAATGAAGTCAGAAATGGATGAAAATTGATAATGTAAGTAGAAACCAAATAAAATAAAATAAACTTTAATAAAATATATAAGTAGAAACAAAATAAAATAAAATAAACTTTGATAACATAAATAAAATTTATGGACCTAAAATTACCAAAGTATTTTCTGTTCAAAACATTATAAGCAAAAAGAATTTTCCTGAAATAAATAAAATAGCAACAGTAAGTATTTTGTTGTAAGTAGAAACAAAATAAAATAAATAAAGCAAAAAATAAAATAAAAAACTAGGAAAAAATTAAAAAAATGCCACCTACTAGGCCACCACGGCCTGAATACGACTAGAAACCCATCCATGGGCCAGGATTCAGGCACGCAGAAGGCCCAGCAGGCCCACGGGCATAGTAGTGCGAGATTAGGCCCAGATGCCTGCAGTTGAGAGGAGCTCTATGGAGCTGGCGGGGCAGGGCTTATAAACAGGTCCTGCCGCTCCTCGGCTAGCGAGGTGGGACTAAACATCCCACCGCACCGCGGCTTTGGCAGCAGGACATTGGTCCCGGTTGGTGCCACGAACTAGGACCAATTCACACCTTTGGTCCCGGTTCGTGGCACCAACCGGTACCAGTGCCCCCCCCTTTAGTCCCGGTTGGTGCCACCAACCGGGACCAAAGCCCTCTGCTTCCCGCCCTTTGGGTTGCTGAAAAGAGACCTTTGGTCTCGGTTGGTGTCACCAACCGAGACTAAAGGGTAGCATTGGTCCCGGTTGGTGCCACGAACCGGGACCAATGCTTCGACTATATAAGAAACACTTGTGAATTTTTTTTAGTTTTCATTGCCAGTTGCCCCCGCCCGACGACGCCGCGAGCTCATCCACGCCGCCAGGCTGCCCCGTCGCCGTCGCCGTCGCCCGTGCCCCGAGCCCACGCCGACGCTGTCCGCCGCCCAAGTCGCCGCCCGTCGCCATCGCCCTCCGCCCCTTGCCGCCTCTCGTAGCCCTCCGCCGCCCCCGAGCCATCGCCCATCAACGTCGCCGTCGCCCTCCGCCCCCCGCCGCCATCGCCGTCGCCCTCGCCAGCCGCCCCCGATGTGAGCCGCCGCCACGGCTCCATTCATTTTTTTCATATAATTTGTATTATTTTTTTGTTCATATTGCATTTTTTTCATATATATAATGTATATATGTATGTGGTAGCTATATGATGAATGGGTCTGTCTATGTATGTATGAATATAATGTTCATAGCATTTTTTTGTTTATATATGATTTTTTCATATATGTATTAATTTTTTATTTAGGTTAGTAGATATCGATTTTAGGTTAGTGCTTAGTAGTTGAACTAGTTGATTTAATAAAACTACTTTATTAAATTTTACTATATATAGAAGTAGTTTATTTTTAGTAAGAACTACTTTATTTTATTTATTTATAGTAAGTGCTTAGTACTTGAACTAGTTGATTTAATAAAACTACTTTATTTTACTATATATAGAAGTAGTTTATTTTTAGCAAGAAAATTAATAGAACTAGTTTATTTTTTTAGTTCAAGCAATTAATCCCGCATCGACGTCGATGATGCCTATCCCGCATCCTCGTCGTTGATTCGGCGGAGGAGGCCGGCTTGATAAGAGGGGCCATGTCCGGGACTGGGCTCCGCCGGGCTGGTATTGGGAGGTGCTACCTTCCGGGGGGCGTAGGTTGGTGAGGAGCCAGCCCGTTGTTGACCCGATCCTTGTTTGGTGGCGGTCGCGTGGGCCAGTGACGGTGCCGAGGCTTCCGGACACCGCAGAGGTGGTATGTCACCTATTAGCGAGGAGGACGAGCACGTCCGTCGCTACATGGTTGCGTTGGAGGGCAGGTTCGACAATACCTGGCAGGTTCTTCAGGGATCTCACTGGAGCTATGATACTGTGATGGTTCCTTCTCTTTGGGTGTCCACCACCCGCGACGATACTCGTCGTGCGCTATGGTTCTAGCTGTATTAGCGATGCTATATGTATGATAGTATTCGAGGAGTATTAGTGATAATATTCGACGATGTACGGACACAAGAGATGATGTAGTTTTGCTTATAATTGAATGCATGCTAATTTGAATACTACTTTATTTTACGATTTGGTTTTGCTTATTGAATGCTCAAATTGGAAAAGTACTCCTACTTTGAATGCTAAAATTGGAGAGCACTATGAAGAAATCTAGGAGCCCCCTCCATCATCTGCGCCGTCGTCCCCCTCACCGACTCCCCTCCGACCTCGAGGTGAGACCAGCCAACTCTCCATGTCAATATGAGTCCTATAATATGAGTCATGAGATTGACTTTAAGTCTGTTGAGTCTCCACCTATATGAGAGGACGAAGAATCCCGACTGTTGTCGTGGGGGTAGCTTCTCCTTTGTTCCTGTGTGCTAGACACAATTTGGTGTAATGCACTCGGGAACGAAAGGAGGAGCTAACTGAAGGAAATATGCCCTAGAGGCAACAATAAAGTTATTACTTATTTCCTTATATCATGATAAATTTTTATTTTTCATACTAGAATTGTATTAACCGGAAACATAATACATGTGTGAATACATAGACAAACAGAATATCACTAGTATGCCTCTACTTGACTAGCTCGTTGATCAAAGATGGTTATGTTTCCTAACCATAGACATGAGTTGTCATTTGATTAACGGGATCACATCATTAGGAGAATGATGTGATTGACTTGACCCATTCCGTTTGCTTAGCACTCAATCGTTTAGTATGTTTCTATTGCTTTCTTCATGACTTATACATGTTCCTATGACTATGAGATTATGCAACTCCCGTTTACCGGAAGGACACTTTGTGTGCTACCAAACGTCACAACGTAACTGGGTGATTATAAATGTGCTCTACAGGTGTCTCCGAAGGTACATGTTGGGTTGGCGTATTTCGAGATTAGGATTTGTCACTCCAATTGTCGGAGAGGTATCTCTGGGCCGTCTCGGTAATGCACATCACTTAAGCCTTGCAAGCAATGCAACTAATGAGTTAGTTGCGGGATGATGTATTACGGAACGAGTAAAGAGACTTGCCGGTAACAAGATTGAACTAGGTATTGAGATACCGACGATTGAATCTCGGGCAAGCAACATACCGATGACAAAGGGAACAACGTATGTTGTTATGCGGTCTGGCCGATAAAGATCTTCGTACAATATGTGGGAGCCAAGCATCCAGGCTCCACTATTGGTTATTGACCGGAGACGTGTCTCGGTCATGTCTACATAGTTCTCGAACCCGTAGGGTCCGCACGCTTAACGTTACGATGACAGTTTTATTATGAGTGTATATGTTTTGATGTACCGAAGGTTGTTCGGAGTCCCGGATGTGATCACGGACATGACGAGGAATCTCGAAATGGCCGAGACATGAAGATTGATATATTGGAAGCCTATGTTTGGACATCGGAAGTGTTCCGGGTGAAATCGGGATTTTACCGGAGTAACGGGAGGTTACCGGAACCCCCCGGGAGGTAAATGGGCCTTGGTGGGCCTTTACGGAGAAGAGGAGAGGCGGCTAGGGCTAGGCCGCGTGCCCCTCCCCCCTAGTCCGAATAGGACAAGGAGAGGGGGGCGGCGCCCCCGTTCCTTCTCTCCCTCCTCTTTCCCCCTCCCGAATTCTATTCTAACTAGGAAAAGGGGGTCCTACTCCGGTGGGAGTAGGACTCCTCTGGCGCGCCTCTCCTGACCGCCGCACCCTTGCTCCTTTATATACGGGGGCAGGGGGCACCTCTAGACACAACAGTTGATCATTGATCTCTTAGCCATGTGCGGTGCCCCCCTCCACCATAGTCCACCTCGATAATACTGTAGCGGTGCTTAGGCGAAGCCCTGCGTCGGTAGAACTTCAACATCGTCACCACGCCGTCGTGCTGACGAAACTCTCCCTCAACACTTGGCTGGATCGGAGTTCGAGGGACGTCATCGGGCTGAACGTGTGCTGAACTCGGAGGTGCCGTGCGTTTGGTACTTGATCGGTCGGATCGTGAAGACGTACGACTACATCAACCGTGTTGTGCTAACGCTCCCACTTTCGGTCTACGAGGGTACGTGGACAACACTCTCTCCTCTCGTTGCTATGCATCACCATGATCTTGCGTGTGCGTAAGAATTTTTTTGAAATTACTACGTTCCCCAACAGTGGCATCCGAGACAGGTTTTATGCGTTGATGTTATATGCACGAGTAGAACACAAGTGAGTTGTGGGCGATATAAGTCATACTGCTTACCAGCATGTCATACTTTGGTTCGGCAGTATTGTTGGACGAAGCGGCCTGGACCGACATTACGCGTACGCTTACGCGAGACCGTTTCTCTCGACCTGCTTTGCACAGAGGTGGCTAGCGGGTGTCAGTTTCTCCAACTTTAGTTGAACCGAGTGTGGCTATGCCCGGTCCTTGCGAAGGTTAAAACAACACCAACTTGACAAACTATCGTTGTGGTTTTGATGCGTATGTAAGAACGGTTCTTGCTAAGCCCGTAGCAGCCACGTAAAACTTGCAACAACAAAGTAGAGGACGTCTAACTTGTTTTCCAGGGCATGTTGTGATGTGATATGGTCAAGACGTGATGATATAATTTATTGTATGAGATGACCATGTTTTGTAACCGAGTTATCGGCAACTCGCAGGAGCCATATGGTTGTCGCTTTATTGTGTGCAATGCAATCGCCCTGTAATGCTTTACTTTATCACTAAGCGGTAGCGATAGTTGTAGAAGCATAAGATTGGCGAGACGACAACGATGCTACGATGGAGATCAAGGTGTCGCGCCGGTGACGATGGTGATCATGACGGTGCTTCGGAGATGGAGATCACAAGCACAAGATGATGATGGCCATATCATATCACTTATATTGATTGCATGTGATGTTTATCTTTTATGCATCTTATCTTGCTTTGATTGACGGTAGCATTATAAGATGATATCTCACTAAATTTCAAGATAAAAGTGTTCTCCCTGAGTATGCACCATTGCCAAAGTTTGTCATGCCCAGACACCACGTGATGATCAGGTGTGATAAGCTCTACATCCATCTACAACGGGTGCAAGCCAGTTTTGCACACGCAGAATACTCAGGTTAAACTTAACGATCCTAGCATATGCAGATATGGCCTCGGAACACTGAGACCGAAAGGTCGAGCGTGAATCATATAGTAGATATGATCAACATATTGATGTTCACCATTGAAAGCTACTACATTTCACGTGATGATCGGTTATGGTTTAGTTGATTTGGATCACGTGATCACTTAGAGGACTAGAGGGATGTCTTTCTAAGTGGGAGTTCTTAAGTAATATGATTAATTGAACTTAAATTTATCATGAACTTAGTACCTGATAGTATCTTGCTTGTCTGTGTTGATTGTAGATAGATGGCACGTGTTGTTGTTCCGTTGAATTTTAATGTGTTCCTTGAGAAAGCAAAGTTGAAAGATGATGGTAGCAATTACACGGACTGGGTCCATAACTTGAGGACTATCCTCATTGCTGCACAGAAGAATTACATCCTGGAAGCACCGCTGGGTGCCAGGCCTGCTGCAGGAGCAACACCAGATGTTATGAGCGTCTCGCAGAGCAAAGCTGATGACTACTCAATAGTTCAGTGTGCCATGCTTTACGGCTTAGAACCGGGTCTTCAACGATGTTTTGAACATCATGGAGCATATGAGATGTTCCAGGAGTTGAAGTTAATATTTCAAGCAAATGCCCGGATTGAGAGATATGAAGTATCCAATAAGTTCTATAGCTGCAAGATGGAGGAGAATAGTTACACGGTGAGCATATACTCAAAATGTCCGGGTATATTAATCACTTGATTCAACTGGGAGTTAATCTTCCGGATGATAGCGTCATTGATGTAATTCTCCATCATCGCCACGGCTACAAAAGCTTCGTGATGAACTATAACATGCAAGGGATGGATAAGACGATTCCCGAGCTCTTCGCAATGCTAAAGGCTGCGGAGGTAGAAATCAAGAAGGAGCATCAAGTGTTGATGGTCAACAAGACCACTAGTTTCAAGAAAAGGGCAAAGGGAAGAAGAAGGGAACTTCAAGAAGAACTGCAAGCAAGTTGTTGCTCAGAGAAGAAACCCAAGTCTGGACCTAAGCCTGAAACCGAGTGCTTCTCTGCAAACAGATCGTCACTTTGGAAGCGGAACTGCCCTAATTATTTGGCGGATAAGAAGGATGGCAAGGTGAACAAAGGTATATGTGATATACATGTTATTGATGTGTACCTTACTAGAGCTCGCAGAGCACTGGGTATTTGATATTGGTTCTGCTGCTAATATGTGCAACTCAAAGCAGGACTATGGATTGCTTAACACCGCCAAGGACGAGGTGACGATGCGCGTAGGAAATGGTTCCAAAGTCGATGTGATCGCGGTCGGCACGCTACCTCTACATCTACCTTCGGGATTAGTTTTAGACCTAAATAATTGTTATTTGGTGCCAGCGTTGAGCATGAACATTATATCTGGATCTTGTTTGATGCGAGACAGTTATTCATTTAAATCATAGAATAATGGTTGTTCTATTTATATGAGTAATATCTTTTATGGTCATGCACCCTTAAAGAGTGGTCTATTTTTGATGAATCTCGATAGTAGTGATACACATATTCATAATGTTGAAGCCAAGAGATGCAGAGTTGATATTGATAGTGCAACTTATTTGTGGCACTGCCGTTTAGGTCATATCGGTGTAAAGCGCATGAAGAAACTCCATACTGATGGACTTTTGGAACCACTTGATTATCAATCACTTGGTACTTGCGAACCGTGCCTCATGGGCAAGATGACTAAAACACCGTTCTTGTCACAGCCCCAGATCAGCCCTAGAGCTTGCTTGTAACCAGTGGCATTGCATCCATGCATCATGTTTAATCTCATGAAAATTTGAAATGGGGATTGCCTAAATCCCTAGCACCAAGACAATTCAAATAGGTTCAACTAAAAAAATATTTTTCAATGATCCAAATGGCTTTAGAAAATGTTCATCATTTCTGGAAAAATACTATAAACCATAACCAGAGGTGATGCACCTTATTCATGACATATTTGGTCATTGGACTAATTCTTAAAGTATTTGAATTGAAGCATTTAATGCCTATAAATAATTTAAATGCTTCAATACTTCAAAACAATTGAGGGCTGTTGGAAATATTCCAAACAGAGCCCACAATCATTTTCGTGGTTTTGAAAATGCCTTAGTATTTTAATTAAGTCAACACAATTCTGAAAACCGTAAAACAATAAAAGAACAGAAACTCACCTGGCTTACTGCGCAGCCCACTGCCCAGCCTTCTCCCCCGACGGCCCAGTTGGTGGCCCAGCCCACCAACCGCCTGCCATCGTCACCTCCTCTGCCAAGAGGCGAGGAGGGACACGGCGACCACGCCCGAAGCCTCCACCTCCTCCCTCCCAGCCTGCTTGGCTCCCCCTCGACGCCTGGAGACGCCACGCGCCTCCCCGAACCCCCTCGTCCTCTTCCCTCTCTCCCTGGACCCCATTTCCTCCTCTGCTTCCCTCTTGCGCAAGACCACCGAAGCGGCCCTGCCGCCACTGTCGCTGCGTTCGCCATGCCACCGCCTCCCCCTTGCTTCCCCGACTAGCCCACAAGCCCCGCCACTCCATCCTCGCCCTCCTCACCGAGCCTCCCGACGCCGGAGCGCCCCGAGGCGCCGCCCCGCCGCTTTTCCCCTTCTCGGACCCGCCGATCGCCGCCGTCGAATTCGCCACCGTCGTCGCTTCCCCGAGCTCGCTGACCGTCTCTACGCGACCCATGTGAGCCTCCGGTCGATTCCCCTCTCTTCCCCGCGTCATTTACGCCTCGTAGCCGTCGCTGCCATTGAAGCCGAAGCTCACCTCCGCCGCTGCTGCGCCGGCGCTGCTCGTGACCATTTGGTCCCAGCTGGCGCCCATCGCCTCATCGCATCACATAGGCCACCACTAGCGCCTCATCCCGCTTCGCTCGTACACCGCAACGCTGCCGCACCCACTCTCGAACTCCGGCGGCCGCCACGACGCCGCCGGCGCCGATTCCGCCGCCCGAGCTCAAGCCACTCCACCAAGAGCCTCACCATCCCGGCTCCACGTAGATACCCTCCATGACCCTTTGGTGGCGGAACGGCAAAACCACTCCCGCTGCCACAGCGTCGCTCGCTTCGGCGGTTAAACGCCGCAGCCGACCTTGACTTTGACCGGTGGGCCCGGTTGACTCTCCTGAGTCAATGACAGGTGGGGCCCAGCCCTGTTGACTATTTAGATTTAGCTTAATTAATTTCAGTTAAGCCAATCACACTGACATGTGGGACCCGCTGGTCAGGTTTGACCCTGGCCGCCCAGTTGACTCGCTGACGTCACATCGACGTCAGGCTGACGCAATAACTAGTTTTCTGGATTTAATTTAATTCAGGAAATTTCAGAAAATACCCCAAACTTCTAAAAATCATATAAATTCAACCGTAACTCGGATGGAAATAATTTATATATGAAAAATGATCAGAAAAATATGAAGAATCTGTTTATGCCATGATCATGCATGTTTGAAAAAGTTAACCTCACTGAATAGGATGAATCATGATTAGGGTAATTTATGAACTAGCATTTGGAGTTGGAGTTCAACCTTGTTTGAATTCCACTTCAACTAACTTGGATTATTATTGCACTAGGTAAATTCAGTTCCTTAACATGCTCATGCATCATATATGTGCATTGCATTGATTGTGTTCTTTCTCAGTTACTGGTGTTTGTCTCCTCTCGGTAGACGATGTTCCGACGATTGTTCGATGACACCGATGAAGAACTATATTAGCTTCAGAAGTGCCAGGCAAGCAAAACCCCCTTGTTCATTCCGATACAATCCCACTCTCTCGCTCCTGCTCTATTTTACTGCATTAGGACAACAACGACTCATGTGTTACTTGCTGCGGTAGCTGAACCCCTTGATCCTTTGCATGACCTGTTATTCCACAGTAATTAGATGAAACCCACTAGCATGAGTAGGAATTGTTTGAGCCATGTTGTGCCTACTCATTTATGCTTGTTGTCATGCCTGCTCGCTTAGAGTTGAGTCGGTCCGATTCATCGGGAATGAATCGGAATTGTTATGAACATGTCCTCTTGTGTGTGTGTGAGCTAAGTGTGTGAACACGATTTGGTAAAGGTAGCGGTGAGAGGCCATGTAGGAGTACATGGTGGGTTGTCTCATTGCAGCCGCCCTCGTGAACTGAGTTCTGTGTTTGTGATCCATGATACAGCTTACTACCACGCATTGGGCCCAAACCAATGGACCCTCTCGGCTTCTTGACCACCCTTGTCCTCATCCGGAGTTGCAAGTAGTTTCGTGTTTGTAGCATGTTTGGGCCGCACGCAACGCTGACCTTAGGGGTGGGTTGTGTTGCGGTAGGCACCGTGGCCCGTGTACCGAGTGCCCGCTTGGTATCTCGGGAACCCTGCACACATCGTTCGGGCTGTATGGGAAACCTCGGCGGACTCCTCATGATGGAACCCGAATAGGCGATAAACCCGGACTAGGGACTTGAGTGTTTTGGTAGGCCGTGGCCGACACCCACGCTGGGCTTCCGCTTGAAGGTTGCCGAGTACATGTCGTATAAACGCGATAAGTGGTGAGCGCGTGTGAAGAAGTACACCCTGCAGGGTTTAATATGATCTATTCAATAGCCGTGTCCGCAGAAAAGGACTTCGGGTTGCCTATATCAGTTCATAGACAAGTGAAAGTGGATACTCTAAAATGCGCAAGATAAGCGTGAGTGCTATGGATGGTGTTCTCGTAGGGAGACGGAGCGGGTCCATAGTGGTGTATTGATATGGTGAATATGTGGACTCGTAGCGCCACCTCAAAAGAGTTACTTGCAATGTAGTTCAGGATAGCCACCGAGTCAAAGCTGGCTTGCTGCAGTCAAACTCCACCACCCCCTTTTGATAATGATGCATATGTAGTTAGATCTGATGTAGGTCTTGCTGAGTACAATTGTACTCACGTTTGCTTATTTTATGTTTTGCAGAGAGACGTCAGTCTCGCTAGTAGTTCCATGTGGGCTTCGACGTTTAGCTTGTTACCTCAGCTACGATCTTGTGCCCTCGGCAGGATCTGGTAGATAGTCGCTTCTCAGCCTTTTCCATTTATAGTTGTCTCAGACTCGGACATGTTTAGCTTCCGCTTGTGCTTTGACTTGTATGTTTCGAGTGTTGGGTCATGAGACCCATGTTTGTAATATCTCGCTCCTCGGAGCCTAATGAATAATATTTGAGTCGTAGAGTTATGTTGTGATGCCATGTTGTATCTACGCATATTGAGCATAATGTGTGTATGTTTGAAATGCTTGGTATGTGTGGGATCCGACAAACTAGTTGTTTATCCTTGGCAGCCTCTCATATGGGGAAATGTAGTCTCGTGCCTCTGAGCGATAGTAGTCCGCTACAGCCCGGTTCACCGGAGTCCTGCTAGCCCAAACTACTGCTTGGACTCTTGACTGGCGGCATGTGTTTCGCCGTTCCTATGTCCGTCCCTTCGGGAAATGTCACGCGGTGTTATTCGAGTCCTGCCTAGCCTGCTACAGCCGGGATACGGAGTCCTGTTAGCCCAGTGCTACAGCCCGAATATATACGTTGATGACCGACATGCTCGATGTGATTCATGTATGCCTGTCCCCATGGGTTAGTGCCGCTTTGGGTTCACGACTAGCCATGTCGGCCCGGGTTCTTGTCATATGGATGCTAGCGACACTATCATATACGTGAGCCAAAAGACGCAAACGGTCCCGGGCCATGGTAAGGCGACACCCGTGGGGATACCGTGCGTGAGGCCGCAAAGTGATATGATGTGTTACATGCTAGATCGGTGTGACTTAGGATCGGGTCCCGACAGCGTTGGTATCGAGCTTTGATTGCTGTCAGAGATTACCAAGCCAAACTGGTCGGTTGTGTCTAGAAATGCTTTAGTTATGTAAGGGAATTGATTGTGGAAGGAACGTAAGGCTCTTTTTACTCCTTATACCTCATGGCCTTCGATCCGAGTCATCCTCTTTTCTTCTACGGGGTTTAAGAACTAGGCTTCTCATCTATCTATCAGGATGACGTGTTACTAATCCCTAGATTTTTAAGATTGTTGGATTTAATCCCCAGTTCAGTCCCTACTATTCCTGTATGACAACTGTTGATCTCAGAATCTTGTTATGATGTTGTTGAGTGGTTATGTCACCATTTTTGCAAGATGTCTCAAATCATTTTGAGCATTTACAGCCGTTATGCTGTCCGAGTCATCCCAGGTCTCTAAATAGTCTGATGCATTTGCAAATCCTTTCTTTCTGTTCCCGATGTCCTTTTTGGTCAGAATAAGCACACTAACCGGTGCGTTGAGGTAATTTATTGCCTTGACATATATGTTGGAACTATTATTATGACCTTAGGTGTTTAGGAAGTCACCTAGCAATTTAGCAATGCTTTTGTATCCCCAGTGTGATGATTCTGGCCGTCATTTTCGAAAACATCCCACGATGCCATTTAGTAGTAGGCATTCTACTCCTGGGTTGCTGAACCCGAGATTCATCCTACTTCATGTTGTTAGTATTTGCTAGTGCCTTTAGGATATTAGTAACCTTTGCGATAGTCCTCGAAGTCCGTGGTATTCTCCTTCTTCCAAATACCATGAACTAACTATGGCAGAAGTTCTTTTGAACCAAAAGATCACAACTAGAGTGCTCTTGAGGAGTTCTCCATTCATAATTGTGAATCTGCCAATTCTACCTTCCTGCATGGGTTATCCGGAAGAAATGTTGATCTTGCTCGACATACTAATCTGTGCATCCACAACTCAGAAAATTATATGTTCCTCTGAGTTGCTCTCTTCAGTTGCATTCCGACCTTCGTCTATCAATTGATAGTCAGGAGTAGTCGTGCATTCGTCATCAATGCCTATTATCCTTGTGGTCCGACAAGCCATTCTATTCTGGAATGACTAGGAGAAACAAACTCCAGTACCTCATCCATATCCAGGATTGGGTCAAAGTAATTGTATCCCGCCGATCAAAATGCCAATTCAGCTTTTGTTCTGTTCTACCTTGGAGTGTTACCATTTTTATGTCAAGAGTGTCATGAGGATTGCACCAACTCTCATGAATTTTTGACGTAGTGATACTTCTCACCATCATCATTCATTCCTCGGTCCCGTGTTGTTGTAACCGGAATGCCGACAAGTGAATTGTGATGTGTGAAATTAATACTCCGAGCAACTCGTTGCTTGGTAGTAAATGGACAATACTCTCATTCTTAGCGTGTTGGTTATTGAATCATCATCCTAAGATTGATCGTGCTACCTAGTCCTTATTTCTGGTGCACACTTCGAATGATGAGTTAGGGTCTTGTCATGTCCTCACTCATTTGGTCATATCGTCTTGCCCTGAAAAGCAAGATTGCTCTCGAGCTTAGTAACATACCGGTGGTTCGTGACTTTCCAAATATACTCTTGGAAGTGTTACCGGGTTGTTTCCTGACTGTTATGTTGAGCTCGTGATCAAGTTGGTTTCTTGTGAACCACCCTTTCTCCAAGAATCGGTGTTGGATATCCCTAAGCTAGTTGGTTAAGCTAGACAACAACCTGGAGAGTTGGAAGATAAAAGCTTGCCTAACTTAGTTCGTTCTGAAGGGATATTCTTGTGTAGTGCGTCTTGAAGAAAGATGATATCTTCATCGATTGGTCCCTGTGATCAGTTGCTGGACCTATTATCTTATCAATCCTTTGATTTGAGTGTGGGATATCGTCAAATCAAATCAGTACCAACGATGCTCGTAATGTTGTCTTACTCGTGGCTGATCCCTCGAGCATACACCATTATATCTTTGGTCCGACCAATGCTATCACCGTGTTCACATGATGGTGGAAGTCCAAGATATGGAAATTCGATGAGTTGTCATTGAGCCCATCAAGAGCAATTTGTCTCCCCATGAGTCATGTGGAACATCAACGTAGTGTTGAAACTTGTGTAAGCAATGCCTTCGTGATCCGCTCATGAAGCCTATGCTTGGATGGAAGAAGTGACTTCTCGAATTCATGTGCGTTAGGTGTAAGTTGCCGCCATGAATTTGAGAAAGGTTTGTTTTGTTTCTCTGGAATCATCCCAAGCCAGTCATGCACGTCTGAAGTATTCTATGGCATGATAGACTGATCATCTTCATTTCATATGAATTCCATAGCACACCAAGCCACTGATTGACTTGTTCAAGGAAAAGAAGTCTATGCTTGGGATCTAATCCATGGACTTGCGTAAAGACTTCGATACCCTCGTTGATGGTTCCCCACCTGAACTCGGTAGTGTTTTATTATAAGACTACAAGGTGATACTGCTTGTCTAGGACAGCATGTCCACATGGGTGTAGCAGAACCAGCTCATGTTTTGGAGCTTGCTATCGTAGTTCATATCCCGAGAATCTCGCAACGCCATCTCGTCAAATTGGGTTGCAACCTTTCCTTTTCAGACGTGCTGAGTCTGAAGTATCCTATCACCAATCGGATCTGAATCTCAGGCAGATATGATGGTTGGAACATTCCAACAGTTGCATTTCGTTTCCAGCTTGCACCGTCCTTGTGCCATTTCACTACCGGCTGCCTTCTTAGTAATTTCTGTTCAAGATCATCCTCAAAAGTGGACTTACCATGGGTCCCCTCCACCTCCGATGATAAGCAAAATTCATCCATTGCGTTGTCTTCAACAAGGTAGTCCACATCATCCATTCTAGTCCGGGTGTACCATTCCTTTGCATTCCACCACATGATCGCTTGTGATTGCCTTTGGCTGGTATAAAGAGTTCCAATGATCTATGGATCAAAAGTAATTCTTTTTGCCACTTAAGGGAATAGTTCTTTGCGTCACCTTTTTCGAGGTGCCCGTTACGGGATCATGGTAAATATTTCCTCGCCACCTTGACACCATCCACCATCTCCCTAAGCGTGGAATTGTTGCCACCAATCAAACCCGTTGTTGTTCTTCCATCCTCTCGATGTGTTTTGTGTCTCAACTCGAGATATGTCACCGTCTCAATCCGTGAGTCGATCATGTTTACTTGATCTTCGTGAAGATCGAATCATGTAAGGTTTCCCCCTTCTTTCTGTTGACGTGCCGGGTGAAGATCTCAAGACGCCAAGACTAAGATGATGGAATGAATCAACATCTTCGAGAAGGGCAAATGGATCATGAAGATTGTGATAGTTTGTGACCTCCCTTTTCCTCTTGCCTCACGCCTTGAATCTCGGGCGAGATTCTTGTTTAGTGGGGTGAGTATCACACCCAGATCAGCCCTAGAGCTTGCTTGTAACCAGTGGCATTGCATCCATGCATCATGTTTAATCTCATGAAAATTTGAAATGGGGATTGCCTAAACCCCTAGCACCAAGACAATTCAAATAGGTTCAACTAAAAAAATATTTTTCAATGATCCAAATGGCTTTAGAAAATGTTCATCATTTCGGAAAATACTATAAACCATAACCAGAGGTGATGCACCTTATTCATGACATATTTGGTCATTGGACTAATTCTTAAAGTATTTGAATTGAAGCATTTAATGCCTATAAATAATTTAAATGCTTCAATACTTCTGAAAACAATTGAGGGCTGTTGGAAATATTCCAAACAGAGCCCACAATCATTTTCGGGTTTTGAAAATGCCTTAGTATTTTAATTAAGTCAACACAATTACGTAAAACAGAAAACAATAAAAGAACAGAAACTCACCGCTTACTGCAGCAGCCCACAGCCCAGCCTTCTCTCCCCGACGGCCCAGTTGGTGGCCCAGCCCACCAACCGCCTCGCCAGTCGTCACCTACCTCTGCCAGTAGGCAGAGGAGGGACACGGCGACCACGCCCGAAGCCTCCACCTCCTCCCTCCCAGCCGCCTGCTCCCCTCGACGCCTTGGAGACGCCCGCGCCTCCCCGACCCCCCTCGTCCTCTTCCCTCTCTCCCTGGACCCCATTTCCTCCTCTGCTTCCCTCTTGCGCGCACCACCGAGCGGCCCCGTCGCCACCGTCGCCGTTCGCCGCGGCCACCGCCTCCCCCTTGCTTCCCCGACTAGCCCACAAGCCCCGCCACTCCATCCTCGCCCTCCTCACCGAGCCTCCCGACGCCGGAGCGCCCCGAGGCGCCGCCCCGCCGTTTTTCCCCTTCTCGGACCCGCCGATCGCCGCCGTCGAATTCGCCACCGTCGTCGCTTCCCCGAGCTCGCTGACCGTCTCTACGCGACCCATGTGAGCCTCCGGTCGATTCCCCTCTCTTCCCCGCGTCATTTACGCCTCGTAGCCGTCGCTGCCATTGAAGCCGAAGCTCACCTCCGCCGCTCGCGCGCCGCCTGCCCGTGACCATTTGGTCCCGGCTAGCGCCCATCGCACTCATCGCATCACATAGGCCACCACTAGCGCCTCATCCCGCTTCGCTCAGACACCGCAACGCTGCCGCACCCACTCCCGAACTCCGGCGGCCGCCACGACGCCGTCGCCGGCGCCGATTCCGGCCGCCCGAGCTCAAGCCACTCCACCAAGAGCCTCACCATCCCGGCTCCACGTAGATACCTCCGCGACCCTTTTGGTGGCGGGCACGCAAAACCACTCCCGCCGCCACGTCGGGCTCGCCCGCGTTAAACGCCGCAGCCGACCTTGACTTCGACCGGTGGGCCCGGTTGACTCTCCCGAGTCAATGACAGTGGGCCCACCACATGCTGACTATTTAGATTTAGCTTAATTAATTTCAGTTAAGCCAATCACATCGACATGTGGGACCCGCTGGTCAGGTTTGACCTGGCCGCCAGTTGACTTCGCGACGTCACATCGACGTCAGTGACGCAATAACTAGTTTTCTGGATTTAATTTAATTCAGGAAATTTCAGAAAATACCCCAAACTTCTAAAAATCATATAAATTCATCCGTAACTCGGATGGAAATAATTTATATATGAAAAATGATCAGAAAAATATGAAGAATCTGTTTATGCCATGATCATGCATGTTTGAACAAGTTAACCTCACTGAATAGGATGAATCATGATTAGGGTAATTTATGAACTAGCATTTGGAGTTGGAGTTCAACCTTGTTTGAATTCCACTTCAACTAACTTGGATTATTATTGCACTAGGTAAATTCAGTTCCTTAACATGCTCATGCATCATATATGTGCATTGCATTGATTGTGTTCTTTCTCAGTTACTGGTGTTTGTCTCCTCTCGGTAGACGATGTTCCGACGATTGTTCGATGACACCGATGAAGAACTATATTATCTTCAGAAGTGCCAGGCAAGCAAAACCCCCTTGTTCATTCCGATACAATCCCACTCTCTCGCTCCTGCTCTATTTTACTGCATTAGGACAACAACGACTCATGTGTTACTTGCTGCGGTAGCTGAACCCCTTGATCCTTTGCATGACCTGTTATTCCACAAGAATTAGATGAAACCCACTAGCATGAGTAGGAATTGTTTGAGCCATGTTGTGCCTACTCATTTATGCTTGTTGTCATGCCTGCTATCGCTTAGAGTTGAGTCGGGTCTGATTCATCGGGAATGAATCCAATTGTTATGAACATGTCCTCTGTGTGTGTGAGCTAAGTGTGTGAACACGATTTGGTAAAGGTAGCGGTGAGAGGCCATGTAGGAGTACATGGTGGGTTGTCTCATTGCAGCCGTCCTCGTGAACTGAGTTCGTGTTTGTGATCCATGATACAGATTACTACCACGCATTGGGCCCGAAACCAATGGACCCTCTCGGCTTCTTGACCACCCTTGTCCTCGGTCAGGAGTTGCAAGTAGTTTCGTGTTTGTAGCATGTTGGGGGCCGCACGCAACGCTGACCTTAGGGGTGGGTTGTGTTGCGGTAGGCACCGTGGGTCGTGTACCGAGTGCCCATTTGGTATCTCGGGAACCCTGCACACATCGTTCGGGGCTGTATGGGAAACCTCGGCCGGACTCCCTGCGGATGGAACCCGAATAGGCGATAAACCTGGACTAGGGACTTGAGTGTTTTGGTAGGCCGTGGCCGACACCCACGTTGGGCTTCCGCTGAAGGTTGCCGAGTACATGTCGTGTAAATGGCGATAAGTGGTGAGAGTGTGTGAAGAAGTACACCCTGCAGGGTTTAATATGATCTATTGAATAGCCGTGTCCGCGAAAAGGACTTCGGGTTGCCTATATCAGTTCATAGACAAGTGAAAGTGGATACTCTAAAATGCGCAAGATAAGCGTGAGTGCTATGGATGGTGTTCTCGTAGGGAGACGGAGCGGGTCCATAGTGGTGTATTGATATGGTGAATATGTGGACTCGTGCGCCACCTCAAAAGAGTTACTTGCGATCGTAGTTCGTGATAGCCACCGAGTCAAAGCTGGCTTGCTGCAGTCAAACTCCACCACCCCCTTTTGATAATGATGCATATGTAGTTAGATCTGATGTAAGTCTTGCTGAGTACAATTGTACTCACGTTTGCTTATTTTATGTTTTGCAGAGAGACGTCAGTCTCGCTAGTAGTTCCATGTGGGCTTCGACGTTTAGCTTGTTACCTCAGCTACGATCTTGTGCCCTCGGCAGATCTCGTAGATAGTCGCTTCTCAGCCTTTTCCATTTATAGTTGTCTACTCGAGACATGTTTAGCTTCCGCTTGTGCTTTGACTTGTATGCTTCGAGTGTTGGGTCATGAGACCCATGTTTGTAATATCTCGCTCCTCGGAGCCTAATGAATAATATTTGAGTCGTAGAGTTATGTTGTGATGCCATGTTGTATCTACGCATATTGAGCATAATGTGTGTATGTTTGAAATGCTTGGTATGTGTGGATCCGACAAACTAGTTGTTTATCCTTGGCAGCCTCTCATATGGGGAAATGTAGTCTCGTGCCTCGAGCGATAGTAGTCCGCTACTGCCCGGTTCACCGAGTCCTACTAGCCCAAAGACTACTGCTTGGACTCTTGACTGGCGGCATGTGTTTCGCTTCGTTCCTATGTCATCCCTTCGGGAAATGTCACGCGGTGTTATTCGAGTCCTGCCTAGCTCTGCTACAGCCGGGATACCGGAGTCCTGTTAGCCCAGTGCTACAGCCCGAATATATACGTTGATGACCGACATGCTCGATGTGATTCATGTATGCCTGTCCCCATGGGTTAGTGCCGCTTTGGGTTCACGACTAGCCATGTCGGCCCGGGTTCTTGTCATATGGATGCTAGCGACACTATCATATACGTGAGCCAAAAGACGCAAACGGTCCCGGGCCATGGTAAGGCGACACCCGTGGGGATACCGTGCGTGAGGCCGCAAAGTGATATGATGTGTTACATGCTAGATCGGTGTGACTTAGGATCGGGGTCCTGACAGCTCTCCGGTACTATGGAGAGAGCAACAGATTTGTTGGAAATCATACATACAGATGTATGTGGTCCGATCAATGTTGAGGCTCGTGGTGGATATCGTTATTTTCTCACCCTCACAGATGATTTAAGCAGATATGGGTATATCTACTTAATGAAACATAAGTCTAAAACTTTTGAAAAGTTCAAAGAATTTCATAGTGAAGTTGAAAATCATCGTAACAAGAAAATAAAGTTTCTACGATCTGATCATGGAGGAGAATATTTGAGTTAGGAGTTTGGTCTACATTTGAAACAATGCGGAATAGTTTTGCAACTCACGCCACCCGGAACACCATAGCGTAATGGTGTGTCCAAACGTCGTAATCGTACTTTACTAGATATGGTGTGATCTATGATGTCTCTTACTAATTTACCGCTATCATTTTGGGGTTATGCTTTAGAGACGACTGCATTCACGTTAAATAGGGCACCATCAAAATCCGTTGAGACGACACCTTATGAACTGTGGTTTGGCAAGAAACCTAAGTTTTCGTTTCTGAAAGTTTGGAGCTGCGATGCTTATGTGAAAAAGCTTCAACCTGATAAGCTCGAACCCAAATCGGAGAAATGTGTCTTCATAGGATACCCAAAGGAGACTGTTGGGTACACCTTCTGTCACAGATCCGAAGGCAAGACATTTGTTGCTAAGAATGGATCCTTTCTAGAGAAGGAGTTTCTCTCGAAAGAAGTGAGTGGGAGGAAAGTAGAACTTGATGAGGTAACTGTACCGGCTCCCTTATTGGAAAGTAGTTCATCACAGAAACCAGTTTCTGTGACACCTACACCAATTAGTGAGGAAGTTAATGATGATGATCATGGAACTTCATATCAAGTTGTTGCTGAACCTCGTAGATCAACCAGAGTAAGATCCGCACCAGAGTGGTACTGTAATCATGTTCTGGAAGTCATGCTACTAGATTATGATGAACCTACGAACTATGAAGAAGCGATGGTGAGCCCAGATTCCGGAAAATGGCTTGAAGCCATGAAATCTGAGAAGGGATCCATGTATGAGAACAAAGTGTGGACTTTGGTTGACTTGCCCGATGATCGGCAAGCAATAGAGAATAAATGGATCTTCAAGAAGAAGACTGACGCTGACGGTAATGTTACTGTCTACAAAGCTCGACTTGTTGCAAAAGGTTTTCGACAAGTTCAAGGGATTGACTACGATGAGACCTTCTCACTGATACGTCTCCAACGTATCTATAACTTTTGATTGCTCCATGCTACTTTATCTACTGTTTTGGACCATATTGGGCTTTATTTTCCACTTTTATATCATTTTTGGGACTAACCTATTAACCAGAGGCAGCCCAGAATTACTGTTTTTGCCTATTTCAGTATTTCAAAGAAAAGGAATATCAAACGGAGTCCAAACGGAATGAAACCTTCGGGAACGTGATTTTCTCACCGAACGTGATCCAGAGAACTTGGAGTGCAAGTCAAGAAGCAACCGGAGCCTCCACGAGATAGGAGCCCCCCCCCCTATAGGGCGCGCCCCCTATCTCGTGGGCCCCTCGGGCGGCCACCGATGTACTTCTTCTTCCTATATATACCTACGTACCCCGAAAACATCCAGGGGCACCACGAAACACAATTTCGACCACCGTAACCTTCTGTATCCATGAGATCCCATCTTGGGGCCTTCGCCGGCACTCTGCCGGAGGGGGAATCAAGCACGGGGGGCCTCTACATCAACATCCTTGCCCCTCCGATGAGTTGTGAGTAGTTTACCACAGACCTACGGGTCCATAGTTATTAGCTAGATGGCTTCTTCTCTCTTTTTGGATCTCAATACAATGTTCTCCCCCTCTCTTGTGGAGATCTATTCGATGTAATCTCTTTTTGCGGTGTGTTTGTCGAGATCCGATGAATTGTGGGTTTATGATCAAGTTTATCTATGAATAATATTTGAATCTTCTCTGAATTCTTTTATGTATGATTAAGTTATCTTTGCAAGTCTCTTCGAATTATCGGTTTAGTTTGGCCTACTAGATTGATCTTTCTTGCCATGAGAGAAGTGCTTAGCTTTGGGTTCAATCTTGCGGTGTCCTTACCCAGTGACATAAAGGGTTGCAAGGCATGTATTGTATTGTTGCCATCGAGGATAACAAGATGGGTTTTATATCATATTACATGAGTTTATCCCTCTACATCATGTCATCTTGCTTAAAGCGTTACTCTGTTCTTATGAACTTAATACTCTAGATGCATGCTGGATAGCAGTCGATGTGTGGAGTAATAGTAGTAGATGCAGGCAGGAGTCGGTCTACTTGTTATGGACGTGATGCCTATATACATGATCATGCCTAGATAATCTCATAACTATAAGCTTTTCTATCAATTGCTCGACATAATTTGTTCACCCACCGTAATACTTATGCTATCTTGAGAGAAGCCACTAGTGAAACCTATGGCCCCCGGGTCTATCTCTTATCATATTTGTTTCCAATCTACTTTTATTTGCATCTTTACTTTTTGCATCTATATCATAAAATACCAAAATATATTTATCTTACTATACTATCTTTATTAGATCTCACTTTATGAAGTGGCCGTGAAGGGATTGACAACTCCTTTATGGCGTTGGTTGCGAGTTCTCGCTTGTTTGTGTAGGTGCGTGGGACTTTTGAGGAGCCTCCTCTGGATTGATACCTTGGTTCTCAAAACTGAGGGAAATACTTACGCTACACTTTCTTGCATCACCCTCTCCTCTTGAGGAAAACCAGCATAAGCTCAAGGCGGAGCAAGAAGGATTTACGGCGCCGTTCTTTGGGAGGTCTTCGCTCAAGTCAATACATACCAAGTACCCATCACAAACCTATCTCCCTCGCATTTACATTATTTGCCATTTGCCTCTCGTTTTCCTCTCCCCCACTTCACCCTTGCCGTTTTATTCGCCCTCTCTTTCCCAATCTCCTCCTCTTTTTCCCGTTGCCTTTTCCTCGTCCGCTTGTTCGCTTGTGTGTTGGATTACTTGTTGCCATGGCGCAAGATAATACCAAATTGTGTGACTTCTCGAATACTAATAATAATGATTTCCTTAGTACTCCGATTGCTCCTCTTAATAATGATGATTCTTGTGAAATCAATACCGCTTTGCTGAATCTTGTTATGAAAGATCAATTCACCAGCCTTCCTAGTGAAGATGCCGCTACTCATCTAAACAACTTTGTTGATTTGTGTGATATGGAAAATAAGAAAGATACGGATAACAATGTTGTCAAATTGAAGTTATTTCCATTTTCACTTAGAGATCGTGCTAAAGTTTGGTTCTCGTCTTTGCCTAAAAATAGTATTGATTCTTGGAACAAGTGCAAAGATGCTTTTATCTCTAAGTATTTTCCTCCCGCTAAGATCATCACTCTTAGGAACGATATTATGAATTTTAAACAACTTGATCATGAGCATGTTGCCCAATCTTGGGAAAGAATGAAATTGATGCTTCACAATTGCCCTACTCATGGTTTGAATTTATGGATGATCATACAAAAAAATTATGCCGGTTTGAACTTTGCTTCTAGAAATCTCTTAGATTCGGTCGCGGGAGGCACCTTTATGGGAATCACGTTAGGAGATGCTACAAAATTACTTGATAATATTATGGCTAATTATTCTCAATGGCATACCAAAAGATCTTCTAGTAAAAAAGTGCATGCTATAGAAGAAATCAATGTTTTGAGTGGAAAGATGGATGAACTTACGATGATGTTTGCTACTAAAAATACTCCTCTTGATCCCAATGATATGCCTTTGTCTTCCTTGATTGAGAATTATAATGAATCTATAGATGTGAATTTTGTTGGTAGGAATAGTTTTGGAAACAATGCTTATAGAGGAAATTTTAATGCTAGACCGTTCCCTAGTAATCCCTCTAATAATGATGGAAACTCCTAAAATAATTCTTATGGTAATTTTAATAAGATGCCCTCTGATTTTGAGAATAGTGTGAAAGAATTTATGATCTCTCAAAAGAATTTTAATGCTATGCTTGAAGACAAATTGCTCAAAGTTGATGATTTGGCTAGGAACGTTGATAGACTTTCGCTTGATGTTAATTCTCTTAAACTTGGATCTTCTTCTCCTAAGCATGATATCAATGAGTCTCTCAAAGTAATGAGAATTTCCATTGATGAGTGCAAGGAAAGAACCGCTAGATTGCGTGCTAAGAAAGAAAGCTTTATAAAAGTGTGTTATTCTAGTTTCCGTGAAAATAATTATGAGGATCTAAAGTTATTGATGCGTCTCTGATTAGATCTATGTTTTGCAATGTGAACTTTGATGATTATGGGACTGATGATGAATCAACTTTGCCTAGAAGGCGTCCCAAGAATTCGGAATCTTTAGATCTTGATGTTAAATTTGGTAAAAGTGAGATTGGAGAATCCTCAACTTCTAATAATGTTGAACCCACTATCTCGGACTTCAAGGAATTTAATTATGATAATTTCTCTTTAAAAGGTTGTAGTTCCTTGTTGCAAGCCGTTGTTAATTCTCCTCATGCCTATAGTCAAAATAAAGCTTTTACTAAGCATATTGTTGATGCCTTGATGCAATCTTATGATGAAAAACTTAATTTGGAAGTTTCTATACCTAGAAAACTTAATGATGAGTGGGAACCTACTATAAAGATTAGAATTAAAGATTATGAGTGTTTTTCTTTGTGTGATTTGGGTGCTAGTGTTTCCACGATTCCGAAAACTTTATGTGATATTCTAGGTTTCCATGATCTTGATGATTGTTCTTTAAATTTGCACCTTGCGGATTCCACCATTAAAAAGCCTATGGGAAGGATCAATGATGTTCTTATCGTTGTAAATAGAAATTTGGTGCCCGTAGATTTTATCATTCTTGATATAGATTGCAATCTTTCTTGCCCTATTATTCTTGGTAGACCTTTCCTTAGAACTATTGGTGCGATTATTGATATGAAGGAAGGGAATATTAGATTCCAATTTCCCTTAAAGAAAGGCATGGAGAACTTTTCAAGAAAGAAAGTTAAATTACCTTATGAATCTATCATGCGTGCTACTTATGAGTTTAGTGCCAAAGATGGCACTCGTTAGATCTATCCTCGCTTTTATGCCTAGCTAGGGGTGTTAAACGATAGCGCTAGTTGGGAGGCAACCCAATTTTCTTTATGTTTTTTGTTTTTGTTTTTGTTTAGGAATAAATAATCCATCTAGCCTATGTTTAGATGTGGTTTTATCTTTTAATTAGTGTTTGT
The DNA here is from genome assembly GCA_021605205.1 of Aegilops longissima. Lineage (NCBI taxonomy): Eukaryota > Viridiplantae > Streptophyta > Magnoliopsida > Poales > Poaceae > Aegilops > Aegilops longissima. The sequence goes on from CM038678.1 coordinate 70,434,256, forward strand.
GCCAAGTTAAACCTATTGGATCTTCTTGGATGATAGTTATGTGATCTTGCTGTAATTTCCAGAAACTTTGCGCTCAGTGCCCGAATTGTTAAAAATCACCAGAACGTGATAAAATAGTGATTACAATTGCTGCTGATCAATAAACAGATTGTCTAGGTCGTATAATTTTGGTAGATGTTTGTGAGTTTCAGAAGTTTGCGTTAGTTACAGATTACTACAGACTGTTCTGTTTTTGACAGATTCTGTTTTTCATGTGTTGTTTGCTTATTTTGATGAATCTATGGCTAGTTAAATAGTTTATGATCCATAGATAAGTTTGAATGCAGTAGGTTTAACACCAATATAAATAAGGAACGAGTTCATTACAGTACCTTAAAGTAGTCTTTTGTTTTCTTTCTCTAACGGAGCTCACGAGATTTCTATTGAGTTTTGTGTTGTGAAGTTTTCAAGTTTTGGGTAAAGCTTTTATGGACTATGGAATAAAGGGTGGCAAGAGCCTAAGCTTGGGGATGCCCATGGCACCCCAATATATTCAAGAGTAGCCAAAATCCTAAGCTTGGGGATGCCCCGGGAAGGCATCCCCGCTTTCGTCTTCGTTCATTGGTAACTTTACTTGGGGCTATATTTTTATTCACCACATGATAAGTGTTTTGCTTGGAGCGTCGTGTGTGATATTAGTCTTTGCTTTTTAGTTTACCACAATCATCCTTGCTGTTCACACCTTTTGAGAGAGCCATACATAAATTGGAATTTGATAGAATACTCTATGTGCTTCACTTATATCTTTTGAGCTTGATAGTTTTGCTCATAGTGCTTCACTTATATCTTTTGAGCGTGATAATTTTTGCTCTAGTGCTTCACTTAGATCTTTTAGAGCACGGTGGTATATTTGTTTTAAAGAAACTTTTGATCTCTCATGCTTCACTTAGATTATTTTGGGAGTCGTTAATAGCATGGTAATTTTCTTAAATATTAATATACTTGGTATTCAAGATATGTGAAACTTTCTTTTGGGTGCGTTGAATACTAAGAAAAGTTTGATGCTTGATAATTGTTTTGAGATATGAAGATGGTGATATTAGAGTCATGCTAGTTGAGTAGTTGTGAATTTAAAGAATACTTGTGTTGAAGTTTGTGATTCCCGTAGCATGCACATATGGTGAACCGTTATGTGATGAACTTGGAGCATGATTTATTTATTTATTGTCTTCCTTATGAGTGGCGGTCGGGGACGAGCGATGGTCTTTTCCTACCAATCTATCCCCCTAGGAGCATGCACGTAATACTTTGCTTTGATAACTTCTAGATTTTTGCAATAAGTATATGAGTTCTCTATGACTAATGTTGAGTCCATGGAATATACGCACCTTTTTCCCATCCTTCCACCATTGCTAGCCTCTCTAATACCGTGCACTTTTCGCCGGTATCATACACCCACCATATATCGTCCTCAAAACAGCCACCATACCTACCTATTATGGCATTTCCATAGCCATTCCGAGATATATTGCCATGCAACTTTCCACCGTTCCGTTTATTATGACACGCTCCATCATTGTCATATTGCTAGCATGACCATGTAGTTGACATCGTATTTGTGGCAAAGCCACCGTTCATAATTCTTTCATACATGTCACTCATGTTTCATCGCATATCCCGGTACACCGCCGGAGGCATTCATATAGAGTCATATTTTGTTCTAAGTATTGAGTTGTAATTCTTGAGTTGTAAGAAAATAAAAGTGTGATGATCATCATTATTAGAGCATTGTCCCAGTGAGGAAAGGATGATGGAGACTATGATTCCCCCACAAGTCGGGATGAGACTCCGGACGAAAAATAAAAAAAAGAAAAAAAGAGGCCATAAAAAAGGGAAAAGGCCCAAAGAAAAAGAAAAAGAAAAAAAATGAGAGAATAAGAGAGAAGGGGCAATGTTACTCTCCTTTTACCACAATTGTGCTTCAAAGTAGCACCAAGATCTTCATGATAGAGAGTCTCTCATTTTGTCACTTTCATATACTAGTGGGAATTTTTCATTATAGAACTTGGCTTGTATATTTCAATGATGGGCTTCCTCAAATGCCCTAGGTCTTCGTGAGCAAGCAAGTTGGATGCACACCCACTTAGTTTCTTTTGTTGAGCTTTCATATACTTATAGCTCTAGTGCATCCGTTGCATGGCAATCCCTACTCACTCACATTGATATCTATTGATGGGCATCTCCATAGCCCGTTGATATGCCTAGTTGATGTGAGACTATCTTCTCCCTTTTTGTCTTCTCCACAACAACCATTCTATTCCACATATAGTGCTATATCCATGGCTCACGCTCATGTATTGCGTGAAGATTGAAAATTTTTTGAAAATGTTAAAGTATGAAACAATAGCTTGGCTTGTCATCAGGGTTGTGCATGATTTAAATATTTTGTGTGGGGAAGATGGAGCATAGCCAGACTATATGATTTTGTAGGGATAACTTTCTTTGGCCATGTTATTTTGAGAAGACATAATTGCTTAGTTAGTATGCTTGAAGCATTATTATTTTTATGTCAATATGAACTTTTGTCTTGAATCTTTAGGATTTGAATATTCATACCACAATTAAGAAGATTTACATTGAAATTATGCCAAAGTATCACTCCGCATCAAAATTCTCTTTTATCATTTACCTACTCATGACGAGCGGAATTAAGCTTAGGATGCCTCGATCGTCTCCAACGTATCTATAATTTTGATTGCTCCATGCTACTTTATCTACTGTTTTGGACCATATTGGGCTTTATTTTCCACTTTTATATCATTTTTGGGACTAACCTATTAACCGGAGGCCAACCCAGAATTGCTGTTTTTTGCCTATTTCAGTATTTCAAAGAAAAGGAATATCAAACGGAGTCCAAACGGAATGAAACCTTCGGGAACGTGATTTTCTCACCGAACGTGATCCAGAGAACTTGGAGTGCAAGTCAAGAAGCAACCGGAGCCTCCACGAGATAGGAGGGCGCCCCTCCCCCCCTAATAGGGCGCGCCCCCTGTCTCGTGGGCCCCTCGGGAGGCCACTGACGTACTTCTTCTTTCTATATATACCTACGTACCCCGAAAACATCTAGGGGCACCACGAAACACAATTTCCACCACCGTAACCTTCTGTATCCGTGAGATCCCATCTTGGGGCCTTCGCCGACACTCTGCCGGAGGGGGAATCAAGCACGGGGGGCCTCTACATCAACATCCTTGCCCCTCCGATGAGTTGTGAGTAGTTTACCACAGACCTACGGGTCCATAGTTATTAGCTAGATGGCTTCTTCTCTCTTTTTGGATCTCAATACAATGTTCTCCCCCTCTCTTGTGGAGATCTATTCGATGTAATCTCTTTTTGCGGTGTGTTTGTCGAGATCCGATGAATTGTGGGTTTATGATCAAGTTTATCTATGAATAATATTTGAATCTTCTCTGAATTCTTTTATGTATGATTAAGTTATCTTTGCAAGTCTCTTCGAATTATTGGTTTAGTTTGGCCTACTAGATTGATCTTTCTTGCCATGAGAGAAGTGCTTAGCTTTGGGTTCAATCTTGCGGTGTCCTTACCCAGTGACATAAAGGGTTGCAAGGCACGTATTGTATTGTTGCCATCGAGGATAACAAGATGGGGTTTATATCATATTACATGAGTTTATCCCTCTACATCATGTCATCTTGCTTAAAGCGTTACTCTGTTCTTATGAACTTAATACTCTAGATGCATCTGGATAGCGATCGATGTGTGGAGTAATAGTAGTAGATGCAGGCAGGAGTCGGTCTACTTGTTATGGACGTGATGCCTATATACATGATCATGCCTAGATAATCTCATAACTATGCGCTTTTCTATCAATTGCTCGACAGTAATTTGTTCACCCACCGTAATACTTATGCTATCTTGAGAGAAGCCACTAGTGAAACCTATGGCCCCCGGGTCTATCTCTTATCATATTTGTTTCCAATCTACTTTTATTTGCATCTTTACTTTTTGCATCTATATCATAAAATACCAAAAATATATTTATCTTACTATACTATCTTTATTAGATCTCACTTTCGCAAGTGGCCGTGAAGGGATTGACAACCCCTTTATGGCGTTGGTTGCGAGTTCTCAGTTTGTTTGTGTAGGTGCGTGGGACTTTTGAGGAGCCTCCTACTGGATTGATACCTTGGTTCTCAAAACTGAGGGAAATACTTACGCTACACTTTACTGCATCACCCTCTCCTCTTCGAGGAAAACCAACGCAAGCTCAAGACGTAGCACTCACCCGTAGCGATGCTTAAGTCTGTCCGAATCATGTTAGCGATTGCCGCATTTTATGATTATGAAATATGGCAGATGGATGTCAAAACTACATTCCTGAATGGATTTCTGGAAAAAGAGTTGTATATGATGCAACCGGAAGGTTTTGTCGATCCTAAGGGAGCTAACAAAGTGTGCAAGCTCCAGCGATCCATTTATGGATTGGTGCAAGCCTCTCGGAGTTGGAATAAATGCTTTGATAGTGTGATCAAAGCATTTGGTTTTGTACTGAACTTTTGGAGAAGCTGTATTTACAAGAAAGTGAGTGGGAGCTCAGAGCATTTCGATATTATATGTGGATGACATATTACTGATTGGAAATGATATAGAATTTCTGGATAGCATAGAGGGATACTTGAATAAGAGTTTTTCAATGAAAGACCTCGGTGAAGCTGCTTACATATTGGGCATCAAGATCTATAGAGATAGATCAAGACGCTTAATTGGACTTTCACAAAGCACATACCTTGACCAAGTTTTTGAAGAAATTCAAAATGGATCAAGCAAAGAAAGGGTTCTTGCCTGTGTTACAAGGTGTGAAGTTGAGTAAGACTCAATGCCCGACCACTGCAGAAGATAGAGAGAAAATGAAAGATGTTCCCTATGCTTCAACCATAGTCTCTATCATGTATGCAATGTTGTGTACCAGACCTGATGTGTGCCTTGCTACAAGTCTGGCAGGGAGGTACCAAAGTAATCCAGGAGTGGATCACTGGACAGCGGTCAAAAACATCCTGAAATACCTGAAAAGGACTAAAGATATGTTTCTCGTTTATGGAGGTGACAAAGAGCTCATCATAAATGGTTACGTTGATGCAAGCTTTGACACTGATCCGGACGATTCTAAATCGCAAACCGGATACGTGTTTACATTAAACGGTGGAGCTGTCAGTTGGTGCAGTTCTAAACAAAGCATCATGGCGGGATCTACGTGTGAAGCGGAGTACATAGCTGCTTCGGAAGCAGCAAATGAAGGAGTCCGGATGAAGGAGCTCATATCCGATCTAGGTGTCATACCTAGTGCATCGGGTCCAATGAAAATCTTTTGTGACAATACTGGAGCAATTGCCTTGGCGAAGGAATCCAAATTTCACAAGAGAACCAAGCACATCAAGAGACGCTTCAATTCCATCCGGGATCTAGTCCAGGTGGGAGACATAGAAATTTGCAAGATACATACGGATCTGAATGTTGCAGACCCGTTGACTAAGCCTCTTCCACGAGCAAAACATAATCAACACCAAGGCTCCATGGGTGTTAGAATCATTACAGTGTAATCAAGATTATTGAGTCTAGTGCAAGTGGGAGACTGAAGGAAATATGCCCTAGAGGCAATAATAAAGTTATTATTTATTTCCTTATATCATGATAAATGTTTATTATTCATGCTAGAATTGTATTAACTAGAAACATAATACATGTGTGAATACATAGACAAACAGAATGTCACTAGTATGCCTCTACTTGACTAGCTCGTTGATCAAAGATGGTTATGTTTCCTAACCATAGACATGAGTTGTCATTTGATTAACGGGATCACATCATTAGGAGAATGATGTGATTGACTTGACCCATTCCGTTTGCTTAGCACTCGATCGTTTAGTATGTTGCTATTGCTTTCTTCATGACTTATACATGTTCCTATGACTATGAGATTATGCAACTCCCATTTACCGGAAGAACACTTTGTGTGCTACCAAACGTCACAAAGTAACTGGGTGATTAGAAAGGTGCTCTACAGGTGTCTCCGAAGGTACATGTTGGGTTGGCGTATTTCGAGATTAGGACTTGTCACTCCGATTGTCGGAGAGGTATCTCTGGGCCCTCTCGGTAATGCACATCACTTAAGCCTTGCAAGCAATGCAACTAATGAGTTAGTTGCGGGATGATGTATTACGGAACGAGTAAAGAGACTTGCTGGTAACGAGATTGAACTAGGTATTGAGATACCGACGATCGAATCTCGGGCAAGTAACATACCGATGACAAAGGGAACAACGTATGTTGTTATGCGGTCTGACCGATAAAGATCTTTGTAGAATATGTGGGAGCCAATATGAGCATCTAGGTTCCGCTATTGGTTATTGATCAGAGACGTGTCTCGGTCATGTCTACATAGTTCTTGAACCCGTAGGGTCTGCACGCTTAACATTACGATGATAGTTTTATGATGAGTTTATATATTTTGATGTACCGAAGGTTGTTCGGAGTCCCGGATGTGATCACGGACATGACGAGGAGTCTCGAAATGGTCGAGACATGAAGATTGATATATTGGAAGCCTATGTTTGGACATCGGAAGTGTTCCGGGTGAAATCGGGATTTTTACTGGAGTACCGGGAGGTTACCGGAACCCCCGGGGAGGTAAATGGGCCTTAGTGGGCCTTTACAGAGAAGAGGAGAGGCGGCCAGGGCTGGGCCGCACGCCCCTCCCCCCTAGACCAAATAGGACAAGGAGAGGGGGGCGCCCCCCCTTCCTTCTCTCCCTCCTCTTTCCCCCTCCGGAATCCTATTCCAACTAACAAAGGGGGGTCCTACTCTGGTGGGAGTAGGACTCCTCCTGGCGCGCCCTCTCCCTGGCCGGCCGCACCCCCTTGCTCCTTTATATACGGGGGCAGGGAGGCACCTCTAGACACAACAGTTGATCATTGATCTCTTAGCCGTGTGCGGTGCCCCCCTCCACCATAGTCCACCTCGATAGTACTGTAGCGGTGCTTAGGCGAAGCCCTGCGTCGGTAGAACTTCAATATCATCACCACGCCATCGTGCTGACGAAACTCTCCCTCAACACTCGGCTGGATCGGAGTTCGAGGGACGTCATCGGGCTGAACGTGTGCTGAACTCGGAGGTGTCGTGCGTTCGGTACTTGATCGGTCGGATCGTGAAGACGTACGACTACATCAACCGCGTTGTGCTAACGCTTCCGCTTTCGGTCTACGAGGGTACGTGGACAACACTCTCTCCTCTCGTTGCTATGCATCACCATGATCTTGCGTGTGCATAAGAATTTTTTTGAAATTACTATGTTCCCCAACACTACCATCACCGACGGTCGCAAATGTCAGAGAGGATCGGTGAGGGAGAGTCTCCAACCATATATATATATGAGAGGATGAAGAATCTCGACTATTGTCGTGGGGGTAGCTTCTCCTTCATTCCCGTGTGCTAGACAATTTGGTGTCATGCACTCGGGAATGAAAGGAGGAGCTACCATCACCGACGGTCGAATATGTACACCACATGAGCTGAGAGTTTTCAAGAAAAGGCTCGACAGACCGATAGTCAACCTATGATGAATCTAATGATCTAATTTAGGTTTTTTAGTACATATATTTAATTGTACAAGTTTAATATTTGAATTATGAACATAGGAAATGTCGTACTTGGACGACGAAACCGCCCGGGGGAGTGCGACTGGTGCCACGACGACCGAGGTATGTGCGATAGGTTCCTTGAGCTGGACGAAGATCGGCGCTTCAGCATTAAGCTCGAGGAGACCTTCGATGTTGAAACGGTACGCAACGATGACAAGAGTTTTTTTCGTAATTAAGCATGACTTCAACTATTTCAACGTGTACTTTTCATCTTTTCCAATTCGACTAGCTTATCCCATGCTATGCAAGACGCTATGTCTTGGAGAGGATGGGTTTTGAAGACCATGAAAGTACGGAAACAAAGAAAATTCACCTAAGGACCCATCATGGTGTGGATTTTGAAGTAAAGTTGTACAATTCTGAGAGTGTAACCCATTTTGGTTGCAAAAATTGGGAAGCACTTTGCAAGATGTATGGTTTTGATGAGGGTATGCTTGACACCATGGATCTTGGTGATCCTAAAATCGAGCAAGACAATATGGACATTTGGGTCCTTGTTGATACGCTTCCAATTCTTCCCCTATGTGAGCTTCTCAAACATAGTTATTAAGTAATTTATATTGTTTATTTCAAAATAGTTGACAGCTTATTTCCATTGACAGCTTATTTTCATTCTTCAAAGAATGTGTGAAAGATGGTAGACAAAACCCACTACACCGATGGCTCCGAATTAACTTATCAGGAGAAAAATCATCTGATCGCATTTTGTACTGATCTTGAGAACTACAATATCTACAATCAAACTCCTCAACATTATGGTCAATACGTGCCACTAGTGCACGTGTTGAACTACGGTAACTACCATGGAGATACCCTGGTAAGTTTTTTTACTATTACGACATCTATGCATCTTTTGCATACTTCTAAAACTAGTACATCATTGCTAACTACGAAGCTATTACTATGTTTTTCAACAGATAACCCCGAATGATTGTGTGCCTCGTCTGATGTATCAGCATGGTCACCTTGATGTTCTGAACATACAACCAGGTCATCCTACGAATCTCAACTTTCCATACCGGATTTCTAAAAGAAGTGGAGACATGACACTCAAAGAATGGTAAAAATGTATGGACAGTCGTAAGGAGGTTCTTGGAAGCAAAAGGAAGCGAAGCACAAGAATTGGAGACAGGATGATCTCCATTCTCCATAATGGAGAGTCAGGGTCTATATTGTTTTATGCTATTTTACCTTAAGGGTATTTAGGTCCTACCTAATACTGATGATCATGTGCTAAGAACAATTAAGTAGGGTTGGTTCGATGACTATGAGGATGATGATCGTATGACTTGTTATTAATAATGAGTAGAAGTTGTATGATGATGCATGATTAGTAGGACTTGTTATTATATATGATGATGCATGATGCGAGCATGAAGAGTTATTATATATTAGCAGGTGAAATGAACATAGCGTAGTAGCGTTGGTAAACGAAGCACGGAGATATAAGAGAGGACACTTCTCTCTATAAGCTAGCTAATAACAACCTAAATTAACCCCCAAAACCCCTAAACCAACCCCTTTCAAAAAAAAACCTCAGCTCCAGCCAGCTGCTGACACGTGGATGCCTTTTGGTCCCAGTTTATGTCACCAACCGGGATCAAAGGCCCCCATGCCTGGGCTGGCCGCAGTGGCCATGTGGAGGCCCATCTGTCCCGGTCCGTGTAAGAACCGGGACTAAAGGCCAAGGGCATTAGTAACGACCTTTTAGTCCCGGTTCCTAAACCGGGACAGAAGGCCCTTACAAACCGGGACAAATGGCCCTTTTTATACTAGTGTGTCCAGGTCATGAACACCCAGGAGAGTTCATACTTGAAGCTTAAGGGTCCAAGTGAACCAGAGTTTGCATTGGACTATGGTAATGAGAGTCATGAGTATTTCATGGAGACAGACCAAGAGCAAGAGAAGATTGAGCAAATGATGGAGCAGAAGAGGAATGAAGAGATTCAAAAGTTCAGGACCAATAAGAAACAAAAAGAGAAGTACAAGGTAGCAAAAAGAAAATTTCCAGAGCTGCTTGCTGAAGAGTTCACTATAGTGACAATGAGCTTTTAGAAGATGATGGCATAATAGGTTGGAGGCAATGAAGAGGCATAGAGTTGATCCTCTAAATCACTTTGAAGGAGGCACTGATGTAGAAGAGCTTTATGAACCAGATGAGGAGGAGTCAGAGGATGAAGCAGGAGAGGAGGAGGTAGGACAGGATGAGCAAGCTGGGGAGGGTAGGAGAGGAGGAAGCACTATAGGAGGAAGCAGTGCAGGAGGAAGCAGCGGCACAGGAGGAAGCCAGAGGAAGGGGCCAACAACCATATCACAGGGAAATCTTGACCAAATCATAGAGCAAGATTGGATACCTTCATCTGATGAGGAGAGCAACCTAGGTGACTTAAGTCAGGATGATAATGATGGTGCTTAGCTTCCAACATTTAGGCAACCAAATGGGAGGAAGAGCAGGGCCATAAGGCAAAAGCCTAGGGTTTGGTATGATGAGAAGAGGGAGAACACACAAGAACAATTTGTGAAGAAACTTTGTTTCATAGATGTCCAGCAATTCAGGAGTGCACTTCTTACATCTCACATCTCACAAAACAGGAACTACTCTTTTCATAGAAACTGCTCAGATAGAGTTATTGCGGTTTGCAGTACAGAAGACTGTCCTTTTTCATTGCTTCTTCTCAAATTGCACATGAGAAAACTTTTTGTATAAAGAAGATGAACTTGTACCACAATTGTGCTGCTGTAGGAGAGAGCACCAAAGTGACTGCAAGATGGTTGGCACATGAGTGTGAGGAACAGTTGAGGGCAAACATAAACACACCAGTCCAGACAATAATAGCCAATTTGAAGAATAAACATGGAATATAAGTGTTGTTGGGGAACGTAGTAATTTCAAAAATTTTCCTACGATCACACAAGACCATGGTGATGGCATAGCAACGAGAGGGGAGAGTGTCCATCCACGTACCCTCGTAGACCGAAAGCGGAAGCGTTATGACAACGCGGTTGATGTAGTCGTACGTCTCCACGATCCGACCGATCCAAGCACCGAACGTACGGCACCTCCGAGTTCTGCACACGTTCAGCTCGATGGCGATCCCGGACTCGATCCAGCAAAGTGTCGGGATGAGTTCCGTCAGACGACGGTGTGGTGACGATGTTGATGCTCCACCGACGCAGGGCTTCGCCTAAGCTCATGACGATATGACTTCTCCGCGCAGGGCTTCTCCTAAGCTCCGACGATATGACGAAGTGGAATATGGTGGAAGGGGCACCGCACACGGCTAAGGCAAGATCCGTAGATCAACTTCTGTGTCATGGGGTGCCCCTGCCCCGTATATAAAGGAGACAAGGGGAGGTGGCGGCCAAGGGGCGCGCAGGAGGAGTCCTACTCCCACCGAGTAGGACTCCCCCTCTTCCTAGTTGGACTAGGACTTGGGGAAGGGGAAGAGAGAGGGTGCGGCCCTCCCTAGTCCAATTCGGACTAGGCCATGGGGAAGCGCGGCCTGCCCTAGGCAGCCCTCTCTCTTTCCCGCAGGGCCCAATAAGGCCCAATACTTCTCCCGGCGAATTCCCGTAACTCTCCGGTACTCAAAAATACCGAATCATTGGAACCTTTCCGAACTCCGAATATAGTCGTCCAATATATCGATCTTTACGTCTCGACCATTTCGAGACTCCTCGTCATGTCCCCGATCTCATCCGAACTCCGAACTCCTTCGGTACATCAAAACTCATAAACTCATAATATAAGCATCATCGAAACCTTAAGCGTGCGGACCCTACGGGTTCGAGAACTATGTAGACATGACCTAGAACTATTCTCGGTCAATAACCAATAGCGGAACCTGGATGCCCATATTGGTTCCTACATATTCTATGAAGATCTTTATCGGTCAAACCGCATAACGACATACGTTGTTCCTTTGTCATCGGTATGTTACTTACCCGAGATTCGATCGTCGGTATCCAATACCTAGTTCAATCTCGTTACGTAAGTCTCTTTACTCGTTCCGTAATACATCATCTCATAACTAACTCATTAGTTACAATGCTTGCAAGGCTTAGGTGATGAGTATTACCGAGAAGGCCCAGAGATACCTCTCCGACAATCGGAGTGACAAAACCTAATCTCGAAATCGCCAACCCAACAAGTACCTTTGGAGACACCTGTAGTACTCCTTTATAATCACCCGATTACGTTGTGACGTTTGGTAGTACCAAAGTGTTCCTCCGTAAACGGAGTTGCATAATCTCATAGTTACGGGAACATGTATGGGTCATGAAGAAAGCATTAACATACTAAACGATCAAGTGTTAAGCTAACGGAATGGGTCATGTCAATCACATCATTCTCCTAATGAGGTGATCCCATTAATCAAATGACAACACATGTCTATGGTTAGGAAACATAACCATCTTTGATTAATGAGCTAGTCCAAGAGAGGCATACTAGTGACTATCTGTTTGTCTATGTATTCACACATGTATTATGTTTCCGGTTAATACAATTCTAGCATGAATAATAAACATTTATCATGAAATAAGGAAATAAATAATAACTTTATTATTGCCTCTAGGGCATATTTCCTTCAGTCTCCCACTTGCACTAGAGTCAATAATCTAGTTCACATCATCATGTGATTCAACACTAATATTCACATCTGTATGTGATTAATACCCATAGTTCACATCGTCATGTGACCAACACCCAAAGGGTTTACTAGAGTCAATATTCTAGTTCACATCGCTATGTGATTAACACCCAAAGAGTACTAAGGTATGATCATGTTTTGCTCGTGAGAGAAGCTTAGTCAACGGTCTCATCACATTCGAGAGTCGTATCTATTTTGCAAATATTCTATGTCTACAATGCTCTTGCACGGAGCTACTCTAGCTAATTGCTCCCACTTTCAATATGTATCCAGATTGAGACTTAGAGTCATCTGGATCGAGTGTAAAATGCTTGCATCGATGTAACTCTTTACGACGGGCTTTTTACACCTCCATAATCGAGAAATATTTCCTTAGTCCTCACTAAGGATGTTCTTGACCAATGTCCAATGATCTACTCCTAGATCACCATTGTACTCCTTGCCAAATTCAGAGCAAGGTATACAATAGGTCTGGTACATAGCATAGCATACTTTATAGAACCTATGACTGAGGCATAGGGAATGACTTTCATTCTCTTTTCTATTTTCTGCCGTGGTCGGGATTTGAGTCTTACTCAATTTCATACCTTTGCAACACAGGCAAGAACTTTTTCTTTGACTATTCCATTTTGAACTACTTCAAAATCTTGACAAGGTATATATTTATTGAAAAAACTTATCAAGCGTCTTGATCTATCTCTATAAATCTTGATGCTCAATATGTAAGCAGCTTCAACGAGGTCTTTCTTTGAAAAACTCCTTTCAAACAATCCTTTATGCTTTGCGAGATAATTCTACATTATTTCCGATCAACAATATGTCAATCACATATACTTATCGAAAAGGTTGTAGTGCTCCCACTCACTTTCTTGTAAATACAGGCCTTTCCAAAAGTCTCATATAAAATCATATGCTTTGATCAACACATCAAAAGCGTATATTCCAACTCCGAGATGCTTGCACCAGTCCATTGATGGATCGCTGGAGCTTGCACATTTTGTTAGCACCTTTAGGATTGACAAAACCTTCTGGTTGCATCATATACAACTCTTCTTTAATAAATCCATTAAAGAATGTAGTTTTGACATCCATTTGCCAGATTTCATAAAATGTGGCAATTGCTAACATGATTCGGACAGACTTAAGCATCGTTACGAGTGAGAAAATCTCATCGTATTCAACACATTGAACTTGTCGAAAACCTTTTGCAACAAGTCGAGCTTTGTAGATAGTAACACTACTATCATCATCTGTCTTCCTCTTGAAGATCCATTTATTTAACATGGCTTGCTGATCATTGAGCAAGTCAATCAAAGTCCATACTTTGTTCTCATACATGAATCCTATCTCAGATTTCATGGCCTCAAGCCATTTCATGAATCTGGGCTCATCATCGCTTCCTCATAGTTCATAGGTTCATCATGGTCTAGTAACATGACTTCCAGAACATGATTACCGTACCACTCTGGTGCGGATCTAACTCTGGAAGACCTACGAGGTTTGGTAGCAACTTGATCTGAAGTTTCATGATCATCATCATTAACTTCCTCACTAATTGGTGCAGGAATCACTGGAACTGATTCCTGTGATGAACTACTTTCAAATAAGGGAGAAGGTACAATTACCTCATCAAGTTTCTACTTTCCTCCCACTCACTTCTTTCGAGAGAAACTTCTTCTCTAGAAAGGATCCATCTTAGCAACAAATATCTTGCTTTCGGATCTGTGATAGAAGGTGTACCCAATAGTTACCTTTGGGTATTCTATGAAGACACACTTCTCGATTTGGGTTCGAGCTTATCGGTGAAAACTTTTCACATAAGCATCACAACTCAAACTTTAAGAAACGACGACTTAGGTTTATTTGCTAAACCATAATTCATACGGTGTCATCTCAGCGGATTTAGATGGTGCCCTATTAAACGTGAATGCAGCTGTCTCTAATGCATAACCCCAAAGCGATAGTGGTAAATCGGTAAGATACATCATAGATCGCACCATATCCAATAAAGTCTTGATTCTGACGTTCGGACACACCATTAAGCTGTGGTGTTCCGGTGGCATGAGCGGTGAAACTATTTCACATTGTTTTAACTGAAGGCCAAACTCGTAACTCAAATATTTTTCCTCTGCGATCATATCGTAGAAACTTTATTTTCTTATTACGATGATTCTCCACTTCACTCTGAAATTATTTGAACTTTTCAAATGTTTCAGACTTGTGCTTCATTAAGTAGATATACCCATATCTGCTCAAATCATCTGTGAAGGTCAGAAAATAACGATACTTGCCGTGAGCTTTAACACTCATCGGACCGCATACATCGATGTATTATTTCCAATAAGTCATTTGCTCGCTCCATTGTTCCGCAGAACGAGTCTTTAGTCATCTTGCCCATAAGGCATGGTTCGCAAGCATCAAGTGATTCATAATCAAGTGATTCAAAAGTCCATCGAGATGGAGTTTTCTTCATGCGCTTTACACCAATATGACCTAAACGGCAATTACCACAAATAAGTTGCACTATCATTATTAACTTTGCATCTTTTGGTTTCAATATTATGAATATGTGTATCACTATGATCGAGATCCAATGAACCATTTTCATTGGGTGTGTAACCATATAAGGTTTTATTCATGTAAGCAGAACAACAATTTATTCTCTTACTTAAATGAATAACAGTATTGCAATAAACATGATCAAATCATATTTATGCTCAACACCAAATAACACTTATTTAGGTTCCACACTAATCCGAAAGTATAGGAAGTGTGCGATGATGATCATATCAATCTTGGAACTACTTCCAACACTCATCGTCACTTCCCTTTAACTAGTCTCTGCTTATTCGGTAACTCCTGTTTTGAGTTACTAATCTTAGCAACCTAACAAGTATCAAATACTCGGGGCTACTATAAACACTAGTAAGGCACACATCAATAACTCTGTATATCAAATATACCCTTGTTCACTTTGCCATCCTTCTTATCCACCAAATATTTGGGGTATTTCCGCTTCAAAGACCATTTCCTATGCAGTGTAAGTACTCGGTCTCGGGCTTAGGTCTAGACTTGGGCTTCTTTACTCGAGCAGCAACTTGCTTGCCGTTCCTTTTGAAGTTCCCTTCTTCCCTTTGCCATTTTCCTTGAGACTAGTGGTCTTGTCAACCATCAACACTTGATGTTTTCTTGATTTCTACCTTCGCGATTTTAGCATCGCGAAGAGCTCGAGAATCTTTTTCGTCATCCCTTGCATACTATAGTTCATCACGAAGTTCTACTAACTTAGTGATGGTGACTAGAGAATTCATCAATCACTATCTTATCGGAAGATTAACTCCCACTTGATTCAAGCGATTGAAGTACTCGGACAATCTGAGCACATGCTCACTAGTTGAGCGATTCTCCTCCATCTTTTAGCTATAGAACTTGTTGGAGACTTCATATCTCTCAACTCGGTATTTGCTTGAAATATTAACTTCAATTCCTGAACATCTCATATGGTCCATGACGTTCAAAACGTCTTTGAAGTCCCGATTCTAAGCCGTTAAGCATGGTGCACTAAACTATCAAGTAGTCATCATATTGAGCTAGCCAAACGTTCATAACGTCAGATCGCTCATATTGAGCTAGCCAAACGTTCATAACGTCGCATCTGCTCCTGCAATAGGTCTGTCACCTAGTGGTGCATTAAGGACATAATTCTTCACAGCAGCAATGAGGATAAACCTCGGATCACGGATCCGATCCGCATCATTGCTACTAACATCTTTCAATACAATTTTCTCTAGGAACACATATAAAAACATAGGGAAGCAACAACGCGAGCTATTGATCTACAACATAATTTGCAAAATACTACCAGGACTAAGTTCATGATAAATTAAGTTCAATTAATCATATTACTTAAGAACTCCCACTTAGATAGACATCTCTAGTCATCTAAGTGATTACGTGATCCAAATCAACTAAACCATGTCCGATCATCACGTGAGATGGAGTAGTTTCAATGGTGAACATCACTATGTTGATCATATCTACTATATGATTCACGTTCGACCTTTCGGTCTCCGTGTTCGAGGCCATATCTGTTATATGCTAGGCTCGTCAAGTTTAACTTTGAGTATTCGCGTCGCGCAACTGTTTTGCACCCGTTGTATTTGAGCGTAGAGCCTATCACACCCGATCATCACGTGGTGTCTCAAGACGAAGAACTTTCGCAACGGTGCATACTCGGGAGAACACTTCTTGATAATTTTGGTGAGAGATCATCTTATAATGCTACCGTCAATCAAAGCAAGATAAGATGCATAAAGGATCACATGCAATCAATATAAGTGATATGATATGGTCATCATCATCTTGTGCTTGTGGTCTCCATCGCCAAGCACCGTCATGATCACCATCGTCACCGGTAGCGACACCTTGATCTCCATCGTAGTATCGTTGTCGTCTCGCCAACTATTGCTTCTCGACTATCGCTACTCCTTAGTGATAAAGTAAAGCAATTACATGGCGTTGCATTTCATACAATAAGCGACAACCATATGGCTCCTGCCGATTGCCGATAACTTCGGTTACAAAACATGATCATCTCATACAATAAAATATAGCATCACGTCTTGACCATATCACATCACAACATGCCCTGCAAAAACAAGTTAGACGTCCTCTACTTTGTTGTTGCAAGTTTTACGTGGCTGCTACGGGCTGAGCAAAACCGTTCTTACCTCGCATCAAAACCACAGCGATACTTCGTCAAATAGACTCCGTTTAACCTTCTCAAGGACCGGGCGTAGCCACACTCGATTCAACTAAAGTGAGAGAGCAGACACCGCCGGTCACCTTTAAGCAACGAGTGCTCGGGCGGTGAAACCAGTCTCGCGTAAGCGTCTGGCGTAATGTCGGTCGGGCGCTTCATCTCACAATACCGCTGAACCAAAGTATGACATGCTGGTAGGCAGTATGACTTGTATCGTCCACAACTCACTTGTGTTCTACTCGTGCACATGACATCAACGCATAAAACCAGGCTCGGATGCCACTTGTTGGGGAACGTAGTAATTTCAAAAATTTCCTACGATCACACAAGACCATGGTGATGGCATAGCAACGAGAGGAGAGGTCCATCCACGTACCCTCGTGAGACCGAAAGCGGAAGCGTTATGACAACGCTTGTTGATGTAGTCGACGCGTCTCACGATCCGACCGATCCAAGCACCGAGCGTCGGCACCTCCGAGTTCTGCACACGTTCAGCTCGATGGCGATCCCGGACTCGATCCAGCAAAGTGTCGGGATGAGTTCCGTTAACACGACGGCGTGGTGGCGATGTTGATGCTCCACCGACGCAGGGCTTCGCCTAAGCTCATGACGATATGACTTCTCCGCGCAGGGCTTCTCCTAAGCTCATGACGATATGACCGAAGTGGAATATGGTGGAAGGGACACCGCTGCACGGCTAAGGCAAGATCCGTAGATCAACTTCTGTGTCATGGGGTGCCCCTGCCCCGTATATAAAGGAGACAAGGGGAGGTGGCGGCCAAGGGGAGGCGATTAAGGAGGAGTCCTACTCCCACCGAGTAGGACTCCCCCTTTCCTAGTTGGACTAGGACTTGGGGAAGGGGAAGAGAGAAGGGTGCGGCCCTCCCCTAGTCCAATTCGGACTAGGCCATGGGCGCGCGCCTGCCCTAGGCAGCCCTCTCTCTTTCCGCAGGCCCAATAAGGCCCAATACTTCTCCCGGCGAATTCCCGTAACTCTCTGGTACTCGAAAATACCGAATCATTCGAACCTTTCCGAACTCGAATATAGTCGTCCAATATATCGATCTTTACGTCTCGACCATTTCGAGACTCCTCGTCATGTCCCCGATCTCATCCGGGACTCGAACTCCTTCGGTACATCAAAACTCATAAACTCATAATATAAGCATCATCGAAACCTTAGCGCATGGACCCTACGGGTTCGAGAACTATGTAGACATGACCTAGAACTATTCTCGGTCAATAACCAATAGCGGAACCTGGATGCCCATATTGGTTCCTACATATTCTACGAAGATCTTTATCGGTCAAACCGCATAACGACATACGTTGTTCCCTTTGTCATCGGTATGTTACTTACCCGAGATTCGATCGTCGGTATCCAATACCTAGTTCAATCTCGTTACTGGTAAGTCTCTTTACTCGTTCCGTAATACATCATCTCATAACTAACTCATTAGTTACAATGCTTGCAAGGCTTAGGTGATGAGTATTACCGAGAAGGCCAGAGATACCTCTCCGACAATCGGAGTGACAAAACCTAATCTCAAATCGCCAACCCAACAAGTACCTTTGGAGACACCTGTAGTACTCCTTTATAATCACCCGATTCGTTGTGACGTTTGGTAGTACCAAAGTGTTCCTCCGTAAACAGGAGTTGCATAATCTCATAGTTACAGAACATGTATGGGTCATGAAGAAAGCATTAACATACTAAACGATCAAGTGTTAAGCTAACGGAATGGGTCATGTCAATCACATCATTCTCCTAATGAGGTGATCCCATTAATCAAATGACAACACATGTCTATGGTTAGGAAACATAACCATCTTTGATTAATGAGCTAGTCCAGTAGAGGCATACTAGTGACTACCTGTTTGTCTATGTATTCACACATGTATTATGTTTCCGGTTAATACAATTCTAGCATGAATAATAAACATTTATCATGAAATAAGGAAATAAATAATAACTTTATTATTGCCTCTAGGGCATATTTCCTTCAAGTGTCCATTCACATGGCCTACAGAGCAAGGGAAGCAGCTAAGAGTGTTGTCCAAGTAGATCAGAGGGCACAATACATAGGGATAAGAGATTACCTCCAAGTTGTGTTGGATACCAATCCAGGAAGTAGATGTATTGTTACAACAAAGCAATTGAAGGCCCATCCTAGCATAAATCCTAGATTCCATGGCTTGTTCATGTGCCTGAATGCTTGCAAAGAGGGTTTCCTAAATGGCTGCGGACCTTCACAAGTACTTATATTAATTTGTGTAAACACAATCATTTATGTTGTCCAGTACTAATGTAATATGTGTTGCTGTAGGTGTTGATGGCCGCTTCATTAAGTTGACCACAGGGTAGAAATACTAACTGCAACTGGTAGAGATGGTAATAACATCTTTCCCATTGCATTTGCAATTGTTGACAAGGAAGACACATTGCCAGCTGGTCATGGTTTCTAACACAACTGAAGTATGCTCTTGGTGGTGAGTCAGGGAAGTATGGCTACTACACTATCATATCTGATAGACAAAAGGTAACTCATACACCATCACTCTATATGTAGTGCAAATTAGACCATGCTTACTACTTACAAATAGTGTCTTGTGGCATCATATTCAAATAGTAGTTTACTTTCACAGGGTCTTCTTAAAGCAATAACCAATGTATTCCCAAATTGCCCTCAAAGATTCTGCCTTAGACATATTTATCAGAACTTCCAAACAGCTGGCTTTAGAGGTGAAGAGTTAAATAAATACATGGATCAGTCTAGTTATTCATATACTGTGCATGGATATGATCAAGAAATGGATGGTATGAAAATAGAGTGACAAGCAACTTGGAAATGGCTTAGTAAGATACCAAAGCATACATGAGCTAGACATGCCATGGACACAAATTGTAAAACTGACTTGGTTGTGAACAACATAAGTGAAGTATTCAATAAAATGATACTTGATGTGAGAGGGAAACCAATTAAAAGCATGGTTGATGGCATCAGAACCAAATTGTTAGTTAAGTTCAATGCTAATAGGACCAAGACAGAGACAACTAAGTGGCAGATATGCCCATCATATGCTGAAAAGCTGGAAGAAGCTAAACATCATTCCAGATTCTATCAGTCAATCAAGGCTGGACCTGATCTATACCAGGTTACAAGTGGAGAAAGCACATATGCAGTAAATCTGAAAGATCATACATGTGGGTGTAGAAAATGGGACATGACTGGGGTTCCTTGCAATCATGGTGTTTCAGGAATTAACAAGGCTAAACTACATCCCGAAGATCTTGTTAATGCTTTCTCCAAGAAATAAATGTATCAACAAGCCTACGGTCCAAGTGTCTACCCTGTGCCTAGGCCTGATCTATGGCCAAAGACTGGGACCCCTGACATAGAGCCACCTGTTTCCAGAGACAAGCCAGTAAAGAAGCAGACAAAGAGGAGAAAGAATCAGTTTGAGAAGCCAGCTCCCAAGGATACTTCTAGGATGGCATGAATCACTTGTAGTAATTGCAATTTGAGTGGGCATAGGTACACTAGCTGCCACAAAAATCTTAGGTCGGCCCTTGCAATGAGAAGGAACCAACATCAGGTTAATTGTCCAAACTTCAAAAAATTTAATTTATGATTATATTTACTATACTATGTTCTAATGTTTGTATGTTTACACTGCAGGAAAACAGAAGAGTTGATGCAGCTCCATCAGCCCCAAGGGCAGCTCCATCAGCTCCAGCAGTACCCAGGGCCAGAACTACAGCTCCACCAGCACCTAGGGCAGCTCCATCAGCTCCAGCAGTTCCCAGGGCAAGAAGTACAACTCCACCAGCACCTAGGGCAGCTCCATCAGCTCCTCCTGAAACAAGGAGAGCAACTGCTTCTACTGTTGGTGCTTCTAGGCCAGGTTCATCTAGTGCCGAGGCCAAGTTCATCTACTGTTGGTGCTTCTAGGCCAAGTTCTTCTACTGCTGGTGCTTCTAGGCCAAGTTCTTCTACTGCTGCAAAGCCAAGGGCAAAGAAAACCTTCATACCACCTAGAGCTTCAGGTACTGGAAGGCCGAGAAAACCTTCTTACAAGATGTCTGAGTGGTTCAATTGTTCTCAAGGCAACAAGAAGAAGTAATTTCATGATGGTGGTGTTGAAACAATTTTCAATTTGTGATGTTGAAAACAACTGTGAGTTTGTCATGTTGAAACCAGTTTAATTCAGCCTATTTTGGCTAGTTTATGATGGCACTATGTAAGTTACCTAATTATGGTTGTGATCAAGACTTTTATGCATGAGGATGTCATGTAGACTATGATAATGATCATGTTCTCTATGATGCTGTCATTTAGACTTTCTTGCATCAAGCTGTCATGTACACTATGATGATGATGATCTTGTTTATGATCTTCTAGTCATGATGATGATGAGGAGGAGGATGTCATGTACAATATGATGTTTATGAATTTGTCATTTAGGGTGGCTCGGCGTCGACCAACCCCTAAGTGAAGCAAATTTGTCATTTAGGGTGGCTCGGCGTCGACCAACCCCTAAGTGAAGCAAATTTGTCACTTAGGGTGGCTCGGCGTCGACCAACCCCTAAGTGAAGCAAATTTTTCACTTAGGGTGGCTCGGCATCGACCAACACCTAAGTGAAGCAAATTTGTTATTTAGGGTGGCTCGGCGTCGACCAACCCCTAAGTGAAGCAAATTTGTCACTTAGGGTGGCTCGGTGTCGACTAACCCCTAAGTGAAGCAAATTTGTCATTTAGGGTGGCTCGGCGTCGACCAACCCCTAAGTGAAGCAAATTTGTCACTTAGGGTGGCTCGTCATCGACCAACCCCTAAGTGAAGCAAATTTGTCACTTAGGGTGGCTCGGCGTCGACCAACCCCTAAGTGAAACAAATTTCTCATTTTAGGGTGGCTTGGCATCAACCAACCCTTAAATGAACCATTTTTGTCACGTAAGGTGTCTCGGGGTCGACCAACCACGAAATGAAGGATCCAAACTACAAAGAGACCTTTCATCACAAACCAACATAACAATAACACTACAAACACCTTCATTAAAGGATCCAAACTCAACCCATTACATGCCATGCCATACTTCAAAGCTTAGTTCAACAAATTCAAATTTAGCACACATTAGAAGCCATAGTTCAATGCTTCAAAAGTATCTTAGTTCAACAGATTCAAACTTAACACATTACAAGCAATATTCCAAAGCTAGTAATTAAAGACAATGCCCAACATGGTCATATGACAGCACAATTTATTCTTCAGCACAAATACCCTTTATTTTCTTCAGCTTCCTCTTGTTACTTTCACCAGCTTTCTTCAGGTCAGCAACAAAACACTGCAAAGTACTCTTCTCAATGCTCAACTTCTCCTTCTCTTTAATCAACTCAACAATGTAACAATCCAGCTTCTCCTTCTCTTTCTTCAGGTCAGCAAAGCTAAATACCAAAGTCCTCTTATCAGAGCTCATCTTTTCCTTCTCTTTCAGATGATTGAACTTCAAATTCCTAATGGCATTGCCTTGAGCAACATGAATGAACTTCAACTGATCAACAACTGCCTCCAATTTTTTGATCTCAACATCCTTTTCCATGCTGCTGTCAGCAACATTAAGATCATTTACTTGTGGCAGAGTATCCTGGGAATCCAAGAGGTTGTTCACATCTTTAACAAGCTTCTCATAAGTCTCCTGCAACTCTTTTTTCTGTTATGTTAGATCATTGACCATGTCATCCAGTGAGTGGTCTTAAGCGCTCAGTGCATCCATACTGAACTCGAATGTGCGCGCTTCGGAAGAGAAAGTAATGCGAACTACTAACTGTTATGCCGGCTTGGCCCAATCAAGACTTCTATCCCTCAGAAATTGTCTCGCGTTGCACAGTAAATGAATGCTCCAGGCATGCCATCTTATTGGCCTGGTTGCTATCCTCATACATAAGCCACAGTTTGTGCAGGGCATTCTGCAGATGATCTGGCCACTCCTCATCTACCCACTGCAGTAATCCATAGTTATTAGCTCCCTGCAATACAAAATAAAGTAGTTTAAACATGTTGTCACATGTTACATATTCAGTTAAGTGAAGGTTACAGTTAAGGTGCAGATTCAGTTAGATCAATTCAACTCGCAAAATTAAACAACAGTTATTGTGAGCATGTTCCCTAACTTGAACAGTGACTATGAACAAAAATCAGTTTCTATGAACTTTGAATAGGAACTATGAACAATGAACAGTAAACCCTAGTACATGAACAGTTAACCCTAGAACAGATGAGCCGTACTACACAGGAGAGGTATCAGTTTGCAACTAATTTGCTAACTTCTAGGGCACAAGCAATGAACCTCCTCCCAGTGCTTATCCCCTGGAATGCAACACATTTCTTCCCTGGCTTGCCATGCTCGCAAATCACCCTCAAATCGTCAGCGGCACTAGTGAACAACGGTTCATCATTGTTGGTGGGATCTACGCAACACAAATGTACTGGTTCAAATCGAGCTGAAACCCTAAATCCAAAATGCCCAAACCGAAACCCTAAATGCAGTCCTGGTGGAACCAACTGACCTTAATAGGGGAGTCGTAGGAAGAGATGAACCGCATGTCAAAGTCCACACTGCTCTCACCGTCGCTCCAAGAAACCATGGCGGCCGGCGGCGAGCGGAGACGAGAGGAGGCAGAGCAAGGTTGAGAGCGTGAGGGAGAGTAGAGGAGCGAGTGATTGAGAAGTGGAGTGGGGCCGGTGCGGTTTGCCCGATTGATGCGAGCCGACCAAGTCATCTCGAGCAGAGGCGCTGTCTGCCGTCTGTTATGCCACGTAGGGGGAAACCGGCCCCCAGCTGTCAGAAACACAGTCAAACGAAACAAATCGGTCGATCAGTGCAAACTGCAAAAAGTTTACTGAACGTGCGATGTTCTTTGCAAATGATTAGCGACCTCGTGCTTTTCTGCAAACGATGCCCCAAATGTGGTGTTTTTTTTTCAATTCACTATGGAGCAAGATAATGCCAACTCATTTCTGACTTTTGGACGTACATCTAACAAGATATTGCCGTGCCGACTCAACCTCTTAGATTGGTCCATCAGGGCATCTCCAATGCCGACCACCAAATCAGACACAGTATTCGTTGGCGGACTGGTCCGAATATGGATACAGGAGCTGGTCATCTAGCCGCATCCCCTAAACGTCTGTCTAGGTCCGGCCAATTTGAAATGGGTTAATTATCCTTTTGCCCTTAGTGGTGTCCATCTACTCAGTTTTGCCCTTAGATGCAAATTGTGCTCAGTTTTGCCCCTAGTCCGTGCGCACCGACTCGTTCTGTGAACTTTGGCGTCTCCGTCAGGTCAACGTTTTGACTCAGCCCTTACAGGTGGGACCAGGCGGCAGAGGCGGCCAATTTTATTCAGACCATTGCACGCGTGGCTTGCGGGACCCAGTAGAGAGTCGTTGAGCATAGAGCCGTTGCGGGTGTGCTATATAAGCGGGCGACAGCGGCGGTGACCACCGCGACAGAGAGCGGCGCTGACCACGGCGAGAGAGCGAGAGCACGACGGCGGTGGGAAGCTAGATGTGGAGGGCGCGGTGGTGGGAAGCTAGCTGTGGAGGGCGCGACGGCGTTGAGATCCCATTCGGCTCCGAGCTCCATGTCTTCCTCAAGCTCCCGCGCCACCTCGCGGATGCAGAGCCGGGCGCGTGTGGAGATGCCTGTCCTCGTCTGTCCCGGTGCCGGGCGAGCGTTGATCGGAGGGTTTCTCACACACCGAGGAACCAGAATCGTCCGTTCTACGTGTGCAGCGAGAATGGGGTAAGAATCGGGGCAATTGCACCATTTTCGTGGTCGAGATCTTTGACCAATCAGTTGATCTGTTCCGTGTTCATGCAGGTGACATGCTTCTTTCTTTGGGTCGATGCTCTGGCCAAGACTCTGATAAATGAACTGCAAGAAGAGCATGAAGAATGGTTGCGCATGCTGCCCCAAACCGCAATGGCCACAGCACGAGCTCCGGAAGAAGAGATGGAGGGCAAAGCACGCACTGACGGACAGTTAGCTATTGAGCTTAGGATGTTGAAGAAGAAGGTTAGGAAGCTTGAAGATCAAGCACTACCAATACCCATTTGCAAATACTTTTGGGCATTTGTAGGTATGGTAATCGCACTGGTTGTAATGTTGAAAATGTATGGAAAGGCATGAATTATGGAGGAATTTGTAATCTTGAAATTGTATGAGAAATTCACCTAGTTTAAATGTTGGTCAAAGTTGTTTAAATGTTGAAAAAAGAAGAGAAGAAGTGACCAACATTTAAATATGTTGAAAAAAAGGAGAATAAATGAGGAATTCAGAAACTTTTGATCAATGAAATGCAGCTAATGAATTATTCCAGAGCCAAACAATTAAGGTTAGAAATTTTTTGGAGCTGTTAAATATTTAATAGCAATTTAAGTAATCCAATTCAAATTCAAATACACCATGATTTAAATCAAAGACCAAAATGTCATGGAAAATGTGCCTCGGCTCTGGTAGATATTTACACCTAGTGCCAAAATAAATGAACATTTTTAAGGGCATTACATTGAGTAAAAACTAATTTGTCTAAAAAATGAAGGGTGGAAAATGCACAAAAAATTGGTGCGGCTGGGGACTCGAACCCAAGATCGCGTGGGTTTGTGGTGTTTAGGTCTGCGATGGTAACCGCTAGGACAGATGGCAAGAGTTTGACATGGATAGGGAAGGAATGTATACATAGTGAGACTGTGAAATTTGTCAAAAAAAATAGTGAGACCGTGAATTTTTGCACACGCGTGAGAGTGGTTTTCCTTTGTTTTGCACTAAAATTTTGGAGGGTTGGAAGGTTGAAAACGTATGTTTGCAATGCCCCATGGTTTTGGTTAGAGTGGCACTTGGTTTAGTGTTAGAGTGGCACTTGGTTTAGGATTTAAACGGAATAAATTTGCATGTTAGTTCATGACTTATTTTTTTGAATAAAACGGAGGGCTTCTCACCCCCTTCGATTTTTATTAATGAAAACCACAAGTTCTCGAGCTTCATGACTTGGTTTAGGGAAGAAATTATATGCTTGGGCACGAATATTTTTTAACACACATAATAAACCCTAATAAATAACTTAGATGAGATGCAACACAAGTAACATTACAATAAGGGTTCAAAGTTCCATTACAATAACTTAGATAAGCGGCCAAAGTTCACGGACAGTTCACGGACACATGACGAAACATGACACGACACGACACGGCATAGAAAAGCAACAAATAAAAAACGAAACAGTCTTCATCTTGATCTCCTCCTTCCACTTTTGGCCGCGCGCGCCCCTTCAACACCGTCTTCATCTTCACACCTCCTCCTCGTCATCGTAGGGAAGGGAGTGCATCCCGGCTGGAGTGGGGAAGATGTTCTCGTAGTTGGTGTAGATGTTGTAGACGGTGAAGAAGATGGCCTCGCAGCCGCACCAAAAGACTTGGCCGAGGAGCTTGCGCGCGTCAAACGGGTTGGTGAAGGTGACCGTGAGCAGTAGGAGGATGCCGCCATGTCACGAACCTCGGCGAGGGTGAACATCCTCGGCGAGCCCGTGGGAGGTGGGCATAGCCGGCTCTGAGGAAGGCGCGGGTGAGTTCGACGGAACCCCTCCACCTTGAAAAATCCCACACGCGGAGCTCCCTCTCCACGAGCATGCCTGGTGGTAGCGCAGCTCCGGCATGACAGGCGGACGGCTGAAGGTCGGCCCGTTGAACTGCATGGTCTCGCTTGGGGAGGGCTCGGTCGATTGGGTGTTTGAAGTTGGAGAGAATGGATCGGATCTGGCTTATGGGTGGGAGAGGAAGATAGGCACCCCATTTATAGGCCTGTGGGTGGGAGAGGAAGAGAAAAGGATGAGAACGGTGTGTGTGAATCCGAACACGTGTGTGTATCCGTTACGCTTTGCACTCTTAATTTTTTGCACAAAAACGATGCATGGATGGGGCACGTGCGTGCATTTGAATCACTGCATAGCTCTTTGACCGGACGGTGCATCTGACTCGTTGAACCACCTAGCTGGCCTCGCTAGCCTAGCGCGCCTAGCACGCCTCGCTCGCCTCGCTCGCATGCATGCACGTCGCAGCCTCCCGCGCATGCAAACCCACGTCGCAGCCTATGCACGTCGCCGCCTCCCATGCATGCATGCAAGGCATGGAAAGGCTGAGACAGGCTATTTACTGCGGTCTTAGGCCCAGACAACGAGACGGCCCAACGGTCCATCCAGCGCGCCCGATATTTGTTTAAAAAAAAGAATCTCCCAGCCAATCGATTGCATCTCGCGGATCGCCCCCTCCTCCCATGATTCCTTCTAGAAGGGTTAGATCGTGACCCTTGTTCAGCTAGGGTTAGATGAGCGGTCCTGGTTCATGCTAGGGTTAGCGGGGTTTGGGAGGGTTTGGAGCAGATCAAAGCTATGTTTGACCAGATTTCAAATGAGCATAATAAATTAAATAAAATCAGAAAAATAAAAACCTCGCACATAGTCTTCTTATGTCATATACTAACGATTTAAGTTGATAAACAAGGTTTACATACATTTAAACGATAAGTTCATGTGTATTGTATGATATCTCGAGTATCTCAAACTCTTTTGTATGAAGTGAAGAGAAGTGTTTTGGGGAAATAAACATGAAAATTTCAAAAACTCACCACAGCTTCATTTTAGAGTGACTAAGAAGGATCTAGGCTTAGTTTTCATTTTGATGTTTTACACTTGTTTAAATCTTGATCAAAGTTAAGTTTGACCAGAATTCAAATGAGCAAAACAAATTTAAAAAATCAAAAATGGAAAAACCAGCACATAGTCTTCTTATGTCATATACTAACGATTTAAGTTGATAAACAAGGTTTACATACATTTAAGCGATAAGTTCATGTGTATTGTATGATATCTCGAGTATCTCAAACTCTTCTGTATGAAGTGAAGAGAAGTGTTTTGGGGAAATAAACATGAAAATTTCAAAAAACTCACCACAGCTTCATTTTAGAGTGACTAAGAAGGATCTAGGCTTAGTTTTTCATTTTGATGTTTTACACTTGTTTAAATCTTGGTCAAAGTTAAGTTTGACCAGAATTCAAATGAGCAAAACAAATTTAAAAAAAATCAAAAAATGGAAAAACTAGCGCACATAGTCCGTATATATAGAATATATAGAATATATGTTTAGGAAAGTTATTTGGCTGATTTAGACAAGGTCGAAAAAAACCTTGCTTAGAAATGAGGCCGTTTACCTACCTTTGGACCCCTCATTTTAGCACATTTTTCATGAAAATTTCAAAAACCTCACCACAGCTTCATTTTGGATTGACTAAGAAGGATCCAGGCTTAGTTCTTCATTTTGATGTTTTAGACTTGTTTAAATCTTGGTTAAAGTTAGGTTGGACTAGAATTCAAATGAGCAAAACAAAATTCAAAAAAATCAAAAAAAGGAAAAACCATGTGCTCATTCAAACATCATCCAACAGATTTAAACATCATGTCAAACATAGTTCTAACATAGGTCCAATATCATCCAACAGAAATACAACATTATTCATAATGTTTCATAATTATTCACATATAGCGTTCGGGCTTCTGTCTGTTCCTTGAGCTTCTTGTCATCACTTTGCTCCTCGTGCACCTTGTGCTCATTGCTTCTTCTCTTCTCCTCTTGGTTGTTGGTACCTTGTGCGTCTTCTTCAAACCTATCATAGAGCTGTGCAAAACATAAAGGGAAATGAGATCATGTCAAGTGACCCATAAATGTACAGTAGTATTTGACCCTTGCAAGATTTACATACCTAGCAGAACTCACAACAACAGAAGGTTGGTCATCATTTGTAGCCTCACTTGGATCATCATTTGCAGCCTCACTTGGATCACCATGATCATCATTTGGAGCCTCACTTGGATCACCATGATCATCATTTGGAGCCTCACTTGGATCACCATGATCACTATTTGGAGCCTCACTTGGATCATCATCAAAATCATGCGGCTATTGACCATCATCATTTCGAACCTCGTCAAAATCCTCATCTGATGCAACCGGCTGTTGTCCATCATTTTCATCATCTGTTGAGGCAACCGGCTGCTGACCAACATTTTCATCGAAGCCTTCATCGAAACTCTCTCCGAACGCTGGATCTACTGTGTTATCACAATACTTACCGAAATGACCAGACCCACCACATCTTGTGCACTTACGCTTCCTCGCTCCAAGTCCAGCTCCTTCGCTGCGAGGTCTGATTCGACTCTTCCTTGGTCTACCTGCTGCTCTCTTCAGAACTGGAGCGCAAAGCTTGAATCCAGGGTCCACCATGTCCCATTGTTGTTTTCCCTCCATAGCAGGCAAGGCATAAGCATATGTGGCTTTGAACCTTGCAACAGAGTAGTAATCATGCACATCTTGCTGAATGTTCCCTCTTGGACCTAGGAGAGAAGTGATGAAAAACAAGGCATGAATGCATGGCAACCCAGTTATTTGCCATTGCCTACAACTGCAAGTTCTAGCTTCTAAATCCACTGGATATCTCCATTCCCTCTTCTCTTTATCCAAATATGATATCTCTGCTGTGGTACCCGAGCAAAGAGTCATGTTCATTTCCAAGCCTGTTGTTTTCTGCATCAGTTCATTCATCACGGCAGGGATGATAATGTGGCCCATGAATTTTGCCTCGGCTATTCCTGCACGATAATGAAATTTCTGCATGTATTCTATCCTTATCCTGTCCAGCAAATCCACCACATAATGACCCTTTAGTTTCCGGATCGTTGAGTTGAAAGACTCTGCTAGATTATTGTGCACATAGTCAACTTTGCTCAGTTCACTGAATTGGCTTCTGGCCCATAACTTGGAGTGGTGTGTTTCCAAGTATTCTTTCACTTTGGGATTCATGTATAACTGCCTCAAGTGGTAGTTGTGCTTCTTCACACTGCAAGTCAAAGATGTTGGCCATAAATTGTCGGTATACACCTTTCCTTTGAATTTCTTCATGAAATTTGCAGCAAGGTGACGCATGCATTCCCTATGCTCTACTTCAGGGAATACATCGTCCACGGCCACTTCTAAACCTTTGCAGGCATCTGTATGAATGACCAACCCATTGGGATGTGTAATAGCCCGGCGCAGATTATGCAAAAACCAAGTCCAGCTCTCCTCAGACTCATCTCCAAAGACACCGTAGGCAACTGGAAATACAAAGCTGTGTGCATCAATCTGCAAGCT
The DNA here is from genome assembly GCA_021605205.1 of Aegilops longissima. NCBI lineage: Eukaryota > Viridiplantae > Streptophyta > Magnoliopsida > Poales > Poaceae > Aegilops > Aegilops longissima. The sequence continues at coordinate 70,464,604 of CM038678.1, forward strand.
GCTACTAACTGTCCTTTAAACCTCCTTGTGGGAAAAGTGGCATCAATAGCCAAATAAGGCCTGCAACCTGCCAAAAAACCCCGGCGACAAGCCTCAAAGCAGACAAAAACCCTCCTAAAGCATTCCTTGGTCTTTGTCACTCCCCGAATGTGTACTCCACGGTGTGGTGATCAATATCTACAATACTACAGGCTTGTCCTCTCCACTTCACCTTTGAATGAATACAACAATTAAAAACTTTCCTGCCAGTTACCATAAATAGAATCCATGGCATGTTGTTTACCATTGAACAACCTCATGTATGGTAAATCTATCTTGAATTTATCTTTGATGTTCTTCTGCAATTCCTTTGGACCCACTTGCTGGTTTTCTGTCACCCACTTGTTTACTTCTTCTGCCACCCATCTTGACTTGGCTCTACTGATTGTATCCTTCCTAAGGGTTGATTCCTGGCATGTGTGCTTAAAAGGGTTCACTTTGACCTGAACATTAGTGCTATTTCGCATTTTAGATGCGAGCAGCCTCCATGGACAACCCTCAGTCGGACAGTGCACTCTGTAACGTACTTGATCGCTCTTGTCAACTTTGAAAGTACGTTCTACCTTGATGCAGTATGTCACAAGTGTATTTCTACACTCATTCATGGATGCAAAAACTGTACCTTCTTCCAAATGAGGGTTCAAAGGGTCCCATTCAACAGCTGCAAGCTCTTCGTCCTCACCCACCGCGTCATCATCCACACGGACTGCATTGTGAGCCTCATCTTGGTTATCAGCCCGAGGTGCCCGTCGTAAATTCCGAATAACATCAGAATATAGCTTCTCTTCATCAACCCCAGAATTGTAGTCATCAGGCTCCACTTCAAGGGGGACCCTACTGTTGTTGCCCACACTTGTCGAGCCACCACGTCGCCGTGCACCAACTGAACTGTTCTGGCTAGAGATGCCATTACGACGACTTGGTTCTCCCAGAGATGTTGCACCCGTCATCCTAGGTCCAAATGCCTGCTCAAGCACATCAACTTGCAGCCTCGCATGAAAATTATCTTTCTCTTTATGCCTAACAAACATGGTAGCTAGCTCTTCATCATTACTAACTGTCACCCATTTCTTTTCCCCATCATAGTATTTGTATACCACTTCATCAAGCAAACCCCAAGGATATTGGCTACAAATTACCTCCCCAAATTGTTTGAAACTCCAATTACTAGCCATTGGCAACCGATAATCAAAACCTCCTTGGTATTTCTTCTGATCCTTTGCATCGAACGTGTACCGGTCCCTTCTAATGTGCATCAAGAAAGCAAACCGCAACTCCATCCTAACCGGCGAAAAATAGAGACGCAATCAGCACACTAATTGGGCAAACCTACTCGAATCGAGTGTTCAAATGCACAACTAAGCTCAATCTAAACAGGAGGCGAGACTTACCCCTCGGGAACCTAGTCATGGACGCGGCGGATCTCCGGCCCGATGCCTGCCTCGCCAAATACTCCGGGGTCGCCGCTGCTCTCCATTTCGCCCTAGGGTTCTTCCTCCTAGTTCAAATAGCTCCAGCAGCCCCCCACCTTTGAGCGCTCCGGCCGGGCGCACGGAAGGAGGCCGCGCCGCGGGTCGAGCAGGTGGCGGGCGCCCCACCCATGGCGTTGCAGGAAGGTGGCGGGCGTCGCAGGTAGCCGTGGAGCGTAGGCGCAGAAAGGTAGCGATGGAGTAGGCGTGCAGCTGGTGGCGGGGCAGGTGCTGGCCGCGGCGCAAGTGTCGACGGCGACGCAGGTCAGCCGGCCGGCGGGGAAGCGGATGGGCAGAGTGAGCTACGAATGATTTGGGGATTTAGTTGCACGGGCCTACATGTCAGCTCCGGACCCACGTCCACGCGGTCCCACGTGTAAGCTCCGGACCCACAACCACTAACGCTGGCGGACGGAATGGACTCAAATATGGCCGTTTGGCCTCGTCATAGTAGCTGTGCATGGTCTAGGGGCAAAACTGAGCACAATTTGTATCTGAGGGCAAAACTGAGCACAGAGACACCACTGAGGGCAAAAGGATAATTAACCCATAAATTCAAATGCATAGCGCCCGACCACAACCAAAAAAAGGCCGATGTTCATAGTTTTTATATGCCCAATCATAAAAGTATCTCAGTCTGGCAGTCCGTGCAAAAAATTGGCAGTCCGAACCAGCTATCCGAGCCTCCACACTCAGTTAATTTGTTTAGGGGGGAGGGGGAGGGGGGGGGGGCGCTGAGTTGATCTTTCAGGCGGCCGCCTTTGCCGGATCCTCCACCTCCGCGTCAGTTTTGGGTGGGCTGGATGTGTCGGAGTCCTATGTAGCTAGTGTCCGAACTTCCGCAAAGCCATCCTAGTTTGCTTTCGGTTTATGAGAAAACGGACATCCGGACTGGTCAACGGACAATGCAATACGCCGTCGAATGGCTTGTGGTGTTCGGACAGCTCTGTCCGGAAACTTGCGAGAGGTTTGGGGTCCCTTGCTCCTTATATACGAAATGGAAGCATACATGTAGCCACGATAAGCCAAACACAGCTGCATGCTAATGCACAATTGCACATACATGGAGCCTAGCTAGCTAGCATGCAGCTGCTGAGCTGCTATGTGTGTGTGTGGACTGTGGTATAGCTGGTAGAGAAAGAGATCGACGCTCGACCGATTCGAGATCGATCGAGCATGGCATCTGCTTCGATCACGTTCGTGCTGAACCGGCTGGGGGAACTGGCGGTGAAGGAGGCGGCGCTGCTGAGCGGGGTAGCCGATGACATCCGTCTCCTCCGGGACAAGCTCGAGTGGCTGCAGACCTTCATCCAGGAGGCCGACCAGGAGCGGCGCGAGGGCGCCAACCAGTACGTGGGCCTCTGGGTCCGCCAGACCCGCGACGTGGCGCACGAGGTGGAGGACGTCCTCGACGAGTTCCTCCGCCGGCTCGACCACGACACGCTGCGGCAGGGGGTCCCCGCCTGGAGGAGGTGGCTCGACCTCGCCGCCTCCTGCACCACCCAGGTCTCCGTCCGCCACGACCTCAGCGAACGGATGGAAGGCATCAAGAAGAGGCTCAGGGAGATCTCCGACAACGTCGACAAGTACAACATCAGGACGTTCCGTCCCCCCGCCCCCGGCGCTTCTTCGTCCGCCAACACCTCCACCATCAACACCGTCCCAGCATGGTACGCGTGCGTATACAGTCTCTCCCATCTCTCTACCTCCTATGTACTCCCTCCCTTTCTTGTTTTTTAAACTCGGTACACAAGCAAACGCTCATATATACACGCATACACGCATACACTTATCTTTATAAACGCGTACATGCACACCCTAGTCCTATGAGCACCTTCGAGACACTGAGCCGGCATATCATCTTGAGATTTTACGAAGACATCGTAGGGCGTAGGCGCCTCGTAGTTGATGGAAACGCCTCCGATCCTTCCATTGAACGCGCATCATGGGAAACCCTGAAATAAATCCAGGATAAATGCGAGCACCAGAATTATATAATTTTAGTATTGTATAAATTGATGTTTTTAGATATAAATTTGATCAAAATCCATGAAATTTGACTTTAGACAATTTTATATGCGGAGTAAAAAGAAACGGAGGGATTACGTCTATTCTAATCTGTGGGTAGCCTACGAGACTAGCTATAACTAGTACTGGAAGCAATTAATGTGTATAGTAAGGTTGATGGGGCGTTTTTCTTCTGTACCATGACGAAACAATTGATTTCTTGTAGGCATCTCTCTTTCCTAGGTCCTTCCTCTCTTTGCCCTTTCAAAAGTAGCTACTCCTGATCCAAAACACCCATTTTTTATTCATAGAGATTCAATTATCAAAATCAATAAAATAGACCATCGTGGATCGAGATCCAAACAGATCAATCTTGTTATGAGATACTGTCCAAGGGAAAGAAAAGGCCACTTCTGGATCAGGGATAACAAATAAAATAGTACTATACTGTATGAACTAGGTTCACCACCCACCTGGGAAACCTAACCTAAGTAAGTCCGTCGATATTAGTGGTCATTTTGATTGTTTGATATGTGATATTCATGTCCATATTCATATTGTTTGATTGATATTTCAATATTCTTGTTCAAAACATGACTTTCAGTACAAAAACAGGTGTAAGTTGTCAGTGTGAACATTTAATTTGATTGAAATCTTCTTTAGTTACGGGTCACCTGCTCATGTGTTGGGATCCCTTGGTCGCTCGTCGTTGTTTTAGGTTGTGTCAAGTCATGCATCGTCATATCCAACGGTGACTTCTATTGGAGTTTAAACTTCTTTCTATCTAATGAATACATGCAACTCTCTTTCATGCTTAAAAAAACTATAGGTATTTTAAGAAATAATTAGGTAAGTCCCGCAAATCCTTACTCTAACAAAGAAAAAATTACATTATATATTTCATTACAACACGACTTCAATAATTTGACAAAGTTGTAAATACATTGTCTTATTTTGAACCTTTTTTTGAAAGTATCATTGCGATCTACATTGGTGGACATATCGGTTGCTATATTGGTCTATATCGGTTGATACATGTGAAAAGATGGAATGATATGCTATATTTGTATCGGTAGAGCCTCTTACCGATATGTCCAATTTTTGTCGCAGCCTAGATTTATAAGCTTGGTATGCCTTGGAACTTTGTGCATTACTATAACTAGAACAATGCCCGTGTGCTACTACGAAGCCATTAAAATGAAGCGTTACCATTGACTTAGAAGATATTCAAAATATGATGGTGTCTTGCTGCTATATAACGGTTAAGAAGAGAGCAAAAACATAACCAAAGATCATGTTACTCTTGCTAAAGAGTCTCTAGGGACCATAGTAGGTCATTTGCAAGTTTTATAGTGAGGTATTGTTTTAAATTTTGAAACAAAGGCGAATGGGCATGAGTAAGTTGAATATGCAAGATTGTGGATTAGGTAGGAGGACAACATCTATAGTCGCGTTCAAATTGCAATTGTTTTTCCCTCTCTACTATGAGACAGAACTCAAAGAATTGGTTGAGTAGAGAAACTAAAATAAAGATATGATTTTGAGTTGGAGTCGCATATTGCATTTATATTTCTGACTTTACAAGAGCATGATCTTCACATTAGGGTAGCATTGTATTTGTTTATATGGAATATGTCTCACACCTAGTAAAAGTAGCATATGTTTCTTGAAAGGTTGCTAGTCTTGTATGTGGACACAAGTGCATTTATTTATTTATGTGGTCTCACCCGTGAAGTCGCCACCAACTCAAACCTTTATAAGTACGAAATAAACCATGTTTTCTCATTTTACTACTTTGCTAACTAATTTTTATTTCATAGCTATTGCCCGCCGAAATTTAAAAATAAATGCAACTCATCACAATTCACTAATCACAAATTGAGTTTTCTTTTTTTGTGGGGGGGTTGGTAATTTAGAATAATTCACTTAATTATTCTACACATGTAGACAACCACTAATCATACTTAGAAAGGGAAGATATAGTTTCACATGATGACACAAATATTTTATTGCTTTCCCAATTTAAGTTGATAAGTCTGTCAATGGCTAGGAACGCGCGTTTACACATGTGCGAAAGATTTTATCTTTTATAGAAACATTAAGTTTCCAAAGTTTTATTTTGTTTGCGTGGAACGTCCCCAAAGTTGTAATATGTTAATAACCCGGAGATCACTATGCACGATAGCTAAATAAATACATAGTTTGACCAAGGACTGTCTATTGGAATGCACATTCTAGAGAATACATCCCCTTGTGATATACTATATTGTTAATATAATATAATGAAAGTACTACTTCTTGAGATTGCGTTGGTTTTCCCTTAAAGAGGAAAGGGTGATGCAGCAAAGTGCAGATACGTATTTCCCTCAGTTTGAGAACCAAGGTATCAATCCAGTAGGAGGTACACGCAAGTCTCCAATCTATGCACCTGCACAAACAATCAAAGACTTGCACCCAACGCGATAAAGGGGTTGCCAATCCCTTCAAGGTCACTTGCAAGGATGAGATATGATAGAGATAGATAGAAAAGATTACTAAAACGTAAAACAAAGTAAAAAAAATTGCAGCAAGGTATTTTTGGGTTTTTTGGTTTACAGATCTGAAAATATATGATGGAAAATAGACCCGGGGGCCATAGGTTTCACTAGAGGCTTCTCTCTTGAAAGAAAATAATACGGTGGGTGAACAAATTACTGTCGAGCAATTGATAGAAAAGCACAAAGTTATGACGATATCTAAGGCAATGATTATGAATATACGCATCACGTCTGTGTCAAGTAGACCGACTCCTGCCTGCATCTACTACTATTACTTCACACGTCGATCGCTATCCAGCATGCATCTAGAGTATTAAGTTCAAAAGAACAGAGTAACGCCTTAAGTAAGATGACATGATGTAGAGGGATAAACTCAAGCAATATGATGAAAACCCCATCTTTTTACCCTTGATGGCAACAATACAATACGTGCCTCGCTACCCCTACTTTGTCACTGGGTGAGGACACCGTAAGATTAAACCCAAAACTAAGCACCTCTCTCATTGCAAGAAGAACCAATCTAGTTGGCCAAAACAAACCGATAATTTGAAGAGAAATACAAAGATATCAAATCATGCATATAAGAATTCAGAGAAAACTCAAATAATATTCATAGATAATCTGATCATAAATCCACAATTCATCGGATCTCGACAAACACACCGCAAAAGAATATTACATCAAATAGATCTCCAAGAACATCGAGAAGAACATTGTATTGAAGATCAAAGAGAGAGAAGAAGCCATCTAGCTACTAGCTATGGACCCGTAGGTCTGTAGTAAACTACTCATGCTTCATCGGAAGGGAAATAGAGTTGATGTAGAAGCCCTCCATGATCGAATCCCCCCTCCGGCAGGGTGCCGGAAAAGGCCCCAAAGTGGGATCTCACGGGTACAGAAGGTTGCGGCGGCGGAAAAGTATTTCGATGGACGCTTCTGGTCGTTTGGGAATATTTCTGAATTTATAGGCAAAGAATTGGGGTTGGAGGAGCTCCGAGGGGCCCACAAACCCTCACCCCCCAGGGCGCACCCCTGAGGTTTGTGGCCACCTCGGGACTCCTCTGACTTCATCTTCAAGTCCTACGTGTGTATTCTGATCCAAGAAAAATCATCGCAAAAGTTTTATTCTGTTTAAACTTCGTTTGGTATTCTTTTTCTGTAAAACTCAAAAACAAGGAAAAAACAAAAACTGGCACTGATCTCTAGGTTAATAAGTTAGTCCCATAAATAATATAAAATAGCATATTAATGCATATAAAACATCTAAAATATATAATATAATAGTATGGAACAATCAAAAAATATAGATACATTGGAGACCTATCAGGAACATATAATTCCACTCCTCTAATTTAGGTTTGACTTAAATTCTACTCCAATAATCATGTCATATCTCATCCTTGATCGGTAGATTGCAAATTGTAGATCCCACCATAAATCGTTACTGTTCCAATATGCACATTGAACTTTTTTCTTAATTTTATGGAACTTTTGAACCCTACGATAACTACGAAGTTAGCTTGATCTCTCATGAATCATACTACAATTGTTTTGCATATATGTGAAAAAAACCAATGCATAGACATCACAAGGAAATTGTTCTTTTCCAAGTGTCAAGATCTTTCCCGAGTGTACTATAGGACATGGAAAAGGGCAAAGATCTTTGGAATATGGAGGTGCCAATGCACCTGAATTGAAAAAACATTTAAAAATAAAAAATGAACCGGAGGTTTCTGAATTTTTTTTGTTAATAAACATGGCCCAGCATATTAGTTGTGTGAAAATTCTTGCGGATGAATGACTCTTGTGGTATTTTTGGCCTTTTTTGCAAGTCCAAAATATATGAATAGTAACTTTTATATAGTACTGCCTTTTTGTCCAAAATACTAAGTCATTCCTTTGTGAAACTTTTCACACAAGTATTACGTTAAGTCATGTATGCTACAAAAATTTCAGTACTTTTTTTACTCCTTATGATATTTCTTTTTAAACAATCCAATACGGTAGCAATGGGACCGAAGACCCATTGGCAATTTCTGACACGGAAAACACTTAGCTTTCCTGAGTTTAAAACCATACACTCGGTAATTTTTTCCCATGCGCTTTCTCCATGACACCTAGTAAAATTATAGTCACCCAATTAATAAAGGGAAAAGTCCATTTTAAACCCTAAACTCGTAAAGCTTTGACGAATCAAACCCTCAAGTCCAAATCCTGGTCGTTTCAACCCTGAATTCTATTATCCCGGTCTAAATCAAACCCTGGAGTCGTTTGCCAGACAGGGATTGCAAAGAATGGCCGGGATTGGTGGCGGATTCCTATTTGCCGCCCGTGGGCAGCAAACAGCAGTGGCTACGCCCCGCAGCGCCCGCGGATGGGCCGGCCCATTTCGCGGCAGCGCATATTGCTCGTTCACTGCTTTGTTTTTTCGTTCGTTTCTGCTATTGACTTTTTATTTTATTTTATCTTTTTGTTTTTTTATGGCTTTTTCATGTTCTTTTTGCCTCTTTATTTCTGGTTCTTTCGTGTTCTTTCTGGCTTTATCTTTCTTTCCTTTCTTTTTTTCCCTTTCCTTTTTCTGGATTTAATACGATGAACAAGCTGTGTTTCTTCTGTTTATTTTTACTTCACTTCCTTTTTGTCTATTATACAAGAGTTTATCAGGTATTAAGAAAATGTTTATCATATATTTAAGAAAATGTTCGTATATTAATAAAAGTTCATTTATGTACTTACAAATGTTCAGCGTATATGAAAAAAAAATTGTTCAATATGTATTTTCAAATTGTTCAGTATACATCACAGTAATGTTCATTGTGTATTTTCAAATTTTTAGCACATAACACTGTAGTGTTCGTTATGTATTTACAAATTGTTTAGCGTATATTACAAAAATGTTCAATGTGTATATAAGAAATTTTCGTTGTGTATAAAAAACATGTTCAACGTATATTAACAAGATTCATGAATTTGATACAAACGTATTGAAAATAAGTTCACGCATTAGATAAAAAATGTGCGCGCATTTTTTAGCAGTGCAACAGAAAAAACATGGAGCAGCCCGGCGCGGAGAACGGGTACACTCCATGGTCAACTCTGCCTAAATTATTTTAAACCATATAAAACAGGTGGCCATCTTAGTAGGAAATAGCAAACGAAAAATAAGAACCTCGTGAACCAGATTTTTAAAATAAAAAATGTTTTTAATTTTTGGAAAAAATGTTCACAGATTTAGAAAGAGTACAATGACTTCGAAAATAAGCTCGTGGATTTTCAAAATAAAATTCAATGGATTTGGGGAAAATCACTTTCTTTGGGAAAAGTTTCACGCGTTCAACAATTGTCAGATTTTCAAACATTACTCTCTTTTCAAAAACAAATGCTGGAAATGATAACAAAAAAACCGCCCTGATTCTGCGTTTAACATTTTTCTTAAACATGCGCACTCCAGTTTAGTAATACAGGCTTGTTAGGTTGACTTGTTTAGCAACTCTCCTTGGGATCTACATGTCCGTGGTTCGAATCATAGGACTTGCTGTTTTATCTTTTTGGACAATCAAATTGTTACGCTACATTTTTGTTTTAGAAAAATTGTTACGCTAGTACGGACGTGATCGTACACCATGGGCCAGCCCAGCCAGGTGTCACTACGTGCGTCGGGTCGAGCTCCCGTGTAACAGAAAAAAAAAAAAGACAATTTTTTTGCAAACAAAAAAAAATCAAATGGTGTGGCCCAGTGCAGCCCTGGCCCACCAGCCAGAGAAATCCCGGTTGACATTCATCAGGGTTTGATTTAGACCGGGATTGCAAAGGTCAGGGTGCAATCGACACGGATTTCGACTTGAGGGTTCGTTTCGCCCAACCTCTACAAGTTCAGGGTTAAAAATGGACTTTTTCCATTAATAAATGGAACCATGTCCTTGTTGGCCACAACTGACAGATAGCAAACGGTGAAACATAGTTTCCTGAGTGTTTTTAAGATAACTCGGCAAAGCTGACTTTTTTAGCTTGTCATCACTTTTTTTATGTATTCGAGACACTCTTTCTGGTTTTTAACTTCCAGAAGCACTTATTCTTTTTTAATAAAGATACACATATTCTCGGGAATATAAATGTTTGTCATGTTCACTTTAATTATATGTTATTCGCTTAAAATACTGGTTACATGTCTAAAAGTTGCACTTGATGTTACATTCCCCATATATACTTCTTTTTGCTAAATGTGCTTCCCTTTGAAATCAACATATGCAGGGATGAGGGGACCGACATGTTTGGCTTCAAAGATGAAAAAAAAGACCTGGAACATCGTCTCCTCAATAGTGGTGATACTACATCTGTCATCTCCTTAGTTGGGGAGAGTGGCACCGGCAAATCAACACTTGCATGGGAAGTGTATGACAGTCGTGTCATCAGGGAGCATTTTGATGTCCGAGCCTGGATCAATGTCCCTACACAAATAAGAGATGATGACATATTGTACTTCATCTACAAGCGTTTATGTCCCAATGAGGCCTATGAACACAATGTTTCCATCCCAGGAAAAGTTCATGAAGCCCTCTCGATGTACCTAAAGGATAAATGCTACCTGGTGATGCTTGATGGCCTGGTCAATTTCAGCAACTGGAACTCCATACTCCATGGCCTACCAAAGAATGAGAAAGGGAGTAGAGTGATGATCATCACCCGCCTAGAAGACAAAGAAGCTGCATATGCTAACCCAAAAGGTGGCCTGCTCAACATAAAACACCTCAACAAAGAAGAAAGCTCATCACTATTTTGTCACAGAGTCTTTGGGGCCAACAACCAATTTAAAGGGAAGATCTTTGGTAGCAGAATCTCGGAACTCAATGTACAAATGGAAAAGGCATGTGAGGGCATGTTCAAGATAACACATGGACTTCCCTTGGCAATTGTGGTGTTGGCTGGGCTTCTTCGGACAAAGAGCATATCAGAATGGGAAGAGGTGTTGAAGAAGCTCGAGTCGGATAATGAGCCAAAACAAGTGAAGAGGATCTTGGCTCTGAGCTTTGACGATCTCCCAAGTCGGCTCAAGTCTTGCTTCCTATATTTTGCAGGGATGCCAGAGAACCTGATTTACAACGCGAGGCGCCTCGTGCGGCTATGGGCCGCCGAGGGGTTTCTGAAGCCAAAGAAAGGGAAGACCATGGAGGACATAGGTCAGAACTACCTCAAGGAGCTGATCTCAAGAGGGATGATACGTCTGGTGAAGAGGGACCTGAATGGAGGTGTTTGGCTTGTTGCTATCCATGACCGTCTCCACGCTTTTGCACAGGCAGAAGCACATGAGGCGAGTTTCCTCGAGGTACATGACAATGCCGATCTCCTTGCACCCGGTGTAGTTCGCCGTCTGCACCTTCAGAACTACACAGAGACATATATTCCAATGGGCACCACATTCCCTAAGATGCGGTCCATCTTGGGTGATTTTGCTGAGGAGAGAACACAAAATGTGCAGACATCATTCAGCTCCATAGTAAGAGCTCATGGCCCATTGAAGAAGCAAGGTAATAATAGTGATTTGCGCTATCATGCTCTTCATTTTCTGCCGGCATCCAAGTTCCTCCGTGTAATTGACCTTCGGGGGTTAAGGATAAAAAAGGTGCCTGGTGCTATTGGGGATATGATCCATGTAAGGTACCTAGGGCTTCGGAGTCGCTCCCTTGCTGAACTCCCTTCCTCCATTGCTCGTCTCATCAACCTTCAGACACTTGACATAAAGAGGACCGAGGTGAAGAAGGTGGCACAAGCATTCTGGGAGATTCCAACACTGCGCCATGTTGTGGCCAACATGCTAGGATTGCCAAAGTCAGCCGGGGTGCTCAACAACATGCAAACACTCACAGGCTTTCTTTGCTCTGATCCTTCAGGACATGACATCAAGCCTTTACAAAACATGGTTTATCTTCGCTACTTGCAGATTTCAGGTCTGGATAAGCGACATTGGGCAACACTTGGAGAAGTGTTCCAGAAGCTCGAGTCACTCATGTATCTGCACCTTGCTGGGAAAGATATACCATTCAAACTCTTCACAAAATTCACACTACGTCGCCTGCAGATCCTAGAGCTGCTTGGGAAGATCGACACATCAGATGTTAAGGAGCATGACCAATACACACTACCCAATGTCACCAGGATAGTGCTCAAGCTATCATTGGCAGACCAGAAGTTCATTGACAAGATAGGCGAGCTGCCAAGCCTCATGGAGCTAGTATTGTCCAAAGATTCCTACAGCGAAGAAAAGCTCTTGTTTTCTGATAAAGGATTCAATAATGTCACAAGCTTGGTGATGGACAACCTAACACGAGTGTCAGAATGGATTATACGACCCATGTCCATTCCAAGGATTCAAAAGATCGTTCTATCTGGTTGCTCTAAGATGGAGATCAAGCTTGAAGGGAAAGAAGGGGAAGAAGGCCTAGAAGGTTTGATGGGAGATCTCAAGGAAGTAGTCGTGTGCAACATGCCACATGAGGACTCCATCGTCGTCAAGCCTGCAAATTCTGCCTTCGGGGAGAAGATCAACCGCGTGGCCATCAAAATGAAGAGTGAAGACATAACAGATGCAATGCAACGAGATGGAAGGTGGAGGACAGGTATGATAGCTGGCAAAATGTACGAGGACTAGAACTCTTCTCACATGCATGGCTTGCACTAGACTTGCCCGTGTGAAAGTTTTAGCGTAATTTTTAATTCTTGTGTTTCTTGTAGTCATCATCTTGACTAACTAAGTTTTCCTTGAGTGTGTTTGTGTTTCTGTGTATTGTAATATATTACTAAAAAGCAGGCATCTGCATGTAATCGTCTTTAAATCCGACAAGGCTAGCGATGGTGTTTAATTAATTAGTACATGTTATTGGCCGTGTTACACATACATGATATACAATGTAAAGATTGGTGTTTAGTGTACTATATATATGTAATTGTAATGTAAGTGTGTGTTGTAAAAGAAAAGTTTTGTCTTAGTTAATTTAAGTGCATGTTGTACTTTACATAGTTTGATCATTGTCCTAGTTTCTTTTTTTTCTTGCATACTCCACTACCTCCATGCATGTATTGACTTGTTGCGGGAAGCAAAATAAAATATCTCTATTGACCGCAACCAAGCAGTGAGAACAATCATCCTAATATTCTCATCACATAAACCAATGTTTGCAACAAGGCGAGAACAAGTTTGCAGCATCAACACAACAGTTCCGGCAGATGCCCAACATCATCACAACACCTCACCCTTGTGTACCCATCATAACATACACGAGTTCGCAGCTGGTCAAGACAACCTACGTAACATCAAAAGGTCCCGGAAAACACTGAGAGAAAAGTATGTATTTTGTCCTCTCAATTTACCCCATGGTTTACATTTGGTTCCAATATTATTTTCCGTATACATTTTGTCCCATCATGTTTGTAAACCAATCACATTTGATGCAAAACAAGAGCGAAACAGTATCAGGGCTGACACGTGGCTAGTTTTGGACACCCACTTGCCACGTGTAGTTGATTCCAGCAATCACGTTATAATTTCAGGACATATGACATTTGATTCTCAATATTTGTCATATAGTTCACACGTTCTATATAAAGAAAAGGGGGAAAAATCTCAATTCAAGATGTCTCTACTAAAATGCTCCCGGGATGGCCAGAGACTCGTTTGCATTACCAATTTTACACATTTACTAAGACAATGATGGCACACGTTGTTGCGCCCTTCAATTTTGGTGATAGAAGGGTAAGGTTATATAAAATATAGAAAATTGTATGGAGGTACACATGATGAAACTTCAATTTTCAAGATTTTTATTAGCAATGAAAAAGGTGAATATTATTAGGAATGGGAAAACCACAAGAAAATATTCAATCATGTTCCTATGAATTGTCTTAAGAAGAAAAATATTTTCATTGTGGGAGTTTTAGAATGAGCAGATAGAACACCGTTTAGACTAATTGATAGAATGATGTTACCAATTCACTCCTAAAAGATTGTCCATAGGTAACTTGAAAGTAAAACATAGCCATATATTTATAAGCAAGACAGACTAAACTGTCGTTGTACTAAAAGTGTGTATTCAAGTCTGTTCTGACATAAGTTCTGAAGCTATATCCTAGCTGATGGAACGACTTCTCACTGAAGAAGACAACGTCCGAAGCATGTTACGACTTCAGTAGGCTTCGAGGGACATATAGCCGTCTATCACAAGATATAATAGAATCAGGATATACAGTAATTGCAAAACACAAGTACACCACGTCATTTTCTCCCTACAAAGAAAAACACAACGCCATTGAGATCCGAAGATCGATCAAACCAAGGCTACTGCAGGACATCGACCTGACCTATTGGGCAAACTCCAACAATGATTTTGCAGCAGCATATCTTGTTGTAGTTCTCCTCCGGACTAATAAATCCATGCGATGGTCCTGTTAAACGAAACATGAATGGTGACAAACCCTAAAAAAGGATCAAGGAATAAAATTCGGATCTGTGACCTTCTTATATCTTATATTTACTAATTGGAGGCACCATTCATGCGCTTTCATTAATCCACATCATCAAAATTAATTAAGCCGTTGGATAGTAAAATTTACGTTCAGGATTAAAAGAAATCTTGCGTAACACATAGAGAGAATCATATCCCATAAATATAGATTTGACACGTCTACAACATTAATGAAAAAAATCAGGAAAGCCTGCACCGGTTGCCCCCAAAAAATGGAAAGCCCACTATAAAAAAACCAAGTGCACTCTCATTCCTGTTCCATAAAAAACAGATCTGACACGTCTAACATTAACGAGACTAACATCCCCATAAAATAACGAAAAAGACATTAAAGAAAGACTCGGTCCGTTTCCAAAAATAAAATAAAATAAAAGCATGCGCTCTCATTTTGGTCGCCAGAAAATACGGATCTGACTCATTTAACATTAACAATGAAGCAAAAGAAGGAAACTCTCCACCGTTCCAAAAAAATAAAAAGGAAGCCTCCTGCATTCTCATTTCCTTTCCATAATAAACGGATCTGACACGCCTAACATTAATAATGAAACAAAGCAATGAGCGCCTCCACCCCTCCCTAAACAATGACATGTCCATGAATAAAATATTTGGCCGAGTAAAATCTAGGTGGACTCCGATCGCCCGTAACCAAGACAATGTACAGCGTGACACCCCGCTAGAAACGAGACATCCTATACCTTAGATGGGGAACGGGGTGTGGGGGAGAAGAAGAGACGGGATACATGTGGGCTAAATGCCTGGACGTCCGAGGGAAAACGAATGTTGGGTTGGGGCCGCACACCTCGCGTCAGATCCATGCGTCAATTGGACGGACGCAATGAATTCCTAGCGAAAGGAGTCCAAGCATTGTCTCGCACGCGCCTCCTCCCGGAAGCGGCGGAACACAATTTGGACGGCATATCCTTCTCGGGGTTGTGTGGGATGAGCTCGAGATCAACGAATCTGAAGGTGAAAAACTCGGATCCGCTGCCCGCCATGCCGGAGAAGGCTAGGCGTGAAGCTTGGGTGACGGAGGGGAGTGGAGTGAATTGACTAGGGTTTGCTCCTGCGAGTAGATGGGAAGGAATATATGTCGGGTCGGGTGAGTCAGCGTGCGACGGGTCCGGCGTGGCAGACAATATGAGGGGTTCCGCCGTGCCCATGTTTGGGCACATGCGTCGAACATGGGCACGGGCGCCCCATATCCGCCCCATATGTGGGCTGAATATGAGGGATTCCGCTGTGCCCATGTCCGGCGGTCGGCTGCGCTCCCCAGAGTGTTGGTCTGGTCAACAGCAAGGTAGAGTAGGGCGTGAGACATGAGCTGACTCACGAGACTCAAGGCGCCGTTGTCTCCCATGCCCTACTCTTTCTCGTCGGAGCCCGGAACATGGGCGCCCCATATCCGCTCTATATTTGGGTAAGATATGAGGGGTGCCAATCAGCCCAGGCGTTTGAGGTCCGTTTTAAATGCCCGTCTGGATTGAATTTTTGTGACTAGACAGTGACCGGGTCATTCGTCCAGCCATTTAAGACTGGTTTATGGTGTCCGGGTGTAGATGCTCCGAGTATTTCAACAATTTGTACCTATCGAATGTTGCCTGAGTTGCGAACCAATCTGTGGTTGGATGGTTAGATGGATAGTGGTATTATTTCTTAATTTATTTCAGGATTTCTGACGATGCGTTTTTAGTGAGAGGAGACGTTCCTGTCGACGACGAGATGCCTACGGTGACTTCGTAAATCTCAATATGATATGTCGATTCAGTCTCACGGAGGTGCTCATAGGGATAGAATGTGTGTTAATAGGAGTGAGTGTATGTGCGTATGTATGAAAGCTTGCCTCTGTGCTGTCCTAGGAAAATGTTGCATGAGTTGGTGGCCGGCGAGCTAGCCATGTCGTGGAAAGAGAAAGAAAAAAAAAATCTGTGCTAGTGAGTCCAACCCGGTGGAGGCAGTCGAGTCTAACCAGACCAGCCATCCTCCCATTCGTTCCATCGACTCCTTCGTCCCCTCCCCCACCACTGCCGCGAGGTGCGAACCCGATCTCGATCCCCATGGCGGCGGCCGCGCTCACCTCCTCGCGGCGAACCCTCCACACCCTCCACCGCCACCTCCTCCTCCGCCCCACCCCCTTCCCCTCCGCCCGCGCCCCTCCCACCCCCGTCCCCCGCCACTTCCCCGCCCCTCCCGCCCCCTCCTCCTCCCGCTTCTTCACCACCGCGCGCCCCGAGGCGAGTCTGCCTCGGCACGGCCTTCTGGCCCCGCCGCGGCTCCCGCAGCACCACAAGGCGATACGGCAGCTCGTGGGCGGGCTCAGGTCGTTCGCGAGCGGCGGCGGCGGCGGGGCGAAGCTCGCGCCGCTCGGGCAGGGGGTGAGGGGGCTGGGGCGGCCGGTGGAGGCGGCCAAGAACGCCGCGGCGCGGTACCGGGAGGCCGTGGGGCTGCAGGTCGAGGCCTTCTGGCGGCGCAACTACCTGCTGCTCGTCGGCGCCGGCGGCGTCATCGTCTGCATCGCGCTGTGGCGGGTCATGTTCGGCATCGCCAGCACCTTCGTCGGCCTCTCCGAGGGCATGGCCAAGTACGGTTTCCTCGCGCTCGCCACCGCCATGGTCGCCTTCGCTGTGAGTTCCTCCCCTTCTCTGCCTCACCAGCTATAAGATATACTGTAGTACTGCACGAATGGTAACGCCATTCCAGAAACGCCACGGGGCTATGCTCACAATCTAGCTTGGTGAAGTATTCCGGGTAACCTTCAATGTTATTCTAGGTGGTTCATTTTGTAGGGTGCAATGCCACCGTATTTTTCCCTTTCAAACCGTGCTGTGTATGCTATGCTTCCAAAATGGCCACACTGTTCTTAAAAGAAACCACACTTCACCCTGATGGGCTGGCATCATACAATGTTTTCTATTACATCTGAGCTGCAACAAGCCATTACTCTGGTTATGTACCTGTACCTTGGATTGCTTAAGAACCAAATTCACTGTCTATTGTTCATACAGTAAATGCATTGTATCATGCAGTTTGTTCTTAAACATAGAGGATGGATCAGGATTCACCAAGCGGATGTCCATCGAGAACTGGTACTGGGTTCTTAGATAGTGGCTGATTGCCCTGGACTTGCCAAGTTGCCAACTACTGCCCTCGCAGATGATGCTTTACCATATAGGATATAGCGCAACAAACCGAGTCTACACCTTGTTTCAAAATATCAGTACCAGTTAATTGCTAAGCCAAAGAACTAGATAGCCATGCTTATAATAATGTCGCCCGTTCATGTGTCTGTCATTTTGGTGCGCATGAGCAATGTAGTAATTTTGGTTTCTTTGATTCCCATGAATACAATTGCAGGAATAGAGAAACGTTGGATTCCGGTGTCATGCCTTCTTGAGTTCTAGGGAGATTAAAATAATGCCTGATTGCACCATCGAAAACCATATGAGCCATTGCCCCTGTACTTGCAACTTTTATTGCTTAAGTCTATTGTTCATTAAGTAAATGCTGTGTCGTTAACAATGGATGATGAATCAGAATCCACCTGGTGGGATATTCATCGAGAATTGGTATGCCCATTGTGCTTTACCATGTAGGGCAACATACCAAGGGCCTATGCTGTTTCAAAATATCAGTAGCACTTAATCACGGAGCCAAAATACTGGATAATGCTTATAATACCGTCGCTCATTCATGTCTGTCATTTTTCATGCGCATGGATGATACAGTAGTTTGAGTCTCTTTGATTCACAGAATTTAAAAATGCAGGAATAGAGAAAACATAGGATTACAGGTTCACACCCTCTTGAGTTCTATGGACTTAAAATGCTGTTTGATTGCACCATCAGAAAACCATAGTATTCTCAGGAGGTCTTGATCAATGGAAATTTTGCTATGAGATAGAGTGCAGATGAGATCATAGAACAATTGTATGGATTGTAATCCTACAAATCAAACAACCCACATAGGGAAGTTCTTTAGGATTACATCCTGGAAATGTTATGAACATTCCTTGAAACATAGAGGCCCTCAACTTTTGGGTGCTCATGGCCTGGGCTATATTAATTTTATGGTGAAAAAGGTCTTCTGTTTGTTGAGATGCAGAGATGGAGTATACAAATATGAGGGACATGAACTATTAAACCGGCAAATTGTCAATAAGTTGTCTACTTGCGGCACAATGTAGCTCATGACAAATTTTGGGTGGCCCATATTGTTTTATCCTCTGTTTTATTGTCATGTTGATTACTCGTAATAGGGTGTAGTTGATAATCTAGGCTTTTTAGTGCAACTTCTCTTGACAGATGATGCCATGTTTTTGGGAAATTAAATGATTTCTATTGTCTATGTTTGTCTTAGGGTATGTACGCACGTGCAAGGTTCACCATAAATCCTGACAAGGTTTACAGGATTGCAATGACCAAGCTCAATACATCTGCTGCAATCCTTGAAGTGATGGGTGCACCCTTAGCTGGCACTGACGTCAGAGCATATGTTATGTCTGGTGGAGGCCCTAAACTAAAGGACTTCAAATTCAGGGTTGGTGGCAAACGGTGCTTTCTTATCTTCCCCATCAAAGGATCAGAAAGAAAGGGTCTTGTAAGTGTTGAGGTCAAGAAGAAAAAAGGACAGGTATTTAAAATGTTCTTCTCTATTTTGTAGCAAACCCTACTTCAGTACCTCTAGATTGAACAGCCTGGTACTTATGCATGGACCATATAATTAAGTACCGGACCATTAGTGCGTGAGTGAAAACTTGAACAATTTATTCCAAAGGTAGAGTTAAGTGAAGAAAGTTTATCATAGAAAGATGATATTTCTGTCATACAACATTATGGTTGACTGGTCGTTTGCATTCAACTAGTTAGTTTTGGTGTTTCCCCACTCCTTGCCATTCAGAAATCACTGCTTTTAGCATTACATTTATGAAGAGAGCTAAGATAAGGCCGCATCCTGCTTGAAAAAGTAGTAGATGAGTGGTATGTTTATCCCAATGACAAGTTTTCTGACATTACTCTGATTCGTTTGCAGTATGACATGAAGCTGCTCGCTGTTGACATACCGATGGCGACAGGGCCTGACCAGCGGCTATTCCTTGTGGGCGACGAGCAGGAGTACAAGGTGGGTGGGGGCTTGATATCCGAGCTGCGGGATCCTATAGTGAAGGCTATGGCTGCAGAAAAGGAGTTTGATTATCTTGATGAGAGAGAGGACGCAGAGGATGAGCGCAGGGAGCGAGAGGAGGCCGAGGAAGAGGCGGCCGAAGCGTTGAGGCGAGAGGAGGACAGATTACGTGAGGAGGCGAAGGAGAGGCAGCGGCGAGAAGCTGAGAATCTTGAGAAAGGCAGCTGACCAAATTGACCACACCGCTTTTTTCTTCGTGTTGTGCATTTCTCCACTTTACCTCCTCACTCTTACAATGCGTAGCGATCAGCATTTTCGCGGCGACGGAAAGATTGCATCTGAGTTTCAGAGAGGCGGTTTCGCCTTTCACAGCGTGTCGATAGGGTAATAAATTTTTGGCTGCCCCTCAAAATGGTCTACTCGGGAGGGCATTGTGTAATTTAGTGGCTGCATGAATGAATGATGGCTATAGCCTTCCCTTTTTGGTGCCTACGGTGCGCGCGCGGTGCTTTCAGATGCTTTG
Source organism: Aegilops longissima (assembly GCA_021605205.1). Classification (NCBI taxonomy): domain Eukaryota; kingdom Viridiplantae; phylum Streptophyta; class Magnoliopsida; order Poales; family Poaceae; genus Aegilops; species Aegilops longissima. Next base: position 70,484,813 of record CM038678.1, read on the forward strand.
AGCTAGTGTGATGTATGCTCTTGCCACATTTTGCACCTATTGGTTATTTGGCTTGATAGTCCCGCCGGTGCAGCAGCGGTTCCAGCAGCGGTTCCATCTTTCTGTGCACTTCCCAGTATTCTGGCTTAGGATTTAAGGTTGTGCCCTCAAAAATCAAATTCTTTGCATGGTTAGCTCTACAAGATTGGATTTGGACCGCTGATAGGTTGGGGAAGCGGGGTTGGCAAAATTGTGGTATCAACTTTTCGTCCGGCCCAGGAGCTCTCTCGGCCCGAACACTTCCAGAAACTCATCACTTATCACGAATGCAACAAAAAGTCTAACAAAGACGCTAGCGTGGGCCTGTTGCACGAGTGACATAAGAAAAATAGGCCCATTTAGATACTGAAACACGAAAAAAAAATCCAGAAAAACTCTCTAAGAAAAGTTACCATGTTTTGGCACATACTAAAGTTTGCCATGGCAAGTTGGCAAGTTTGCCATGTTTTTGAACATTTTAAAATGCCATGGTAATATTATTCATATTTTTGAACATCTACAAAAAGGTTGCCATGTTTTTTAACATCGTAAGTTGCCATGGCAAAGTTTGCCATGTTTTTGAACAACTATAACTTCTTCATGGCAAGTTTACATGTTTTTGAACATGTTAATTAAAGAAGTTTGCCATGGCATAAAATGGAGTTAAATTTGCCATGGCAAAAGGGGAGTAAAAATTTGCCGTGGCAAAAATAGTTTAATTTTTTGCCATGGAAAAAAGTAGTACTTTTTGCCATGGAAATAAATTAAAAAAATGACATGGCTACACAAGTATATTTAAGATGCCACACAGTAAAATCCGCCATGTTCTATAAATTTTAATTTTCCATAATATTTGAATTAAAGTTGACATGCTCTCTACAATAAATTTGCAATGGCAACTTAAACTAAAAATTGCCATAGCGACTTAACCTAAAATTTTCCATGTGAAAATAAATGTAGTTTTGACATGACAAAAAGGGAGTTTAAACTTGCCATGCCAAAAATGGAGTAAAAATTTGCCATGGCAAAAATGATTTGATTTTTGCCATGGCAAAAGGGGAGTAAATTTTTCATGGAAATAAATTGAAAAATGCCATGGCTGTACAAATATATGTACTGTGCTACATAGTTAAAATTGCCATGTTCTAAAAAAATTAAATTTGCCATCATATTTAAAACAAAAACTTGCCATGCTCTTTACAATAAATTTGCCACGTTGTCTTCAACTAAAAATTGCCATGGCAACTTAAACTAAAATTTGTCGTGTGAATAAAAGTATTTATGATAAACTTGTGAATTTCTGAAATTTGCCATATGTTTTTTCTAATAATTGCCACAACATTTTAGTAAAAAAATGCCATGTTTTTATAGCGTTTATCTCTTACTTATGTCGTGGAACAAACAAACTAACAATTTCAGAAGTTTGCACGGAAAAAAAAAATGATGTATCTAACAAAAACGCGGAGACGCACATGCCACAAACACAACTAGCTTGTTCAGTTTTGTTTGCTGCTAAAAGAAGCAACATACTCTGATTGCGAATTGTGACAACATGGCAACTAGTTTCAGCCAGAAAATGTAGTATCAAGGCGAGTAGGGAGTGCTGATGCATCACGGAAAACATTGAGAGGGAAAAAAATGCTAGAGGGTGAGAATCAAGAGGTACCGATGAATTATTAAAATGAGACCAACCCAAAAGCTAACCTCGTTGGCTTTTATTTATAGGAGAAACTCCGTGAGCACTGCGTGTTAGAGCCAAGGCTCGAACCCGGATGGGCCGGCAGCTACCCCAGCTGCTCAGCCAACGGGTCGACGCCCCGTCCTCGTACTGATGATGTCTCTGGCTCGCGCCGATGACACTGCTAAAAGACGGTGTCCCTGCAAAGCAAGGTAGGCAAAATCGATGGCGAGCCCAGCCCTCTCCCTGGCGTGCACCACCCCGCAGCCCCTGCCTAGCTAGCAAGCTCGCGACCATTTTGAGCTCGACGCACTGCAACTCGAGCGAGCGGGAGGGGGAAGGGGCATCCCGTCCCCGACGCGGCCGACAATGCGCTTGCCACTGCGCCTGCGTCGGTTCTCGCCGGACAAGCGACAACCTCGCCTCCTGCACGCATGTCTCCTGAATCGAGGTGCGCCTCCGCGCCCTGCCGTCGATGTCGGCGCCTCTTCAGTGCGGCGCTCTTCTACCCGGGCACGACGCGGCCTGGCTACCACGACCACTCCTGATGCTCGCAAATGGCTGCGCCCCCACCACCACCTCCCCGCGGTACAGACGCACCACCACCTCCCAACTAGAATTGAGCAGGCGGAGTCCCAGCGACGTGGCCGCCGATGTCGCGGCGCGGCAGCAAACGCACATGGTGGCGGGGATAGGATAGGGCGGCAGCGGCGAGCTTGGGACGCCGGTGCCACGGTGGGGAGCTGGGGGCATGGAGCGGATGGGAGACGGTGGGATGGGGAATGAAGAGCGATGGGGGAGAGAAGGGGATGAGTGGTGCAAGTATCTAGTTCGTTTGGGACGACTTCTGTTTTCTCCGAACGATATCAATCGCTGACGTGGCTCTGGTCCCTTGCTTTAAGATGCGTAATCAAATCCAGCGATGGAAAGGATGTTCAGACCGAAACAACAAAACGCAGCCTGTTCGGGAGTTATCGATTCCGAAATATTTTGTCTCCGTTTCGAAAAAAAGTATTCTTATTTTCAAAGACAAATATTTCGTGTAATACTCTCTATTCCCTCCTTATTTAATAGACGAGGCAAATATTTTGTCTCCGTTTCAAAAAAAAAGTACTCTGGTTTCCAAAGACAAATATTTTTGTAAACAATAAAATGTACGAACGCTTGTATTGGCTGGAAGAAAAAAAAATTATCTCAAAAAGAAAGGAAAGGGAGTAGTAATCACGAATACATAACAATCATTTTATTTTGGTCATAAACTAAACCAAGGTAAGGAGATATACTTTCCCTAAAAAAGGTAATGGAGATCGTATCGGTAATAATATGAGCGGAGCACCACGCATTATCAGGTTGATTAGTTCCCGTTGCTGCGTTCCTTGAGCAGCATGTTGACCTGCGCTTGTACAGCTTGCTGATGCAGTTCCTGCTTCTTGAGCTCTGTCGGTTGCAATATATGCAGGCGATCGAACGTATGTGTCGATCCGAGTCGGTCGGTCAGCGTCTCCTCTTCTTGTTCGAATCGGGCGAGCTCCTTCTCCCGGGTGGGCTAAGCTTTGTTGCTGCTCGATCTGCACGAGCTCGATCGACTTGTTAGTTGGACTCGTATTCTACTTCTTTCCCGTGGCCGGCCGACATATAGATAAGATTTCTCCACGCCTTTCTTTTCTTTTTCTTCCATTTTTTTATATGTATGGCACAAAGCAAAGTATCTTTTCCAAAGTAGGATTTCCTTTTTTTTAGAGCACAGTACATACACATACATAGGCGCTCATATACACACGCATACACTCATCCATATGAATACATACGAAGACACTATTCCTATGAGTATATGCGAGAGACTGAGCCGACATATCATCTTAAGATTGACGAAATCATTACCCCGAAGCGGTGAGGTTCTGGACGATGTCGTTGCTAAGGTAGCCAGGTAGGTGTCTTGCAATTTGACCCATAGATTAACAAATAGTAATTGATGTGTTGGGCCGAGAGACCCAAAGCTGAAATTGATGTTGCTAATCCTGTGGCTATGCTCCAAAGCTCTGTTAGCAATGATCTTTTGGCACTTTGAGTGTTTTTTTTTGCGGCCTTTTGCACTTAGAGCTTGCGAAAATGGATGTCATGATATCCTTCAGCTTGTGTCCCTCAATCCAAGGAGAGAACCAAACAATTGCAATTGTACCATTGTCAATTGCTATGGTAGTCACGTCATAGAAATTATCCATATGAACATCATCGCAAAGATAGCCCTAACCCACCCAAAGCAAGCTCTGGGTCTTTCGATACAAGTCTAGAATGTGCTGAAGTGGATCAGCAGGCACAACAAAAATAGTTGCACTGTCTGTGCATAAACAGGTGTTGGGACAAGCATCCCGAGTTCGCAATATGTGAAGGGCAACATTGGCCGTGTCCATGTCTAGAACGTGTTGAAGTAGATCAATAGCGAGAACAAACAAGAGCGGCGACAAGGATCCCCCTGACAAAGACATCTCTCATGCAACCATGCTAGCTGCCTAGAACACCATGCCAACCAATCAAAACACGTCGAAGGGAACCTTCTTCTCTGCATAAGGTCGAGCAAATATTCCCATCAAACATATTTGAAAGCCTACCTATTAATGTCCAACTTGAGAAGAGACACTAGGTGTTAGTTTATCCTCCACAAGTGCCTATCCATTACATTTTTTATTTGCTGGTGAATACTAAATATTATTTCAATACCAAATATCGTGTTGTTAGCTTATTATTGAACTTATCTTGAATTACAAGAAACATTTGACCAGGAATAAGAGTTAAAACAGTCATGCCAACGGTTCAATTTATACTCTACAAGCTTCTACAAGTACACTTACCTAATCAAACACTAAAAAATGCTATTGTGATAACTTTTAGGCCAAATGCACTACCAGAAACTGAAATATTCCTATGAGCCCAAACACGACAGGAAAATAGGGTTTACCGGCAGGGAAAGTATTTCCTGTCGGCCCGCCGTCAGGGTTAGCCGTCAGGCATAGATTGACAGGGAAATTTTCATATGCCCGTCGGCTAGCCAATAGGAACATTATTCCTGCCGACTTTCAATGTTTCTCTGACGATTTTGGCCTCACAGGGATACATAGTCGTCAGGTTTGGCAAACCAGGTAAATTGCATATCCCTGTCATACATAACCACTAGTAAAAAATGAATCCAATGAACAAAAAAAAATCTTAACATTGATGGTCTAGACATAGCTATTTCATTACTCTGAATGTTTAGAACAGAGAAACATCACTATCAAATAGCTTCCATCAACCATAGAGTTACAAATTCACATACTTCGGATACAACTCCATTGAACTTGCATACATGAATCAAAGGACAATTTAAACAGAGGCGCAACATCTAAAAACACTAGAGCATCAACTAAATATTCACAACCCGAGACCTCTTTTCATAATGTTTTGTTACAGCTCAAGTTGCAAGCTTCTCTTCAAGGTTACCCTGCAGTGGACATAAATGAACTTGTAAAAAGGTGCAAGTGTCTCGCATAAAAAAAGTGGAAGTGTCAACACTTTGCGACAAAAAGGTATCAATAACAGGAACAATATATATAAGATATAATAAGCATAATCGAACTGATATTTCAGTTTCTCGCAATAACAGCGACATATGTACCCAACATGTTTTTGTCACAGCAACGTTACCTAATTTTACAGCTATATAGAAAAAAATGGAGTAGTTTGTTCTACAATCATATCTCAGATTTATACAAACCATGCAATTAAAAAAATCCATTCAAATGGCAACCTAACCACATGCTTCTGGATTAGTTAGAACAACTAACAGTCTGAATAGATGAGATATTAGAGGCTTCTTGCAAGTCAGGCTCAAATCACAGTACCAGTGTAAATATTCTTATGTGCCACTGCTCAATGATGCATAACCATGCTACTTCTTGAGCTTGCGTTGGTTTTTCCCTTGAAGAGGAAAGGGTGATGCAGCACAGTAGAGATAGGTATTTCCCTCAATTAAGAACCAAGGTATCAATCCAGTAGGAGAAACGCGCAAGTCCCCAATAGATGCACTTGCACCCAACGCGATAAAGGGGTTGTCAATCCCTTCACGGTCACTTGCAAAGGTGAGATCTGATAGAGATACATAGAACTAAACAAAGGATAAAATATTTTTGGGTTTTTTGGTTTATAGATCTGAAAGTAAAATATTGCAAAACAGTAAATCAGAAACTAATATGATGGAAAAAAGACCCGGGGGCCATAGGTTTTGCTACAGGCTTATCTCTTGAAGGCAAATAATACGGTGGGTGAACAAATTACTGTCGAGCAATTGAAAGAAAAGCGCAAATTATGACGATATCCAAAGCAATGATTATGCAATATAGGCATCACGTCCGTGTCAAGTAGAGCGACTCCTGACTGCATCTACTACTATTACTCCACACATCGACCGCTATCCAGCATGCATCTAGAGTATTAAGTTCATAAAGAACAGAGTAACGCCTTAAATAAGATGACATGATGTAGAGGAATAAACTCAAGCAATGTGATGAAAACCCCATCTTTTTATCCTCGATGGCAACAATGCAATACGTGTCTCGCTACCCCTACTTTGTCACTGGGTGAAATCACGCAGGATTGAACCCAAAGCTAATCACCTCCCCCATTGCAAGAAAAACCAATCTAGTTGGCCAAACCAAACCGATAATTCAAAGAGAAATACAAAGATACCAAATTATGCATAAAAGAATTCAGAGAAGATTCAAATAATATTCATAGATAAGCTGATCATAAATCCACAATTCACCGGATCTCGACAAACACACCGTGAAAGAAGATTACATCGGATATATCTCCAAGAACATTGAGGAGAACATGGTATTGAGAATCAAAGAGAGAGAAGAAGCCATCTAGCTACTAGCTATGGACCCGTAGGTCTGCGGTAAACTACTCAAGCTTCATCGGAGGGGCGATAGGGTTGATGTAGATGCCCTCCGTGATTGAATCCCCCTCCGGCAGGATGCCGGAAAAGGCCCCAAGATGGGATCTCACGGGAACAGAAGGTTGTTGGGGAACGTAGCAGAAATTCAAAATTTTCCTACGTGTCACCAAGATCTATCTAAGGAGAAACCAGCAACGAGGGGAAGGAGAGTGCATCTACATACCCTTGTAGATCGCTAAGCGGAAGCGTTCAAGAGAACGGGGTTGAAGGAGTCATACTCGTCGTGATCCAAATCACCGGAGATCCTAGTGCCGAACGGACGGCACCTCCGCGTTCAACACACGTACAGCCCGGTGACGTCTCCCATGCCTTGATCCAGCAAGGAGAGAGGGAAAGGTTGGGGAAGACTCCATCCAGCAGCAGCACGACGGTGTGGTGGTGATGGAGGAGCGTGGCAATCTGCAGGCTTCGCCAAGCACCGCGGGAGAGGAGGAGGACTTGGGAGGGCGGAGGGCTGCGCCAGGCAAGGGTGCAGCTCCCATGCGCCTCCCACTATATATAGGGGTGGAGGGGATTATTTCTTGCCCTCCAAGTCCATTGGGGCGTTGGCAAAGGTGGGAGGAAAGAAATCCCATCCTTTCCTTTCCCCACCGATTGTTATCCCCCCTTTTTAGGGATCTTGATCTTATCCCTTCGGGATATGATCTTATTCCTTCTAAGGGGGGATCTTGGTGCGCCTTGACCAGGGGTGTGGGGCCTTTCCCCCACTACCCACGTTCATGTGGGTCCCCCCATGCAGGTGGGCCCCACAACGGAACCTTCTAGAACCTTCCCGGTACAATACCGAAAAATCTCAAACATTTTCCGGTGGCCAAAATAGGAGTTCCCATATATAAATCTTTACCTCGGGACCATTCCGGAACTCCTCGTGACGTCCGGGATCTCATCCAGGACTCCGAACAACACTCGGTGACCATGTATATCTATTCCCTATAACCCTAGCGTCATCGAACCTTAAGTGTGTAGACCCTACGGGTTCGGGAACCATGCAGACATGACCGAGACGTTCTCCGGTCAATAACCAACAGCGGGATCTGGATACCCATGTTGGCTCCCACATGTTCCACGATGATCTCATCGGATGAACCACGATGTCAAGGACTCAATCGATCCCGTATACAATTCCCTTTGTCTAACGGTATTGTACTTGCCCGAGATTGATCGTCGGTATACCGATACCTTGTTCAATCTCGTTACCGGCAAGTCTCTTTACTCGTTTCGTAACACATCATCCCGTGATCAACCCCTTGGTCACATTGTGCACATTATGATGATGTCCTACCGAGTGGGCCCAGAGATACCTCTCCGTTTACACAGAGTGACAAATCCAGTCTTGATTCGTGCCAACCCAACAGACACTTTCGTGAGATACCAGAGTGCACCTTTATAGCCACCCGATTCACGTTGTGAGACGTTTGGTACACCCAAAGTATTCCTCGATGATCCGGAGTTGCACAATCTCATGGTCTAAGGAAAAGATACTTGACATTAGAAAAGCTTTAGCATACTGAACTACACGATCTTTGTGCTAGGCTTAGGATTGTCTTGTCCATCACATCATTCTCCAAATGATGTGATCCCGTTATCAACGACATCCAATGTCCATGGTCGGAAACCGTAACCATCTGTTGATCAACGAGCTAGTCAACTAGAGGCTTACTAGGGACATGGTGTTGTCTATGTATCCACACATGTATCTGAGTTTCCTATCAATACAATTATAGCATGGATAATAAACGATTATCATGAACAAGGAAATATAATTATAACCAATTTATTATTGCCTCTAGGGCATATTTCCAACAGTCTCCCACTTGCACTAGAGTCAATAATCTAGTTCACATCGCTATGTGATCAACACTCATAGGTCACATCTCCATGTGACCAACATCCAAGAGTTTACTAGTGTCACTAAACTAGTTCACATCATCATGTGATTAAGACTCAATGAGTTCTGGGGTTTGATCATGTTTTGCTTGTGAGAGAGGTTTTAGTCAACGGGTCTGCAACATTCAGATCCGTATGTACTTCGCAAATCTCTATGTCATATTGTAAATGCTGCTTCCACGCTCCACTTGGAGCTATTCCAAATGGTTGCTCCATTATACGTATCCGGTATCTCTACTCAGAGCTATCCGGATAGGTGTTAAGCTTGCATCGACGCAACTCTTTACGTCGAACTCTTTATCACCTCCATAATCGAGAAACATATCCTTATTCCTCTAAGGATAATTTTGATCGCTATCTGGTGATCCACTCCTTGATCACCTTTGTACCCTCTTGCCGATATGTAGCAAGGCACACATCGGTCGGTACACAACATAGCATCTTGTAGAGCCTACGTCTAAGGCATAGGGGCGACCTTCGTCCTTTCTCTCTTTTCTGCCGTGGTCGAGCTTTAACTCTTAACTTCATACCTTACAACTCAGGCAAGAACTCCTTCTTTGACTGATCCATCTTGAACACCTTCAAGATTATGTCAAGGTATGTGCTCATTTGAAAGTATTATTAAACATTTTGATCTATCTTATAGATCTTGATGCTTATTGTTCAAGTAGCCTAATCCAGGTTTTCCATTGAAAAACACTTTTCAAACAACCCTATATGCTTTCTAGAAATTCTACATCATTTCTGATCAACAATATGTCAACAACATATACTCATCAGAAATTCTATAGTGCTCCCACTCACTTCTTTGGAAACACAAGTTTCTCATAAACTTTGTATAGACCCAAAATCTTTGATCATATCATCAAAGCGTACATTCCAACTCCGAGATGCTTAGTCCAGTCCTTAGAAGGATTGCTGGAGCTTTGCATACTTGTTAGCGTCTTTCAGGATTGTCAAAAACCTTCTGGTTGTATCACATACAACCTTTCCTCAAGAAAACTGTCAAGGAAACAATGTTTTGACATCCTATATGCAAGATTTCATAAATAATGCAGTAACTGCTAATCCAATTCCAACAGACTCTTAGCAACGCTACGAGTGAGAAAGCCTCACCGTAGTCAACTCCTTGAACTTGTCGGAAAACATCTAAACGACAAGTCGAGCTTTCTTAACGGTGATACTTACCATCATTGTCTGTCTTCATTTTAAAATCCATCTGTACCCAACAGCCTTACGACCATCAAGTATTTCTTCCAAAGTCATGGATCCTTCTCTCGGATTTTATGGCCTCGAGCCATTCATCGGAATTCGGGCCCACCATCGCTTCTCCATAGCTCGTAGGTTCATTGTTGTCTAGCAACATGACCTTCAAGACAGGATTACTATACCACTCTGAAGTAGTACGCATCCTTGTCACCCTACGAGGTACGGTAGTGACTTGATCCAAAACTTCATGATCACTATCATCAGCTTCTACTTCAATTGGTGTGGGCGCTACAGGAACAACTTCCTGTGCCCTGCTACACACTAGTTGAAGTGACGGTTCAATAACCTCATCAAGTCTCCACCATGCTCCCACTCAACTTTCCGAGACAAACTTTTCCTCGAGAAAGGACCCGATTCAAGAAACAATCCCTATTGCTTTCGGATCTGAATTAGGAGGTATACCCAACTGTTTTGGGTGTCTTATGAAGATGCATTTTATCCGCTTTGGGTTCGAGTTTATCAACCTGAAACTTTTTTCACATAAGCGTCGCAGCCCCAAACTTTAAGAAACGACAACTTAGGTTTCTCCAAACCATAGTTCAAACGGTGTCGTCTCAACGGAATTGCGTGGTGCCCTATTAAAGTGAGTGCGATTGTCTCTAATGCCTAACCCATGAACGATAGTAGTAATTCGATAAGAGACATCATGGTACGCACCATATATATCCAATAGGGTGCAACTATGATTTTCGGACACACCATCACACCATGGTATTCCAGGCGGTATTAATTGTGAAACAATTTCCACAATGTCTTAATTATGTGCAAAGCTCAGAACTCAGATACTCATCTCTATGATCATATCATAGACATTTTATCCTCTTGTCACGATGATTTTCAACTTCACTCTGAAATTACTTGAACCATTCAATAATTCAGACTTGTGTTTCATCAAGTAAATATACTCAGATTCTACTCAAATCATCCGTGAAGTAAGAACATAACGATATTCATCTGATGCCTCAAAGACTCATTGGACTGCACACATCAAAATGTGTTACTTCCAACAAGTTGCTATCTTGTTCCATCTTCTTGAAAACGAGGCTTTTCACCATCTTGCCCATATGGTATGATTTGCATATCTCAAGTGATTCAAAATCAAGTGAGTCCAAACGATCCATCTGCATGGAGTTTCTTCATGCGTATACACCAATAGACATGGTTCGCATGTCTCAAACTTTTCAAAAACGAGTGAGTCCAAAGATCCATCAACATGGAGCTTCTTCATGCGTTTTACACCAATATGACTTACATGGAAGTGCCACAAGCAAGTGGTACCATCATTACTATCTTATATCTTTTGGCATGAAAATGTGTATCACTACGATCGAGATTCAATAAATCATTCCTTTTAGGTGCAAGACCATTGAAGGTATTATTCAAATAAACAGAGTAACCATTATTCTCCTTAAATGAATAACCGCATTGCAATAGACATAATCCAATCATGTCTATGCTCAATGCAAACACCAAATAACAATATTCAGGTTTAGCACCAATCTCGATGGTAGAGGGAGCGTGCGATGCTTGATCACATCAACCTTGGAAACACTTCCAACACATATCGACAGTTGACCTTTTGCTAGTCTCCGTTTATTCCGTAGCTGTTATTTCGAGCTACTAACACTTAGCAACCGAACCGGTATCTAATACCCTGGTGCTACTAGGAGTACTAGTAAAGTACATATTAACATAATGTATATCCAATATACTTCTATCGACCTTGCCTGCCTTCTTATCTACCAAGTATCCAGGGTGGTTCTACTTCAGTGTCCGTTCCTCTCATTACGAAGCACTTAGTCTCGTGTCAGGTTCAACCTGGGTTTCTTCATCGGAGCAACAACTGATTTGCCGCTTCATGAAGTACCCTTCTTGCCCTTGCCCTTCTTGAAACTAGTGGTTTCACTAACCATCAACAATTGATGCTCCTTCTTGATTTCTATATTCGCGGTGTCGAACATTGCGAATAGCTCAAGGATCATCATATCTATCCCTAATATGTTATAGTTCATCACGAAGCTATAGCAGCTTGGTGGCAATGACTTTGGAGAAACATCACTATCTCATCAGGAAGATCAACTCCCACTCGATTCAAGTGATTGTTGCACTCAGACAATCTGAGCACAAGCTCAACAATTGAGCTTTTCTCCCTTAGTTTGCAGGCTAAGAAAATCGTCGGAGGTCTTATACCTCTTGACGTGGGCACGAGCTTGAAATCCCAATTTTAGCCCTCGAAACATCATATATGTTCCGCGACGTTTGGAAATCGTCTTTGGTGCCTCAACTCTAAACCATTTAACTGAACTATCACGTAGTTATCAAAACGTGTATGTCAGATGTTCGCAACATCCACAGACAACGTTCGAGGTTCAGCACACCAAGCGGTGCATTAAGGACATAAGCCTTCTACTGTCCGCATAATTGCTACTGTCAACTTTCAACTATATTTTCTCTAGGAACATATCTAAAACAGCAGAACTAAAGCGCGAGCTATGACATAATTTGCAAAGGGTTTTTGACTATGTTCAGGATAATTAAGTTCATCTTATGAACTCCCACTCAGATAGACATCCTCTAGTCATCTAAGTGATTACATGATCCGAGTCAACTAGGCCGTGTCCGATCATCACGTGAGACGGACTAGTCATCATCGGTGAACATCTTCATGTTGATCGTATCTACCATACCACTCATGCTCGACCTTTTGGTCTCTTGTGTTCTGAGACCATGTCTGTACATGCTAGGCTCGTCAAGTCAACCTAAGTGTTTCGCGTGTGTAAATCTGGCTTACACCCGTTGTATGTGAACGTAAGAATCTATCACACCCGATCATCACGTGGTGCTTGAAGCATTTAACTTTACGCACGGTGCACGCTTAGGGGAACACTTCCTTGAAATTTTAATGAGGGATCATCTTATTTACTACCGTGTTCTAAGCAAATAAGATGCATAAACATGATAAACATCACATGCAATCAAATAGTGACATGATATGACCAATATCATTTTGCTCCTTTTGATCTCCATCTTCGGGGCTCCATGATCATCATCGTCACCGGCATGACACCATGATCTCCATCATCATGATCTCCATCATCGTGTCTCCATGAAGTTGTCTCGCCTACTTATTACTTCTACTACTATGGCTACCGGTTAGCAATAAAGTAAAGTAATTACATGGCGTATGTTCAATGACACGCAGGTCATACAATAAATAAAGACAACTCCTATGGCTCCTGCCGGTTGTCATACTCATCGACATGCAAGTCGTGATTCCTATTACAAGAACATGATCAATCTCATACATCACATATCATTCATCACATTCTTCTTGGCCATATCACATCACATAGCATACCCTGCAAAAACAAGTTAGACGTCCTCTAATTGTTGTTTGCATGTTTTACGTGGCTGCTATGGGTTTCTAGCAAGAACGTTTCTTACCTATGCAAAACCACAACGTGATATGCCAATTGCTATTTACCCTTCATAAGGACCCTTTTCATCGAATCCGTTCCGACTAAAGTGGGAGAGACTGGCAACCGCTAGCCACCTTATGCACCAAGTGCATGTCAGTCGGTGGAACATGTCTCACGTAAGTGTACGTGTAAGGTCGGTCCGGGCCGCTTCATCCCACAATACCGTCGAAACAAGATTGGACTAGTAACGGTAAGCATATTGAACAAAATCAACGCCCACAACTACTTTGTGTTCTACTCGTGCAAAGAATCTACGCAATAGACCTAGCTCATGATGCCACTGTTGGGGAACGTAGCAGAAATTCAAAATTTTCCTATGTGTCACCAAGATCTATCTAAGGAGAAACCAGCAACGAGGGGAAGGAGAGTGCATCTACATACCCTTGTAGATCGCTAAGCGAAAGCGTTCAAGAGAACGGGGTTGAAGGAGTCATACTCGTCGTGATCCAAATCACCGGATATCCTAGTGCCGAACGGACGGCACCTCCGCGTTCAACACACGTACAGCCGGTGGCGTCTCCCATGCCTTGATCCAGCAAGGAGAGAGGGAGAGGTTGGGAAGACTCCATCCAGCAGCAGCACGACGGTGTGGTGGTGATGGAGGAGCGTGGCAATCTGCAGGCTTCGCCAAGCAACGCGGGAGAGGAGGAGGACTTGGGAGGGGGAGGGCTGCGCCCGAGGGCAAGGGTGCAGCTCCCATGCGCCTCCCACTATATATAGGGGTGGAGGGGATTATTTCTTGCCCTCCAAGTCCATTGGGGCGTTGGCAAAGGTGGGAGGAAAGAAATCCCATCCTTTCCTTTCCCCACGATTGTTATCCCCCTTTTAGGGATCTTGATCTTATCCTTGGGATATGATCTTATTCCTTCTAAGGGGGATCTTGGTGCGCCTTGACCAGGGGTGTGGGGCCTTTCCCCCACTACCCACGTTCATGTGGGTCCCCCCATGCAGGTGGGCCCCACTCTGGAACCTTCTAGAACCTTCCCGGTACAATACCGAAAAATCTCAAACATTTTCCGGTGGCCAAAATAGGACTTCCCATATATAAATCTTTACCTCCGGACCATTTTGGAACTCCTCGTGACGTCCGGGATCTCATCCGGGACTCCGAACAACATTCGGTGACCACGTATATCTATTCCCTATAACTCTAGCGTCATCGAACCTTAAGTGTGTAGACCCTACGGGTTCGGGAACCATGCAGACATGACCGAGACGTTCTCCGGTCAATAACCAACAGCGGGATCTGGATACCCATGTTGGCTCCCACATGTTCCACGATGATCTCATCGGATGAACCACGATGTCAAGGACTCAATCGATCCCGTATACAATTCCCTTTGTCTAACGGTATTATACTTGCCCGAGATTCGATTGTCGGTATACCGATACCTTGTTCAATCTCGTTACCGGCAAGTATCTTTACTCGTTCCGTAACACATCATCCCGTGATCAACCCCTTGGTCACATTGTGCACATTATGATGATGTCCTACCGAGTGGGCCTAGAGATACCTCTCCGTTTACACAGAGTGACAAATCCCAGTCTCTATTCGTGCCAACCCAACATACACTTTCGGAGATATCTGTAGTGCACCTTTATAGCCACCCAGTTACGTTGTGATGTTTGGTACACCCAAAGCATTCCTACAGTATCCGGGAGTTGCACAATCTCATGGTCTAAGGAAAAGATACTTGACATTAGAAAAGCTTTAGCATACGAACTACACGATCTTTGTGCTAGGCTTAGGATTGGGTCTTGTCCATCACATCATTCTCCAAATGATGTGATCCCGTTATCAACGACATCCAATGTCCATGGTCAGGAAACCGTAACCATCTGTTGATCAACGAGCTAGTCAACTAGAGGCTTACTAGGGACATGGTGTTGTCTATGTATCCACACATGTATCCGAGTTTCCTATCAATACAATTATAGCATGGATAATAAACGATTATCATGAACAAGGAAATATAATGATAACCAATTTATTATTGCCTCTAGGCCATATTTCCAACAAAGGTTGCGGTGGTGGAAAAGTGTTTTCGTGGATGCTTTTGAGGGTTTTGGAATATATAGGAGGAAGAGCTAGGTCAGGGGATCACCAAGGGGCCCACAAGGTAGGAGGGTGCGCCCACCTCCCTAGGGCGCGCCCTCCACCATTGTCGCCGCCTCGTGGCTCTTCTGACTTGCACTCCAAGTCTGCTGGGTGTCTTCTAGTCCAAGAAAAATCATCGTGAAGTTTTATTCCGTTTGGACTCCGTTTAGTATTCCTTTTCTGCGAAGCTCAAAAA
This sequence comes from Aegilops longissima, assembly GCA_021605205.1. Taxonomy (NCBI): domain Eukaryota; kingdom Viridiplantae; phylum Streptophyta; class Magnoliopsida; order Poales; family Poaceae; genus Aegilops; species Aegilops longissima. The sequence goes on from CM038678.1 coordinate 70,500,431, forward strand.
TAAGGAAAAAACAGAAACTGGCACTGGGATCTAGGTTAATAAATTAGTCCCAAAAATAATATAAAATAGCATATTAATGCATATAAAACATCCAAAACAGATAATATAATAGCATGGAACAATAAAAAATTATAGGTACGTTGGAGACATATCAAGCATCCCCAAGCTTAATTCCTGCTCGTCCTCGAGTAGGTAAATGATAAAAACAGAATTTTTGATGTGGAATGCTACCTAACATATTCATCCATGTAATTTTCTTTATTGTGGCATGAATGTTCAGATCCATAAGAATTAAAACAAAAGTTTAATATTGACATAAAAACAATAATACTTGAAGCATACTAACAAAGCAATCATGTCTTCTCAAAATAACATGGCCAAAGAAAGCTATCCCTACAAAATCATATAGTCTGGCTATGCTCCATCTTCATCACACAAAATATTCAAATCATGCACAACCCCGATGGCAAGCCAAACAATTGTTTCATACTTTTGATGTTCTCAAACCTTTTCAACTTTCATGCAATACATGAGCGTGAGCCATGGACATAGCACTATAGGTGGAGTAGAAGGTGGTTGTGGAGAAGACAAAAAGAGGGAGATAGTCTCACATCAACTAGGCGTATTAACGGGCTTTGGAGATGCCCATCAATAGATATCAATATGAGCGAGTAGGGATTGCCATGCAACGGATGCACTAGAGCTATAAGTTTATGAAAGCTCAAAAGGAAACTAAGTGGGTGTGAATCCAACTCGCTTGCTCAAGAAGACCTAGGGCATTTTGAGGAAGCCCATCTTTGGAATATACAAGCCAAGTTCTATAATGAAAAATTCCCACTAGTATATGAAAGTGTCAACATAGGAGACTCTCTATCATGAAGATCATGGTGCTACTTTGAAGCACAAGTGTGGAAAAAGGATAGTAACATTGCCCCTTCTCTCTTTTTCTCTCATTTTTTGTTTGGTTTCTTTGCCCTCTTTATTTTTCCTCACATGGCGCAGTGCTCTAATAATAAAGATCATCACACTTTTATTTACTTACAACTCAAGAATTACAACTCGATACTTAGAACAAAATATGACTCTATATGAATGCCTCCGGCGGTGTACCGATATGTGCAATGACTCAAGAGTGACATGTATAAAAATTTATGAATGGTGGCTTTGTTGGGAAACGTAGAATGCAATTTTAAAAGAATTCCTACGCTCGCGCAAGATCTACCTAGGAGATGCATAGCAAAGAGAGGGGAGAGTGTGTCTACGTACCCTCGTAGACCGAAAGCGGAAGCGTTTTGACAACACGGTTGATGTAGTCGAACATCTTCTCGTTCCGACCGATCAAGCACCGAACGTACGACACCTCCGAGTTCTGTACACGTTCAGCTCAATGACGTCCCTCGAACCCTTGATCCAACAAAGTGTCGAGGGAGAGTTCCGTCAGCACGACGGCATGGTGACGGTGATGGTGAAGTGATCCGCGCAGGGCTTCGCCTAAGCACTACGAAGATATGACCGTAGGCGTAAACTGTGGAGGGGGGCGTCGCACACGGCTAACAATTGTTGGTGTGTTCTAGGCGCCTCCCCCCCTTATATCTATAGGTGGGAGGAAGAGGGGGCAGCCAAGGGGGTGCCCCAAGTAGGAGGAATCCTACTTGGGAGCCATGTCCAATTCGCCCCCTTCCTTATTAACCGAAGGGGAAAGGAAAGAGAGAGGGGGAGGAAAGGAAGGGGGAGGCCGAATCCTCCCCTTTCCTTCTCCCTTCCCCTCTTTCCTTCTCCTCCTATTTCAGCCTATATGGGGGCACACCAGCCCCTTGTGGGATGGCCTGTCCCTCTCTTGGCCCATAAGGCCCATATCTTTGCCGGCGGGGTGCCCGGAACCCCTTCCGGTGACCCGATATGTACCCGATACTCTCCGGAATACTTCCATTGTCCGAATACTATCGTCCTATATATATATATATATATATATATATATATATATATATATATATATATATATATATATATATATATACCTCTCGACCATTTCGAGACTCCTCGTCATGTCCGTTATCTCATCCGGGACTCCGAACAACATTCAGTCACCAAATCACATAACTCATATAATACTAAATCGTCATCGAACGTTAAGCGTGCGGACCCTACGGGTTCAAGAACTATGTAGACATGACCGAGGCAGCTCTCCAGTCAATAACCAACAGCGGAACCTGGATGCTCATATTGGTTCCCACATATTCTACGAAGATCTTTATCGGTCGTACCGTAATGACAACATACGTTATTCCCTTTGTCATCGGTATGTTACTTGCCCGAGATTCAATCGTCAGTATCTTCATACTTAGTTCAATCTCGTTAGCAGCAGGTCTCTTTACTCATTCCGTAATACACATCCGCAACTAACTCATTAGTCACATTGCTTGCAAGGCTTCTTATGATGTGCATTACTGAGAGGGCCCAGAGATACCTCTCCGACACTCGGAGTGACAAATCCTAATCTCGATCTATGCCAACCCAACAAACACCTTCAAATATACCTATAGAGCATCTTTATAATCACCCAGTTACGTTGTGACGTTTGATATCACACAAGGCATTCCTCTGGTATCCGGGAGTTTCATAATATCATAGTCAAAGGAATGTGATCCCGTTAATCAAATGACAACACATGTCTTATGGTTAGGAAACTTAACCATCTTTGATTAACGAGCTAGTCTAGTAGAGGCTCACTAGGGACACAGTGTTTTGTCTATGTATCCACATGATGTCTACTACGCAACTTTATTCTTGTAGACTCGTGTTGGGCCTCCGAGCGCCGAGTTTTGTAGGACAGTAGCAATTTTCCCTCAAGTGGATGACCTAAGGTTTATCAATCCGTGGGAGGCGTAGGATGAAGATGGTCTCTCTCAAACGACCCTGCAACCAAATACAAGAAATCTCTTGTGTCCCCAACACACCCAATACAATGGCAAATTGTATAGGTGCACTAGTTCCGCGAAGAGATGGTGATAAAAGTGTAATATGGATGATAGAAATATATTTTTATAATCTGAATAAATAAAATAGCAAGGTAGCAAAAAGTAAACGGGCACAAAAACGGTATTGCAATGCTTAGAAACAAGGCCTAGGGTCCGTACTTTCGCTAGTGCAATCTCTCAACAATACTAATATAACTGGATCACATAACCATCCCTCGACGTGCAACGAAGAATCACTCCAAAGTTCCTATCTAGCGGAGAACGTAAGAACAAATTGTTTGTAGGGTACGGAACCACCTAAAAGCTATTCTTTCCGTTCATCTATTCAAGAGTTCATACTAAAATAACACAAAGCTATTCTTTCCATTCGATCTATCCTAGAGTTCATACTAAAATAACACCAAAGCAAATTCATATTCATAATACTCAATCCAACACAAAGAACTTCAAAGAGTGCCCCAAGATTTCTACCGAAGAAACAAAGACAAGAACGTGCATCAACCCCTATGCATAGATTACCCCAATGTCACCTTGGGAATCCGCGAGTTGAGTGCCAAAACATATATCAAGTGAATCAATACGATACCCCATTGTCACCACAAGTATTCAATTGCAAGACATATATCAAGTGTTCTCAAATCCATAAAAGTATTCAATCCGATAACAATGAAATCTCAAAGGGAAAACTCAATTCATCACAACAAGATAGAGAGGGGAAACACCATATGATCCGACTATATTAACAGTGCCCGCAATACATCATGATCGTGACATCTCAAGAACACAAGAGAGAGAGAGAGAGAGAGAGAGAGAGAGAGAGAGATTAAACACATAGCTACTGATACAAACCCTCAGCCCCGAGGGTGGACTACTCCCTCCTCATCGTGGTGGCCGCCGGGATGATCGATGAATATGGCCACCGATGATGATTCCCCCCTCCGGCAGGGTGCCGGAACAGGGTCTAGATTGGTTTCTCGTGTCTACAGAGCCTTGCGGCGGCGGAACTTCTGGTCTAGGTTAACCCCGAATGGTTTTGGAATATTTGTGAATTTATAGGGCGAATAGGGGCTTCAGGAGACCACCAAGGTGGGGACAACCCACCTGGGCGCGCCCTGGTGGGTTGTGCCCCCCTCGGGGCACCCCCCAGGTGCTGCTCTGGCCCATCCTGGGTGTTCTGGTCCATAAAATTTCTCCAAAAAGTTTCGCGGTGTTTGGACTCCGTTGATAATGATTTCCTGCGATGTAAAAAACAAGCAATAACAGCAACTGGCACTGGGCACTGGATCAATAGGTTAGTCCCGAAAAATGATATAAAGTTGCTATAAAATGATTGTAAAACATCCAAGAATGATAATATATTAGCTTGAATACTTCATAAATTATAGATATGTTGGAGACGTCTCATCATCCCCAAGCTTGATTCCTACTCGTCCTCGAGTAGGTAAATGATAAAAGAAATAATTTATGAAATCTGAATGCTAGCAAAGTGCATAAGTTTGATCAATGATAATTTCAATCATTTTTCCTAGCATCATAACAGCAATTCTTTCTTATAAAACTTCTCATGTTAAAGTAGACCAATTCACATGTTAAGGTTCAAACAATGAATTCTCTTGAAACTCGACAACCTATGTTCTCAGTCACCAAGCAATTGTAATTCAACTTATTCAACAGAGTTTAAGTAAGATCTCCGCATACTCAACCATCATATAGTCTTCTATGATTGCTAACACTCACCTCATACACATGAGCAAAACGTTTCAACTGGACACATAGAAAGATAGGGGCTTATAGTTTCGCCTCCCAACGTATTCACCTCAAGGGTGATGTCAACAATAATAACTCATGCCACCCATATTCAACTGGACATATGTTCCTAGATCTTTCCTCACCACATGATGCTTGCCAAAGGAGAAAAATAAAAAGGAATAGAGATAAAAACTATGACTCTTGCATAAAAGTAAATACATAAAGTAAAAGATAGTCCCTTCGCAGAGGGATGCAGAGGTTGCCATGCGCTTATTTATTTGTATGCTCAATCCTTTAGTGCAAAAGAACGTCACGTTGTATTGCCCCTTAAGATGACAACTTACTTGAAGGATCTTGCTCAATCCTTAGGTAGGTTTGGTGGAATCTTGAAGAGAAGATTTGGGTTTAAGGTTTTTGGATGCACAAGTAGTATCTCTACTTGGTGCGGAATTTTTGGCTAGCAAAGATGGGGGGCAAGCACCACATGTTGAAGGATCTATGACAATATAATTTCTATGTGAATATGAACAAACATGAATCATTACGTTGTCTTCCTTGTCCAACGTCAACAATTTTGGCACATAATATTTTGATGGGGGCTCACAATCACAAAAGATTTCCAAGATAGTGTATTTGCATGTGAAAGTTCTCTTCCTTCTACTAATCATTCATGAATTGCTTGTATGACCAATATTGTGATTGTAAAGCCTCAAAAGATTTCACTTTCTAAACCCAATGTGAAGCTACCACTAGGCATGATATGAACATATAATTTAAACTTCATTACATTCAATTTGTCCAACAAGTTACTCATAGGATATAAGTGAAGCACAAGAGTAAATGACAAACTACTCCAAAAAGATATAAGTTCTGATCACGCGAGTAGTTAAGTAAATAGATAACTATGTGAGGACTCTCTCTTGTTTAAAAGTTTCAGATCTAAGTATTTTATTAAAACAACAAGCAAAAACAAAATAAAATGACATTCCAAGAATAGCACACATCATGTGAAGAAGCAAAAACTTAGGTTCAACCGATACTAACCGATAATTGTTGAGGAAGAAAGGTGGGATGCCTACCGGGGCATCCCCAAGTTTAGATGCTTGAGACTTCTTGAAATATTATCTTGGGATGCCTTGGTCATCCCCAAGCTTGAGCTTTTGTGTCTCCTTAATTCCTTTTATATCACGGTTTCCCTAAATCTTAAAAACTTCATCCGCACAAAACTCAACAAGAACTCGTGAGATAAGTTAGTATAAACCAATGCAAAAACTTTATCATTCTCTACTGTAGCAAATCACTAAAATTATTATTCAACATTGCATTCTAAATGCCTATGCATATTTAATACTCCTATCCTCGAATAGAATCATTAAACAAGCAAACATATGCAAACATAACAGCAATCTGCCAAAACAGTACAGTCTGTAAAGAATGCAAGATTCATCATACTTCCCTAACTCCAAAAATTATGAAAATTTAACACACTAGAAAATTTATCAGGGCTTATTTTGCAAAAAAAATCAACATTTTATCACATTTTGACTTTTCTAGGGAATGTTTGCAACAACGATAAACTTTCTGTTTTGAAACAGCAACATGTATACTTGCAAAATAAGCATGGTAAAGGCTATCCTTGACATTTTTATTGAAAATAAAGATGAAAAACATTATTATAAATAATAGCAAGCAAATTCTAACAAAATAAAATGATGCTCCAAGCAAAACACATATCATGTGACGAATAAAAATGTAGCTCCAAGTGAGGTTACCGATAATGTTGGAGACGAAAGAGGGGATGCCTTCCGGGGCATCCCCAAGCTTAGTTGCTTGGATCTTCCTTGAATATTACCTTTGGGGTGCCTTGGGCATCCCCAATCTTAGGGTATTGTCACTCCTTATTCTCCTCATATCGATGTCTCACCCAAAACTTGAAAACTTCAATCACACAAAACTTAACGGAACTTCGTGAGATGAGTTAGTATGATAAAGAGCAAACCATTTCACTTTGGTACTGTCAAAGACAAGATTCATAGTTTTTTCCATACAATGCCTACTGTGGCATATCATTTCTACAATTTATATTAAGCAATATAAGCAATAGAAACTAGAAAGACAACAAACTATGCATTGAAAACAGAATCTGTCAAAAACAAAACAGTCTGTAGTAATCTGTACTCCAACCATACTTCTGCTACTCCAAAAATTCTGAAAAATTAGGACAACATATAGAATTTGTATATCTATCACCTGTAAAAATTTCAGATTAAAAGCACGTTCCAGTGAATTTTCAAATTTCCTGGACTGAGCGCAAAAGTTTCTGTTTTTGCACAGATTCAAGTCACTACAAAAAAAGACACACCCGTGACATTTTGGGCCGAACGAATTTTTTTTCTGTCATACATATGAGACTTCTATGACGATAATTGTGACAAAACCCGGTATCATCATAGATGTGGTGGGCTCCTACTTCTATGACAAAAAATCATGACAGAAAATGGGCTTTTCGTCCTGGGCGGGCCGGAGACGCAGCTGCATGACATTCTTTGGGCCATCATGACGAAAAAAACTGTGGTACAAGCGAGGGGGAGGAAAATTTCGGGGAGTTGCCGGTTATGGTGGGAGGTCGGGGGCCGAAGCGATGCACGCTTCTCGTCAGTGCACGCAGCGTGTGTGCGGCGTTGGCTCTAATCGAACCCGATCGAGGCGTTGGGCTCTAATCGAACCCGGCGATTGACTGCAGCTTACGTTCATCGAACCCGAGGATCGATCGATGGTGTTAATCGAACCCGATGGGCGATTCGCCGCTACTACTGCTAATCAAGCCGATCGATTGGATGAACAGTGGCGTTGCGGGGATTGGATGAGCAAGGGCGGTGGCGTTGCCTCGGATGAACAAGACCCCATGGTGTGGAGGGCTGGATGAACAGAGAGCGGTGGAGGGTGGCCGTGGAGGGATGGTTGAACAGACCCTGTGGTGTGGAGGGCTGGATGAACAGTGAGACGGTGGAGGGTGCTGTGGAGGGTGGTTGAACAAGAGCGGTGGAGTAGCGCGGTGGAGGCTGGATGAACAGGAGCTTGTGGAGGCTGGAGGAGGTCGACGGTAGCCCGTGGAGGCTGGAGGAGGTCGATGGTGGAGATGAACAGATCCGTGGAGTCCTGTTTGTGGTACGCCACACCCTCCCGATGAACAGGACCCCGCTTTGACCGTGGCGCCCAACACAAGTCCGTTTAAATCCGCTTTTGCGGCACGCCACACCCTCCCGATCAACAGACCCCATTTCGACCGTAGGAGGTCCGTTTCCTACGCTTTGCGATGCGCCACACCCTCCCGATCAACAGACCCCGTTTGATCGTAGGAGGTCTGCTTCTCTGCTTTTGCGGCACGCCAGACCCCTCCCGATCAACAGGACCCCCGTTTCGACCGTAGGAGGTCCGTTTCCTCGTTGTGCGGTACGCCAGGCCCCTCCCGATGAACATGATCCCGTTTCGAACGTAGTCGGTCGAACACAAGGCCGTTTCCTCCGTTGTGCGGTACGCCAGGCCTCGTTTCCATCGCCTGTTCCGTCCAAGCCCTCCCGATGAACACGACCACGCATTCTGTTCCGACCCAGCCGGTTGGATCCCCATGAACACGATGACGACGCTGTTTCTCCGTTCCGACCTAGCCATGTACGTATGCGCGAGTAGGCGTTCGAGACCCTGCCCGTATGTATGTATGTGGCCGTACTTTATTTCTTGCACCCTCGCCGCTGTACGTACGTGTACATGCTACGTGCGCACCTCTACTGCGACACGTGCGCGCCTCTACATCTACGACACGTGCGCGCCTCTACATCGACCAGTATGTACGTACACGTTCGCGACCAGAATGACAACGCTACGTACGCTTCGACTAGGTGGGTCCCGACTGTCAGGCACTTCCTTTCTTGCGAAGATGTAGCTGGTGGGTCCCAGCAGTCAGGGGGGCGAATTGGTTTTTTTGCCCGGACGCACTTCCTTGCGTGCGAAGATGTAGCTGGTGGGTCCCAGCAGTCAGGGGGCGAATCATTTTTTTTGCCCGGATGCATTTTCTTGCGTGCGAAGATGTAGCTGGTGGGTCCCAGCAGTCAGGGGGGCGAATCATTTTTTCATGAAATACGGTGGCCCGTCCGGTTGGTCCCCGCTGTCAGGTGGAGGAATAATTATTTTGCACGTAATAAGGAGGCACTTCCTTGCTGCGGCCGTGGACCAAGCTGTCAGCCTCTCCACGTACAGTCCACGTCCGATGGAAGCCATTCCTTGACCACGTTGACCACGCTGCACCGAGAGCACCAGGGCGGTGGACGACGGCGAGGCCTAGGAAGGGGACAACGCGGAGCCGGGGAAGGCGCGACAGTGGATGCCCACGCGTAGAGGAGTACGAGGGTTCACTGGTTCGCTGCAGTGTGAGGCTGCCGTCGCCGCAGAATAACAGGGGGTGTGGGTGAGTAGAGGGATGGCCTGGCCAACGGTGGGAGTAGTAGCGGCGGTGAGGCCTCCGCCGCATCGCAGCCGGCCACGGGAGGCAGAAGCACGAGGCACGAACGGCGCTGGTTTGGGCGGCTGGAGCAAGAAGACCAGAGGTTGAAGAAGCACTACGGCCGTTGGATGGACATCGTACGGTCACTGGAGCTAGAATCATGCATATTGACTAAGTTGACAAAGCCCTCCATCCCCGTCAACTTAGTAGGCCCACAAGTCAGCCTGCCACTATACTGGGTCCCAGCTAACATGCGGAGTATTATTATTTTTGTGCGTAATAAGGAGGCACTTCCTTGCGTGCGAAGATATAGCTGGTGGGTCCGAGCTGTCAGCGGCGGTAACGTTTTTTTCACGAAATACAGAGGCCCTTTCGGTGGGTCCCTGATGTCAGGTGGAGGAATCATTATTTTGCGCATAATAAGGAGGCATTTCCTTGCGTGCGGCCGTGGACCCAGCTGTCGGCCTCTCCACGTATAGTCCACTTCAGATGCATGTCGGTCGTTGACCATGTTGACCAGGCCGCGCCGAGAGCACCAGGGCGGTGGACGACGGCGAGGCCTAGGAAGGGAACGACACGGAGGCAGGGAAGACTCGGCAGTTGTTTCCCATGCGGAGGGGAGTACGACTGAACGAGGGTTTACTGGTTCGCTCGCCGTCGCGGAGAATAACAGCAGTGTGGGTTAGTAGAGGATTGCTAGGCCAACGATGAGAGTACGGTGGGGGTGAGGCTCAAGGCAAGACTGATCGCCACGGGAGGAGGGAGAGCAGTCCTGCCGGGCGCTTGTTTGAGCGGCCGAGCAGGAAGAGCAGAGATTGAAGAAGACGACGGCCGTTGGATGACCATCCAACGATCACTTTGCTTGTCGTCAACCTTTTTTTAGGAAAGCCTCAAATCTGTGAAAAATAGCATACAACCCATCTGCCATTATTTCTAATAATTTACAGCCCATTTGCTAATTCTTAAGGTTTTTTTTGGAGCCCATATTCTTTTTGTTAGCATTACAGCCCATACTGTGGCCACGGTTAAAAAATTATACGAAAATTTTCATATTTCATTGCGGTCCGAACTGTTTTTAATCCCGAAATTTCGACTCACATTCAAACTGATTTTAAAAATAAATGTATATCAATATAAAATCGAACAAATTCTCCATGCATAAAAATTAATGTAATTTAAAATCTTGAAATGAAAAAAAAGATATTTGAAACTAATTGCCGGTTTGATGTGTTTTAAAAATGTACAACCCATTTCTCATTACTGATGGGCCATTTTCTCGGCCAGCCGAGTGAAAGCCCTCCTCCTCTTGAAAGATTTGCAGCCCAACAGGCCTGACAAAGCTTCTTACTTGGCTAATAACAAAAAAACTGGGCTGTGGCCGTGGACCCAGCTGTCAGCCTCTCCACGTACAGTACTCTTCCGATGAAGTTGTTCCTTGACCACGTTGACCACGCCGTGCGGAGAGCACAACGGAGGTGGACGACGGCGAGGCCTAGGAAGGGGACGACGCCGGAGCCGGGGAAGACGCGGCAGTGGAAGCCCACGCGGAGAGGAGTACGAGGGTTCACTGGTTCGGCTGCGGTGTGAGGCTGCCGTCGCCGCAGGGCCTGGACAGCGGTGGGAATAGTAGGGGGCGGTGAGGCCTCCGCGGTAGCACAGCCGGCCACGGGAGGCAGGAGCATGAGGAACGACCGGCGCTGGTTTGGGCGGCTGGAGCAAGAAGACCAGAGGTTGAAGAAGCACTACGGCCGTTGGATGGACATTGTACGGTCATTGGAGCTAGAATCGTTCATATTGACTAAGTTGACAAAGCCCTTCGTCCCCGTCAACTTAGTAGGCCCACAAGTCGGCCTCCCACCAAGGTGGGTCCTAGCTAGCAGGGGGAGTATTCATTTTTTTGTGCGTAATAATGAGGTACTTCCGGTGGGTCCGAGCTGATAGGGGGGACGTTTTTCGCGAAATACGGTTGTCCGTCAGGTGGGTCCCAGCAGTCAGGGGGCAAACGTTTTTTTCGCAAAATACGGTGGCCCGTCCAAAGGGTCCTAGCCGCCGCTGGAGAATCATTATTTTCGCGTAATAAGGAGGCACTTACTTTCTGCGGCCGTGGACCCACCGAGACTCTCCACGTATAGTATACTTCGATGGAAGTCTTTCCTTGACCACGCTGACCTCGCCGCGTTCCGCTGCATGCATGCGCCCATGGGCGTGGTGCATCCCCACCGTCGACCTCTCACGTCACATCATCTTCCGATGACTCTCGGTTGTTGACCACGTTGACCACAACGCGTCGAGCGCACCTGATCGGAATGACCGGAGATGGGGAAGACGGGCGGTGGAGTTGCAGATGGAGAGGAGTGGGAAACTTCACTGGTTCGGGTGCGCTGCAGCACAGCCGCGGTGCACGGGAGACAGGAGCAAGAACATAGGTTGAAGAAGGAGCACGGCTATTGGATTAACATCCAACGGTCCAGCTGCTAGAATCATTTGTTGATTAAGTTGACAAAGCCGTGCATCCATGTCCGCTTAGCAGGCCCACAAGTCAGTCACCAAATCTGACGGGTCCCAGCTGTCAACGGGATGAATAATTTTTTCGCAAAACAAGGAGGCACTTCCTTCCGTGCAAAGATACAGCCGGTGGGTCCCAGCTGTCAGGTGGGGGTAACATTTTTTTTCAGCTTAATAAGGAGGAACTTTCCTTGTGTGCGACCATGGACCTCGCGGGTCCCAGCAGTTAGGATCTCCACGTACAGTCCTCTTCCGATGACTCTCATTTGTTGACCACGCCGCACCGAACACAGCGAGGCGCTGGACGACGGCGAGGCCCCAGGACGGGAATGACTCGGAGATGGGAAAACGCGGCAGTGGAGTCACAGATTGAGAGGAGGAGAAGGGTTATAATTGGTTTTGTTGCGGCATGGGGCTGTAGTCTGTGGAGAATAACAGGAGGTGTCGAGGGGTGGTGGGATAGCCTGGCCGGCGGTGGGGTAGTGCTTCGCAGCGATGCGTGCTAAGCAGAGCCGCTAGCCGTCGGAGACCGGACTAGGCGGTCCCGGCGACGCTGGAGGAAGAAGACGAGAGATTGAAGGTGCATGCCGGCCGTTGGATATAAATCCAATGGCTGTGGATGACACAATCATTTGTTGACCAAGTTGACAACGCCCTGCGTAGGCTTCGACCTATTGGCCCACATGTCAGCCTGCAAAAATGTGGCATATATTTAACCCATGTTTTCTAGAATGTACAGTCCATTTGCTGGGCTGGGTGAACAAATAATTTCACATCAATCAGGCCCATTTATGTTTTCTAAGAAATCCCAGCCCATTTGCACTTCCTTGAAATACACGTATTAGGTGGGCTCGTTATATATATAATGTTATGTTAGAAGGAGCAATTAATCAAAAAATAAACCGAGAGGCATTATATATATATATATATATATATATATATATATATATATATATATATATATATATATATATATATATATATATATATATATTAAGAAATTAGCGAGTTATTGCTCAAAATAAAAATGAGCGTTATTATTAAATTGGTCCTTCAAATCTTCGCAAGCTTTTGTACGCAATCACCAGGATTTTCCTTGCTCGTGAGTCAAAAACAACCAGGATTTTCCGTTAAACATTTACTTTTATAAGTTAATAACATGTGGGATGTTTTTATAATGTATATATAAGTCTCTATAAAATATACGATAATAGTAATAATATAAATATATATAATGTGGTTAGAAGGGAAAACATAAATTGGACACTACATTACTTTTATAAGAGACCTGCATTTTATACCCGACAGTAGGCATACGAACAAGTTCACACACAAATACAACAGAAAAGGTAAACATTCATATCAAACTCAGGTTCACAGGACACGTCATATTCATAGCCAACATTCACTATCAACAACTCAAAAGATTCATATATACACAAGCTCAGCATATCTATGCATCCAAATGATTGATAGATCACACGACAATATTCATACATAATTCACAAAAGATTCAGATATACACATGTTCAAGATGTTTATGCATCCAAATGATTGAGATCACAACCAATATGATCCATGGATGAACTTTAATTACCTAGGGTACAAACTGGTAAATGGTGTTCAATCGGAGGTACTTCTTGCTAAAATTAGTTCTTGTACGAGTAAACTTTTGAGTACATAAGAGGCAGCATGCATAATTTGAACTTTGCTTGTAGGTTTATCCTCAAATAGTGGCCTCGTGTCGAGGGAGGTTTGAGCAACTTGGCCACTACTTTCATCCAACTAGTTTATCGCTCATCTTGGTCCCAGATCTCGCCAAAATTCTACATTGCGCATTTAGAAAGGAGGCGGTTGAGAAAATGAACCAGCCAAATTTTTGTGCAGTTCAACTGAAATGGAGCATCCTTGGCGTGCAGACTGATTAAGTGCCAGATGAATATACGCGTCAACCAACTTGTCTGGAATCTTTAGAATCCATGCCATAGAGTTCGCTACCATATGTGCCGATAACCAAAAGGCACAAGTTGGGACCAAAGACTGGACTGCGTTTTTCTGGGCTATGCACCAAGCAATATTTTTGGCATTCACTCTCCTAATACTTGGAGTTTGACAATTGGTTGATGCCGGTTGATACTCGAATGAATATAGGCACTTCTTGTCAACATCATCCTTGATAGCCCTTTCGTAAAAGGGTCTGCCAGATTCTTAGCCGTCTGGATATAATCCAACGCTATTACTCCGAAGTTTCTTGATTTTCTGACAGATTTCAATCTTATTCTTATGTGCTTTGTGGATTTCATGTTGTCCTTTGAACTCTTAGCCTTGGCAATCACTGTTTGATTGTCACATTTCATAAGGACAGCCGGCACTGGTTTATCAACCACCGGCAAATCAATCAAAAGCTCTCGAAGCCATTCTGCTTCGACGCATGATGTGTCTAATGCTATGAGTTCTGCTTCCATAGTCGATCTGGTTGTCTGAGCGAACTTTGGAGTACATAGCAGCAACATAAGTACCTGTCCATCTGATCATTTTGTGCAGTTCTACTGAAATCACCCGATGTAATGATTTGCCTGCGAGTTCAGGCTCCAAATTACTCCTTTATGAAATCGGCAAATAGTAGCACAATACCAAATTACCAATACATATGACAGGCACAATAATCAGGATAAAGACCAGTACCAACCTGTGTGAGGTAGCATATCAATTATTATTTCCTTTGACCGAAGCCGAGATAAGCCAAGCGATCGACAAAGAAAGGAAGAAAGCAAGCGGAGATTAGCGATGACGAGGAAAGGACGGAAGCTGTCGAGGCAATGAAGCACCCAAAGTTTTTGTGCAGTTCCACCAAAATCAAGCATCCCTGTTGGCACATATATTGAGAGAGTGAGGTTACTGTAATAGTGGGACTAGTTGATGAAACATACACTAACAAATAGAAGCACCCTCATTATCTTAATGGGTAAAGTTAGCAACATAGTAGTCTTGCTTAAAGAGAGGTATTAGTTTATTTAATCAGTGCCAATTAGCTCAACTCAACACTCAAAGCATTGCCATTTATCATAGGTTGCAAAACTTCAACGTGCAAAGATAAAGGAGTTTCTCATGACAGTAGCACGATACAAATAGAGATGACAGGAAACTAATATGGATGAAGGCCTTAGGCCCGTACCAACCTGAGAAAAAAAGCTTATTCATGTAGTCCCATAAGAGATGATAAAGCACTCACTGGAATCACACAATAGTATATATTTTTGTGCACTTCAAATGTATGGTTGAAATCACTCTTGTTTACCAAAGATGCTACGATTATATCGAAGATTATCAAGAACTTCCAGCAGAGTTAAAGCAATCGGGCTGGGATACAGCTCATTGTATTGTCTTGTGTAGTTCCACTAAAATGTATGATTGGCACAACATGATCTCTGTTTGCACAAGTAGGAACAAGGTGAAACCTTCATTAGCTTAGTGAGAAAGGATAGGAAGACATTAGCATATTACTCAAACAGTAGCATCAAATTCATGATGGACAATACGCAAAACATTGCCTCATTGAACCAATGGCAATAAATTGACATGCAAAACAATAGCACTATTATGTCATGACACTAATAATATTCCCTCCCTGCTCCACCACATGATCCATCTCCATAGACAAACATACACACGTACATGATTCAGCATAGGGTCCTACTAAAGATTTGTTTAACTCCAACAGGAAAATTAGGCAAGAATAAATTAGTGGTACTTAAGTACTCCTAATTAATTAAGTGAGACAACAGAAGTGGAAGGGCTCCTGGAGGATCGCCTCACATGTAAGGTAGTCGCTCTCGAGCCCTTGAATGGCCTCGATCGAGGCCTCCGCTTCAACAAGATCGCCTTGGCACTGCTTATTCTTCTTCTTCTTCTTCCTCTTCATGCTCTATTTCTCTTTCTCCTCACCAGTTGGTGAAACCAAGTACATGATTGGCCTTCTAATTCAGAATTGGTTTTGTCATGAGGGAGTACAAGTGTACTAGTAAAACATCATTATTTTCTCATGGCAATGAAAATTAGAGATGAACACATGCATTAAATATCATTCTTACTTAAAGGAAGGTTATGGCGCCAATATGGATGATGAGGATTGGAACACAGATCTCCCTTGTGCAGTTCCACCAAAATGAACCAACTGTTCCATTCTCGACATTCCAGCTTAAACAGCACAAAAGTCACTTCTTTTAAGAAGAGTTTTGTGCAAATGCACCAAAAGGTCACAACAACAACTGTGTGAATTGGATATCCTGTTTGCACAAAAAGGCACAGAGGAAACAAATGAGTCTCAAACAATTACAGGCAAAAACATTTGGCTAAACTTGTCATGGCTTATAACAAGGCATGGCTTCATTTTTACCAGGGACATTAGATTAAGAACAGCTGGGACAAGGGTGCACCAGAGTCCAAAGACCATGTACGTAAACAGGGGCATAAAGTGGTGATTCATAGTTTGTTGCCCCGATAAACAAACATCCAAGAAACATATCTGGGTTGGTTCCATTTTGTTCACTCTAGCCACCTACTCCTATGTGTGGATAGCAAATCTAGTCCTGGTCATACCACTGTGTACAGCGTTACCCCTATATTTCCCTTTTCGACCAAGAGACTGGTTGGATGACTAGTCTGTACTACTTTCACCCCCTTTCCTTCCTGTTTGTACCAAGTCCGATGTACATAAGAAATTCCCCCACCCCCACTTTATTTCTTGTTTGAACCAAGTACAAGATTCGCCTCCATGAAGTAGCTTTACCTCTAACAATAGAAGAAAAAATATGTGACGTTGGACCATCCGATCGAGAGGGGCTGAGAGGTAGAAAATGATGCACATGCAGCGACGTAGCGAGCTGGGGAAGTAGAGCTAAGGCAGTTTCAAACGAAGATATACCTGAAGGTCGTCGGGATGTGGATAGGTGGGCGGCGGGAGGCCGGATCCGCCCAATGGCAACGACGAAGGGATCGGAGGACCTCCCGCGCCAGCGCTCGGCCAGAGATAATGGTGCGGCCGGCAGTGGGTCTCATCCCTCGCTGTCGACGACGGCCTAAACGCTGCCCCTCCTCCCCTTCACCGGTGGAGGGGGATACGTCCGGATCTGTAACCAGCGGTGAGGATAGAAAGCCAGTGTTTTTTGAAGGGAGAAAGATAGTGTTACTACCCCTATCTTGTTTAGATCTGGAGAGGATGAGAGTGTGTGAATAGAGCAGCCCTAGCAAGCAAGCGCAGAGGCTCCGCCTATATATAAGTAGTGGGGTAGTTTTCCTTTTCACTCCATCAAAACAATCGCTTAAAATTGTGTACTACTACATGCCAGTCGCGGTTTTTAGTTGTTGATTGTTTTTGAGATAGCTACCCGCTTGTTCCAAGTGGTGTTACGGTGTGCCAGTCGCACTTTGTATCGCTCAAGTATGGTACTACAAGTCCCTCCATTAAATGAACAACCACCCCTCGTAAAATTGTGAACAAGCCCACGGCTAAAATTAGCGGAAACGTGGGTTGCCCCAACATGCATTATTATTTATATTTTCTACTCCTCCGCTCCTAAATATAAGTCTTTTTATTAGCCACACCTAAGACAAGAATTTTTTATTAGCAAGTGAACCCCACATGTCATAGACACAAAAATTGTGGCAAGATTCCCTTAGGCAAGCCAAACTGTGTCTAAAAATTTGAGCAACTCAGGTTAGGCAAGTGTGGCAAGTGTGGGAAAAATAATGTGGCAACATAAGACAAACATAGTCACAATCCAAACAGCCCGTAATTTTTGTGACATGCATGAAAATTTGGTCAGTTAAATTTATAGTCAAAATTTGGCAAGGTGCATCAAATCAACACATGCAAGTATCAAAAGGAAAGTCACGACATGCATGAATGCGTTGTACTCCCTCCATTTCCAAATATAAGTCTTTTTAGAGATTGCAACAAGTGACTACATACGAAGCAGAATATGTCTACTCCTACATATGAAGTAGCCCATTTGAAATGTGTAAAAGACTTTTATCGAGTGCAGTGCTTTGATGTGTCGCACAACTCGCACAAGACCGAGAAATTTGATTACTACGACGCCTCTCCCTCGCGGACGAGCTCCGGTGTTTGATCGCACCTGCCTTTGGCTGCATGACAAGTGGGCCAACCACCTGTTTGGCTCACCTGTCATAGACGCAAAGGCAGGAGAAGTAAGTAGAAGCTTTAGCTACACGCTATCTCTCCCGCACGAGGTGGACGGACATGCAGCAGTGGATTCGATCATCGTAGAAGTAGGAGTAACATCATTGTTCGCCTTCTCAAGAGGCGAAGAGCCAAGCGCAAACCGAACGTGGCAGTTGCGAACGCTCGCATGGTGCGGTTCCTTGGAGTACTAGCCAGGCTCTTGCATGAGACAAAATTGCTATTGTTTAACAATTAAACTCCATTATCCATTGGTTGATACTCATTCTGCATAGGTCCGCGCTTAGCATCGTTTCCTCCTGGGGTCACCAATGTTTATTTGCTAATTAATAGCATTCCATGCAATGAACTGGCCATTGCAAGTCATTAAAATCATGCACACCTCTCATCTCTTATTGGTTGATACGTATGTCAAGAAACAAGGTAGAAATTAATTCACCGTGCCTAAGTGTTTTGGGACTATTTGGTTTTCGTAAGATGACTTACACACCTAGATGGAGGGAGTAGTATAGACCTGTAAACCGGAAAGGAGTATTTGCCTTTCTAGAGATTTCAACAAGTGACTAGACTACACCGTGTGCAGTACCCACTCCCTTCCGGTTTATAGGGCTCAAATCTCAAATCTCATGAACCAAGGCATTTTGTGATTGGAGGAATGTACGGTATCTCGTACTTTACAAAACTACCCTAATTAAACTCATGCATTAATTACGTAGTTCTCTCGTTTTCCTCTCCGCCTTGGTCGCGTTGCACAATATTGAGCACTCCTATATGACTAGCCGCTCTATCTACATGCGGACATTTCAAAGCATCCGGCCCGCGTGCCATCCACCAAATCACAGCGAGGTGCTACAATGAGACTCACTGTCACCCCGATGTGGCCGTCATGACCCGTCATATCACAAAACCCACACCTTTACCAGCAGTGGTAAGGTGGCCTCCAAGTTGGACTAGATGAAGCAATCATCATTTCATTGGAATGCTCGTTCAAGCCCTTTCTTCCCTTTCTTGAAGAAAACCTCACCTGTGCTACTCACATCTGCCATTTTTCTTCTCTACCGACGAAGGAAAGGTGGGCTAATCAGTTATGCTGCTATATTTTCATTCCAATAATCTTCTTTTGCGGCACCGACCGATTCTCACATCCTATTCTTTTCCCGCTTTCATTGCAATTGTGGTTTCCTTTTGATTGCTTTTTGTTTGTCAGCTCATTGATGGATCCCGAGCACTAGGTAAAGAGTTGCCGGCGGACAACCCATCGGAGACAGCGATCTCCGTGAAGCGAGCACCGACCAACGAGTTGACCATGTTGGTGGGCCAACCCATGGAGACGAAGAACTCCAAGAAACAAGCACTGGCCAAAGAGTTGAGGACGTTGGCGGATGAACTCCTCAAATAAAGTTGGAAGAACAGCAAGGACCCCACCGTGCCTACCCCATGAACTCTGATTGCCACCTATGTGAGGCTCAAGACCGAGTTTGAGGAGATAGTCGCTGTTGAGAAGCAGTATTCCCCTGGCAAGGTGATGGCCCCCATAGAGGACGAGGAGATGGCCCCCGGAGGGATGAGATCCCCTGGTGAGCTGCACAAGGTAAAAATAATGGCTTATTACCATAGTTGTGGTTTTTGATTATTTGCAATGTGCTTGCTTTTTGATTATTTGCAATGTGCTTGCTAATATGTTAGGGTTGTGCAGGTGCCGGTGGTTGTCCTTGATGATTCCGATGTCGTGGCCCGTCCTGTTGGCATCGCCCCGGAGATTGATTCCGATGCCGCTGTCCATCCTGTGGACATCGCCCCAGAGATCGATTCCGATGTCGCGGTCAGTCCTGTGGACATCGCCCCAGAAATCGATTCCCATGCCGCTGTCCGTGCTGTGGTCATTGCCCGAGAGATCGATGACAAGAAATAGTTGGTCGCGCTAATCCTTCAGGGTAGTTTGCATTGCCCTGTGTTTAATTACCAGAACGATGCATGTTATCAAACCATCTTAGGGCTAGTGCACTATCTTGTGTGGGTGGATCTTGCTACTTTTGTTTGATAGTGAATCATGCGAACCCTCTCCGAGTTATGGAAACAGATGTATCCTCACCAGCTTTTGATGTAATATATGGCATGCTTAGATGTAATTTTGAACTGTTTATCATATCAGCAGGGCTTGTTTGATGATTCTTGGTGTTAGTAGGCTAGCTACTGTGCGAGCTATAGTACTTGCAGAACACTCACCGAAGAGAAACGTTGGGGCTGATGAGCTCGTGGTACGCTTATACTTATCTCTCGTTGATCGACCAATAGCCCTAGCTCCTAAAATTGTAGGCTTAGCGATCAATCAGACAATAGTCGACATACATTCAGGCCTCATTTCGTTCATAGGGTAGGAAAATCGTAGCAAAAGTATAGAGAACGTGCAACACAAAATCATAGCAGTGCAGAGACGTACTCCCTCCGTTCCAAAATAGATGACCTAGGCGGGCTAGTTTGGCCTAGTGGGTTTCAGTGATATGACGTGGTACAGTGCCGTCAGTCTTCGCGTGTGGTAGCAGTATTGCGGGTAAAGTAAGTTTTCTTGAAGAAGCGGAATTCAACGAAGTCATGATGGTTCCTTCGTCCGAACAACTTACAGTGGGAAAGGTTGGGCCTGCGATACGACCGGGGTAGACCAGGATAATTTTGTGCATGGCAGGTGGACCAGGATGGTCGACGTCCCACATGTCGGCGAATGAAAGTATTCTTTCCAATATAGAGGACGAGCAACGAGTATTCATTGTTTATTTTTGATGAAAGCTATTGTCTCCACTGTTACTCCTTGACTTTGTCAATGCCTCTCTCCTCCACATAAGCGGGGACTACTTGCTATGCATGCAGCGGGCAGTCAAGCGCCTTGAGGGGCCAGGCGGTGAGAGCGGCTCGAAGCGGTCCGACTCCAGCATGGCCCACCTCACATTATCACCGTATATTTCTTGGAGTCCGTGCACGGCGGGCTGGCGATCTCTTCTCCCTCCCCCGTTTCTCTCTTCTCAGCCGACGCCCGCCAAGCGATTAGATTTCGGCTATCGACGGTTTATTCAATTACGGTCCCACATGTCAGTGAAATTTCAAGACAACGCGTGTCCCCTCTGGTGAGCGGCGTGCGAGCCGGACTGTCGGGGTTGCGACGTGTACGAGTCGTAAGTGTGCCGCCTTTTCCTTTAGAACTTGCGAAGCGTAACATTTTCGCGTGATCGATCGATAGAAATCCAGAACAAAATGACGAGGGCGGTGCTTTCCCGCTCGTTAGGCGGGATAGTTCGAGTGATATGACGTGCTACAGTGCCGTCCACTTGCTCCATTTTTATGTAAGCAAGAGTTTACACTCTTACGCGGGAGGAGTGCGAAACACCGCGGATCTGATTTTGATCGAGGGATAACTGTTCCCTGCCAAATAATGGAGGATTGTTAGCGATTATAGCATGATAGTTAGGGCATCTCCAGCGCTGGCCCACAAATTTACACCGGCATCTGTCCGAGGACACTGATGGATGCCATCCGATGCTTCCCGCATACCTTTCGACAACTATATGAACTAACCGGACGAAATTAGTGTAAACAAAGCAAATTTCAAATTGACCGGATGAAATTCATTACATTTCGAGAACTTTTCCTATAAACTGGATGAAATTCATTACATATTTCGCACAAACCGTACTAAAACCTACTGTAAACCTAATCTAAACGATCGCCGGGCCCCGACCACCATGTCCGGCCATGAACCCGAGAAAGCAGGCCATTGCCTTTGCCTCCTCCTTATCCGCCTCGATAACCTCCTCCTCCGAGCACAAGGTTATGAAGATTTCCGCCCACGCCGCCATCAAGCGGCTAATCGCCACCGATTTTATCCCACCAAGCTTGGCGCCGACCGAGTGGAGGAGCGGTGGCCTTCCTAGGACCAGAGCGGTGGCGACCTACCGTGTACTACTCTTCCTCGCTGCCGGCTGCGCCACAAGACGCTGCGGCTTCATGGTCGTGGCGGCGGAGGGCGGCCGGTGGGGAGCCGGCAATCTCCTTCGTTTGCTCCTGCGACAGTACGTCGAAGAGAGCTTTGGAGCGCGCCCGGAGCGGAGCCGCCGATGTCCCTCATCTTCTCCTGCGACAGTACGTCCAAGAGAGCTTCGGAGCGCCAAGAGGCCATGGTTGAAGTGGTGCCAACAGAAGGAAGGGACCGGAGGAGAATAAGTGTGGGTCTTTGGCTATGGCTGGGAGCTGGGGCACAAGTTAATATAGCGGGCGAATGGCAATGAGACGCGGCAAACAGATGGACAATTGGCGGCGGAGTAGGTTCGTCAGGCGTGAATGGGGACGCTGCTTCAGTGACTTAACTGCAGATGCGTTTGGGTTACTGACATGTGGGCAGAACGGGCGTCTGGTCCGCATGTCAGTGACACACCAATTGCACCTGCAGTTAAGTCCGGTGAATGCGGCATTGACATTCTGGAGAGACGGTGACCGTTTCAGGCGAGAAGCACACGCTAGCGATGGAAGGGGTTTCGTGTGCGGTGGCACTAAGATCGGTCGCCACGATAGTACATACTCCGCACCATACTACCATAGTACCCTCTCTAGCTTAGGCCGTTCTATAGATTGTCGTTGTGATGGACGATATACATGAGCAAGGCGGTCCGAGTATGACCGTTGGTGTTGAGCCAGGTGAATACATGCTCGGCGTTCGCGTAGGCCTCCATCAAACGTCTAAACAGTAATGTCAGGCAATGCCGGGGCGCGCTGGTGATGGGCTCGCCGTTTGCGTTGCGCCATGAGCAGGACTTTGATTTAGGGGGCGACGGGCATGCATTAGCATGCTTTGACAGCGTGAGCGTGAGTGTCTGACGCGAAGTATTTCATTTTCATTTGGCTGACGAGGGTGCGTTGCAGCGACGAGTCCATGGTTTGATTTACCACATACGCATAATTTTGGTTTTTACAGTATTTCTTTCTCCATTCACAGGTAGGCCCGCGTAGATAGATAAAGAACAAGAGCTGATGAGGCGCATGCGGACTGTTTGACTGGTCAACCATACAAATACGGAGCTATACGCTGAGCCAGTGACCATATAATCACCATATCTCGTATACAATGATCAAAGTGAGCTATCAAGACAAGTTTGATGACCGCCAATGCATTTTACTCGGTAATAAATGACCAGGATTGAAGGGGAATCCTAATTTTCTTCGTCTTTTGTCCTTGAGCTCTTGACAAACCAATGCACTATCCGGTTGTCCGGCCACTCCACCCAGAGCTCTCACCAAGCGTCGTTCATGCCACCGCGCTGCACACTAACCGCTAAGGCAGCGATGGCATCCCGCCGCCGAAGTTCCTCGCCATACGAACGCACACAAAATGGTAGGGAAGGGATGGCATCCCGCCGTGCCGAGTTCATCGACGCTCGCGACCTCACAACTATGTGGGAGGAATTTGAAGATGCCAAGGCCGAATGGGCGGTAGAGCAAGAGGCGGCCAAAGCCGCACAGAGGGAGCGGAAAAGTCAGAAAGCACTCAAGAAAAGAGAGGCCCGCTGCCGCAAGAAAGAAAAGGACGCATGCCCTGCTGCGGAGAGATCGGCGGAGATCCAAGCACGGCGGGGTGTCGTCGACAAAGCAGGGAAGGAGAACGATGGTGTCTGGCCAGCATGTGAGAAGTACTAGTATTAGTAGTTAGTGTGTGTGTCTGTGTCTGAGTACGAGCATGTACCAGTACTACTAGTTACTACTGTAGTTTTTAGAGCAAATACCAGTACATTAGCCTAGACTAAATGGAAAGATTCCTATCCTATGCATCAAATGGCATCTCTTTCTTTATAGGAATTGAGATGCATGTCATCTCACTTCCTATGATTTTCACATTCCTATCCTATGAATGAAAGGAGGCCTCTGTTGGAGTAAATACTGTAGCTAGCAGTACTGCTGGTATAGTAGTTTTCTTCAAGAAGCGGAATTCAACGAAGTCATGATGGTTCCTTCGTCCGAGCAACTTCAAAGTGGGAAGTGGGCCTGTGATTTGACGGCTCATTAGTCATTGTTACTGCGACGCGACGACCAGGGTGACTCTCCCTTGGAGTTCTGCGTGCATGGCAAGTGGACCAGGATGGTCGACGTCCCACATGTTGGCGAACGGAAGTATTCTTTCCGATATCGAAGAGCAAGGAAACCGTGTGGTATAGTATCACTGCTGATTGGTTCGCAAAAAAAATAGTATCACTGCCGATTTATAATTATTTTTTATTTCTGATGAATGCTAGCGTTTCAACTCTTACGACGAAGGGTGCCAAACACGGCACGTGCTGGATGTCCCACACGTCAGCGAAAGGAGTGGGACATGAACAACGTGGTAGAGCCTAGCGTAAAAAAACTAGCGTGGTAGAGCGTCTCCACTTCTTCCACTTCTGGGTCGGAGACCACACGTAGTAGTACTTAGTGGTATGAACGATACAAAGTGCGACCTGGAGAGAAAGACACAGTTGGAAGTTCTCGGGGCATACACGTAAACAAATATAAAAGTTAATATGTGCCTCCATCTAATATAGTAGTAGTAGAGTACTTAGGTACGTACTCCATAACATCACCGTGCATTGCACGTACAACATTTAATGGTAGTACGTAGTAAGAGACAAATGCCGCCCAAGAGTTCCCTTCTCAATCTACTTTTGGGTGTTTGGTAGAGTGTATGGAGGATGCATGAGTCCACACTAGTTTAGCACAAATACACTAGAAGCATGCATGAAGAGGGGTGTTGAGTTGAGCATGCATGAAGAGGGAACAACTATGCTGAGACGAGAACGCAACCAAACGCACCCTGTATGCCATGCATGTTCATACCATTTGTGCCTTTCTACTTCACTTACTGCGCTACATTACTCAGGTTCGTACGTCCACTCCTAGGTACATGTCCATCTCGTAGTTCCAGTCCCACGTGTTCTTCATATAGATGGAACGATCGTTGCATAACACGTGCACCTTGATGCTAGATGTCTCGCGTGTTGGCAAAAGGATGAACAAAGCTCACGTAAAAAAATAGAGTGGAAGAACAATAGATTCCGGACGACCGAGAAGGAGCACGGAACCTCGTGGTGGAGCGTCTGCACTCATAATATTTAATATTATTCAGCGATATAAAATTAACCAATCATCTCCACAAAGGATCGGAAGAGTACGAAACACGGCAGCCCAAAGTGTAGTTACATCATACTAGTACATGGCTAACCCACGCTATCACCATATTTCTTGGCTTCCGTATGACACCTATCTCTAGTAATCCAGCAGCTCAGACGCTTCTCCCTCCTCGCCTCTATCAAAGTGCGGCGGGCTGGCGTTTTCGCCGCCTATTGAGGTCGGTTAACTATCACATGTTAGCGACATGCCAAGAGCATTCTAAAAATTCCTTTCACGCTCCGCTTTCAAAAAGAAAAAAATCATTTCACGCATTTAATTTGCCTATATGCTTTGAGCAACTTGCATGTCCTATACTGCTCCTGCTTGATACTCTAACTTAGCTAGAGGTTAGACTAACTCATGACTAACCCTTAACTAATCTGTAGCCAAAGAGGTGTTTGGGTGACAGGTTAGATTGACAATAAATGCACTTCATGGAGAGAGAAAAGTGATTTTTCAAAGGGTCCCAATGAGAACTATCTCTAGTTAGCACCTCTTGGGTGGGATAGTTTTTTGGTGGGTTCGTGCAACTTGCTCCAATTTAAACCCGCATGCTTGGATACTTTAGGGCTATTTGAGCCCCAACTAGCTCAAACTAACTCTAACCCATGGATCCAAACAAGGCCTATGGCCAGTCTCGACATAGAGCAGTCGCGTGCACCGGGAAGCGGCGCTCATGGCCGTCAATGCGACTTCAAAGCCGGGCGCCAGTGAGAGGTCGCCTCCATTTAGCCGGGCATTAATGCGGCATCGACGCCTCGGGCGACGCTGACCGTTTCACGCGGAAGCGCTACCGCAAGGGAGTATAGGTTTTGAACCGCTTCAGTGTAGTAGTAATGGTAGTTTGCAAACTACTCAATTATTGCACTCCGCTTCCTAAGAAATTGTGGTAAAAACGCTACTCCACAGCCCGCTTCCCTTCTCCTTCCTGCTCGTGATTTACGTGGCCATGTTAACGTGGTTGTGTCACAAAAGTGTCACTTCCTACTCGTGATTTATGCTATATAATTACAAGCAAGATTCTCGCATTGCACTAAACATCAATATGCATTCTTTTACAAAACACTGCTGTGATTGACCCATGAAGGAGTAATCCCATGTGTAAAAACTAATGATATCTCAAGAATTTTATCGGAAAACTGGTATCTCGATAATGTCATCGAAAAAATTGAAAGATGAGAGATAAGGCGAGGAGGAGTGGAGCGTGGTGGTTGTCGGTGTCAAAACCGGCGGATCTTGGGTAAGGGGGTCCCGATCTGTGCGTCAAGGCTGATGGTAACAAGAAGTAAGGGACACATATGTTTACCCAGGTTCGGGCCCTCTCGATGGAGGTAAAACCCTACTTCCTGCTTGATTAATATTAATGATATGGGTAGTACAAGAGTAGATCTACCACGAGATCGTAGAGGCTAAACCCTAAGAGCTAGCTATGATGGTATGCTTGTAATTGTGATCGGCCTTCTAAGGACCAACCTCTCCGGTTTATATAGGCACCGGAGAGGGCTAGGGTTTACATGGAGTCGGTTACAAGGAAGGAAATATAATATCCGGATCGCCAAGCTTTCCTTCCACGCCAAGGAAAGTCCCATCCAGACACGGGCCGAAGTCTTGAGTCTTGTATCTTCACACTTCAATAGTCCGGACGTTGTACAAAGTCCGGCTGTCCGGATACCCCCTAATCCAGGACTCCCTCAGTAGCCCCTGAACCAGGCTTCAATGACGATGAGTCCGGCACGCAGTCTTGTCTTCGGCATTGAAGGAAATATGCCCTAGAGGCAATAATAAAGTTATTATTTATTTCCTTATGTCATGATAAATGTTTATTATTCATGCTAGAATTGTATTAACCGGAAACATAATACATGTGTGAATACATAAACCTACAGAGAGTCACTAGTATGCCTCTACTTGACTAGCTCGTTAATCAAAGATGGTTATGTTTCCTAACCATGAACAAAGAGTTGTTATTTGATTAACGGGGTCACATCATTGGTTGAATGATCTGATTGACATGACCCATTCCATTAGCATAGCACCTGATCGTATAGTTTGTTGCTAGTGCTTTTCTTCATGACTTATACATGTTCCTATGACTATGAGATTATGCAACTCCCGTTTGCCCGAGGAACACTTTGGGTGCTACCAAACGTCACAACGTAACTGGGTGATTATAAAGGTACATTACAGGTGTCTCCGAAGGTACATGTTGGGTTGGTATATTTCGAGATTAGGATTTGTCACTCCGATTGTCGGAGAGGTATCTCTCGCCCTCTCGGTAATACACATCACATAAGCCTTGCAAGCATTGCAACTAAATGTGTTAGTTGTGAGATGATGTATTACGGAACGAGAAAAGAGACTTGCCAAGAACGAGATTGAACTAGGTATTGATACCGACGATCGAATCTCGGCAAGTAACATACCGATGACAAAGGGAACAACGATGTTGTTATGCGGTCTGACCGATAAAGATCTTCGAGAATATGTAGGAGCCAATATGGGCATCCAGGTCCCGCTATTGGTTATTGACCAGAGGTGTCTCGGTCATGTCTACATAGTTCTCGAACCCGTAGGGTCCGCACGCTAACGCTTCGATGATGCTTATTATGAGTTTATATGATATTGATGTACCAAGGTTGTTCGAGTCCCGGATGAGATCGGGACATGACGAGGAGTCTCAAATGGTCGAGACGTAAAGATTGATATATTGGACGACTATATTCGACATCGGAAAGGTTCCGAGTGATTCGGTATTTTTCGAGTACCGAGAGTTACGGAATTCGCTGGGAGAAGTATTGGGCCTTGATGGGCTTTAGTGGGAAGAGGAGAAAAGGCTGCTGCGCCCCCTCCCCTCTAGTCCGAATTGACTAGGAAAAGGGGCCGCCACCTTCCTACTCCTCCTATTCCTTCTCCCTTCCTCCCCTCTTGGTGGACTCCTACTAGGACTTGGAGTCCTAGTAGGACTCCCATCCTGGCCGCACCTTATGCCTTGGCCGGCCTCCTCCTCCTCCATCCTTTATATACTGAGGCAAGGGGCACCCCTTGGACACAAGTTGATCTACGGATCGTTCCTTAGCCGTGTGCGGTGCCCCCTTCCACCAAACTACACCTCGAATATACCGCTGCGGAGCTTAGGCGAAGCCCCGCGACGGTGGAACATCATCATCGCCACCACGCCGTCGTCTCGACGAAAACTCTCCTCAACACTCGGCTGGATCGAGTTCGAGGGACGCCATCGAGCTGAACGTGTGCAGAACTCGGAGGTGCCGTGACGCTCGTACTTGATCGGTTGGATCGGGAAGAAGTACGACTACTTCCTCTACGCTATGTCAACGCTTCGCTGTTGGTCTCACGAGGGCGTGAGACAACACTCTCATCTCGCTGCTATGCATCACCATGGTCTTGCGTGATCGTAGGAAAATTTTTGAAATTACTACGCTCCCCAACAGGGCATCCGAGCCTGGTTTTATGCGTTGATGTCATGTGCACGAGTAGAACACAAGTGAGTTGTGGACGATACAAGTCATACTGCCTACCAGCATGTCATACTTTGGTTCAGCGGTATTGTGAGATGAAGCGGCCGGACCGACATTACGCAGACGCTTACGCGAGACTGGTTTCACCGCTGTGAGCACTCGCTGCTTAAAGGTGACCGGCGGTGTCTGCTCTCTCACTTTAGTTGAACTGAGTGCATACGCCCGTCCTTGAGAAGGTTAAACGGAGTCTATTTGACGAAGTATCGCTGTGGTTTTGATGCGTAGGTAAGAACGGTTCTTGCTCAGCCCGTAGCAGCCACGTAAAACTTGCAACAACAAAGTAGAGGACGCCTAACTTGTTTTTGCAGGCATGTTGTGATGTGATATGGTCAAGACGTGATGCTATATTTTATTGTATGAGATGATCATGTTTTGTAACCGAAGTTATCGGCAATCGGCAGGAGCCATATGGTTGTCGCTTATTGTATGAAATGCAACGCCATGTAATTGCTTTACTTTATCACTAAGCAGTAGCGATAGTCGAGAAGCAATAGTTGGCGAGACGACAACGATGCTACGATGGAGATCAAGGTGTCGCTACCGGTGACGATGGTGATCATGACGGTGCTTGGCGATGGAGATCACAAGCACAAGATGATGATGACCATATCATATCACTTATATTGATTGCATGTGATGTTTATCCTTTATGCATCTTATCTTGCTTTGATTGACGGTAGCATTATAAGATGATCTCTCACTAAAATTATCAAGAAGTGTTCTCCCGAGTATGCACCGCTATGTAAAGTTCTTCGTTGAGACACCACGTGATGATCGGGTGTGATAGGCTCTACGCTCAAATACAACGGTGCAAAACAGTTGCACACGCAGAATACTCAGGTTATACTTGACGAGCTATGCATATAAGATATGACCTCGAACACGGAGACCGAAGGTCGAGCGTGAATCATATAGTAGATATGATCAACATATTGATGTTCACCATTGAAACTACTCCATCACACGTGATGATCGGTCATGGTGTAGTTGATATGGATCACGCAATCACTTAGAGAATTGAGGATATTTTTCTAAGTGGGAGTTCTTAAGTAATATGATTAATTGAACTTTAATTTATCATGAACTTAGTCCCGTAGTATTTTGCAGATTATGTTATAGATCAATAGCTCGCGTTGTTGCTTCCCTATGTTTTCATATGTGTTCCTAGAGAAAATTGTATTGAAAATGTTAGTAGCAATGATGCGGATTGGATCCGTGATCTGAGGTTTATCCTCATTGCTGCACGTAAGAATTATGTCCTTAATGCACCGCTAGGTGACAGACCTATTGCAGGAGCAGATGCGCACGTTATGAACGCTTGGCTAGCTCAATATGATGACTACTTGATAGTTTAGTGCACCATGCTTAACGGCTTAGAATCGGGACTTCAAAGACGTTTTGAACGTCATGGACCATATGAGATGTTCCAGGAATTGAAGTTAATATTTCAAGCAAATACCGAGTTGAGAGATATGAAGTCTCCAACAAGTTCTATAGCTAAAAGATGGAGGAGAATCGCCAACTAGTGAGCATGTGCTCAGATTGTCCGAGTACTTCAATTGCTTGAATCAAGTGGGAGTTAATCTTCCAGATAAGATAGTGATTGATGAATTCTCTAGTCACCATCACTAAGTTAGTAGAACTTCGTGATGAACTATAGTATGCAAGGGATGACGAAAAGATTCTCGAGCTCTTCGCGATGCTAAAATCGGCGAAGGTAGAAATCAAGAAAAACATCAAGTGTTGATGGTTGACAAGACCACTAGTCTCAAGGAAAATGGCAAAGGGAAGAAGGGAAACTTCAAAAGGAACGGCAAGCAAGTTGCTGCTCGAGTGAAGAAGCCCAAGTCTAGACCTAAGCCTGAGACTGAGTACTTTTTCTGCAATGGAACTGGTCACTGGAAGCGGAACTACCCCTGAATATTTGGTGGATAAGAAGGATGGCAAGGTGAACAAAGGTATATTTGATATACAGGTTATTGATGTGTGCTTTACTAGTGTTTATAGTAGCCCCTGAGTATTTGATACTCGTTCGGTTGCTAAGATTAGTAACTCGAAACAGGAGTTACAGAATAAACAGAGACTAGTTGAAGGGGAAGTGACGATGAGTGTTGGAAGTAGTTCCAAGATTGATATGATCATCATCGCACACTCCCTATACTTTCGGGATTAGTGTGGAACCTAAATAAGTGTTATTTGGTGTTGAGCATAAATATGATTTGATCATGTTTATTGCAATACGGTTATTCATTTAAGTAAGAGAATAAATTGTTGTTCTGTTTACATGAATAAAACCTTATATGGTTACACACCCATTGAAAATGGTTCATTGGATCTCGATCATAGTGATACACATATTCATAATATTGAAACCAAAAGATGAAAAGTTAATAATGATAGTGCAACTTATTTGTGGCACTCGCCGCTTAGGTCATATTGGTGTAAAGCGATGAAGAAAACTCCATGCCGATGGACTTTTGGAATCACTTGATTATGAATCATTTGATGCTTGCGAACCGTGCCTTTTGGGCAAGATGACTAAAACTCCGCTTCTCCGAACAATGGAACAAGCTACTGACTTATTGGGAATAATACATACCGATGTATGCGATCCAATGAGTGTTGATGCTCGTGGCAAGTATCGTTATTTTCTCGACCTTCACAAGATGATTTGAGCAGATATGGGTATATCTACTTGATGAAACATAAGTCTGAAATAGTTGAAAGGTTCAAAGAATTTCAGAGTGAAGTGGAAAATCATCGCAACAAGAAAATAAAGTTTCGCGATCTGATCGTGGAGATGAATATTTGAGTTACGAGTTTGGTCTTCAATGAAAACAATGTGGAATAGTTTCACAGCTCACGCCACCGAACACCACAACATTATGGTGTGTCCGAACATCAGAATCAGACTTTATTTTGATATGGTGCGATCTATGATGTATCTTACCGATTTACCACTATCGCTTTGGGGTTATGCATTAGAGACAGCTGCATTCACGCTTAATAGGGCACCATCTAAACCGCTGAGATGACACCGATGAACTATGGTTTAGCAGTAAACCTAAGCTGTCATTTCTTAAAGTTTGGAGTTGTGATGCTTATGTGAAAAAGTTTTCACCTGATAAGCTCGAACCCAAATCGGAGAAGTGCGTCTTCATAGAATACCCAAAAAGTAACTATTGGGTACACCTTCTGTCACAGATCCGAAGGCAAGTTATTCGTTGCTAGATGGATCCTTTCTAGAGAAGAAGTTTCTCTCGAAAGAAGTGAGTGGGAGGAAAGTAGAACTTGATGAGGTAATTGTACCTTCTCCCTTATTGGAAAGTAGTTCATCACAGAAATCAGTTTCGGTGATTCCTACACCAATTAGTAAGGAAGTTAATGATGATGATCATGAAACTTCAGATCAAGTTGCTACCAAACCTCGTAGGTCTTCCAGAGTAAGATCCGCACCAGTGTGGTACGGTAATCATGTTCTGGAAGTCATGTTACTAGACCATGATGAACCTACGAACTATGAGGAAGCGATGATGAGCCCAGATTCCGCGAAATGGCTTGAGGCCATAAAATCTGAGATAGGATCCACGTATGAGAACAAAGTATGGACTTTGATTGACTTGCCCGATGATCGGCAAGCCATTGAGAATAAATGGATCTTCAAGAGGAAGACGGACACTGATAGTAGTGTTACTATCTACAAAGCTCGACTTGTCGCAAAAAGGTTTTTGACAAGTTCAAGGTGTTGACTACAATGAGATTTTCTCAATTGTAGCGATGCTTAAGTCTGTCTGAATCATGTTAGCAATTGCCACATTTTATGAAATCTGGCAAATGGATGTCAAACCTACATTCTTTAATGGATTTATTAAAGAAGAGTTGTATATGATGCAACCGAAGGTTTTGTCAATCCTAAAGGAGCTAACAAAATGTGCAAGCTCCAACGATCCATCTATGGACCGGTGCAAGCATCTCGAGTTGGAATAAACGCTTGATAGTGTGATCAAAGATATGGTTTTATATGCACTTTGGAGAAGCCTCAGATTTACAAGAAAGTGAGTGGGAGCACTACAAGATTTCGATAAGTATATGTGAATGACATATTGTTGATCGTAAATAATGTAGAATTATTCGCAAAGCATAAAGGAGTATTTGAAAGGAGTTTTTCAAAGAAAGACCTCGTGAAGCTGCTTACATATTGAGCATCAAGATCTATAGAGATAGATCAAGACGCTTGATAAGTTTTTCAATAAATACATACCTTGACAAGATTTTGAAGTAGTTCAAAATGGAACAGTCAAAGAAAGAGTTCTTGCCTGTGTTACAAGGAGTGAGATTGAGTAAGACTCAAAACCCGACCACGGCAGAAGATAGAAAGAGAATGAAAGTCATTCCTATGCATCAGCCATAGGTTCTATAAAGTATGTCATGCTGTGTACCGGATCTATTGTATACCCTACACTGTGTTTAGCAAGGAGTACAATAGTGATCTAGGAGTAGATCATCGGACAAGGGTCAAAATTATCCTTAGTGGAATAAGGATATGTTTCTCGATTATGGAGGTGAAAAAGGTTAGCCGTAAAGGGTTACGCCGATGCAAGTTTTGACACTGATCCGATGACTCTAAAGTTTTCAATCTGGATACATATTGATAGTGGGAGCAATTAGCTAGAGTAGCTCCGCAGAGCATTGTTGACATAGAAATTTGCAAAATACATACGGATCTGAATATGTCGCATCTGCTGACTAAGATTCTCTCACAAGCAAAACATGATCACACCTTAGTACACTTTGGGTGTCAATTACATAGCGATGTAAACTAGATTACTGAATCTAGTAAACCCTTTGAGTGTCGGTCACATAGCGATGTGAACTATGGGTGTTAATCACATGATGATGTGAACTATTGATGTTAATCACATGGTGATGTGATCTAGATTATTGACTCTAGTGCAAGTGGGAGATGAAGGAAATATGCCCTAGAGGCAATAATAAAGTTATTATTTATTTCCTTATGTCATGATAAATGTTTATTATTCATGCTAGAATTGTATTAACCGGAAACATAATACATGTGTGAATACATAAACCTACAGAGAGTCACTAGTATGCCTCTATTTGACTAGCTCGTTAATCAAAGATGGTTATGTTTCCTAACCATGAACAAAGAGTTGTTATTTGATTAACGGGTCACATCATTGGTTGAATGATCTGATTGACATGACCCATTCCATTAGCATAGCACCTGATCGTATAGTTTGTTGCTAGTGCTTTTCTTCATGACTTATACATGTTCCTATGACTATGAGATTATGCAACTCCTGCTTGCCCGAGGAACACTTTGGTGCTACCAAACGTCACAACGAATCGGGTGATTATAAAGGTACATTACAGGTGTCTCCAAGGTACATGTTGGGTTGGCATATTTCGAGATTAGGATTTGTCACTCCGATTGTCGGAGAGGTATCTCTGGCCCTCTCGGTAATACACATCACATAAGCCTTGCAAGCATTGCAACTAAATGTGTTAGTTGTGAGATGATGTATTACGGAACGAGAAAAGAGACTTGCCATGAACGAGATTGAACTAGGTATTGATACCGACGATCGAATCTCGGGCAAGTAACATACCGATGACAAAGGGAACAACGATGTTGTTATGCGGTCCGACCGATAAAGATCTTCGTAGAATATGTAGGAGCCAATATGGGCATCCAGGTCCCGCTATTGGTTATTGACCGAGAGGTGTCTCGGTCATGTCTACATAGTTCTCGAACCCGTAGGGTCCGCACGCTTAACGCTTCGATGATGCTTATTATGAGTTTATATGATATTGATGTACCGGGTTGTTCGAGTCCCGGATGAGATCGGGGACATGACGAGGAGTCTCAAATGGTCGAGACGTAAAGATTGATATATTGACGACTATATTCGGACATCGGAAAGGTTCCGAGTGATTCGGTATTTTTCGAGTACCGGAGAGTTACGGAATTCGCTGGGAGAAGTATTGGGCCTTGATGGGCTTTAGTGGGAAGAGGAGAAAGGTTGCTGCGCCCCCTCCCTCTAGTCCGAATTGACTAGGGAAACGGTTTGCAAATGACAAGCAAAACAAGAATGACACAATCTGCCTCAACAAAGATGATACCACTTAGCAAGCAACAAGAAATTAAGCCATCGCACCCAAACGCATCTAACAAAGCATATGGCAGTGATCTACTCAAGATGCTTGGCAAAAGATGAACACTGAGCTACGGCTAATTCACACATTAACAGGTCCAAACAAGCATGGCAAAAGTGCAAAATATATCAACTTCACAGACTTAGAGAAAATATCGAACATGGCAGAATCAGCATCGTGAAGCAATGTTCAGAGCAAGCAAACAACATGCTACAGGAACTTATAATAGCAAAACAAGGCATGGTATGAATCTACTCAAATCATAGAACAAAAGTCCCTATCGACCATGAGCCAAAAAGGATCAAGATATGATACACACCCACGTAAACATAGCAAGTTTCTCTATCAGATTCAGAAGAAATCGGGCATGTCATCGACAGATTAAGAAGGCATCTTCATGAAAGCTCGATGCACTTACCAAAACATACATCCATCAATAAGACATGACATAGAAGATATACATGGCAAGAACAACATCATAGCATACACGGATCAATTCATACAACAACCTTGGCAAAATTGAATAACATGTAAACAATCTGCTGTGAAACATTTTATAGCAAAAGTAGAGCTCCATTGACTCCAAGCTATGGCACCTATAATTGTAGACAAGGGCATGGATGGATAGAGCATAACCATATGTTCAAAACATCCTTACTGAAGTATCTCAAAATAAGCATGGATCTCTCTCAGCATCAAGTTTACATGGCATAAAAATATCAAAGAAAACAGTAATGAAATCAAAGCAACATCATGAAGCCTAGTTTGCATGCTTGTGCTAGTAACCACAGAGATCACAAAATACATGGCATACAACCTCTGTAAAGATGGTATGGCATATTACAAAACACATGTAGGACTCAAGATCATAGGATGCACACATCAATCATGGCAAAAATGACAAAAGTGCATGTTCTGATAAGAATCTGAAACTAACATCACATAGCCCTCTTCCAACAGCATTTCGGGCATCAAGATGAGCTCAAATGAAAATGATGCAATGATATTAAATGATGTACTCTTCGAGGCTAACACTGCATCGGTATACACGCCAAAAACGGAGCCACGGGTGCAAAGTTATGGCATGATGAAAATGCACAAAATTAACACGATAAATGACTTAGAGGATATTTTGGGCTCGGGAAAATCAACCTTAGATCGGATCGATCCGGGCGCACGAATCGAGGCGGTTGCCGCGGCTCGCCGGAGAGGCGCCGAGAGAGAGGAGGAAGGAGGGCCGGGAGGCGGCGAGAGGCGGGCGGCTATCACCGGGCGCTGGCTGGAGGCTTCAAGACGGGCCTCGCGGGCCCGCTGGGTCAGCGGCGGGCGTAAAGGGCGTGCGCCTTAATGCGGCGGTTACGAGAGAATGGGCGGCGGCGGCGGCGGATACGTCTGGGCCGTCTGGATTTTGTCCGCGCGCCAAGAGAATGGAGACTAGGGTTTCATCCGGATTTGGAAGGATCTATATTTATAGGTAGAAGGAGCTAGGAAGCTCCAAATGGAGTGTAGCTACTACACGATCGTGATCCGACGACGGAGAGCATGGAAGTGACTTAGATGGGTTATTGGGCTATTTTGAAGGTGTTGGGCTGCAATTCTAAAAGAGGCCTCATGCGAGAGGCGGTTAACTGCTGAGTACCAACGAGCTCCAAATGACCCAAACTTGATGTGGTTCACCGTGGTGTACCAAGGCCACTTGACAAACCTCGGTCCATTTCGAGAAAGTTAAGTACCTGGCCACGGAAAATGTAAAAGGGGACGCTGGGGACATAGGAGTACCGGATTGCAAAACGGACAACGGGAAAATGCTCGGAATCATGAGACTTAACATGTATGCAAATGAGATGCACATGATGACATGATATGAGATGCATGACATGAACAAAATGCAAAACAAAAGACGAAACCCAACCACGGAGGGAATATCATATCACAATGCTAAAATGGCAAGAGTTGAGTTACAAATATGGAAAGTTACATCCGGGTGTTACAGCCCTCCAAGAAGGTCAAGAAGACCCGGAGTGGCCTCCGGCTCATCATGAGGTTCTGGACGCAAATTCAAGACTCAAGCGACGCCCTTCTTCGGAAGACGAAGAGGGAGAAGCAGAGAGGACCAGCCTCACTCAAGGTGGAAGAAGCGTGTGGCTTCCTCTGCCCCCGAGGCCGAATCGCCCAAGAGGAGAAAAAGTTCCTCCCAGTAGAGATCCACCACGGCTGCCGAGCAGCAACCCGAAGGGGATCCTGTGGCCCAGCCCCGAGAAGTCGTGAGGGAAAAAACTGAACACACACACGCTGGCCCGGATTGTTTTTTGGTATAGTAGTTTTAATCATGTATGTTGTGCAGGCATGTCCGCGAGGTCTTATGCGCCGCCAGCCTCATCCGAAGATTCGCCGAAGCCTTGGATGCAAGCTGGCGAAGCGAGACGCTTCCAGAGGTTCTTTCTCAAAGTCCTCCTCAAGCAACACTAAGGTGTCGCTCTCAGCCGGGCCTGGGATCAGAGGAGGCATATGGCTGGGGCGGACACACGGGAGCGATGGCCCTGGAGGTGCCGCCACCTGGGCGACTTGGGTTCGCCACACATGCCGACAAGGTTCGGAGACTACTAAGGCCCCCTGGATCGGTGAGCAGCCACCTTCAACGGTGGGAGGCCTGCCCACTCAGCCGACAACCCCTCGCTCGGACAGAGCTGTTGAAGCGTCTCATCGACGGCATGGTAAAGAACGCTATTTATCGTCGATGAACATCGGACCCTTTATATGCTGGTGAAAAAAGATCTACCCGCCGAGAGCGGGCTGAATGAGTCCTGCCTTTGGCCTTTATGTTTTCCAAGAAACCTTTGAGGAATCATCATTATATGAGTAGTAGCCTCGATACACCGTCCTCGCAAAGGAGAGGGAGCCGCAGGGATCAAATCCTCTCTTGTCGTGGGAACTTATGTTAATGACATGTACCTCTTTGTTTGAATACAAAGGCTCATGGAGAGGACGACCACTCATAATGCGGAAGTGTCCGAACTCAAGCGAGCCCGGAACGGGCCGAGGAAGAACTTGGCCGCTATGGAGGAAGCAATTAGAAGATAAACAAGGTATGATAAAATATTGTCTTGCATTAGGCACAAATAAGTAATTGTGCTTGTTGAAAAGTATTTGTGTTGTAGGCCCTAGGAGCGAAAAGGAATACAAGGCAATCAAGAAGGTCAGATGATGCTAACAAGAAGGTTGCCGCTAAACAGCACTCCGTGAAAACATTTAGGCCATGCGGTTGTCACAAATGAGCGGGAGTTCCTGTGGAGGCTGTGAAGAAAAGCGAGGGCTTGGAGCAGTGTAATGAGAGAGAAGCCAACTCGCCCAAGCGCCTCCAAGTTGCGGAAGATGCCCGGAAGAAGCCCGAGTCAGGTAACGGACATTCAAGATGCCTGAAAGTTGCGGCTGGTAAGGCTTCCGTGATTCTTAGCCATTTATTCATGATGATGGAAGAATTCTAAGCCGCAAGCTGAATTCTTATGTTTCAGGGGCATTTATGATCTTCCTCAAAGCATATCGATGTCGCTCTGATTCTACCGAACCGAGGAAAAGAAGTTCCGCGGAGAGGGATTTCTGGTCGCAGATTTGGCATCAACTATCTGGTGCCTTTTATCGATCAGTCAAGCGCAGCTGGTCGAATCGTACCAGCAAATGTAATCAGCCATGAAGGACTTGATTGTCTACTGGTGGGCCGCGGAGCCAACCCGAGCAAAGCTACTTCGCTCGTGGAAGCTGTTTATGTGCTTGTCCTCGCTTGATGCTATTAAGCGATCGGTCTGTATAGACGGTGAACGTATGGCATTCGCCTGCGTAAAAGTGCATTGGGGAAGCTTGACGCGATTAAGTCGATGACCGAGGGGCCGCCAGAGGGTAAGGAGCATCGCAGTTCAATGTACTATGAAGGCGATTAGGGGCCTACTTTGCGGTGGATAAATGTACCAAAATTATATTTACCTAAGGGCATTCTATGCCACTTTTTGTAATGTGGGATTATGGCTTATATATTGCCTGCTTTGTTTGAACATATGTTCTTCCAGTAGGCCGTTTAATGTATGTAAATCCTCGAGAGTTGGCCAACTGTCGCTTCGCCTCTACGTAAAAAGAATACTCGTGTTTGGCATATAAATGAACGCCTTATCCCATAGTTGGGTCCTTTGCGCATGTGCATTTCTCACCACTTAACCGTGCAATCGGACTATAAGGCTTTATTACTCCTCACTTAGCCATAGGAATTGAGCATGGTCGGCAAGAACCCCCTAGTGTCCCAAGGTCAACTAGGGGCTCTATTGACGCTCGATCGGAAGATCGATCCGTCGCGACTCTGCATTTATATAATGCATAACAGCGGAATAAATCTTTAGGATTTTACAACCTCTCTAACAATCGACACTAGCTCTCGCTGATCATCATGACAAATGGTTTTCGCTTTCATCGAGGTGCTCGTCCCGCGATCCGGACACAATCGCAAGAAGTTCTCCCGCGCTTACCTTAGCCGATATAACGGAACGTAAGGTACAAAACAAGGAGCCGGGCAAACCCAACCAATGACCCAAGACATGATTCGAGCTGATGCATATGCTATAAGTTCGGGGTGCCGATTTAATCGAGAAGGTGGTCTGACTTTATTGCCAGATTATGAAGCCCCGATATAATCGCAAGCGTAATAATTGTGTCGGCGAAAAGCGACGTCCGTAAGTGTTATTTAAGTCTACGACAGCAAAATGATATGTCTATGCATAAGGAGTACGATGCATGATTATGAAAAGAGGTGTTTTTTGCTGAACTCTGAATGGCCGGACTGGAGGGAGTTGTCGTGCGGATCGGGAGTGAATCCGCATGTTCTCTTTAGGGGGCGCCTTGTGTGTCCCAGCCGATTCCACGTCACCTATCTTGCTCGCATCAAAGTTAGTTTGTAAGGCAAATACTGGGGTAGCCGAGCGCCCTCTTGTGGTTGGTCCGAGGGCTCCTCGATCGCACTTCTCGTAATCCCAGCCGTTAGACTGTTAGTAGTGCGGACTCTCGCTTGGTGTCCGGATAGTCGCTTGTCATATCAAAATCTTGATGGGCATGCGCCACTCCTACTCCGCAAGAGTCGTATGGATATCCGCTCGAGGGCGGATTCGCCTTGTGGCCAGGTGTGATTACATCACATGGTGTTGGCTCGAGTGATTTGCCACGCCGGATCCAGCTAACGGGTTCATTCCTGCTTCTGCTAAGACGGTAAATTATCGTGCATGGTGGGAAGGTGCCAAGATTTATTTTGGCGAGTATTTGTTTGGTGATCCGAGGACAACTGCTTAGGAGTGATGTTTAAGAAAACTTGGCCTTTGCCCTCAAAGATCTTTTAAGAGATGTTGTTTAGATTTCACACCGTCCTGGGTTTTTTATGGAGCCCCGGGTTTGCTATGTTCCTAGGGTACTCGCAACTCGAGTTGCTTGTGGGTTAGCGCGTTCCGGGCGTAGTGGCCGTATTTATATGCCATGAGAGGGGGGCTCTCACAGAAGTTTCCCTTCATTGTTTCCAGACGCGCCAGCTGCTTTTGTTTTGAGGATCCGGCATTTCTATTGGTATGCTTTGCCGCCCTTCTAGGAGTACCAATGAATTTCGTGATGGTTGATCGAGTCCGTGGCTTCGCCGGATAGGTCTGAGTTTTCTTGTCCGCTGAACGAACGGGAGTTGCTGAAATTAGCACCTATTTTCCGACTTGACGCTTATGACCATTGCGCCGGGCTTGAGGTGCTTCTTTATTGTGTCTCTTCGTTGTTTTGGGACCGTAGTGGTGTGTTGATTTGCTAGTGCTGTGTTTTGCTTCCGCTTAGGTTGGGGTACGTTGTGCAGCCTTGTGCCCTTTCACGGGCGGTCGGTCCCAGATCTTTTGGTGGCTAGGACTCTGGTCCATCTGTCCGCCGTAAAAATTTTGGTCAGGTTTAGCTGTTGCTGTCCTTTGCGTGCTCTTTTGGTTACATGGCTGTGAGCCGTCAGTCAAAAGCGGGCTTGTTCCACTCGATCTTCGTGCACGCCGTAATTCGCTATTATCGAGGCTCGCTTGCACCTTCTGAGGGGGCGATAGTTGTCCTTTCCAAGTATCCCATCGCGGATATAGTCCGCCGTATCAGTGCAAGCCACTTGGTTGTATTCATCTTCAAGCGCCATCCCGTTGTTTTCGCCTTTCCGGCCGTATTCGTGAATTGCTTGCTAGCGGCATCGCATTTATACCATATGCTTTGCTTTTTTTTCCCCGAGGGATTATTCTCCGCTGCCTCATCGCCATTGGTTTCTCTTCGGTGTCCACTATATATATGAGGAAGAGGGGCTTTCCACCGCCAGAGATGCGTGGTTCGTTCTTCCTTCCGCATCGTCGCATACTCGCCGGGATGTCTTCGGAGTCGAAGCTTATCACCGTTAAGA
The DNA here is from genome assembly GCA_021605205.1 of Aegilops longissima. Lineage (NCBI taxonomy): Eukaryota > Viridiplantae > Streptophyta > Magnoliopsida > Poales > Poaceae > Aegilops > Aegilops longissima. The sequence goes on from CM038678.1 coordinate 70,541,694, forward strand.
ATCATCAACCGCGGGAAATAAAGTGGGTAGTGGGTGGGTAACGCACTCTCACGCTCACCTTCCCCACTCGAGTTTTACATTAGTTCGCCAAGAGCTCCCCGACAAAGAGAGAGGCTTTAATGAGTCCATTATGTCGCCAAAGGGCGAAGTGCGGAAGATATCCGCAGCAAGTGAACTCCATTATCGGAGCTCATCCTCGCCTGGGACGGCAAGGAGTGTCGGACCGGAACTAACGCCCAGACACGAATCCGGGTTCGGAGTCACGTGCCAATCGCAGAGGTGAGACTCCGTGTTTCGCTCCAATCACTGGCGAGTGTGCGACCAAATGAAGGCGGGTCCATCCTCCGCTCTTTGGCAACGTAATCTGCCCGGATCTAGGTCCGGGACAATACATGGATGATGCCTCGAGCTTCATCTGGACGCAGTGTCTCAAGCCCAGCCTCGGTCGTGGATCTGCCCGGTGCTCCGGCATAGGCTCAAATCCATCAAGATCAAGTCTCCGTGGATGCCCATCGTAAGTTCAGTGCTCGAACCTGACTCGTGGCTGGGCGTAGCTATCGACCGCTTCCAGATGGCTGGCTGAAGTTGGTTCCGCAGGGCGCATGTTTTTCACTAACACGAAGATCTGTCCGGGGAAAGTCTCGGCTCGACAAAGGTCGCTGATGATGATTGAAGGAGCCATCGAGCCTCGACAATGAGGACATACAGAGGAATTCTCAATGAAAGCACCAATGGCGTGTCAAACCCGCGGATCTCGGTAAGGGGGTCCCGATCTATGCGCCAAGGCTGATGGTAACAAGAAGTAAGGGACGCAGATGTTTACCTGTGTTCTGCTCTCTCTATGGAGGTAAAACCTACTTCTCTGCTTTGATTAATATTGATGATATGGGTAGTACAAGACTAGATCTACCACGAGATCGTAGAGGCTAAACCCCAAGAGCTAGCCTATGATGGTATGATTATAATTGTATCGGCTTCTAAGGACCAACCTCTCGTTTATATAGGCACCATTAAGAGGCTAGGGTTTACATGGAGTCGGTTACAAGGAAGGAAATATAATATCCGGATCACCAAGCTTGCCTTCCACGCCAAGGAAAGTCCCATCCGCACATGGGCCAAGTCTTGAGTCTTGTATCTTCACGCTCAATAGTCTGGATGTTGTACATGTCCGCATGTCTCAGATACCCCTAATCAGGTGACTCCTCGGCAGTGACTCGGTGGTCAAATGGGCAGAGGCATGGGGATGGATTGCCGCACAAAGAAAGCAAAGCGCCACCATGTATGCTATATAGTTCCGTAGACTTATTCTTTTAATTGCTCGAGCAATGAGGTTATGGTGAGATAATGATGTGGAGAGAGGTGCGGTATCTTTTGTAAAATTATCATAGTTTGCTCTATCCGCAGATATAGATCATAATGATTCAGACATAAGATGGCAGTGCACACCATCATCGCCAACTCGTTTTTTATAAGGGTACAGATGATAAGTTTGTCTGACTACTAAAGTAAAGTGGAATCATCCATGTTATGCAAGTAAATAAAGGTGATTGTTTATCATACTGTAAGGTTGGATGAAGGGTAGGAGGAACAAATGCTCCGCCTAGAGCATGTGTGTGTGTGTGAGATGGAGTCTTAGTGTGTGTGTGGGGTGTGTGTGTGTGTGTGAGAGAGAGAGAGAGAGAGAGAGATGGAGTCTTAGTTTGTGTCTGTGTGTGTGTGTGAGAGAGAGATGGAGTCTAATGTGTGTGTGGGGGAGGTGCGTGTGTGTGTGTGTTGTGTGTGTGTGTGTGAGAGAGAGAGAGAGAGAGAGAGAGAGAGAGAGATGGAGTCTTAGTGTGTGTGGTGGTGTGACAAGTGCGGCAAGACGTTGTGTGTGTGTGTCATGGGTCCTCATGTATGGATGTAATTTAAGTGTGCATGGCTTCATCATAGAGAGGTGATGTGTATGGCAGAGGCCACCAACGATGGGGTGCAGAGAGAAATGCCCAGAGAGGGAAGAGAAGGTGCATGTGAGAGGAGTCGACATCGAGAGAACGTGGTTTGTTCGAGAGACACCGAGGAAGACTACTATATATCGATGGTGCATGTAAAGGGAATTAAACAAAGGGATGGTCTTATTGGTTTCGGGGATATAGGGAAGAGTGAGAGGCTCTGGGGGGAGCTAGAAGGAGATTGTTAATGTGAGTGTGTGTTTTACCCATCCAAAGTGGAAGTATGTGTACAAAAGAGAGAGAACGATTCGATGTATGGCGTTAGGATTGAGGGTAATTAATTACGATGGAGACATAGAGACCTTGAACGTGCATGTGTGTGAGAGGTATACATGTATACGGGATGTGTGTGTGTGTGTGTGCTGCATGATCGAGATAAAAGAAAGAAGACATAAGTCATAAGATCAACAACATGGGAGAGACAGGATCGGTATGATAATATGCATGCATGTGAGAATGCAGGAAGAAGGCTCGACAATTGAGCATGTGTTTGTCTTTAAGAGATAGTGGCGTGGCTGGAGCATGCATCTAATAGCGCAGCAGAGGGGTGGCACAACGATTGTACAAAAGAGATCAACCTATAAATGCATATGTATGGAGAGACATATAGTGTGGGTGATAGGAAGCAAGACTCCAAGTGCAGAAAGAAATGTTGACGAGAGAAACTATGATAGATACAGAGATGGAGATGCTAGCTAGAGGGACATCCGTTAGTTTGGGTGTTGGAGATGACCACGGGTGGTTCAAAGGGTGAAGTTATATGTGTGTGAGAGGGCACTTGACTGTATGTAGAGAGAAACATATGTAGTGTGCGGATAGGAATCAAGAGTGAGGGCGAGAAAGAAGGTTGATGGAGAAACAGATAAATAGAAAGATAAAGATGCTAGCTAGTGTGCGTTAGAGATAGGAGTCGAGTGGATCAGAAGGCTGGGTTATGTGTGTGGGTGTGAGAGAGATAGAGAGAGGGTGCATGTGAGTCACATACAAACAGATATCAGAGAGAAATGAGATCCAGAGAGACGGAGTTTTGTGTCTGCGAGAGAGAAAGATATTTCACAACGAGAGTGATAGCTAGAGAGACATATGAGGGAACACAAGATATCTCTAGGGAGAGAGGGTGTGTTTGAGCGACATACAAGAGAACAATGGAGAAATATGAGACCCTGGGAGACAGAGTTTGTGTTTGTGTGTGAGAAAGAGATATTGAAGAGGAAGAGTCGTAGGTTCTCATATCTAAGGAGCGAAAGACATCTCAGATGAGGGGCGGCAGGAAGTGGCACACATGGGAATAGTTGAGAGAAATGAGACCCCAGGAGACAAAGGTTTGTGTTTGTGTGAGAGAAAGAGATTCCACATGGAGAATCATAGCTAGAGACACATAGCAGGGAGCGAGATATACTTAGAGAGAGATAGAGTGATGAATGTCGAGGAGAGAGTACCGCACAAGTAGTGTTACTGAAGATAAAAGATCATTGTCATATACAGTAGTAGCACGAGAGATGCCGAGAGACGATGAACGCAGATAGGTCCGTAGAGATAGTCCTATATAAGCATGAGTGATAGCTATATGAGACTTAATATCCGGATTAAAGGGATTCAAATATTTAAACCGGAGATCACGACATCAATAATATCATAACGCAAATTGGTGTATCAAACATGCATATTCATTTGAATTTGGGCACACGTAATGTTATATAGTTTATCAATATTGGTGATCCATAGATTCTTCAATTACAAACAATGCATGGTTTATATGCAATTACTGTCTAAATGGGATTAAACTATATGTTGCATGTGTGAAACACATTATACATGTTTGAGAAGTTAAAAAACCCGCATGAAACACACATTAATTGGAGACAGCTAGCGAGGAATGCATTACATTGGATTTCAACATAAAGTGGTTTCAAATATTTGAAAATCCAAATTGATGGATACAACCTTATGAATCTGAGATGCCATTTGTAAACCATATTTATGTATAAATGGTGTTGTGCTTTTGAAAGTATATAAAAAAAATGATGTATATAGAATGTAATTCCAATTGAAATGGATCCCACAAAAAAATTAGTAGAATACAAACGGGATTCGAATTGAGTTGGCACGGTAAACGCGCACTATGCAAAATTTGAACGGCGGAAAGTCGCAGAATCACCAAACCAAAATCATGAGATGGAAATCACTACGCTTATCCTCGCCACGCAAAGCCTATCTCGCTGGATTTCTATAGGTTTCGATAGGGGTAGGTTTGTAATTTCACCCAAACTTGACGTAATCGCCTCTCACCGATTCATACACACGTGGGCGCCAAAATACAAGTGTGCCTCACCAAGTCGACTCCTCCCGATTCATATTCATACATGGTGGGCGCTAAAACAAACTCGTCCGGCAAATATTCGTGTATGCGAGATTACCGCCCTATCCCCAACCGACTATTGTTGCTGTGATGTAGTAGAAATTTGAAACGGGGCTAAGTTTGTAAATTTCTCAGCATTTGAGACAAGCGCTACCTCAATAAATGGTTCTCCCTTCTCTCTCTACCTCCTTTTCCCCATTCATACTCCGTGGGCGCCAAAACACCTCTCCACCCCACCTCGTCTCCGCCCGCCGTCCGCCACCCCATCCACCGGCGCCTCCTCCACCACATGCCGGAGCCGATACCCGACGCCGCCGCCCATTACAAGAGATCGACCTCTCTCATCCACGCTTTGACCGGGATCCTTGCATCCCGGCCCCTCGCCTCATCCTCATTGCCATGCTCACCTTGTTTGCTCCGCCGCCACCGTTTACGCTTTCCTTCCTAGATTCTGCTTCCACGCCGCCGACAGCCATCGCTACCGCAGCACCGCAAATTTTCAGCAGACAAGTGCACACGGCGCCGCACTCGTAGGCGTACTCTTTTTGTATCTCGCCAACTTATTTATCGCAGCAAGAAAATAGATCGCCATCGCTTACTTGATTTCTTGTCTTGGTCATGGTTGCTTTGTCCGTTTGCACCTTCAGATCCGCCATGGCACGCTCAACACTATACTCCCAATGCTTATGGTTTTCCTTGTATATTCCACACTAGTTAAATCACAAGAGACTAAATTTCAAAATTGGGTCAATGATTTTCAGAGCTCATTGAGTTCGCCGGCATGATCCAAGGGGCCTCGGGTGGTTGCGGGCCTCACCGAACGAAGAAAACTCGGGATTCGGTGGGGGTGGGGGTGCTGGAGGAACACGGTGGGGGGGTCAGGTCCACCGGCGGCCCGTGCAAGTGTGTCTCAGTAGGGAAGAATTAAGACGAGGAAGAAGAAGGGTTAGGAGACGAGGATCTTCATCCAACCGCCTGAAATGGTCGAGGACAAATGCTGGAGTTGCATTCTTAATGCGCGTTCATCTATCTTGGGCATCGCGAACCAACATTTTATTATCCAAAATCTGCTTGCTCTTCTTTACCATGTTCGAGTAGTGCTGCTCTCAGACGATCGATAGGCTTTCAATTACTAGCGGCAATACAACACAAGATTTTCAAGCCGCCTCCACTTTCCGATTTATATATCGTGGTTATGGTGTACCCTGTTATGTACACTATGATCTTCCTAGTTGCTGTGTGCTCTTGTTATCATGGTTTGGCAATAAACTCAGACAAAGATATTATGAACCTATCATCTGCCAGCTATCCTTACTTCTCGAGCCTATTTTTGTGTACTTGTGCCAGATTATATAAATGCACACATGATATTACAGCACACATGAGCTCTCTCATCGTAATCCGAAGATAGCACATAAGTGTTTATGTGAGCATTCCTCTATATTAGAATATCATCTCACAACTATTTATGTTTTCATGGTTCTCGAGATTATACACAATTACAATGAATCATCGTAATCCGCGCATCGTAAGAATATTGTGGAACACCGTGAATGACTTACAAAATTGGCACCAAGGCATTTGAGTGCCATTCTGAAGCAACGAAACTCAGTCGCCCCCACCTGTTGATTCTTGTTCGTAATATCATCCTAATGACTATTCTAGCCTCGAGGAGTCAAAGGCGATGGCTCGGCCTTGTTCACCCATCAAGGTGCCTGTTCTAATTTGGCAAGGTTTTATTGATTGTGCGATCTTGCATATGTTGTCTTGCATTTCTTCTACTTTGTTGCACCACCATCCGCTTAGTTTACTCATCATATAACCTCGAGATGCCATGCCCATCCATTATCAATACATATTCCATCTCGTCATCATACCATGTTTTTCCACTCAAATGATGTTCTTGTGCATCGACATCAAAAGGAAGAGGGTGATTGCCGAACCTGAAGGAGCACCAAAGAAAGTCCTTGAAAACGTGGTGGTGCCGAGAAATCAGACAATACCCCACTTATATTGGTTGTACAAACCATGACACAAAACATACGACCGACTCAAAGCAGACTGCACTCCATACTTCATCGGCCACACCACTAGCCCCACCACACAGGACCTGCACTCCAGAAAAGGTATACCGATTTCATTTGCCATAGCACCAACCGTACACTACGTAAAAATCCCACTCAAAGAAAAAGTACAAAGCAAGTCCACCGTCGAAGACCTATCCTAACCTGCAGAGATGGCCAATTCCCTGCAGATTGGAACCCCATTCCATTTATTCCCGCTTAAAAGACAATGTTTTCAATGTTGTTAGGGACTACGCATATATTCCCATCATGGGAAGATTATAGTGAAGACAAACACCATTTTCACATCTTCCCGTCCAACTTACGGTAAGTGCTATTATTCATGGTTATTATTTTCTTGTTTCTCGATGATCGAACACATCAATGATTTACATTACATTGTTGTAACTAGGTGAGGGTCAATCTGATAGTCATGACGAGCAAAGCTTGCTTGTGCTTTTCAAGGAAGCATTGTGCAGTGATTGCAGTTACCCGAGGAAATCACACTTTGATGGCAAGTCTATAAACTAATTTCCGTGAAGTCTCCCCGTGCTAAATTTAGAAGACATTGAATGGAAAACCTTGTTATGCAATCGTCTCGCTCCTCGTGATGAGGTAATCGCTCTATGAAATCACATGACAATTTGAACTTCTACTTTTCCACATGTGCTTACGGATCTTTTTGCGGAAATCTGCTCAAGAAGAATTCGGTTTGAAAAGAACGATGTGATATCGCAAATATGCTGTCCGCTGCTTTGCTCTTGTTAGTACCGTTGTTCCTGATCACTGATTTTTGCATACATACCTGGTTCATTATGTGACAGCAGATGCATGATAGCTTGCTTATCAATTGTTCGCTCCAAATTATCTCGATCCGTATGAATGGTTACATTAGTGTAGAATATATCCAATGCCAATGAATTTTTTAGCTCGCATTGTTCCTTGTAAGTACATGTTGTCCTTTATCAAGCTGTACTTATATTGACAGTAGTTGTTCATGTACCATCACCTGCAGCTTATTTTCCTTTGCCTCCATTTCTCTCACACATCAGATCTATATTTACTCTTACCATAAGGTTGGCAATCAAGAAGTTTAGTGTGCATTGCTCTTGGCTGAGCCTTTTGCCTCAGATCGCTGCACATACATTTATAGCTACTTGGTTATGTAGCATCACTCTTCATCTTATCTTAAATATTCTCCATTTTTCGTGATATTATCACATCTGTATTTACTCTTAACAAAATGTAGAATAAAGGAAATTCTTATGAAGAACATTCTGCTAAACTTGAATTGCCCTCACCCCCCATCAGCATGGACAAGGGCTTTATAGAGCCTGCCTTCACCAGTAATGTAAGTTTGTCTTTCTCAAGCCTTGAAACTTTTTGTGTATATTTGGTTAGGCATGACTGCAAAATAGCTGTTTATTTTGGTGTTTGCATCAAATTGCATGTTTAAAGTTTATTATGTAGTTCATACACAAAAGTTTGTCCTTCTCAATTTAAGTTTTCAGTTGTACAACCAAGTTCCTTCTTCATACCATGTAAATTAAACTATATACAGAGCAAGTGATCTTCTTTGCACCGCATGTATGCTTCGTTCTTCATCCGTAATCCAGCGGTGTGGTGAACTCACCCACTACAACACAATGTCATATTCTCGCAATGTCTTAACTATGAACAATGTCATATCACCCGCAAAAATTTTTATTATTTCCTCCGTCAATTAATAAATAATCATTGAAATGGATGTATCTAGATGTATTTTAGTCTTCTAGACACATTCATTTTGATGACAAGTAATTCCGATTTGGAGGAGTTGAAAGGCGTTATATCGACTTGAGGGGGGTGAATAGGCTATATTTTTATGAATTCTTCAACGAGGAATTTGTCAAGCAGGAAATTCTTAGCTTATGAAATACTTGCAGCAGAATCAGTACTCAGTAAGTAAGCACAACACATTACTAGCATCATTATCATGATGAAATGAAGACAATCACAAGAGTACGTAGCGAATCACAAGATACAAATACAAGATGAAGACAAACAGATCAAGAAATTGAACTCGAGGAAATTGGGAAAGTCTTCAAATAAAGTCTTCAAACACGATGGCGAACAAACGCCAACATGTGAATGAGGAAATGAAAGGGTTGAGGAAATAGAACCGCTAGGTTGGTGAAGACAATGATTTGTGATACCAGTTCCAATCATTGCCCTAGCTTGTAATGCCCTGTTGAGCGTTGAGTATTGTAAACTCGAGGATAATACAGTCCCGGAGCACCCAACCGCCGAGCACGAGCTCAGACACCCACCACTGTATTCTCCTTGAACTAAGGTCACGCAGACTGGTCCAATCACTCGTGGTAAGTCTTTCAAAGTACTTCCAAACCTTCACATACTTAATCACCCGGCATCCACTATTCCTCTTGATGTTTCTAGACCTTGACGCCTAACCGCTCTGAAGAAGCACAACTTCAAAGGTAATAAGCGCTTCGATCCATTTAGATCAATTTCTTCGATGCTCAATCACTTTTGGGTTTGTTGGGGTTTGGTTTTGGGTTTTTCCTCACTTGATGATTTTCACTCAAATTCCTTGGAGGATGGGTTGCTCTCAAATGACAAGTGCCAAGTTCTCTTGAGCAGCTGCCAACTAGTGGTTGTAGGGGGCGGATATTTATAGCCTAGGGAGCATTCCACATGATAAAGACATAAATGCCTTCAATGATATGACCGTTAGGTGGATAAGATATTTTGGGATTAGCTACAAGAGACAAAGAATTCGGTTGGAAATTTGAACATCAAATTCTCAGTATTAATAATGTTCCTCATCGTAGGCAATCCAGATCTGGCGACTCCTTAACCGGGCCGAATAAATTCTCAACACTGTAAGAGCTCTGGCCTCCACACCAAGAAATGGACTGAATCTGTATGAGATTTCCAAAAGCTTCACTCAAGGGATTGGTAGGTGTAGGATTTTGAGTTGAGAATCACATGGAAATTTTTCCTTAGTATTTCCTCTAATTTTTTAACAAGAGACGGGTGTTTCCTATGACTCAAGAAAGAGAAAATGAAACTACGAAAACAAAAGTCTTCACGCTCATGTTCCTCAAATGAATACCAAGTCTTCGTGGTCACACCAATTTCTTCACTTTCAAAGTCTTCGTAAAGTCTTCGTATTATCAAAGTCTTCAGCTTGAAGAACTTCATTTTTAGGGGCCGACTTTCTCCTCGTGAAATATCAAAACCTCATAGACTTATGTGACCTGTGTACACTCACAAACGCATTAGTTACTTAACCTATAAGTCTTCAATACACCAAAATCACTATAAGGGCACTAGATGCACTTTTGTGAGTATTATTGTAAATCGCCTCTTTATTTGCCAATCAAATGGGATAAATTGACATCACACTAACCATTGATACTTATGAGTTCTTGATCTCGTAATACAAGTTGTTGCTTGAAGCCGCTAACCCTTCACAATGTCATTTCCTGCCATGTCTTGAATTTGAACAATACCATATTGTGTTAATGCAATTTTAAATCAGTCACTTTATTCGTCAAGAAGAAATGATGAATTGTCAAAGACTAATAATATTTATGTGCAAACCCGTATCTCTGTTCGCTTGTTTATCTTTCAGAGGAGGAAGATATAAGTGTTGAATAAGCACGGCCTTATCATCTTGTTTAATGGGCTTGCATACCGCAGAATTCCAGCTAAAGAGGCTAACCTTTCTTGAACTCTATTGAAGTGTTGTCTGTTTTGTATATTATTTTGTTCAAGCGTGTTTATTTGCATCGGGTGGCGCATCTTTGATGCCCAAATAGATGTAATCACGTGATGCTTGTGCTTTATTATCATAGTGGCAAACTTTGATGCCCAAAGGATGTAATATGCGTCGAATTTCTTTATTGTATAGTCTAGGTTTTTTTCTTATTCACGATGTCAGTAGTTATTTTACCGTGATATATATCATGTCTTCGCAAAAACCCATTTGAAATTGGGTAAATTGCTGTATGTAATCAAAGGCCATTGCGCAATCATTTATGTATGATCCGCATCATGGCCCTGGCCAAACCGCCCACTAGTAGATTCGCCTTTTATTAGGCCGTAGTAACCCCGCCTTCTTTTTCGCAAGAAAACCTAATGGGCTTTTAGGAGGCCGAAGTAGGCTGGACCTGAAACAATCATTAGCTCACGGCCAGCAGAAAGGTTCTGAAATGGTCCTGCCCATGATTGTGCGAATCAATTCACCGGTTTTAATGTGCCAAAGTTTTCTTGTCCTGTTTGGCCCAATCAGACATTCTCCAATTACAGGCTCGGATGCAAATCGCGTACGTAGTTAGCCCAACTATATGATTTGGCTTTTTAACAGTCGTAAATTAATATAGGGCCAAATGTTAAATGGGCACTTAACAAAGCCAAAACTATCAGCCGTCCATTACGTCAATGGGTTTTTAGCAAGTGGGCTCAAAAGCATAGCATCCAATTAACGCCTCAATCTGGATATAATATACTTGAGCCCAAAGCCTTCTAAAGGTCTGGACGGATCTCTGGGCCGTGATTCGGCCCGTAAAGTGGGAGGCTTTACCGGTTTTATCTTATATGGGCCATTATTAGTCTTAACGCGGCAAAGTGCATTAATGGACTGGATCAAATATGGGCGGTATTTGGCCCAAAACATGGCGATAGCTATCGGGCCTTATTAGGGTCCTCAAAAATCTTGTGGGTTTATAGTCGGCCGCCCATTAATGTTTCGGTGAAATTCGGGCCTTTAGCTGGCCGCCCATTATGATCCACAAGAATTTTGTGGGCCTTGACCTGGTTGCCCATTATGGCAATAAAATTCTTGGGAGTTTTATCTGGTCGCATTTAATATGGCCCAGCAAAATCTTGTGGGTTTTTAGTCGGGCAGAAATGCAATATAGTGTGCAAAATTGTTGGGCCTTTTAATCGGGCCGACCTATTATGGTCCTCAAAATCTTGTGGGCCTTTTAGTCGGCCGCCACTTCTATTTAACCTTGATGTAACGTGTTTACGTATCATAGGCGCCTTCTCATTCAATGAGTGGATGACATTCTGCCCCAAGATGAGTCGGACATTTCTGCTTCTCCAACCAATGATGATTTTACACGTGGAAATTTCCATTATTGGTTTGGGCTAAGCAAGGGTTATTTTATCCAAAATCCAACCCGATAGCTTAATCTGGCTCTCATTAGCAAGGATGCCATGTTGTCGGATTTAGGGTCTTCCGGCAGTACCCTCGAGGTTCGACATCGGGTGCGCGCGACCTCAGCCTCCACCTACCGCAGACCCTGGCCGGGCCGCTAGGATCTAAACTACTTAAAGGAACAAAAGACAAGAAACACATGGTTTATACTAGTTCGGCCACCGCTGAGTGTGTAATACCCTCACTCTAGTTTGTGGTGTGTGGATTGCCTCTTGGGCTGATGGTGATGAACAATACAAAGAAGAACAACCTCATGAGGGTTCTATTCTTGGCTCAAAGCGATGAACTGCTAGGGGGAGTTCACTGCCTCTCTATCTCTCCGCCGATTTCAGATCTCTAGGTT